>JAKLNG010000015.1:0-600000 GCA_022814565.1 Phaeophleospora eucalypticola
CTTCTCTCTTTATAGCTCGTTTTATATAGTAAATTAAGACCTACTATTTAGTCTTTAGTTCTTTAGTTTAGATCTACCTAGCCTTAGCTCCTAATAGGGAATAGAATAGTAGATAGGGAACTAATACTATATAAGAAAGAAGAATAGTAATATTACATAGTACTAAGTAGGGAGAAGTATATGTCCTTTCGTATATAGATCTAAAAATACCTAATTAGGCAATAACTATTAGTTACGAGCCGAAAAATAAAGCCGAAACCTAATAGTAGCTACGCTATCGGCTAACAAGTAGGTCTAGTATTATCCGCGCGCTAGGCTTAAAGGTAAGGCGCGGACTTCATCTCCTTTGCGTCTCGTCTTCTTCACATCGATATGCATAATATCCGGCTATCTCGACGAATACACCATCCATGGCGCAGAGCTGGGGGTCGCTCTACGGGCCGCAGTACGACCATGACACCAACCGCCGCAGTCGTCCTCGTCGCCAGATCAAGGCGTGCTTGCCGTGCTATCGCCGAAAACAAAAGGTAGCTGACCCTGCATCGATCGCAGAATTCAATCTCTGACATGAGTCGGTCTGATCCAATCCATCCGGAGAGTACTGGCTGACGTATGCAATGATTGCCCTCTACTTAGTGCGATCGCCAAGAGCCCTGCAACCTCTGTCGGATGCGGAACGTGGTGCAAGAATGTGTCTACGTTGACGTGCACAGCCTGAGGAGTCCGAATAGTTCCACGCTTACAGGAGAGACGGATCTGCATGCGCCATTCATTCCATCGGCTCATCCGCCCTCCCTTATCTCATCCACTGGGACCGGGCCAGGCCTGCAGGACCAAGCACAAGTAAGCAGCCTCGCTGAAAGTGCCGGATATGTTTCTTCCAGAAGTGATCATGTCACGCAGGGTCAGCCACAGAAAGCTGCAAACAGTGCGATAGCGGCGACAAGATCTCGTTTGGCCGCAGCACGATCTGCCTACCTTGACCTGCGAGCTCAGCTCCCCATCGGCAGGCTACGGCGAGCTCTAATAGCCATATATTTTGATGAGTGTAACTAGTTCTTTGGCCTTGTCGAGAGAAGTTTCTTCGACGAGTGGCATGCGGAATGGGAAGTGCTCGAACAACAGTCAGGATGCTCTTCTGCGCTGCAGCTCAAATGCTGGTGTTTCACCGGTCTGCTCTTCCAGTTGCTTGCCGTCGCTCTTCAATTTGCGGGCCTGCATACCTCATGCATAGAAGAACTTGAAGCTGTCAGCGAGTCGTCTCGAAATGCACTGTCCGAACGACTGAGCGACAACAGCATGCGCGTCTTTGATCTGCTCGGCCGTTACGACGCTGACGTTTACGCTGTGCATCATCGCCTTCTACGCTCTTTCTGGTTGAAGAACTCTGGTCGCGGGAAGGAAGCCTGGCTTGTCATTGCTGAATTCATCAGGTTCGTGTACTCGGGAATGGTGCTCCGGGAGAACGTCAGATAGTGCTGACCGATGCTTGTAGACTCGCGCAGGACATGGAAATTCATCAGCTTGACAGGAATGGAGGTGAAGTGGCCACGACGCAGCAAAGATTTGGTTCTTCCTGGGAACTTGAGTACAAGCGAAGGCTGTGGGCAAAGCTATTCTCTTGGGACAGGTGAGACAAACAGTCTCTTCGCAGTGGGGAAATCAATCCGCTGACCATGCAAGTCACATGGCTTTGAGTCTTGGAAGGCCTCGAATAGTTCACGTCGAAGATTGCAAAGTCAATGATCCAATCGACTGCGACTTCCCCCTTAATCGCCAGACCGACTACCCTCAACTGGCTTCTCACTCAGGATCCTCGTTCACCTCGCAGTGGTTCCAATATCAAGTGAGCAAATTGATTCAACAAGTGCTCTCCCTTGGAATACACAAAAGCGACGGCCAGAACCACACCAATGCGCTACAATTCCATCAAAAGATCGGCTCGTTGCTCGAGGGACTACCTGTGTCAATTCGATCTGGCGATACAGACCGAAGCTCTCTTTCAACAACGACGGGCCACTTCGTGATTTTGGGAATGCACATCCAAGTTTTCGCAAACGCTTTCTTGCTGGCGCTTCACCGCCAACACTCTAGGTACCACTTGCCAAATCGGTCCTTGGCTATCGATGCAGCGTTGAAGATGCTTGTGGCCCAGCAGAAAATCTTTGAATCCATGTCCAAAGCTTCTCACGCAATGTACATGTTGTCATACTACTCCGTAGACGCCGGTCTCTACCTGGCAGCCGTTTTAGCTGGCCCCGGGCTGGACAATCCACAGCTACACGGCGAAATGAAAGAGACACTCGATCAGGCCATGACACGTTTGTCGTGGATGTCGAGCAGGAATGCAGTGGCCGCTTCAGGACTGGCGGCCATCCAAAGCATCCTTCAAAAGCGACCAGGACATCAAGTGCCATTCGCCGCATCGAACTCAAGGGATGCCACTGAGGCGACACATGGAACATACAATGTGACAAGCACCGGAGGCTCCAGCTCGGCAGCTGCCAGCGCGCCGCGCTTTACCGACTCTGGATCCGACTCGCAGATGGAAAGAGAAACATCGAGCGACTGGAACTCCGACAGGATGAATTGGACGCCATTCTCACAAGATACACAAGGGGCGATGCCGCAATTAGAGTACGGCTTTGATCCTTTCATGGGAGTTACTCAGGAAGACTACACAATTGAGAGGTTTCTCTCTGAGCTTTTCTAATCTGAATCGAAAAGGACAGAGCGGTCACCATCGCCTGATTCGATTGACCCGACAAGGTTCATCTGGAGAAGCCATTCCCGTTTGAGTCCGCTAAAGGCAGTGGCGATACATACACTACTTGCAACGTGAATCTATTGTAGATCCAATTTGGTGGAGACGCATGAAGAATTCCCCCAACCAATGAACGGTTTTAGATGGCAAGGAAAACGGTAAATTCAAAGACATATCTATCATTGCAGTGAATGAGGTCTGATATGTGCCAGGGAATCAGTCATAACTCTCCTCCACACCAACGCATAGCCCTTCCATATAGCTTGCAGGGATCAAGCTGGCGACGCTCTCGGTACCATTGCCACCCATCATCATAACACTTCCGTTGGTTGCATACTTGGGCCAGCCCATACTCGGCAAGCCATTCACCGGGTCTCGCATAAACGCAAGATACATATTCTGCCAGTGAGCGCTTGTGGCGTGTTCCAATGCTGTCGGCTCGGCAACGTCAAGATTATATTCCGCATACGTTCCAAAGATGAGCGGCAGCTCCGATGTGTGATATGCTCCCTCCCAAAGTCGAGGGGAGATGTTGCTGAAGTTGGCAGTGTTGTAGTATCGAAATGTCGGAACGCTCAGGTTTGATCTCAAATCGACGGCATGGTTGCATGTACACAAGTGAGTGGACAGTGTTGACTCCCAGATCTCAGTCATGTTTGGACCTCGCGCGCCTGGCCAGGCGATCAGGCTGGCTTCTTCGTTCTGGTTGTTCCCAAGAATCGCCGGCAGCCTTGAGAAATTGCCGGCAAGTGCTCGTTCTTCGTAGTCGTTGAACTTTGTCGTATTATCCGGCAACGTCGTGAACTTCAACTGGCCAGTCGAGTGTTCTTGGTTGTAGGTGAAGTAGAAGTTGATCAGGGACTCCCACGAGACACTTCGCATGCAACTGAGCTCATCCACGGCCGACATATTACCGCAGCCAACATGTTGCGCAACGAATGTGAAGTTGCTGTGAGAATAGTCGACGAAGCGTCCGGTGGCGAAGACATTTCCGGACTCCATTATGAATCCTTTCACGATCGGATCTTTCGGGTAGGCGTAGTTATAGAAGTCTGCTGACGCTGCACCAGATGACTGTCCCCAGAGATACATTTTGTTAGGATCGCCACCGAAAGCTGCGACATTATCACGCAGCCACTCCACAGCGAACCTTTGGTCCATCAAGCCGAAATTGAGATTCGTCCCGTTGTCAGCAAGAGCTTGGGCATTAGGGAATCCGAAGATGTTGTTGCGGTAGCTACATTCTGTCAGCGGTGTATGGGCAGTTGAAAGGACGAGCTGGCTCACTTGATTGCGACCACGATATGGGACTTTGTCCTCTGGATCCACGGGCTTGCATCCATACCTAGAGTCCTCGTCCCTCCTTCATAAAAGCCACCCCCAAACAACCAGATGAGCACTGGCAAGGTCCCGTTCTCTGCAACGTTAGAGACAGGCACACGAATATCCAGCGTCAGGCAATCCTCATCGATCGGGCCAGCCGGTTGCAGCCATGGGGTATCGTACGTATAGACAGATGGCGAGTCCGACTTGTTGAGAAGGTACTGCGGGCACAGTGGACCTTGTCGAGTAGCATCAATACTCGCTTGTGGAGCGAACGAGGTAGGAGGTGCAAACCGCAAGTCACCGACTGGAGGAGCGGCGAAAGGAATACCCAGAAATTGAGCGACATCCGGATGGGAGCCATTGATCATGCCATAGACGCAGCCAGATGTGGTGTCAATTCGAAGATGATTGGGCGCCAGAGATGTGCGCGCAAATGCAAGAGACAACACCCAAGCCTTGGCCGTCAGAACTAATCTCATGATGATTCCACAATGACCCAACTTTGGTGATGATATTCCGGGACTGCATTATGGGACACCAGCGCTTCTTATGGTTTTCCATGGCTTCATAGCAGGAGCACCAATCAATGTGTTCAATAGCCAAGATCTCGAAAATGCCGTCGAAGCGGTAGCCGGCTATTGACATTTCCGCAATGCTATATCCATCTGCTTCGGCCGAGCGTTTTCGGACGATGAAGCTGCACTTCTCCAACCCGCATCTCCAGACCAACCCACTTCTCCAACATGGCCAAGGAAGCTAAGCTCTTTTCAAGTCTCGAAGGATGCCATTCAGGCTGTGAATGTGCCGAATATGACGATGAGTTGTTTGCAAAGCGGGGTTTGACGGCAAATAGGTGATATATTCCAATGCATCGTCCGACCAAGTACAACCTGCGCTGGATCAGATCAAAACACCGAAAATGATGTTCTTGACCTTTATCATCTGTGAGCTTGTAGCACAGTTGGCATATGCTCACGTCTCCGATGATCTTGTCGTCCGCACAAAGACCGGAGTCTTCCGTGGCAACCTGAACGACACTTATCCAGATGTCCGCCAATTCAAATGGATTCCATACGCGAAGGTACTGTTCCAATTCGAGACATTTGAGTGCTCTCCTTGCTGACAAACTCAGCCTCCAATCGGCTCCAAACGTTGGACGAGTCCGGAGCCTCTCGAGGAATCCAGTTCATTCCATGATTCGACCACCTTCGGACCAGTCTGCTCGCAATACGTGTCAGCCATTCCAACTGCTTGGGCGCTGAACATCACCGGCAACTTGGTCGTCAACTACGGCGAGTCGCTTCTGGCTGGTCAAGTTGCCCAGAACTCTGCCGAAGACTGTCTCTCCCTGGCGATATGGACACCATCAAATGCGACAATCGATTCCAACCTTCCCGTCATGCTCTTCATGACTGGCGGGGGAGACGTGACTGGTGGAGTCAACATACCGACTCAGCTTCCCTCCGAATGGGTGCACCGATCTCAAAGCCACATTGTCGTCACCATCAACTACCGTGTCAACATCTTTAGCTTCCCAAATGCAAGAGGACTGAATCAGACAAACTTTGGTCTGCGTGATCAACGCATGGCCGTCGAGTGGGTGCATCAAAACATCCAGAACTTCGGAGGGGACCCCGGCAAGATCACACAGTGGGGCCAGTCCGCAGGAGCAGGAGCAGCAGACATGTACCTCTTTGCCTGGGCCAAGGATCCAATCATTCGAGCGTCGGTTTCCAGTAGCGGCGTCGCCATTGGGAGGTCCACCAATCAGGACTTCGGCGGATCCAACTTCACATTCGTCGCCAAAGCCATGGGATGCGACTTTGAGGACGCGGCTGTCGAACTGGATTGCATGCGCCGAGTTGCCATGCCTCGAATGGAAAATTTCATCGGACAGCATCAGGACAACTCAACATTGGTCAACACCTCTCAGCCAGCGATCTCTTTCACTCGCCAAGCCGACAATGAGATCGTCTTCAACGACACCCAGTACCGCGAGAAGTATGCCAAAGGAGACATTGCTCAAGTCCCAAAGATCATCGGAACCACCGCACGCGAGGCATCCGCACTCGTTCCATACCCGGTCAACAATTACACCGCAGGTCCTTCAGAGGCACTCATCACATCTCAGACACTGAGCACCGTGTGCGCAGCTTACAACACAAGTCTTCTTCGAGATCAAGCCAATTTGCCCACGTATCGCTACCAATGGGCCGGCAACTTCTCGAACATCTCTCCCGTTCCTTGGCTTGGGGCGTATCATTACTCAGACTTGTATATGTTCTTCGGAACGTACAAAATTGCTCCTGGAGAAATCTCAGACCTTGAAATGCAAACTTCTCAGCGGATGCAAGACTTGCTGTTGGACTTTGTGAAAGATCCTTTTTCATTGCCGGCAAGTGGTTGGCCGGAGTTCGATGCCACTGCTACATCGGGCGGTCGTCTCGCCAGATTTGGAGCTGATGGAGAGGCGATGCAGCTTGTCAATGGGAACGATGTTGACGGTGCTTGTCACATTCCGGGGGATACTTACAATACGACGCCGTAAAAGGGTGGCTGGACAGCGTGGTCGGGTGGACCATTGAGATGATAAGAGGGCAACAATGACTGAACCAGGATGTATTGTCATGCTGCTTTTGCTTTCACGCTACTCAATATGTCGTTCCGTCTTTCCGCACGCCATGCTTGGGCTTGCTGCTCTTGTTCTTCGGTGAGTTGCCGTGATGCGAATCGTGCCGGCTTAGGTCGACTTCCATCGCATCTTCTTCGCCGCCATGCTCGTGGTCATGCTCGTCCGGATCATCCCAATCTGGAAACCCGTCGTCGAACAGGTCAGCCAGAGCCAGCAATTTCTGTTCATTGACTTCATGGTCTCGGTCGTTCGGGCCTTGCCCTTTCATCATAACCTGCTCCCACTTGGCAAACTCCTCGTCGTTAAGCAGACAAGCGTCCAGCTCCGCCTCGATAGCTGGCACATCGAGCTTCTCGCCAATGAAGACAAGTTCTTGTCGACGGTCGCCCCAGACCCCGCCCTTGCGAAGGTCGTGCTCAACCATTGCATCGATATCAGCGTTCCCCGTCTCCCACTCTGAGCGGTCGATCGTGCAAAACCAGGGCCTTCCGCCGGCGAGGGTCAGCATGGCACCAGCTTGAGACCACTCGCCCGCACGGCCAGGACGAGTTGCCAGCCAGTATTCTCCCTTAGACCGGAACAGCTTCGCATACAGTGGATGAGCTCGTTTGTTGGCAAGAATGACGGATGGCTCTGGGAGATCGAGAGGGTCTTCCATTTCGACGTCGTCATCTTCATCTTCTTCCTCCTCCTCCTCTTCTTCATCCTCCTCCATTGCGTCGCCGTCTTCTTCCTCGTCCTCTTCTTCTAGCGGGTGTTGCAGGATGAACTTGTCGTGCAAAAGCGCAAAGAGTCTACGAGGGTGGAACGGCCGGCGGCGTACATAGACGAAGTTGCGAACGTTGTATCTGGACATCTATCAGCCGACTGCATATGATCGAGCACAATGATTGGGACTCACTCTTCGGTCTCAGGCTTGGGTGTGACCATCTTGCGGCCGTTGACTTCTCGGATCGTCATAGCATGGAGATCTTGCAACCAGCCGTAGCTTGTCTGTGCAACCTCCAGATTGAACATGCCAGTGTTGACAATCTCTTTCACTTCGATCTTGCCATAGTTGCTTTCGATGATTTTGGCACGATGATTGAGCTTCGTGATGAGATCCTTGACCCGAGTACGAGTCTTTGCATCAACCATGTCGATCTTGTTGAGCACGATGACATCGGCGAACTCGATCTGGTCGACCATCAAGTCTGAGACCGTTCGCTCGTCCTCTGGAGTAACATCGTCTCGCCGGGCGGACAGGAGGTCAGTCGTCTCGAAGTCATGAAACATGGTGAAAGCATCGATCACGGTGCAGGCAGTGTCCAGTTTTGCAAACTTTTCCAAGCCACCAGCTTCTTTGAGCCGCTTGAGAGTGGCCAAAGTTGCTTCATCCAGACCTTCAGGCCCTTCGCCCATCTGGCTTATCTGCTCAGCAAGACGAGAGTCGAACGTCTCGGCAACTTGTTCTGGCTCGGAAATACCGCTGCTTTCGACAATGATGTAGTCAAACTCAGCCAGTTCTGCCAGACGGACCAGCTCTTCGAGAAGATCTCCGCGAAGTGTGCAGCAGATGCATCCATTTTGGAGTGCGATGACCTTCTCTTCCGTCTTGGTGAGACGGTGGGTGTTGCGAATGAGGTTTGCGTCGACATTGACACTGGCCGACTGTCAGCTACGAGGTTTCAAGCGTCACCAAAGGGTACTGACGCTCCAATGTCATTCACAATGACAGCGATACGCAGGCCATGCTCGCTCCGAAGGATGTGTTGAAGCAGCGTCGTCTTGCCAGATCCCTGCTCGCGAGGTAAGTCTACGAACAAGTGTTGATCTCACAGACTCTCATACCAAGAATCCGGAAAGGAGTGTCACAGGGAGCGCTTTGACAGAAACAGGTGCTTGCTTTCCACCAGCCGGGTTCGCCCTTGCTGTGCCATTTGACTTGGAAGATATCTTCGCCTTCGCCATTGTAAGAGTGAGAATGTACCAATTGTTGAGTGAGATGGTAGTTCCTGTGAAAATTCTGGGTTGACTTCAATATATTGGGCAGTGTGAGTTCGCAGCCGGGCACCTGGATGGATTGAAGGACTGTGATGGTCAGCAAATCCAGCCAATCTGCGCTCGCCGGTGGATAAGCGGTGCTCTACTCGGTGGCCAGTAATCAATGTCCTTGACCTTGTCGGCTTGTGCATTGACTGCCATTGGAGAGACTTCGGCCATGGAGCAGCCTCGAGGTAACGAGTGCTTGCAAAGATCCGAGCCGATGTCGAGGTCTTGGTGTCCTTCTGCTCCAGCTCCGAGAACTCGCCCACGACAACTTTCGATTCAATATGTCCCTTCTGCGAGTCTAAGGCAAAATGATATTGCACCTCTTGGAGAGGAGGCGCAAACTTCACCATCATGGCCTAGCTGGGGCTTCTGCCGCGCGTTTGGCGCACATACGTTCCTCACGGAGCGCTCATGCATCAATCATATTGAGCTCCAAGCTCTCGATACCACAACGATAAGATGAAATGGCTGTATCGCGCGGCATGAAAGGTTAAGAGCTTGCAGAGTCTCTGTTCCGCTCATGGCTGCTTCTCCGCCGAGAACAGGAATTGAACGCATGAAAGCATGGCCTGATCAGTTCACGAAGCTGTCCACCGTATTTCAAATATCATCTCTTTGTAATGTTCATTGGCTCTCATGCCTCAGAAGCTATATTCGAGCGCACTCTTTTTCAGTATCCGCGCGGTCCGACGAGGAGCGGCTTCGAGAAGACAGCACTGTGGTGTCGGATTCTGTTCAGGCTGGTTCATAAGATTTCAGAGATAGTACCGAGAGGCCGCCTTACAGATTTGCAGGCGGCCATGGTCAACACAATGATACTCGGGGATGGTGTTGATGTTGTAGAGTTGACTTGGGACGCAAAACCCGAGACGGAGAAGTGAGGTCACATGATCCAATCGAATCACGTCTAATTTGCTTACGCATCTCCACTTCCTGCCTTCTCCTTCTTCCAAACAACAACAACATCACCAACAAAGAAGACGCTCACATCAATCCCATCAATATCAACGGGCTGTGTCGGCCAGCTGTGCAGAGACGCAAAGCGCGTTGAGGCAGGATCAAGATGGTGTGCTCGAATCGCTCTGCGAAGAATGCGAGAAACGCTGTCTGGCGGCTGACATGACCATCCAATTTACGGAAATTACACCACCAACCACACATGTTCGACAACGCAAGTAAGGCACCATTCCATATCGTCTTCTGGGGTCTATCATGCCGACTCACAATACTGCTAAACCGGTTAAAACCGATGTTTCGGATTCAAAAACTTTCTTCTTCGGCGCAGGACGATGAGCATCGCATCTCCAAATCCGACCGCAAAGATCCGCCACCCAGACACATCCGTCTTTCTCGTCCAGCGCAAGTCCAATAGCTTCACCAAACCCTTCAGCTAAGATCTCACGGCCTAGTACTCTCTCTTCTTTCGCCACCTCACCGAGAAGATGCTTCCTGTTCAGCGTGTTGCCAAATGGGAACTCGCCTCTGTCCGTCCAATACAGCACTCCTGAGGACTCGTCAATCTCCAAATCGATCGGTTCTGGCAAGTTTTCGGCGACGATTTGGACATCGCTTCTTGTCGAAGCTGTCTCGCCCGCTGGAATCTCCAGATCCGCCGAGAAGATTCGGCCCTGCTTGCTCTTTGGTGCTCCTTTCTGGGTCCAGTACATCTTTCCAAGCTTTTTGGATACAGCGATGCCAACACACCATCTCGACTGATCCTTCATATGCTGCTCATTCTCCCAATCACCGGTCTGCAACAATATCTCGTGCTCCGACCCGTCAATGTTGCACCGATGAATACGCATGCCTTCTCGATCGCAGAAGTAAAGCTGGCCATTCTCATCATCCAGCACGAGCTGTTTGGGTGTATTGACCGCACCGTACGGCAGTAACGACTTCGCATCTTTCCCTGATAGGTCCGCACAATATATCGATCCATCATTCTTCCCGGGTGTACCCATGTGAGTCCAGAACATGAGACCACGGCGTTTGCTCAGGGCTATCCCGTCGGGCATATGCAGCCCGTCTCGAAGGAGTACTGGTTTCCCCTCGGTATGCTGAGTCTCCAGGCATGATATGCTCCCTCGATGGGTTATCGATTGCAGGCTTTGTTCGCTCAGTGGAACCGATGGCGTTGCGTGGTAAATGCTGAGAAAGTAAAGCTTCGTTCCGGCTGTCATGTTGGCGAAGACTGGGATGTCAATACAGTTCGCTCGCTATGAGATCAGATGGACAAGTGAAAGAAAGAAGATGTGTGATGTTCAAGACTCGGATCCGATACAGCAGTCGACCTGGAAGACCTACCGCGACCCAATGTCGTGACGTGGATGTATTGCGGCCTGCGTTGGGATGACGAGTATCGGCATGTTTCACTGGGCTCGGTCCTGCGCCTCATACTTGCATTCTCGAGGCAAAAGATCTTGAAGATGTGAAAATTGTACGGCGCCGAAAAAGAGATGCGGTCCCGACTACGGTGACGAAAGGAAGAGGAACAATTCATCGGCCGAAGCTCGGCGGCGCTCGGATTTTGCACAAATCCTGCACATCCCAGAGTACTGGTCGTCACAATTGGCGGTGTCCTGAGGCATGAATGCTATGACAGGCAAATGAATCGAAACAAATCAAACGTCGCTGCGTCTGCAGTACGAGGTCTGAGAATACAGGAAAGAGAAGCGCACGACGGTGATGAAAAATCAAAGGCAAGTCTGCTGCACAAAGCCCCATTACTACTATCTCAACGCTGACTTCGTCGACTTCATCTCCAAAAGGTCTATCAATCCGTCGCTCATGTCTCTTCGAACGTTTTCAAAATCATTCTGCTCGACGAACGGCTTGACTTTCTCTGTGAGCTGCTGAGTCTCGGTCTCGTCGAAAGCAAACTTGTTCTCGTCCATGTCCTTTTTCCATCCAGAAACCGCTGGCCCGAGATGCGACATGAAATGTCCAAAAGCGTTCGGATCATTTCCGCCGGCGAGGACGTTCGTTGTGTAGGGACCTGCCAGGGCCCATCTCAAACCAGGACCAGTTGAGACTGCGGTATCGACATCTTCTGCAGAAGCAATCCCACGGTTGACCAAGCTGTAGGCCTCGGCGAGGATGGCGGCTTGCAATCGATTGGCAAGAAAGCCAGGTGTCTCCTTTTTGATCAGTACTGGCGCCTTGCCGATGGACTTGTAGAAGTCAATCGCTCTTTGCACTGCATGTTGCGCCGTCCCAGAATGAGGTACCACTTCCACCAATGGAATCAGATGTGGCTGGAGTTGCGCGAGAAAGTGTAAGTGGAGTTCTCAATGGCAGTCAGGCAAAACTTACTGGATTGAATGGATGTCCGATCAGAACCCTGCTTGGATCTGACTTGCATTCTCCGATGAATTGAGACGATGGAATACCTGAAGACGACGATGCGATAATCCTGCCCTTTGGCAGATGTGCGTCGATGTTGCCGACTAATTTGGTCTTGAAATCAGGTCTTTCCGGAGCGTTCTTGGAGATCATCAGTAACGACATCATCCTCAAAAGGGAAGAGACGTACTTCTTGCACGAAATCGACGTCGTGCAGATGATGTGTTATGTCGTCGACAACCTCGTAATTACTCGGGTCTGCGGCACTTGAAAGGCCCAGCCGTTGCATACGAGGCCACTCAGCCTTGATGAATTTCGACAGATTTTCTTTGGCATTCGGTGCTGGGTCAGAAACAATGACTCGGAAGCCTTTGGAAAGGAAAAGCGTTGTCCAGCTCGAACCAATCACACCCGTTCCGATGACTGCGATCTTCTTGATAGATTGTGCCATGCTTAGAAAGGTGCGAGACTGGAACTCGTTTCTGTTGTTGAACTAAGAAGTAGGCGACTGAAGAGTAGGAAAGTGGATCTATACCAGCGAATCTAGACTTGAGAGCAACTACTTTTGAGGTGATAGCAGAGAGGGCATGATTTCACAAAAGCAGCCTTCGGCCTTCGCACTGTCGACGAAGGCCGACCACGGGACGACGTCACGAAGGAAAATGCAGCTTCACGCACTTTTAGAGGAAGTCGGGACATGTCTGAAGACATTTGCGTGGTATACGACACTCCGAAACTTCGGCATCGGAGAAGTCTCGCCATCCCAGCGCAACGACGCAAGCCAAGCCGAGACTGGCCCTTCGGCGGCGATTCCGAACATCTCTGCTCCAGATCCCACAGATCCACCTCCACGACATCTTTCTTCGACAGAGTGGCTCATGACGGGAGGTGAGAGGCCCGCTTCTTCTCCGAGCGACGATAATTTGGACATGATGTCGTCGGGACAACGATGTACGATTCGATATATATCGAGTTGCCGCGGCCAACGACATCCCATCATACTCCGATCATCAATAGATGCGTATCAACCAATACCTCAGAGTACTTGCTTGACTGGACGATATCATGGCACCCCGCGCAGTTGTCAAAGACGTATATGGTCCCGGAACCTACACCGACACCGACTTCACGCCAGTTCCTCAGGAAGCTCGAAGGCTGTTGAAGCATTTCGCAGAGCAGACGCCTGGATTCAGATCCGACGATGCGTTCCTCGACAATGTCAAATTCACTGGAGATGACCTTCCCATGCTGCCTGGCCCAATCAAGGCGCAAGCACTTGTGAGTTCATTTGACCAACTGTGTAGGATACCTTCATTCTAACGTCTTCCACAGTCTGCCGTCTGTCAAGCCATGATTGGACTTGCTGCCAAAGAGGTCAACGACCTGAAAGGCATCGAGACCGGATCCGTACATGTTGACACACGTCTGGCCGCTCTCTACCCTGCAACTGTCGGCCTCGTCGAAGTCGATGGGTTGAAGGGCACCGAGATCCAGAAGAGTGGACTCTTGCAGAAAGTTGGCCTCGACGTCGACAAGGGCATCATCTCGAAGAACCCGATGCGCTTCCGAAGCTGGGCTATCTTTCCGACGAGAGATGAAAATGTCTGGTTCCAATTCTTGAGCAGTCTTGACCCTACCGGCTATCTGCGGATTTTTGGACTGGACGCAGATGATTCGACGATTACTACCAACGACCGGGCGTATGAGAAGATCAAAGCGGTCACGACCTCGCTGTCCGCCCGTGAGCTCGAGCACATCTGTTTGGAGAACGCCGTCGTTGGACAGACATGTCTCTCACCTCTGGCCTGGAGGGAGACATCGATGGGCAAGGCGCTTGCGAAACACCCAATGATCAACTATCGCCAGCTCAGAGACACCCAAAGCATTGCTCCCGCACCTTTGCCGAAGACATCGGATAAGCGGCCACTCGCCGGAATCAAGGTCGTCGAGCTTGCACGGGTCATCGCCGGTCCTGCCGTTGGAAGTGCTCTGGCATCACTCGGCGCCGATGTCATCAAGGTGCAAAGTCCTAATCTTCCCGATCTTGGCTTCTTGTCCGTTACCCTCATGGCCGGCAAACGAGTGTCATCGCTGGACTTGACCAAAGAAGCAGACCGTGAACAGCTTGTCCAGACTCTCGCAGATGCAGATGTCGTTGTCCAAGCTTTCCGTTTCAAGTCGCTAGAGCGCAAGGGCTTCGGCCTGGAGGACATTGTCGAGATGGCCAAGAAGCGCAACAAGGGAATGGTCTACATCGACATCAACTGCTACGGCCCGGACGGATACTACGCTGAGCGACCAGGATATCAGCAGATTGCGGATGCAGCATCTGGCTGCTCCTACGTCAATGGCAAAGCATATGGTCTTCCTGAAGGCACTGCTGTCCTCCCATCCTTGCCAATCGCAGACATGCTCACCGGCGCCATTGGTGTTCTGATTACGCTTCTCGCAATTCGAGACAGAGCAACAAAGGGGGGCTCATATCAAGGCCATGTCGCCCTTACATCCGTCGACACCGCTCAACTGGAAGGGGAAGTCGGCTTGTATCCGCCACAGATTGTGCAGCAAGTACAGGAGAAGTACAAGTGGGCTCCGATGAGACCGCATCATATGGTCACTGATCTTCTTGACATCATGATTCAGGGATGGAAGCAAAACTCAGATGTTCTGGACAAAGATCAATACTTTGTCGAATTTGCGGAGACACCTTTTGGAAAGAAGCACAAGATCCTTGCGCCGACATGGAGTTTTGACAACAAGGAAGCTTCGCCGGCTTGGAAGAGTGGACCGGTCCCAAATGGTGGACAGCCTGGTCGACTTGATTGGTTGCCGGTTGCATCAACGCTGTGATTTTCGACATATGATAGCCTCTCTTCAAATATTTCAAACGAGATCCTGGATTGTTGTTTATTGGCCTCATTGTAAGACGACAGCAAAATGCGCTTCTAATACTACCAAGATGAAGAATGGGAATATAGCTGATACGCACGTAAGTCGAGGTCATCCACATGCTTGGTAATGTGAATTCTCTCAATTCTAGCTCGGCGGAGCTTGCTTCATACTCTAAGGAGCCTTGTGGTGCGCTTCTTTGGGTCCTGCAGCTAGGCAAAGCAGAGAGGGTTCCAGGCTGCTGATCTTTCTGCAGAGATGTGGGTACCCTCCCGTATGTGCCGCTTGATACGACAAAGCTGTGCCTCATCGATCGACATCGGCTTGATGACCTTTATGATACACAGAGGCATTCCTGGCTACTTTGAGCGAGACAGCGACCATTGACAAGGAGATCGAGCATTGAAATTGGCTTCTGGGGATCATGTCGACTACGAGACTGACGGATCTCGCGAGAATCATCCTAGACAATGCACAGAAAGTGGAGGAACACCTCAAGACAAACAATGAACCTCAGCCTTCTTTTGATGAGCACTCGCCGCCTGAGTTGCCGCTCTCGCCAGAGATGCAGCAGGCTAAGCAGAAAGCCATCGACTCTGCGATGGAACTTCAAGACTTGCTCAACGGTCCCGCGATGCAGCTTCGACCGGTGGTAAGTAATGCCATTTGCACAATTGGAGAACACTTGTGATCGTTTGCTGATAATATGTACCACAGTTGAACGGTACCAGTTTGAACGCCATCTACAGCTACGATATTCCGTCCAAGGTTCCGCTCGACGGCCAAATCTCCTACGAAGAACTTGCAGGCAAAGTCGGTCTGAAGCGCACCGATCTTCAACGCATCCTTCGCTTCGCCATGTGTCATCATCGAGTTTTCCGAGAGAAGACTCCAGGCATCGTTTCTCATTCGGCTGCCTCACGATATCTTGCTGAAAGCGATGCCGCCAGAGCTGGACTTGGCTTCATGTTTGATGAATGCTACCAGTCCTTCGCTCACACGGTAGAAGCATTTCAGAAGTTCGGAGATCCGGAGCCACATCAGAGCGTAAGCATCATACATTCTCGAATCGATTGTGAGACTGACGTTTGTTCAGGGATGGGCGCTTGCGAAAAGGAGTAATGTGCCCATGTGGGAATATCACACTCAGCATCCAGAGCTCGGCGAGCGGGCAGCCAAGGCAATGGCCTCTTTCACCAAGGGTATGAATCATGATACTACAGCACTCACCAAAGGATATGACTGGACCTCAATCGACGCAAGGGGAGGCACATTGGTCGATCTCGGAGGTGCCAACGGCCACGTCGCCGTATCGATTGCTCGTGTTTGCCCAAAGATGCACTGCGTTGTTCAAGAAATCCCAGAAGTGGTGGCCAAGGCCAAGTACGAAGTGCCAGACGATGTGAAAGACCGCGTCTCGATGGTTGCACACGACTTCTTCGAATCTCAGCCGACCTCCGCAGACGCATACCTCTTCCGACAGATCTTCCATAATTGGGGAGACAAGCATTGCATCAGTATGCTGAAAGCCCTCATTCCAGCGTTGAAACCTGGTGCAAAAGTCATTGTGAATGATCTTGTCTTGCCACCGCCGGGTGTGCTTCCTCCTTCGGCTGAGAGAGGAGTCAGAGGAATGGATATGATTATGCTCAGTCTTTTCAACGCCAGAGAGCGTAGCAAGGATGACTTCGAGCAGCTGTTTGCCGAAGCTGACAAACGCTTCCAACAAATCAAAGTATGGAAGCCCGAGGGCTCGTCGTTAGGGTTGGTCGAAGCAACTTGGAGTGGCTGATGGATCGACGGAATGGAATGTAGCAGCATATTGAGCACTCATAGATCGGTCTTGATTCAACGATCTGAAGCGGGTACTGCTCGAAGAGTCTCCGAATTTTGTTGCTGCTCTTGTCCCCTCGGCTCATGCTGCAAGACCCCGTGGACTCTCTGACTGCTCGAGGTAGAAGAGTTAGTAATCCAAGCCGGAACGACTTCCCATCTGACCCCCGTCTACAATCTTACGAACCCAAGCAACGGAACCAACTTTCATGCTTTGAAGGAAAGTATTAGCAAACGTGGTTGTGCATCATGCCGACAGCACTGCAGTGGACATTTGAAACAACTCTAGAATGTTGATTGTCCGAATCGAGACGATTGAGTTCATGTCTGACAATGCAGTAAGTCTAGAAACGCCGGAACGCCCAAAGCTGCTGATATCGTTCATGACCCGGCGGTGATGCAGAGAGTCTGCTCACTCGCTCGGTGCCGGATCACCGTCACTCGACGTTGTGTCCGCTGAGTCGGACGAAGAGCTTGCTGAGCTCGCACTGCCATTGTCACTCCCTGGAACGTGAGTGATGGTCAATTCGCTATCATCATCCGCCGGACCCCTCTTTCTGAAGATATGCCTAGTGGTCAGCGAATTCGCACAGACGGTATTGGGTGCGCAGACGCTGTATCCGCAGCAGTTGTTCTTGTTCACGCAGACATAGCCGTTCGGACACTGAGTGTTGGTGCTGCAAGTTTGAGATGCGCCGCAAGAGTAAGGCTGGATGCAAGCGTTGTTGCCGTTCGCATCGCTTGCGCAGAAGCAGCCTGAACCACTGTTGCAAGGGAAGAAGAAGCCGCATGAGCCAGCTTTTTGGTTCTTCAGACAGCCAGTAACGGCGGTCTGGGTGCATGGGAGGCCGTTATTGGTGGCATTGGCAAAGGCGTAGCTGTATGAGACCGAGTATGATGCGCCGTTGTACGTGACTTGGCTGACAGTCGCATACGAGTCATCCTGCCATCCCTGTTAGTGGAAGATGTGTGGGCCGTTTTCAGAGCGTCTTACCCATTGTTGGCTGTACATGGCGCAATATTGGCCGTACGACTTTCCATCCTTGCTGATGACAAAGGTATTGAAGAAGCGGCAGGGAGAGTTGGGGTTAGCCGCCGTCTGGGCTGTGCAAGCTGCCGAGCAACGGCGAATGTCGAAAGGCTTGCCATCATTCCAGTACTGGTTGCCCAAGTAAGTGGAGCGGCCGTTGCAGTCATTCGGGGCGCTGATTGCGTTGCCACCGAGATAGTGAGGATCCGCGTAGCCAGCGCAGTAGTCGACGGTCTGGTTGACATAGCCATTCGAGCCAGCAATGCTGCAATACGTAAGCGGCTGCACCCTGTATTCGGAGCGGTTGACTTACACTACGTGGTAGTTGTTTCGGTACTGGCCGTTGTTGACGGCATTGGCAGCAGTGACAGGGCCTCCCCAGAAAACGCACTAAGTCGATCAGCAAGGGACTGCGTGCGTGGACGTAACGGATAGATACCTTGATGAGAGTGGTGCTGTTCGGCTGCTCACAGGCACCTCCAGAGGGCGACGGGTCCAAAGATGGAGAACGCTCGAACGCTGGAAACCATCAGCACTTCTCCTGCAACGATCAATCATGCTGTCTCTTACCAACGTTGAAGGCCGAACAACCATTGATACTGTCACACTGCTTCGAGCATCCGGGCACATCGTACGAGTCCATAAGCGTATACCCCATGTATCCGAGTGCATTGTTCATTGCCTGAAGGTTCTTGAACGTGTTGATGTATCCACTTGGAGTAGGCGCAGCTGACGCCGCAGAAGAGAAAGCGGCATAGCTCAAGAAAGCTTGATCGGTATCTATTGCCAGTCAGAAACGATTTGCGGCCATTTTCATTCAATGAGCTCACCCGGAGACGGTACTGGCCCCTTGCCAGTCCATTGAGGATCACAGGCAGCACGCTTCACCTTGGTTGCGGCGGTGCTTGTTGCCGCAGAACTTTGCTGGGCTGCTGCGGCCGACTCAGCGGCTGGCGCATCGTAGGAGACCTTCTGCTCTGGAACATTGATGGCAATGGAGGGCTCAGGCGGAGGGCCAGCCTGTGCGATAGCAGCGATGTCAAGCTGGGGTGCGCCTTGAGCAGCAGCGTAACCAGCCAAGAGTGCAGCAATCACAGATGACCTTGATAATACCATGGTGAAAGCTGGAGGATGTACTGGTCAAGAACACGAATGATGTTCAGGAGTTATGTGCCGACAGTCAAGGTCTTTCACCGTGCACGGGGCCTGCCTTTATACTTCACGGACGAAGGTCTCCCATCCGCATGGCAACCACGCGGTTCGCAGTGGCCGGCAAAGCCAAACAAAGAGCCATCGAAGTCTCGCTGCGTCTGTATTGGGTCGAAGAGGCCGATTGAGAGCAAATAAACTTTGGAAAAGACCTTTTTCGGCGACATTGAATGCTGCCAGATTTCGTCCCGGGACCGAGAAGTGGAATAGCTTCAAGCGAAGCTGCAGCACTGAGCGCCGTATATGTGATATGGCTTCAACCTTCAGCCGGTGCTTTTGAGTGAACTGCTAGCGGCGGCCACGGGAGAATACCAATCGACCTCACCCCACCAAACTTGCGGGGTATGGTGAGGAAAGAAGGATTAGCCCAAGCCGACAGCTCGGAGGTTGTCAAGTACAGCCCAATGCAGGTAACGGCGCTGTTCTAGTGAAGTCGAAGTGGCTGCATGACAGCTTGGCGAAGGCGTTTTCGGTCACTCATCCAAGTCCAGTAGTCAAGCACCAGGAAGCTTTTCAAGTGTCCGAACATCGTTGGCGAGCCTTGGCCTCGACAGTAAGGGGTCGAATGGTTCTTGCGCGTCGAATTCAACGTAGAAGCTCCCCGTGAGCAGCAACAAGTTTGATACCGCTTCTGCAAGTTCACGAAGCACGGTCGACAGCTGGAGTGCAAAGCAACTCGAACCGAGCATGTTTCCGATGGAGCTTAATCAAGATCGATAGTGGTTTGTTGAAGTCTCGTTCGGGAAGACGCAGAAGCCCAAAAGGTGCGATAAGACGGGCCGGAAGAAGAAAGGCGCTTCACTGGGAAGTGAAAGCTTCGATGCTTCGACGCTATTTCGCACTTGATGTGTTTCCATTCTGTGATGAGTCAGCGGCAACGCAGCGGCTGCACAAGCTGGGCAATCTGGCGTGTGAAGCGCGGTGAGAGAATTTATTAGTTGCAGCAAGGTATACCGTCAGAAGGATTCTGGCCAGAGAACAGACTTTGCATCCCACGTGCTGGGGAATACGCTCTCTGCTAGCGGAGAATACAGTTCAGCAGCACGGTCCGATGCGCCTGTGTCCAAAGACGGACAGGGACAAGAATTACAATAACAATTCGCATCAAATTGGAAATGCGTCTGGACGCGAGAGGCGTGCGACCAGGAATTGATAAATGCTGCTTTGCTGAGAAGAGATGTGGTGTGAAGACAAGCAACTTGCTGTGAGCTGACGGCGGCACGCCTCGACGCGGCACATCGACGCCACGCGACGGAACATGGCGAAACCCCGTGGCAGCGGCGAAGGAAATGTCCAAAGCGGAAGGCGAAAGAATCAATCAATGTCGGTGGGCGGCGCGGGTTGGGGCTTGTGGAGAGATTGTTGCAGTGAGGTCGACCGCACCCGAGGTTGAGTGGGGTGCGCTTTGGAAGGATGGCGTGTTTTAAATAATGTTATCGTCTTCTTCGCTCTGCTTGTTGAACTCAGCATAGAATTCCAGGACTCCTCGATCGTCTCATACAAGTCGCTCTCAAACAGACCACTGGGGTTCTTCAAACCATATCTCCAGCTAGACTCATCGTTAGCATCTCTGTCTTTGCAGTAAACTGCGAAGCCACCATTCCCTACGCATACGACTAGGCCAACTTGAACATTAGTCGGTCCCCAATCCTCGAAAACATCTGGAATCTTGCCGCGGAGGTCTTGTTCTGCTGTATTGGGAGCAACGACCACCCCTGAGTCGCTTTTCCTTTCGTCTTCATCTACCATGTCGTCGGGATCAGAGAGGAACTTGAGCTGGTGAAGCTCGCCCTAGAATCGATAGCGTGGGAGTCCTGGACCGCAGAGACCGCGTACCAATGTAATAAGATATTTCAAGTCTGCTGGTAGGCCATCGGGACGGATTTCGTCATCGATGCTCTCGATTGTCGAGATCTTTCTTTCTGTATTTTGGATCCAGTCATTTCGAGCCGCGAGATCGACCTCTCCATGGGTTGTGCCATCCAAACGGCAAGTGCGGATCAGATTCTCTCGTCTTTCCTCAGACAGAAAGTCGCAGATACCGGTGATGGTAGGATCTGGTGGATCGAGCCAAATACCCAACCACTCATCGAGCTCTTCCAAGCGCTCTTCTGTGGAGAGCTCTTCTGGGGAGAGCCGTCGCTGCTGCTCGTCGAGATACTGGATGGCGATCTCGAGTGCATGCATGTTCAGCTCGAGCACTCTTTCGCGATACTTTTGCAGGGCTCGCTCGATGCTACTCTTGCGTTCATGGCTGAGTTGCGATTCACGGCGAGGACGGAGGGGAAGGTGTAAAGGATGGTTCATCAATTCTCGCGTGCCCGAGAAAGAGGCTGGTTGATTGATTGATTGATGAATTGATGGAACAGGTGCGACGCCAGCGAGTTGTGGCGACCTCGAGAATGTCGATGCTGTTTGTTCAGCTGATGCCGATAATAACGATGCAGCTCTAATGAGAGAAACAAGAGAGAGGAAGAGAGAATGGAAGAGGGAGCGAATTCTACGCTTACATAAGTATTTGCTGCCTCAGGCAACACATCCAATCCTCGTACTCTCCATCTTTCTCTTCGACACATCCATTTCCCGATATTCAACACTTCATCACACTTCATCACACTTCACCACAGAGGCAGTGAGGATACTATACCCATCATAGTCATGCACAGAACGGCAGCGATGATCTCGCTCGCAATGCGGTCTCCTCAAATGCATTTGTTGGACCCAGAAATCATACCACGGCCGAAGCAAACGCGCAATAAGTGCGCATCAAGGCCTTGCATGCGTATTGTGGTGCTTCGGCACGTCTGCGAGACTGCTCACTGCTCTCTGATGTAGTTCACAAGTGGGATTTCCATGTCAAGTGAGTCGGCCGTTCTTTCGCTCAGTGGCTACTACTACCTCCGTAGGAACAACCTTCCCTCCGACTGTACTTGCTTTGCCTCACCATAACAGCTTCGCGGAAGGAGAGCCTCTGAAGACAATGTCACTTGCACAGCCTCACCCGCATGGATGCCCTGCTTTCTCCATTGCTGTACTGGCATGACCAAGCATTACTCGTCGCCCGCATGCAACACCCTACACAACTCACAACATTGGATACAACATCACTCATCAGCAGCAATGACGACTCATCCCACGACGCACGATTTGCAAACACTGCCGACTGAAATGTTGTGTGAAATCTCACAACACATGGACAACAAGACCCTCTTCAACTTCCGGCTCACTGGTTCTCTGGCATCACAGAGCTCTTGGGACACTTGGTGCAAACGGTTTGCCACAGATCTTTCGGTCCTGCTATGCGCGCAAGGCATAGAAGAGTTGGAGCAGGGCGTTGCAAGCCATGGGATGCTACGACATGTTCGTCGCCTGACCTTCCTGGGCGTGAAGGTTGTTTTCCGTCTGCCCAGAGAGCCTGGTCCACGGCGTGATCGAGTCTTGAGAGCTCCCCATCGCGCACAGACGGAGCAACGAAAATTTTCTCAAAACCGTGGCCGATGGATCACTCGCCTGGCAGAGATTCTCGAGACAGTCAACCCGATGGCAACCGTTGGCATACTCAGCTTTGGTCATGGAAAGATCAGTATCGAGCGCAGCTTTGGCTGTCGTGGCTTTGAGGCTCTCTTCAAACATCGCAATGCATCCAATGACTGGCGCATGGCCTACACGGGAGATGGCATTGCGGAGATAGTTTTCCACGCCAATGCATTGCTTTCGAGGCCGTTGAAGCACTTCCTACTTGGCGGTGCTCTCTCCGGTATGGGCAGCTCGGCCCCGCTCCATCCTGAGCCATCTCTCATACTGCGGCAGGCATGTTCGACACTCACATTTCTCGCATTGGATTTGAGAGATTGGGCCGACATGTTTGATCGCCGTGAAATCCAATCGTGGACTTTCATCTGCCGCATTCTCGAATGCTCTGTCAACTTGCACAGTCTCTCCCTATCGAACTTCGTCCTGACCACCCAACAGTATATGTCCGAAAGGGGAGATTACCTCCGTTCACTCCTTGGACCCTTTCGACGACAGCACAGATCTTCCTTACGACACCTGCACCTCATGTGCTGGGGCAATATTGAAGCCGACGACTTGCTCCGCGTCATTTGGGTCTTCTCTGACGACCTCATCACTCTGGCTCTCGAAGATATCGCTCTGCCTGACCTGAAGTCCTGGCGTGAGCTCTTCTCCGAGTTGCATGACATGGTCGTTTATCTCGAGGAACTGCATCTTACAGGGGTGAAATGGCCAACTGTGGATCCGCAGCTCGGGGACAAGAACTTCATCACCTTGCCATGGATGCCGCTTTGGGACCCAACGAAGGTCGAAATGACGATCTGTGCGGATACACGAGTACGAGTGCAGAAGGGTCTGATGCAGCTTTCTCGGTATAGCATGAGCCACAAAGACTCACCTGCGGATCCGGAATGGGGCACTTCGGATGTTCGAGGGGATGGGGTTTTCATCTACGAATGACGGAGCCCTTGGTAGGAAATGACTGGTGTCTTCCAGAAGCGAGGGACCATCACTGCTACAAGGCTCTCTTAGCGCTGAGATACTTCGAGTTCAATTCTATCAATAGAACGTGTATCGTATTCTGATCGCGCAAATTGTGTCGAAGTCTCACCGTGTCTCTCAAGGTCTCCTTCCATACACAACATAATACCGGATATGCCCACCCTTCCCCATATTTCTCCAACACTGATCCATCTCCCAATTGTTGCTCTCATCATTGGACTCCGGATTGAACTTCGCCACGGTGCGCGCAAACGTCGGACGAAGAACATTCTCCGAATACTCGCCGATCTGTTGCAATTCTGGATGCTCCTCCCAAGGCTCGCTGTTATACTTCCACAGATACACCTTTGTCTGCACATCCACGAATCCCGCGTCTTTCATTCTCTGAGCGAGCTCACTGCCCGCGTTTGGGTCCAGCCCACTGGCTCGGGTGTTTTTGACGAGTGTTTTCCACCAGTTCCAGTTGTCGCAAATCGACTCGCCGTCGATACTCCGCCATATCATTTCGCACTCGTGGAGCTCGGCCCAGCCAGTCTTGGGCCTGAGTAGTGATAGCACGGTTTGAAGGTGGAGAGGCCAGTCTGTGACGCCGCAGATCAAAAGCCGAGCGAAGAGGTAGTCGAAAGAGCCGCTTTCAAAGGCAGGATGTGAGTCGATCAGCTTCTTGATGTCGGCGACGACGTATTCCAAATTGTCTGGCTTGGGATGAATCGAAGGCACGGGAGACAGATCTACGCCGTACAGCTTGGTCAATGGGTTTCCTTGTGCAAATCGAGAAGCGAGATGTCCTGTGCCAGAGCCGATTTCTACTGCTTTGTGGATTGGTGCTGCGAGGGTGGCGGCTTGGAATGGCTGGTCTTTCATTGCTGCTACCAAGGCGTGACTCTGGGCTTCGAGTCGTTCGTGCTCTGGGGCATCGTTTGGGAGGGAGTAGGCTGCCGTGGAGTGGTTGTGGTATGCAATTCCGTTCGAGGCCATGGCCGTAGATGATGAGTTGGAGAAGTGTGAATAATCGGAGGACAAGGTCTCATTTTGGACGGCTTATTTCGGTATTTAAATGGCGCATGAGATAGCAACATTGAGCGCTTGAGGTAATCAACGAGCTCTCAAGATTTTGCATTTCCTAGAGTGGAACAAAGCTGTCAAATCAAATGTTGGAGAGCTCTACAGATCGTCTCTAGACATGATGTGAGACTGAACTCAATCGCAGGAGCTATGCACGTTAGGCGCTTTTCGGCAAGCGCTGCCTTATCATGTTTCCAGATGCATTTTGTGCGGGCGTTGGCTGCTGTGGGTGTGCTGTGCGCCGTCTGTAATCATCTTGATATTTTTATGTGCAATCGTCTGCGGAAGATGCTGTGTTGTTGCCACAAATTTAATCTTCACCAGGAGTGTCGATTCCGTCTATCCAAGCGTTAGTATCATCAGAGGTATAACCAGGAGAAGTAGAGCTTACTAAAGTCTGCCGTGGTTCCGTTCTTGATCGTAGTAGTGTCAATACCCAAAGCAATGTACGCCAGCACTCCATTCTTCATATCGACACCATCGAGCGGCTCAACGTCTGCGTAGTTCATGACGCCGGCTATTGCAGGCATTAGCACGAAGGTACCCAATAATAGAGCAAACGCATACTCACCCAAAGCTTGCTCTGCGTAGATGCCATCAACATCATTTTGCACACGGTCAATCTCGACATGCTGGGAGTAAGGCTCGACAGCCATCAATTCGGCAGAAGTTTGCTCATCGAAGAAGATTTGGCCAGTCTCAACAACGCGGCTGTGCTCGACAGTACCGTTCTTGGTGATAGTCCAGTTGGTGTGAACTTGGATGTGAATGTGGATTGTTCGGCCGATCTGTCAGAGGTTAGCAGCCGTATCGCATTCCACTTGTCTCGTGGTTGCTTACGTAGAATCCAGGGAAGATGGTGGTAAAGGATGAAGCACCGTTGGCATCGGTAGGCCACATTCCACGCAGCCAGGTGGAGTTGTCGGTTGAGAGGAACTAGTAGTCATTAGAACAAATGAGGTCTTTGCTCTGATACTGAAACCATCATACCGAGAAGTCACGCGATCCAGTAGTGCTGTTGACTGAGAAGTTCTCGCCCGTCTTGCCCTTGACCGCTTCGCCGAAACCAATGTTAGGATCGTTGCCGGCAAAAGAGCTGTAAGATCCAGTGGCATTGCAGTGCTTTACGACTTCGGTCAGTCCAAAAACTGATTCCAGTCATTCTGGTGTAGCTCACCCAAAGGCTGATCAAAGCACCCTCCAGTGGCTCGCATGTGTTGACATCGATCAAACTGATATCCAGCTCAGTCTCAATGCCAGGTTGTCCTTCTCTCATATCTTGTCTCAAGATCTCGCTCCGAGGGAAGTAGTAAGGACCCTGTGTGGTCTCGGGGAAAAGAAGGCAGGTATCGTTCTTCAGAAAGTCGTAGTGAGGCGCTTGCGCATGGATCGTGTAGTCGGTCGTATCTCTCTTTGCAGCCAAATCACGCTTTCGCTGGAGATGACGCTTTCTCTTCATCATGCCTACTTCGTTGGCACATCGTTTCGCTTTGGTCGATCGAGTGGCCAGAAGACCTGCATCTGGTGCTGGATGAGGTCCAGGATGAGCTAGAGGAGAAATGTCAGAGTTGCCATGGCTCGCCCAGTAGAGATGGGCAGCATACCCTGCACGGCGTTGAAGAGCAAGCAAGAGGCTGCCGCCCAGAGGAACTTCACGTTGACCATGATTTTGATGTCGGAATTTGTTGGCGGACAGGAAGCTATCCAAAGCCTGCTCTTTGTCTTATATGTCCTTTGGAACGAGCGTCCAAGGATAAATTTCGCTCTTTTCCTTTCCCATCGTAGCGCGCTCTATACACCTACTGATTGAGTGCAAAGGCCACGCCAAAGCAAGTAGCTTGTCAGGGAAGTACTGCTCTTGGCAGTCCATGCAGACGCCGTTACAGTTCCAAACTCCCCTTTAAATGACAGCATCAGAGTTTAGTGTCGCAGTGCAGGATCAAATATCTCTGACGATCGGCATGCCGAGCAACGATAAAAAGGGTCATTGTCAACGCTGATACTGCGATTGGACGCTGAAGACCTCCTCATGCTGGGTTGGGTAACATAGCCCGCCCACATCGTTGCATTTCGTGTCTTATCTTCTCGGTCCAGCCGAGCCTAACCCCCGAAGTTCAATGCATGGAGTTAATGGGCTCCACTCAGGAGGCTCGGGCTTTCCTCGAAGTCAACGACGATCGAACGGGGAAATATACACGAGGTCGATGAGAAGAGTAAAGCAGCCAACCGGACAGATGTGCGAGGTGGCCAAACACGCAACGCTGAAGATTCAGACGCGAGTCGTATGCAGACACCTCTGGTGACAGAGAACGGCAGTGAGAAAGGAAGCGTCAACTTCCGGAGTCCGGCAAAAGCCCTCGGTGGTGAAAGCCAAGAAGTATTCGTTGTTTGGTGAAGCTCCTAGTGTGCAGTCAAGAATTGCCCGTTGAGGGTATGCGGTGGAGTGCCAAGCAGTCCTAGTTTTGTTGAATGCGTCGGCTCCACGAGTTGACGAGGAGGAAGACTTGTTTAGTCAGGGTCAGTGCGAGATGCGGTTTTTACTAATGAGTGCGGAATCGTTTGCGCTGTTGACGGAAAAGCCTTGAATCTGCCGGGTAAGGATTCATCAGTCTTCTGGGGACCAAGGTACGTGGGTACGTATACATTGGGTGCATTGGTTCTTTTCGACACGCACACGCACAAGTGTTGATTGACACAACTCCCCCAGAACGAAAGACCTCGAGCTCCTCGAATAATGTTGAAGACGGATTCGTAAACTTGATATCTTGCACAGGTGCGTGGCGAAGCAGCTCGCTAATTGTACAGCATTTGAAAGCAACGCTCTTCTCTTCCTGGTCATTTCAACCTCTGAATAGGGACGAGATCTCTTAGGAAGCTTTTGCTCAAAACTGCTAAGCAGATCCGATCGGATAAGTCCATCTCTGTCCAGCTTGGTGAATTCCAGATATCGCAATTCCAGACACCGCCTAGCCAAGCGTGGCATCGACAGGATTTGTCCTGGAAGAACAACAGCATGACTTTCGAAAGATATGAGGAAACCGTCAGAGAAGTGAGGTGACCAGGACTGGACACCGAATAGAAGGTGTTGAGCAAGTCCGCCGTCAAAAAGGCCATCCACCAACTCTTCGAATCATTTGGCACATCGCAAGGCAGATGTGGTGGAAGCGTCGTCAATGTCGTCTTCTGAAAGTTTGAACAAGAGGCGCCGCGGTCGTTGACGATCATACAGTCGCACTCTTGTAGATCTCGGCAGGCGGGCGTCTTGACCCTCTCCTGGAACTCCTCGGCTCCTTGTCGTACACTGGCTCATCTCGTGGTCGACGGCTACCTCTTCTCGATGCTGGAGCACTGCGATCACCTGGAGGAGGCGGCATCAGTTTCTCCCTTCGACTGCTTGGATACGGATCTCGTCGGCTGCTACGTCTGGACGTGTCGTAACTTCTGTCGTAGCTCCTGTCATTTTCATATCGAGAGGAAGCACGGTCATCGGAGCGCTTGGAACTTCTTCTTGGTGGACTCTTCGTCCTCTCGTCCCTCCTGTCGCGATCTCGCCTTTCTCGTCGCCGACGCTCACTTTCCCTTCTCTCCTCTTCATCGCGACGTTCCTGCTTCTCTCGCCTGCGCTGATCTCGAGGAACGGCGGTGCGGCCGATTGGATTGACACACTTGTCGCCGAACTTGTCGATGGCACTCGCGTCTTTGCTGCTTCCATCGCCTCCGAAGACACGCATCACGCCCGCCAGGGCTAGTTCCGCCATTTCTGCCATGTTGTTCAAGACTGTATTGGCCGAAGTTGTTTTGAGCTAAATCAAACGATCGTTAGAAAGGATGGTGTCGGGCAGGGAAAGATCTTAAGTATCTGTGTTCTGACAACCATTATGATGCGAGCGGTGTTCGTCGTCATACTCAGACGTCGCAGATGCAGCATGCCGGACTACTGCAACCACACCTTGCATCGCCCGTGAACGAGACCCGCGTGTGGCGTCGAATTAGTTGCCCTGCCACATTTCTTATACATCCGTGAGTCCAGACCACCAGTCAACGCTGTGCGATCGTGGCAATACCTTCGTATGCTGCGACGAATCCGCTGGAAACACATTTCGGCAGTGTACTCTCATCGTGGTACAGTGCCATCTCGTCGAGATAGCATGTCAGAATGCCGTCAATTCCATTCCCGAGGACCTCTCACCGCCTGCGTCTGGAGCGGAAGTGGAAGAAAAGGCATCACATGGTGTTGCTAAATGCACCTGTGGCGTTCTGGAACAACGTCACCTTGCATTTCAACAAGGTTCGCGTTCCGAATCGACCTGCACAGCTGCATGAGGGTTCGGTTCCTGGCATCTTCACAGGGAATGCTTGCCGTGTGCATCGATGTTACAACAACCAGATTCAAGCGAGTGGTGGTCGTGGCTTGCCTCGATTAGAAGATCGAGATACTATGAAGTCAGGCAGCCTGGCATAAAAACAGATAATTTCGAAATTCGGTACGCGCATCTGTCTGTGTCGTCAATATGCGTGATGGCTGGGAATCTCACTTTGAGTGGTGCCAACGCGACATGCAGAATGCGGTTGGTCGACGGAAAAGAGCCCCTCGGGACCACACCCGCAGTGGGCACATGAAGACAAATCTTGTTGCGAATGTTCTTCTAGACCATGGCGCATCTTCTCGCCGAAAACCTTCTGTGCAGACCGCAAGTGAGGCCGTCAAGCCTCCGTCAATTGGAGAGAATCTCATTCAGTCGGTCGATGGCAGCAACTGCCAGCCCACGATCTCTTTCCGCTGCCCAGAGCAATACACTCTACCTCTCTCTTCATCCACTGCTATCGAGAACACTCTTTCGCTCTCAGGAACGGCGACAGCATACGCTCTTTCAACCTCGCTATCTGACTCTTTGGCCATGCCGTAATCCAAGAGGCCATCTTCAATCCACCTCTCATCTTCAAGGTGCGAGAAGAATCTCACTGATCCATCGTAGCCTGCGCTTGCAATCCTTTGTGGCCCACTTGAGGTTGAAGACAAGATCACCACCGTTCGGACAACGCCTCTATGACTACCGTTAATCTGACCAATTTGCCGGTGCTCCCTCGTATCAAAGAACCTAATGCTGCCATTGTGCGAATGGCCCGTGACGATGAATCTTCCACTCGGGTCGACGTCCAGGCATGCAATGCCGCATGCAATCCCGGATCCTTGCAAGTTTGTCTCTCGCAGTAGCGTTGGATTGCCGCCCTCGAGGGACCAAGTCGTCAGCATTCCACCTCCAGATCCAGAGACGATTGTCTTGGAGCTGCTGTGATACTTCAAAGCATTGACAGGAGACGGTGTGGTGCCGTCAACGGTAGCAATCAAGTCGTATGTTCCGTTTCTGTGATTCCAGATCTTGATTTTCCCGTCCCTGCCTCCAGTAAATAAGTATTCAGCATCGAGAGAGATACTCAGAATGCTGTCCTCGTGAGCCTTAGATACTCGTTTGAAGATGTCGCCAGTCGAGAACCGCCAGACGATGAAAGACCCATCAGCACTTCCAGAAACGATGACGTTGTCTACGCGACTGACTTGCAGGCACAGCACACTCCCCTCGTGGCCTTGAAGGGGTCCTTGAACGAGACGCTGGGACTGGACTTCCCACATTCGGATGCTTTTGTCGGCTGAGCCGGAGACGAGGTAAGGATGAGTCAGCTGCATGCAATAAGGATGTGCTGAATGGCTGTCTTGTTGCCTCTGTAGCTGAGGTATCTGGAATTTGATGGCGCCTCCGAAGCTCCTGGCTGGTCTGGGTGGCGGCTGTTCTGATATGCTCTCGGTCATGACTTCGTCCTCCATAGTCGCTAGTATGAAGAAGAAGGAGAGAGAGGCTGTTGTGTTGCTAGTGTGCCTTCTTCAGCACAGCAGGCAGCAGAGCTTTATCAAGATGGAGCTCTCCCACGTCCCTTGGCGTCATTGTCCGAAAGCTTGCTCCTTCAGGCCTCGAGACAGGACATTGTTTCACAACTTTTCCTTCTTCGCACCTGCTCGCAACCACATGCCTTCAGCTTTTGCATGGATAACACCACTCTCGCCTTCAATAACGCCTTCAGCCCACACCTTTCTCCCACCTTCCTCAACTTTGACTACCCACGCCCTGAGCAAGACCGTTCCGGGAGTCTTGACGGGCTTCTTGTAGGTCACATTCAACTGCACGGTAAACATGGGATTGGCTTCTCGCGAATGTGCCATTAGCATGCCCACGCAGCCGCCCAGACCGGAGTCCAGAAGACAGGAGATGACGCCGCCGTGGAGGAGATCAGGATGAGCGTTCAGGTCGGGACCGAGAGTGTAGAACCTTCGCACTTCTGCTCGATCAGACTCAGACATGGGAAGTGGGAGTTGTGTGATGTCCTTTGGCAAGGACTTGGGAGGAGGCCGCCAGAAAGACAGCAAAGCGGTGATGGTTGAGTCGGTATTCCAAGTCTTGCCCATGAGCGTGTGGCCATGGCCGTCGTTCGTGACTGTTCGGTTTTCGGGAACGATCTTGAAGTCCTCGTCGTCCAGCGTAGGTCTCAGCCAGACGAACTGGGAGAAGTGGTCGATACTTGCTTGAGAGGCTCCTTTGGGAGCTCTTCGTGAGGGCGAGGACATGATGCAGGTCTAGGCCACTAATCTCTTCAGTCAAATCAAATCATTAATCTCAGTATCATCAACCTGAAAGGTTGCTCTTTTCTTTGTCGCCCTAGATACGTGAGTCGGATGGCCATGTGCTATAGCCGGGTGTTCCTGCATGACAAAGGAAGCCGAGGTTGAAGCTGAGCTGTTTCGCGATGCCGCCAGACACACCTACACCTCTCTGTGTACCTCTTCCATTCACCTACACGATCACATGCATCCCGTCGAGTATTTTCGAAATAGCGCATGATGCATCTGGGTGTGTTGACGCTGTGAAAATGGTGCGACAGGAATGACAGCCAAGGAAGGGACGACGTCACGGGTTGCAGGGGGGTTGTCGGGGAGTTGAGGCGCAGTGATGAGTTGCCAGTTTCAGCGCTACAAACAAACGGCGACGACGTCCATTCGACCACCAATTTGCATCTCTCCGCGGCATCACGCGCCCATATCACTCCCATTCCGTAGGTCAGACATCCTACTCCTCCTCCAAGACAGCAAACATACACGGCACGCTGCATGGGAAGGAGGAGGATTGCTTCTTTCCTCGCTCTGATTTCATACCCGTTTCCTTCTCTTTAACAGGAGCCTCTTACCTGGGGCTACCCCCAGAAGAAGTACAGCAAGGCGATTACAGCATCAGCGTCACGAATCAACAGATTGTTACCATCATGACCAGCTTCAACGGAACACTCCCGGACTGCACAAAGGCCCCGGAGTCGGCTCAATCAGATGCTGGCGTGGCCGGAGCAGGTAGACACATCTCGCATACACACTTCTCAAGACACCTACTGATATAGTTGATTAATCCAGGCATCCTCCTCGCCTTCATCATCACCGCCGGCCTCTCGCTCATCCTCTCCACCTTCATCGTCCTCTCCGAAATCCGCGGCAAGGCGTACCACAACATCCCGCGAAAGATCCTCAACGGCCTCTCCGATCAGATGATTGTCGAAGGAATCGCCGTCCAGATCGTCGGCCTCGCCCAGATCAAGACCATGATCCCCTACCACTTCTTCATCATCTGGATGCTCGCCCTCCTCGCGACCACCACCAACTTCGCGACTCTACTCGCGCTGGTGCAGGACTACAGAAGAGATTGGGTGCTGAGGTGGTTGAGGCAGTCGGCGATGTTTGTCAACATGGTGTTGGGAATCATATTCGGAATATTCATACTTGAAACGAACATGGAGAAGCTGAGTCCCACGCTGCCTGTCGGATGTGTATGGAAAGAGCATGCGACAAGCAATACTGGACACGGCAACGAGGTGCTAAGTACAGTGGGCACAATCGTCGTGATTGCCGGGAGCTGCATCATCTTTGCCCTGGGGACATGGTATCTGCACATGCGGAGACAGAAATGGGGCAAGATCGTGCGATGCGTCTCGCTCTTGCTGTTGACGGCCATGGCGATTGGCGCTGCAGCTCGAGTGCTCATGGTCTCGCAAGCATTCGGCAGTCCTGCTGTGAACCTATCCGACAGAGGAGAAAAAATGTGGAGCTTTGGACAGGCGCTTACCATGATCCTGCTCGTCCTGCCCTTCGTCTCGGCGCTGGAGATACTGCGAGGTCAGATACAAGTGCCTCATGGCCATCTTGGCACAGATCCGGATCAGATACCGCTCACAGGAGGCGACTCGAAGCACGACGAACCATATACCTACCAGCCCAATCCATTCATTCGGTCATGATAATATATCTTGGTCCCGAAGCGCGGCTGTTGCGTTGCTTAATCTTTGTTTATGAGATACCCTGCTCACGAATACCATGTTCTTCGGATCTCTACATCGGTCGCTTGATGCACGACCAGGAATGAGTTCTGCGAATGGCTCATCGTCCTCTTCAAAACAAGTCCTTCATCTCGGCAATACGATATATGCAAAGAAGGCGCGCGCTTGGAGATACCGGGCTTTAGCCGCTGAGACTACAGGTTGGCGATTGTTCTTACGCTGCATTGCTCTAGCCGCCCACGAAAGATCGATGCTTCGCGACAAGTGTGGGGATATTTGCTGTGCCTCATGCTATTTCAACATCCTGTCTGGACTTTTGAGGATCGCTCCACACATCTTGCCGCCCACACATTCTGCCAGGTCTCTGCGGCGCAGTTCCTCACAAGATGTATATGAGAAAGGTCCGATTGGGAGGATGGCTCTCTGGGCAGAACTCCATCACACTTCGACTCTCTGGTCAGAGCCCCATCGTACTTGTCTCTCTGGTTAGAGCTGCATCGCTTTCATCCCGTTGCACAGTACTGCGTCGCCCTTTTTTCTTTGGACAGAACTGGACCAACTTCCCAAGCCCTGATTCGTATTCAAACTCGATATGTCTGGCATTGAATTCGTTGGATTTGCGGACGCATGCCTTGGACTAACAAGCTTCATCTACAAGACCGTACGAGCTGCCAAAAGCGCCAACGGCCTTCCGAAGGAGATCGAGAATCTGTTCCAACAGCTTCCGCTCGTGATTTCCGTCTTCGAGCAGGCCCGCGAACGGCCTCCCAACAGACCCACCGCCATAGAGGTCAAGTCTGTACTCGAGCAATGCGGAAGGAATCTCAAGGAAATAGCGGCGATGTTTGAAAAGACCTGTCCAAAGCCCGATTCGCCCCAACCCCAAAGAGTCTGGAAAGCCGCTTGGGCGCAAATGAGCGGCAGGATGGACGGTTTGCAAAGCCTTTGGCGACAGGTAGAGGGCAACCTTAGACTCCTGGAGCAAAAGCAGATCATCGATATGGGGAAGACTTTGGACGCGCTTGTAGAGCAACAAAGTGGTCGAGGTAAGGCGATCTCAGACGTCTCAATGCAGCCTCAGTCAACTGATGCCAGATGCGCAGATGCCGCAGTCCAGAATCCATGGATGGTGAACAATCTAGCCAGCAAAACATTCTTTGGGTATGGAAGACATGTGAAACAACTACACTCTCGCCTTGTGCAGAATCAAGGACGTCCATTGGTTTTTGTTATATATGGCATGGCTGGTGTCGGTAAAAGTGAAGTTGTGCTTCAACTTCTTGCACGATACAGGAGCGATATTGAACAGAGGTTGGTCCTTGTACGTTTCGCAGCTTCTGAATGACCACTGACCTGGTGCGATAGGTACGATAATACTTTCTGTATCGATTGCAGCGCGAGTGAATCTATTGAAAATGACTTCGCACGGCTTGCAAAGCGGTCGGGCTGGCAGCAGGACACTACAGTGAAGGACATTGTTGATCGTTTGGCGAACTCGAACAGGCGGACTCTCCTGGTACTTGACAATTGCGATGATGCGAACAACGACTACGGCAAACTGATCCCACACCGCGAGAAGGTATCTGTCGTCATGACTTCCAGATTGACAAGATCCCGGACTCACGCGTCTACGTCTGCAGACTTGGTCCACCTGGAACGTTTGGACAACGAGGCTGCGAAAGACCTTTTGATCGAAGCATGTGGCCTCTCACTAAAGGATGCGGGGAACAGAAAACTTGCCGAGGGCGTAGTAACTCTGCTTGACGCCCATCCGTTCGCACTCAGAGCAGCAGGGAATCTCGTGCGATTGCGCATGTCATCACTGGATCGGTTCGCAAACAACTTCCGCCGCAACCTGGCCGTGCAGAAGGGCTTCCTCGATGAAAGTGCAATGCCCGATAAAATGATAAAAGCCACCTTTGACATTTCAGCAGCGTCGCTCGAGGCCTCTGGAGATGTCGTTTCCAAGGATGCCCTCGCGCTTTTGGATATTCTGGTCTTCATGGATCGGCGTAGTATTTCGACGGACGTCTTTCTTCGGGCCTGGAAACATGGCGACACCATTGTCAACCGCGGCAACAAGAGAAACGACCCTTTCATATTGCAAGAGCGGCACGTTGACATGTCTCGAAATTGGATATCCGGACGCAACAATCAGGACAGAGAAGCCACTTTTCGGAGAGCAGTGGGTAAGCTTGCTGCACTTTCGTTGGTGAGCCTGGATGCATCTGGCGATACTCTTTCGTTGCACTCTCTTGTTCACCTTTGGGCAAAGCATCGCATCGAAGATCCAGGAACTGCGTGGCTACGGTCTTCCATCTTACTCGCTCTTCTTGCAGAACACGCAGAGTCCAGGGAGAAATGGGAGCTCGAATGCCGAGCAAAGCCGCATTGCGAAGCAGTCCTTGCGGAACTCAGAGAACATAAGGAGACACAAGCCATCACTGTCGGCCGTCTCGCGGTCGAATTTCGTATCGCGAAGCTTCTAGTTCATACCGGCAGCAAACTGTCCATAGAGGCCCCGGAGCGCTTGTTAAAGCGAGCAAGAAGCCTGCCCAAGAAGCAATCTGAAGGCCCTGCTTATATCGCACTGGCCCACTATCTTCTGGCAAATGCTTTCGGTCTTCGTGGGCTTGCTGATAAGAGGCGAGAGGCTTTCGCCGAAGCCAGCAAGTTCGATTCACAGACGCTCTCTACACCATTCATCGCGGATTGTTACATGGATCAGTGTGTCCACATTGTGACTGAACGCGACATCACAAGCCAGTCACAAACAGCCATTAGCAGATGTGAGAGATTGCTCGAGCCATTTCTCCAAGGAACGGATAGCCCAATGCTGGTCATCAATGCCTTTGAAGAGCTGATAATGGAGTATGACGCGATCAATCAGCCGGCAAAGATATCTGAGCTATTGGCACGAATAAACAAGGTGACTCGCTCTGGGAGTATGGATTTGAGAACAGAGCTGCACCTTTCAACATCTATCGCGACAACGACTCTTCGGCTTGGAAGATTGAAAGATGCAAAGGGCATACTGGAGCAATCTATATTGCGAGTAGTGAGCATGTCGCCGCGTGGTGCTCAAAAGCGCACATCTGAATCGATGAGGGTTTCGGAGATCGCGGCTCTCGAACGGGCCCCGGAAGAAGTCGATGAGGCTTGCGATGCGCTCGCGGTAATCTACTCTGTGATGGCGAAGGATCCGAACGTACCTCGACCAACTGCATGGCTGACAGAGGCATTCAGACTGCTCGCTGGCAACATTAGGAGAAGGAGACAAAGACGTGGCGATGTTAAGCTGCTCCACAGCCTCTCTCTGCTCGGCGGTATCCTGATAGTCTTTCGACTCGACGAGCCCGCGGGACGGACTCTGAGAAAGACAAGGGCGATTTGCAATTATTCGGCAAAGACCATGAATAACGGACGACACTACCTAATCGAGCGGAGCTTATACCTGCTAAAGGTCCGAGATCTCACAGGAAATGGTGCGATCCCCGACCGAAAAAATATGGATCATGCGACACGAGCGATGGAGTTTTTTGAATCGGGGATGTGTCGCGGTGTCTTGTCTCCGCTCGAGCGCATCTCATATGAGCTAGAGCGTGGCCGGTTTGACTATCAAGGTCCGGATTATCCCAAAGGAGGCGAGAGACTGCCCAAAGCTCAAGCAGCCCTGCATTCGGGAATCTTCGCTCAGGATCAAAAGCTTGAAGGTGAAATCCAAGCATTGATGAGGTTGGTATGAGAATGTCTTTAAAGCGAATGTGTAATTTTACCTCACATAGACAACTCGTTCTTGTCCAGTATCAAGCATTCGAAACTTCAGCTTATTTTGCACGGAACTCCACTCTTTCATGTCTAAAGCCTGTATCGGACGAGACCAGAAGCATGTGAAAAGGGAGACTCTGACGAGGTCCCGTCGGATTCGCACACGGATCATCATTCATCCGCGCTCGGCATTACCTTAGCCTCCCGTCAGTAGACGCCGGACAGCGGCGATGTCAAGTGGCATCTCCAACTTCAACCTTCGGTTCCCAACTTCACGCCTCGGACGACAACAAGTGATTCCAATCCTACCTCTACTACAACCCAAATCACCACAACATAGCATAGCAGTCCAAAGTTTTACCCAAATCGCATTGACACCGCAAACATGGATCCGCTGGACACGTACAACGCCCTCCCACTTTCTATCGATCCGTCTACCAAGGCCATATCTTCCACCGATCCCGCACTCGCCAGCGAAATCGAAGAGCTCAATCAAATGGCCCGCACGTTTGTCACTCTAGATACTCCCAACCAAGTGCCACCACCGCCAGCGCCCGTTAAGCCACAGCGCAGCGCAGCCATCAACAAGATGAGAGAGACCGGAAACGACGAATATAACCAAAAAAGATTCGACGAAGCAATCAAGAGGTACGGAATGGCGATCAAGATGGCGTCGGACCGCCCCGCATGGGAAGCGAGCGGACTGGTGCGTGAGGAGCTGAGCACTCTGTACAACAACCGCTCACAGGCCCTGATGTCAGCGCCAGGGTACAGATGGCCAGAAGCCGCCATCGATGCTGAGATTTCCGTGGAGATGAAGAAGGTCGGCAACGTGAAGGCGTGGTGGAGGCGCGGACAATGTCTCAAGGAGATGGGAAGACTGCAGGAGGCAGCGGACTGGGTGAAGGGTGGACTCGATTTGGAGAGAATGGGTCCTGAGAAGGGGAACATTGGTCAGCTGGAGTCTCTATTGAGGGATATTGAGAAAGCTATGGGCCAGAAGTAACAGATACGCCGAAGGATTGACTGAGACTTCGGCTGTCACATTGATTGGAAGAGTACCCTCTATCGGCACATGCAAGTGCTGCACCGATATCTTAGGGATTCAGGACTGGGGAGGAAAGCGAGGCAATTAGGACACTGCGCTATATGGTACTACAGTGGTATCACTGGCCTAAGGAGATTGTGCAAAGCAGGTACCACGGCATCCACGCTTCGGGTGACCGAAAGGCTAGTATGATGCTAGCGCAGACACATTGAAGCAGTAAGAGCAGGCGGAATCGGTTCTTGGCACCGCAACATCTCAACTCTCTTCCCATATTTCCTCGGTCTTAAGAAAGAGATACAAGCTGACGCCGCAGAATCCGAAGGAGCCGCGATGCGGATAGAGGTGCTGGTTGCTGTTGCGCTTGTCACTCTTCACGTTTCCTCGTGTCTGTCATGTAACAGGTGGCCAGCCAAGGCCGTGCGTAGAGCTTCTACCCACAAAGATTCTAGTGAAGAGGTTCTATCCTGGCCGTGCCTTCCTCTTTCGGAGCTTATAAGGATGGCCGCTTTCTCCCAATTTGCCTGGCTTCACTTCGTCCTGGCTCATTTATTGCTGCATTTAGTCGATCTTATGCTCCGTTTCAAAAGGGCTTCATGCTCGGAGCAACGACCTTCAACAACACTCCTCGACGGCAACACCAACTGATCCTCAACAGACAACCACAAGGCCTTCGGCACTGGACAACTTGGTTTAATTGAGCCATGCACTTCTTACTCTCTCGGACCGCCCTGCTGGCGACGGTTTCACTGACAAGCGCGGCTCCAACGGCGAAGAAGCACTTCAGTGTTCCTCGCGTCAAGACCAACCGCACCAGGAGCGCCTTGGCGGCTCAACTTCATGCCTACCATAACATGGCATGAGCCATCCGGCGAGCACTCGTCACAAGACTGGCAATAGCAACGCCACCGTGGGTGCTGAGGCTGACCATTACGATTCAGTCTACCTTGGCGAAGTGACGGTTGGGCAAGACACGTTGATGCTTGACTTGGATACTGAGAGTTCAAATTTGTGAGTCTTTTGCATTCGTGATGCGCAACACTGCATTTGGCGCTAACATCTTCGTTTCACACTAAGCTGTATCTTCTCTACCGCCACTCTGCGAATCAGAGACTACACCCATGCACTTTACGATGCGAATACTGCCAACAGAGTTGCCGACGAGACGTGGGAGATCCAATACGGCGATGGCTCGGCCGCACAAGGGGTTGTCTACACTGATACTCTGGCCATGGGCGGAATGTCTATTCCCAACCTTCCCGTCGAAGTCGGCACGAACGCAAGCAATTCTCTTCTGCAAGGTAGCCCGGACGGTATCATGGGCCTGAGCTACCTTGGCGGCGGCAATGAAGGCAAACCATTGCCCTGTCGACATCTCCTCGACAGCATGATCGGCGTGCAGCAGATGGAGCCCATCTTTCCGGCTGACCTGCAGCCTGGCGGAGGGAGCTACGATTCTGGCATTATCAATTCATCCAAGTACATCGACGACATCACCTACACTCCGGTACTAGCAAATCGTCCCGCCTTTTGGGACTTTGAAGCTAGCTCATACTCGATCGGTGGACACAACGTAGGACAAGCTGAGCAAAATGGATATTCGAGTGTGGACACTGGCACTTCTCTGTGGTACCTTCCCGAGTCCGCCACAAAGGCATTCTACGGCTCCATGCCATCAGCGTAACGCTTCATCCGCAGCATGGGGTTTGCAATGTAAAGATACACCGCCAGACTTCTGTGTCCGAATCGGTAGTGTCGACTTCGTGGTTCTGGGGCAGCGCTTGTGTATGGTCCCCTCGTCAAAGATAGGGAAAATTGCGTTGGTGGCATTCAGCAGAATTTCGACCGCGGGATGAGCGTCTTTGGCGACATGTTCATGAAACATTTTCTGGTCGTGTTCGATATGGGTAAGAAGCGGCTCGGCATTGCCATGCAGTCGTAGTGCGGCTTCTTGAGCGTGATCACGATGGTAGGTCACTTCTCCTACCGGGTTTTAAAGCAGCAGTGTCGGAACTCGTCTCCTCTGGAGCCATCTGGAGTGGTGTTTTTCAGCGATAAGACTGCTATCTTCCAACCAGCCGGGGTATCATAACGACATCTCTTTCTCATCAATCGTGGTCTCATGATGTCTCTTCAAAAGCATTCATGCGTACTGAATCTCATGACCTGATCAACTCCTCCTTCCCGCTCTCTCTTCCCTCCCTCAACTGCTCTGCATCCCAGTCTTCAAACTCAAACGACCAGACCAGACCGGCTCTTTCGCTCTTCAGCGTCTCATTGCTCGAGCTCTTCGTTCCCAGGTGCTGCAGCACGCTTGGGTGAATTGCCCATCGATCCAACAGATCCGCATTCTCCTCTGCGTACTTTTCTACCTGCATGTCGAAGAAAAGTCCGCTGGGGGCTTCGCCAAGCCAGGTGAGTAATGACGGAAGATGGTCCGTGTTGAAGATGAGTCCTTGCGAGCAGCATCCGTAGCCGTTCATGGTCGCTACTCCGGATGACGGTTGGGGGAAGAGAGTAAGGCGGCCGGCTTTGAAGAAGAGGATTATGCTCAGAGGCATGAACATGCAGGTAACCAGAACAAGTAAAGAGTTCGGCATGTGCTTGCGCTGCTGGCTCGGGAGACACGTTCGAATACTAACGGAGGTGACCGCCACGGCCAAGATGAGTGCCAGAGAGCAAAGACTGCGTGAGAACGCATCTTCTCCATTCCAGCCCAGAAACTCTTCTGTGTAGAAGAGACGCAGGTATAGCCAGTCTTTTCCCTTTTCGGCGGACTTTGATTCGACTTCGCGGAGGCCAGCCATACTTCGCTGAAACCAGCCATCCATTGCTAACACATCGTCTTCGATCAGGGCCACGTACGGTGCGCTGGTGTTCTGACACGCACTGAGCAGATATCGGTAGTCGAATATGCCTTTCTGGCGGCCTTCGAGATGATCTAGCCGGTCCAGCTCGTCGTCTGGTAGGTCGTACAGTAACAGCTCATCGGCAAGGTCGTGGAGCCATGTTTCGTTGTATGCTGGATGAACTGTCGGGTCGGTATTCGCAATGGAGACCTTCAGATGGATGCGCGCTCTTTCCTCATCGGTCAACCCTTCCAACAGTGAACCGACTGCTGTTCGCAGGTAGCGAGCGCCCGCTCTCGCGACAGACGGAATACCAATGCAGATGTCTGGTGTTGCTGATGTGCCCCAGGAGCTGTTTGAAATTGCAGAGTGCGCTCTGGTTGTTTCAAGGACGAAGGTTTCGCTCTGCTCAAATCGCACATCGGAGTACTTCGTATCGTATGCGGCGCTTTGATCGAAGAATATCGAAGTCGGGTCGCGCCAGGCGACATGATGGAAGTAGAGAAGCGTCGTCAAGTATGCGGTTGCGAAAATCGCAAGAATCCATTTGGCGGAAGCCTCAAAGGTCGTCGACTGCATCCATCGCGGTCGTGGTTCCGGCATGATTTCCTCAGCTCCTGCATTCCATCCTCGCGCGGTCAATCTATCCGCCACAAGGAGAGCGAAATGCGATGAGAGGAAAAGACATTTACTTATTCTTCTGACTGATTTTGACACAGCCCTGGAGCCAGTAAGAGCTATTTCGTCACATTGCGTTGTTCCTCGAATCCCTCGAGCGAAGGAATGGACGCTTGCATCTTGGCTCCATACAACGCAAAGCCTGACAAAGGTTGCGGAGGATTCGAAGGAGCTCCCGTGACCAGCTTGGGCATGGTGCTATGGCAGTCAAACGGCCTACCGGTCAGAGACAACATGGTCGACGTGTGATGGTCGTTGTACGAACGCCGAAGCGCGGAGAGATTCAGGTGTCCGCGGAGCATCGTACGCTATGCCACCTCTTACCGACTCGCTTCAAAGACTTTGGATCTGAAGGATGAGGCTTAGCACGTGCCACCAGACCCAGTGCGATATTCGGCGCAGCGCGTATTTTGAGCGTTGTCAACTGTAGGCAGTGCAGAGGCTTACTCACGTTTGCTATGACCCTGAACTAGGAAGATCTGCCAGAACTTCGGTGCGGTCGACCAAATGGGTACCAGTTTGCAGAGAACACGACATGGTTTTGAAGAGACTGCTGAGCCAGGAAGAATGCTGTGTGTTTAGAACTGGTGATAGTAGCGAGAGAGTTGGTTGAAGATGTAGCGAATTCAGTGTCAATGTTGGTGATGAAGGAGAAGAGAAGGAGGTGATCATTGTGAATAGAGATGGTACCTAGGACGCACGGGCCAACTTTTGATGCCTGAGGCCTCAGGGAAAAGTTCAACCTTATCAGGCTGCCATCTTTCATCCTCCTGTAAACAACTTCAAATACACAATGCCGCATCAGCCTCTCCGAGAATCAGATTTGATCTTTCCGGAAGCCTCCAAGTCACTATCTGTTACTTTGACACAGCTCAAGCGCTCCAATCTCAGCATCAAAAACCGCCTCAAATCAATCAAGCAAGACGCAAAATTTGTCTGCGAGGTCGCCGAGACATACAGCTTGCCGTTGGTCGCAAATGAGAGATGTGGCAGCTGGTACATTCCACCTGAGAGAAAGGTGGGAAGCGCATATTTCAAAAGCACGGATGGCCACTTTGGCCAGTGGGCCTTCTCTCTGCGAAGACTGAATCTGCAGGTGTTGGATGTCATTGGCCGCTATGGAGGGTAAGTGAGATGGTATCGGTGGGTATCTCATATGCCTACAGAATGAGACGGTCAATTGACTTCGCATGATTCAGCTGTATCATTGTGGACTCTACACGACGCGGCAAGTCGATGCCAGATGCCCTCTCCAAGACAATTCCCATTTGGGTGGCGGTCTTGAACAGGCTTCTCTTCCCAGATAACCAGCAGTCTCACGAGCTGCAATCGCCCCTTGATGTCATCTCCGAGTCTGAACATACGCAAGTACAAGCTCGCCTCAGTAGCTGTGCTCGAGATGTGCAGTCACTTGGTCTGGATCTGGAGGCGCTTCGAGAGAAGCTGAATGGCAAGCCGATGCAAGTCACCTGGCAGAGACCCGATGATCAGCTGTCAGAGGAGCCTTACAAGGCTGATAATCTGGTCGTATGCTGCACGGCATCTAATCAGACGAGCAACACGACTGCGGCGACATCTGACTATGTCCAAGGCGCTGCCGACGACCCGGAAGCCTGGTCGCTGGGCTTGAATGCGGCCTTGTTTTGGCAGCATCAGGACAAGTTGATGAATGCCAACGAAGACAAGCTTCCAGCTTTGATTGAGCGACTGGTGGATGAACTACGAGAGACCAGTTCGATCAGGCCCCCGACGCTGATCAGACCAACGTGCAATATCTGGATCGGAAGCAACGCAACTGCGGGCTTGCACCATCAAGACTTTGACATAGTGCTATCGTGCAGTACATCTCCCAACTCGACACTCTCAGAGGCCCTGAAAGCAAATTACGTGGTGTTGAGCTGCGGCACTGGTAAGAATGGAAGCCGGCAGCTTCGTACGGAAATGTCCAAGACTACGCCGATCCAAGAAATGCTTCGTCCAGACAGCAAGGTCCTAGTGACATGCGAGACTGGAAGAGACTTATCAGTCGGTACCGCCCTCGCGATCTTGTGTCTCTGTCACCAGGATGATGGCGCCTTGCAGCACGAGCCTCATCGATCCATCAATAAGACCTTGATCAGGCAAAGGCTTAGCTGGATTATGGTTTCCATGCCGGATGCTTCGCCGAGCCGAGCTACACTGCAGAGTGTCAACTCTTTCCTGATGGGGTGATGGCGCAACGTTGAGTCCACGTGCAGAACACGTTCCAGATTCTCATGCATGTGTATGGAATCGGACACCGTGCCAATCTTGAACAGATCCGAGAGCGCAACACATGGCTCCGATTGCGCCAGAAAGAGAGACACGCAAGTGATCCTTTTGAGTCGCCGTTCGGTCGATCGCCTATGGCTGTCGCTATTGATGTCGCGCAATAGCTGCGGTAGTGCCGGCCGAGCGACGGGAGCGAAGCGAGGAAGACAAAGAGCGGGCTTTGTCGTGGCCAGATAGTGTAATGGAGCATTCCAGTGGTTGCTCAGACGATGTGTGCGTTATCGCATGCGTGTTCTGGGTAGGACAAAGGCTCAAAAGAGCGACAGAGTCCGGCATGTCGGCGCCCACGTTGTCACTCGCCATCGCACATCTCCCGGGTTCCCCACATACAATGGAGAGGTGACGCTGCGTACATCTCGTCACGATGGGCGTAGTTGGCATGTGAAAGCGGAGGGCGTAGAGAACAGGGAGGGGATTGCGTGCTGCAGAGGTGTCGTTGCAACATCGTTGTCCACTGGTTGCCAACAAATCAACCTATGAGCACGTTCTGCGGCTGATTACTGCCAACCGACGATCCGTACGCGACTCAAATCCCAGCAGCCCGCAACCTAAAACACCTCCTCACCCTGCACCACCAGCACATTTACCTCCGTGCCACGCTTACCTCTTGGCTCTCCGAAACCTTCGTCGTGCTACCGGCAACAACGCCTCACTTCACCTCGTCGTCATCACCAGAACACCTTTCCGTGATACCCATCGACGCATCTATAGAAGCCTTCAGTTGCGATATCCGCTCGGGCCAGCAGCATGGCGAAGCTCCGGGGCACCCGCCTTGGTGCCTTTCGAGGTATGCTGACGTCCAGTGCTTGATTGCAAGAAGCTCAAGACTTACGCCGTACTAGCATACTTCTTCGGTTTCTTCGTCTGCACCGCAGGCTTTCTCTTCGGATATGACACGGGCATCGTCGGTGGTAAGTGAACATTCACCTGAGGAAGCGTTGCCGGCGTCAACGCCAGCGAACCTTCGCAAACCTTATTGCGACTCACTGCTGACATGAGCGATGGTCTCCAGGTGTGCTCACCATGGGCTCCTACAAGAGCCACTTTGGATACTCGGACAACACTACCGTCTCCGCCGTCATGGTCTCCCTCCAGAACGTTGGCGCATTCCTTGCTGCTCTCGGCGTCTTCCCCATCTCCGAGCGTTTTGGCCGCAAGAAGACCATCCAGGCCGCCATGTCCATCTTCATCACTGGTGTCATCCTTCAGGTCGTTCCGTCGCACTCGCTGGTCTGCTTCTACATTGGTCGATTCGTGTCAGGTCTTGGCCTCGGATCTGCGACTGCGGTCGTCCCGGCATACAATGCAGAGCAGGCGCCGAAGGAGATTCGAGGCCGCCTCGGCTCAGGCATGCAATGGCTGTTCGCTCTTGGTGTCATGATCTCGTACTGGATCGACTACGGCACAACGCAAGGCCTTTCGTCCGACAACGATGCTCAGTGGCAGATTCCGGTGGGGCTGCAGATGGTCCCTGCTGCCGTTCTCGCGCTTGGCTTGATCACCCAGAAAGAGAGTATCCGCTGGCTCGCAAAGAAAGGCCGGTACGAGGAGGCTTGGGCCAATCTCATCTGGATGCGTGCCGATGATGGCCCAGAGGTCAAGGCCGAGTTCAATGAGATCAAGGCTGGAATCAACGAGGAGCTACGTGCCAGCGAGGGTTTCAAAAAGCGCGAGCTGCTCGAGCCTGCTAATCGCTACCGCATCTCGCTTGCTTTCGGAATCTTTCTTGGCCAGCAGTGTACTGGTCAGACGGCACTTGCATACTTCGGACCTCAATTCTTCAAGCTCTTGGTGGGCGGTGGGAGCCAAGATCTCCTCATCACTGGTCTGTTTGGAGCAGAGAAGTTCATCACAGTCGGCATCTTCATCCTGTTCTTCTCCGAGAGATGGGGACGCAAGCCGACGCTGTGGATCTCGGCTCTGCTCATGTCCGTCTGCTTTGTCATTGTCACTACGGTCAACAACACAACTCCGGCACCCGTGGACAACAAGGCGACGTCTGCTGGCATTGCTACTGTTGCCATGATCTTCTTAACCAATTCGATCTATCAATTTAGCTGGGGTCCACTGGTGAGTACTCTCCGTCTCTTGCATCCGATATCCGCTGACTCTTTCTAGCCATGGCCATACACAGCCGAGATCTTCCCTTCCCGCATCCGCGAAATCGGTACCTCTGTCGGTGTCTCCACGCAATGGCTGTTCAACTTCTTGTTCTCACTGGTAACGCCCTACATGATCAAGGCCTGGGGCTCCTACACCTTCCTCTTCTACGCCGTCCTCGACATCGTCATGGCTGTGCTGGTGTACCTCTTTGTGAAGGAAACGAAGAACAAGACTTTGGAAGAGATGGAAACCATCTTCCATTCCCGCGCGGCGTTTGATGTTGAAGCGGCGAGGAAGAAGGCATTTGACAGCGCGAGTGAGGACAGGATTAGCGAGGTCCAGATACTTGGCAAGGTTGCCCCCGAGGAGGAAGTGGTGCGGTAGCGAATGAGCGCGTGTGCTGTTGATGAGACGCGATGCAGGTACGAGGTGAATGCGGATCCTTCTGAGACTTCGAACTCGACTTCACCTTATTGTTGACACTTTCACATGCTGCCCCACTTTCCACGTGGCGGCAAACGCTGCTCGGCTCATTCGCGTTTGTCTCTGTTTGCTTTGCTCGAGGCAGCTTCAGCTCAACATCATCTCTCGACACACCACCTCCACCTCAACATCACACCCGGACACCATCGCATCCAAAGATGGAGCAAAACCTCCACGGTAAATCGCAGACGTCTATGATGTTGAAAATGACCGCTGACCGTCGACAGGCGAGGACGCCACAATGGACGCACCGACCGCCGATATCACGAACACCACCGACTCCAGCGACACCAAAACCGGCTTTCTCGACCTCTCCGCTGAGCTCCGCAATGAGATCTACGAGCTCGCGATCCTACGCCCGGCACTCGATCATCCCTCTTCGATCGACTTCCGCGACATCAAAGTGCCCGCCCTATGCCACGTCAATTGCCAGATTCGGAACGAAGTGCTACCCATGGTGCATCACAGCTGGGCGAACTTACCAGATATTGATACTGGTCTCGAATTCCGTCTGGACACGTCAGGCCTGCGTAGCTCAATCCTCAAATGGCTGCCGATTGTCGGTCCCGTTGTCCTGCCACAGATGCGAGGTTTCCATATGACGGCGAGGGATAGCGACGGGGCTCGTGCGAAATTGCGCATTGCCTTCGATCAGACTACGGAGGAGCACAATGCCATTGTGGGATATAGATGGTTTTTCGCCGGCGACGTCGCCAGCGCTGGCAAGACTGACGTGATCTGCGACTTCGACTTCGATTTCTTTCGCAAGCAATTTGAAGTATTACCACGAATCGCTCGGTTTGCAGAGCATCTGCTACAAGACTGCGAGCCGCGAAGGCTCACAGTGGGAAACATGGAGGCTTTGGTACGCAGGGCTCTGCATGAGCTCAGCGCTGGCTTAGTAAGGCTCTGAGAAGCCCGTACGCTGCATCTTTATCTATTAACTTGCCTCAAGTATTTGCGGCGCTGGACTATCGAAAATGAGAGCAAGTAACAGAAATGAGCATGAGAAACGCCGGATCGACGAGTGAACTGCTTCACGGTTAGAAGATCTTCCTGGCGAACACCAACAGTCAGTATCGGGGCAGCAAGAGCTCTTCATTTGAGTTCAAAAGGCGAAACGGGTGGAAAATCTTTTGCTTTGTCGCACTTTTCAAGTTCTGAGAGCAGCTTCAATCACCTTGCCAGCTCCCAGCACTTTCTCCTCTTCTTGTTTCTGTCCCACGATTTGCAGCCCAATCGGCAGTCCATCCATCGCCACGGGGTCATACAACTCCCAATTCTTCCTATCCGTCTCATTCCTAGTCTGATACTCCGTGACCTCTTCATTGTCTCTTCCCACATCGACATTCTTGTCCACCTTCCCTCCAGGGATCACCAGAGCAGTATAGTCCAACATGTTCCACACCTTGGTATATCCCACCCACTTACAACTCCGATGCGGCACAGAAGGGTGTGGCATCACGGGCGTCAGCAGCACATCGACCTCTCTCCCAGTCTTGGGATCTTTGATGGCACGCCACTTTTCCAAGTATCCTTTCTGCACAGCACGTTTTCGTCGGTTCAAGGCCCAGTATTCGTACACTGAAATGGCAGGAGCTCGATTGACGAGAGCTTCGACGTGAGGGATGAAGGGCTCGCCGCCAGCTTTGACGGCTGTCTTGATATCTTCGCCTCCGTCAGCGGTGTAGTAGAGATCCTGCGAGCATGTTAGCAATCAAAACAGAAAAGTCAAAATGAGCTGACTTGCCATGACCTCAATAGCTTCCGTATGGCCTTCTGCGGACCACGGTATGATTGTGTGCCCAGCCTTTTCCAATTTCGCTGCAGCCTCCTTCACAACTCGTTCGATCGATGGATGGGCTCTCACATGTCCATCGTCGATCAGCAGTCCGATGATCAAAGGTCTTGACTGGACCTCCTGGTACAATTCCTCGCGCCATGGCAGCTGATGGCACGTAGGATCATGTTCCCAAAGCTTTGCATCAATCACAAGCCGAGTGACAAGCTCGATTGAACAGAGTGAGCGAGATATTGGGCCCACCACTGAAGGTACATGTTCTTGGCCTGAAGTAGAAACTTGACAGCCTTCGTAGGGGAAGCGGCCGCTCTGGTCAATCATTAGCAGCCAAATCACACTTTCGAGAGAGTTTGTCTCACACTGGGCTTGAATCCATACACTCCCATCATGTGAGCAGGTATTCTAACGCTCCCTCCAATATCAGTTCCCCAGCCTAAAATGGAGCCATGCTCTGCAAGTAGAACACCCTCGCCTCCAGTGGAGCCTCCGGGCGTTAAGGCAGGATTCTTTGGATTTGTTGTCAAGCCCCAGAGAGGATTTTCTGTCTCACACCACTATCTTTCAGTTAGCGACTACTCACGATCTCCTTCAATTTACGCACCATAATGCTCTGCGGCAAATTGCTCTTCGCGATGAACACGGCTCCAAGGTCTTTTAACATGTCGACAAGCAGAGCATTTGAGTTTGCTGGCTGGAAAGCTCTTCCGACATAGCCGAGTGTAGTATCGAAGCCTTTGACGTCGAATTGGTCTTTCAGGGTCATTGGCACTCCGTGAAGTGGACCGATGGGCTTGCCATGTTCTTGGAGATAGGTGTCGAGGCAGCGGGCTCTATCGAGAGCTTCGTTGAACAATATCTCTGGACCAAGTCAGATAGATGCTCAGACATCAATGCTACAAGAACTTGCCCGTAAGACAATTCGTCTTTTCGTGGGTCTTGGTCGCACTGGTGACGATAAGTCAGCCGAGTGCATGCAAAGAATTTCGAGAGGAACATGCCTTTGTATGTACGCCAGCGTGACATCAACTGATTTCAGTTGTCCGCTTGCGATGGTTTCTGCCAGATGAGATACATCCGAAATGTCGGTAATGGCTTCGTTAGCTTCCTCTTGTCGACTCGCAAATGCTTCGATAAGAGACCTCTGAAAGTCTTGCTTCTTTTCTACTGTGGTTTGCCATCGTGGTCTGTCACCAGTCATCTTCGATCTCGCAAGCTGATCTTCCAAGTCAGTAAAAGCACAGAAGCCTGTTACACTCTCCAGAATCGTGACTCCGATGTTGTGAAGATCTAATGGTTACCACCGACGCCGGCCAGGATCCGGCCAAAAGTGGGGAAGAGGATCCGCCTATCTCGGCGAGCTGACTTCCATTGCGTTTAACTTCGTCTTCTCGTCGAGCGCTTAAGTGTCTTGTATGTGACCAAAGCCATTCTCCGAGAGCCCATCTCAAATGAATGGGTAAGATGGGAAGGGGCAGACGCTGAACTAGCCTTGCCTGCTTGGGAAGGGGCGGAGTGCATATCCCAGGTACGAGCAAGAATCGACGAAGGGGCAGCATTGCTCTGAAAGTCCGCAATCAGATGGAGCGATCTTTCCTCTTTCCTCGCACAGAGGACAGCTCCCACAAGACTTCATATTCGAGATGAAGCTCGATGTCGTCCCTCTCGGATCACTCTACGTCCAGAAGATCTGCCGCCGCTACTCCAGACTTCTCCACAACCCCAGCTCTGTCCTCGTTGCGGGGTGCATATCATCCCTGCATCGACATCGCGACGAGGATGAGACAAGAGGACGTACTTCTTGGCTGACCATTTACCTCCTCACTCCCTTCATACTGGCCATGCACGAAAGCACTCCCACCGTTACGGGGCACAGTCGCACCACAGACATGTGAAGCAGGTTCCAAGACTTGCTAATGTTTTCCGAGGGCGAAGCAGGTGCTATATCTAAGTCTTGGATGGCCAGTCTCCTCCGGAAAGGCTACCTTCTCGATACTTCTGCTGAAAAGTCGCTGCTCAAAGACTCTACCAAGCTTGGCGCCTCCAAACCTTCTCGCACAGTATGGCATCCCCGTCAAGCCAGAAACACAGCCTGCGTGGAGACGATGAGAAAGCCGGCGAGCAATGGATCGAAGAGAGGCCGGACGAAACAAGCGATCAAGAAAACGTGATTCCATACGAGCCTGGCTCAGAAGCAGAGAAACGTTTGCTTAGAAAGTTGGACATGCGTATCATCGTGAGTCCATCAGCAGAAGAGAGCTGACATCGTACTTACGATCCTGCAGCCATGTTGCTGGATCTTATACCTGCTTGGTTACCTCGATCGAGCCAACATTGGGTCTGTACAAATACACATCTATGGTGTTGTTGCGCTCTGCTAACTTGCTACAGCAATGCAAAGACTGGAGGCCTTGAAGACGACTTCGCCTTGACATCGGATCAATACTCCGTCATACTTCTAGTCTTCTTCGTCTCCTACATCATCTTCGAGGTTCCATCAAACATGCTCATTGCCAGAGTACGACCTTCGCTGTACCTTTCTGGCCTTGCCGTTGTTTGGGGAGGAATTGCAGCATCCATGGCGGCCACTCACAACTGGAAGCAACTCGCCGGTGTGAGATTCGCACTTGGAGTAGTGGAAGCTGGCTTTGCACCTGGCATCGCATTTTACCTGTCTTGTTGGTGAGACTCCTCATGATGGAGATACCTGTATCGTCTCACTGATGAATGTACAGGTATAAACGATACGAGCTAGCTAGACGATACTCTTGGTACTACACTGCTGTCGCGGCATCCGGGATGGTATCAGGTCTTCTCGCTGGCCTGATAACTCAGAACCTTGATGGTCATCTTGGGTTGGAAGGTTGGAGGTGGCTTTTCGTGGGTCAACTCCCCCCTTTACTGACTGACAGTGGAGTTAACAATACATACAGATTATCGAGGGTGTAGGGTCTTCTGGGCTTGGTCTCATCGTCTGGTTCTTTATGGCAGACTACCCTTCCACGACCCGTTGGCTCACACCCGAAGAGCGAGCCCTTACAGCTCAACGCCTTGCTCACGATGGTATTGGAGACACTCAAGGATCCGAGGAACGCATCAAGGAGTCTATCGCCTTCAAGATGACTGTCAAAGACTGGAAAGTCTGGGCTCTGGCTATTCTCTACGCCCTCATCACTGGAAGTCAGACCATGCAGTACTTCATTCCCACTCTAGTACAGAGCTTTGGATGGTCCGGCTGGGAGGGACAGTATCACACCATCCCACCTTACGCATTCGCCCTGGTGTGCACTCCTGCGTTTTCCTGGATCTCAGATCGCTACAAGAACAAACCCCGCTTCATCTCGCTCTTTGCTGCAATCGCAACGATCTTCTTCATCATTGTTGCGGCCACAACTCAGAAAACTGCTCGCTACATCTTCACCATATTTGCATTCGGACCAATATACGGAATCAGCCCGCTCATTTTGATGTGGGTGGCAAACGTCATCTCCTACCCGGCCGACAAACGAGCAGTGGCAATAGCGCTGGTGAACGCTCTGGGTAATATGTCTTCCATCTACGGCGTCTTCCTGTGGCCAGCGAGTGATGCTCCACGCTACGTACCTGGATTCAGTGCAACGACAATCTGGATGGCACTGATTGCAGTCATTGCTCCATTGATGGAGCTTCAGTTCCGAAGGCGGGACAGGAAGGTCTCATCAGATTCTGAATTGGGCAAACCATAAAAAAGCTAAACTAAGCTCTGTGAACGTTGTTACAGTTGTTGTGCTTATCTAGGACCTGTGGGATGTCATGGATAGTGAATGGACCGAGAGATCGCTTTGATAGATGCAAAGATGGTCTGGCTTAGCAAAGCACAGGGCACAACGTCTCAGAGTATTGTGCCTCTGAAGAAGCGAGAGAGGTTCAAGAGCTGCACGATTGACCGCCAAAGACGCTTTCTTTTCTGTGCTTGCAAGGATTCTTTATCGCTCGCTTTAGATGCAAGGCCTTGCATTAGCGCAGCCCTTATGCAGCCAGCTTGACTCTTCTTCAGCCTTGCTATACTCATCACACGCCAGAGAGGACAACTCCGACTTTGGTACCTTACGTCCGATGGTTCTTTCGATATGCTGCTGGACACAAATGAGCCCATCGGCGCTTCATTCAAAGATGCTGAAGAAATGAAGCGGGCGATGGTACAGATCTCAAAGCACACGAAACCACGGGGAGAGCAGCGACTCTGGGCAAATCGACTTAGGTTCCTGACCCCGGACGACTTCTTGATATCGGAGACGGAGTTTGAGCAAGACTGGTACGAGGGTGGAGACGCATCTGCAGAAGACCAGGAGGATTGCAGCTGTAACTACATCATTCTGGATGAGTTCTATCCGCGTGTCAGACAATTGCTGCTTACCAGTCAAGAGCACAATCCGGAATGTCCTCACTATGTCGCTGTATCGTACTGCTGGGCGAGTACCGCGAGTTCTGATTACTCGGCGTTTCCAGGAGAGGGACCGTTCACAATCAAAGGTCTCGATGGCCATAGCCGTTCATCACTCTGTCCGGAGTCACTGCTCGAGAGAGTCATCCAATTTGCCGCTTGGAAAGAAATGTCGTATATCTGGATCGATCAAGAATGCATCTTTCAAGATAATGTGGAAGATCAGACTGTTGGCATCAACGCTATGGATCTTGTGTATGAGAACGCGGCATACTCGCTTGCTGTTCTGGAAGCTCTGATCCCAGAACAAAGGCATCTCGATGCGCTTGAGCTCTTACTGGATGGCAATACTGCAGAGTTGGAAGTCGAGGATAGCTTGATGGATCTATGTGAGGCTCTGGAAATCATCATGGCAGATCCATGGTTTGAGAGAGCTTGGTGTTTGCAAGAATCAGCATCAGGCAATCGAAGCATGACGCTGCTTATCAGATGCAGTGAGGAGATTGACGTTCCGGATACGCTATGGAGTCCGGCAAAAGGCTGCTTTGAGCTCGATCTGACCACTTTGCATGACACACTCACCTCCATCGTCCCTTTCGTTCTAGACGTTGCTGATGGCATCGGGGGTGGAGTGATCAAAGAGGCCCATGATGTGGTCGACCTATGGTTCGAGAACATGGTACCCGATGTGCAAAGAGACAGTGTTAATGGATCCGCCACAGTCTGCAATGCTGCACAAGCCTTGGCATACTTGAGCAAGCGTAAGAATTCAGTCATTTCCGATCGGTTGGCGGTTCTGGGCAATCTCTGCGGATACAGTGTTCGACTGGACGAAACTCAATTGGACCAATTGGGTTATGGGTTCAGTGTCTGCGCTCTTGTTCTGGCGAGCTTGAACGGAGACTTCTCACTCCAGCTTGGCCACGATGATTGCAGCCAGACCGGAAAGATTGGAAGAAAAAGTGAACTGCGAGTACGTCGCGACCCGACGAAGCAGCATGTACCTTTTTCTTGGAGCTTACCGGCGGAGGCATGCCTCAACAAGCTGTCATATCTTGACAAGAGTGATGACCCTCTAAGGTTGACGGTCTGCTCCGTCGATCTTGACCACGGCTTGAGCATCGAAGGCTGCCTGTGGATCTCTGACAGATTCCTAGATCTTTCCGCTATGAGACCCTACTGCCAGCCAAACACTTCACGTGGAGACCTCGACACCGTCGAAGACCTTCCTGACTTTCTGACACAGCTGCTATGCACCCTTATGCAAGGTGGATTCTCCGGCCTGGCGACTCTGCTATGGGACACATTCCGTCTTCGAGCGACAAAATCTCAGCTGCAGCAGAGCGAGGAGGTGGTTCGGTATATGAAAGCATCAATGACATCTGTCATTGATGTTCAGAAGGCCGACGTGAAATGGGCGAACCCGATCCCCTCACTTTATACGGCCAGAACGCATCCATTTCAGGATCTCTACAACCATCAAGGCGAAGTAACGCCACGACTGGATTTCATCATGAAAAGCATCCAGAGGAGCGGTGGGATCCTAATAAGTAGACCGCTCCACTTGGACAGCCAGCCAGAAGGGTACGCAGCACTATTCGATGTCTCCGCAACTGGATCCTTGGTGTTTGCGCCGAGGAGCAACGGCGAAATGAAGACGCCAAGAAGCTACGGATGGTATCCAAGCAATTGGATCGTCGAAATCATGGTATGTCTCGTGTCAGGCTAGATGCACATTTCGAGCATGTATCTCTCAGTGGAATGGTTCTGACGGTTGGCTAGGATCCCACGCAGGACACTGTGACAGCACAATGTTTGAGGCCTGTCTGCGGTCTGTGGGATGCAACGAATGTACCTCCTCAGCATGTGACTCTGCGTTGACATAATCAGCATTTTAGCCTAGTGTTTGAGTTGGACGCCTGAATGCAACTCCGATGCTTTCGGATGGCAGGCTCTGACCGGGAATTCGTACAAGGCCGTTCAAGTAGCCGGAAGCGAGGAGATCGGATATCGCTTCGACTCATGCGTGTGACACTTGTAGTGAATGCTCAATTTCATTGTTCAAGATGATGTGAGATGTTGATGCTCAGTCGTTGCCCGCATCCAATTGTCGTAGATCCCTTGCGAATACGAGAGTGGTACGGCTCCAAGATCGACATGCAGATTGCCGCATATCGTTAAGTATTTGAAGTCTAATTGGCAATTGCTGTTATTCAGCTTCACGTCGCATCCTTCAAGCTGACAACAATTTCGCCTGCGTGGCCCAAGCCACCAGCTGGAGTGCTTTGCGATGCCCGCCACTTGATTCATTTATTGCTTCCTTTCCTCTTCCTCCGATCTTCGAACTCTTCCGCAGCGCAAGTACAAAGCCCCATTTGCAGTGCCACTTGTCAGGCCCGCCAAATGGCGTCGCTCAACGTGTCGATGCCATCGATTATGACGCTAGGCATCGCTGTTTCTGTGATCGCTGTGATCGGATACTGCTTGCGCCGTGTTCTCCTACCGAAACCAATCCCAGGAATTCCTCACAGCAAGGCGTCGGCGAACAGAATCTTAGGCGACGTGCCTGACTTACTGGCCTGGAAAGCCAAGCATGGAGACTCTTTCGGCTATCTCCCTCAGTTGGCCTACGATCACAATTCACCCATTTTCCAAGTGTTTATGAGGCCGTTCGGAAGGCCATGGGTGTTTGTGTAGGTCAAACAAACCAGTAGGCGGCTCAAGACTCATCACTCACATCGCTGCAGATACGACGAACGAGAAGCCGTCGATGTGATGACTCGACGGTTCAAAGAGTTTGACAGAAGCGCTTTCTTCGGGGAGGTCTTCAAAGTCCTTCTGCCCAAGATGCACGTGCACATGGCTACGGGTGATGAGTGGCATGCCCATAGAAGGTTGATCAGCGAGACCATGTCTCCAGCTTTCTTAAATCAGGTTGCGGCTCCTCAGATGTGGTCGACAATGCAAAGCCTCATCAGACTCTGGAGAGAAAAGGCAAGACTGGCAGAGGGACGACCAATCGAGTTTGCGGAGGACATACACAAGGGAGCGTTGGAAATTGTGTGGGCAGCCACCTTTGGCGAAGAGACGGGCTCGAATCGAAATCGCGCAGACCAGCTGGCGGGATTGAAGAAAGTTCGGCTCGCCCTTGACACCAATGCCCCCGTGGAGTTTCCTGATATCGCAGATCCGCCCGCCTTCACCTCAATCAACACGCTCTCCAGATCAATGGATATCCCAATTAGCTCGCCCTTCCCAAAGTTGCATCACTGGCTTGCTCTCAACTGCTTGCCAAAGTACATCACTGCCAGGAAGCACACAGCTGAGATGATGAACGCGCAGCTTCGCAAGGCAAAGCAAAAGTACTCCAGTCCGTCGATGAAAGACGATGAGTCTCTGATTGGCATGAAGTGTGCTCTGGACTTGGTCATCGCGAGAGAGTTGAAGGCCGCAGAGAAGGAAGGTCGCAAGGCACAGACAGACAGCCAGGCAGTCTATGATGAGCTTTTCGGGTTTCTTATTGCGGGCCATGAGACTGCAAGCACTACCATTGGCTGGACGCTGAAGCATCTGACGGCGAACCAAGCTGCTCAAAGGAGGCTCCGGGCAGCACTGCGAGAGAGTTTTCCAAACGCTGCGAAGTCTGGAGCATTGCCGTCTGTCCTCGACATCACCAGCACAACAATCCCTTATCTCGAGGCTGTCATTGGAGAGGCCGGTCGTGTCGGACTTACTGCAATTGGCAACATTCGCATTGCCACGGTCGATACCGAACTTTTCGGCTACCCAATTCCCAAAGGAACCGATGTATTCCTCATGCACAACGGCGCTGGCACGATCATGGAGCCCGTGCCCATAGCGGAGAGCAGGCGAAGCAAGACCAGCCAAGCCGCCAGAGGAAAAGTACCGGACTGGGAGACCTCCAACATGACCGCGTTCAGTCCGGAGCGTTGGCTAAAGGAGAATGAGAAGGGGGAAGTCGTTTTTGACACCAACGCTGGACCTAATTCTCCGTTCGGAGCAGGGCCTCGTGGATGTTTTGGTAAGATAATTAGCTGCCTTGTGACGATCCAGGCTGACAGTCTTCCAGGTCGAAAGTGGGCGATGCTCGAACTGAGGATAGTACTGACGCTGATTTTATGGAACTTCGAGCTGCAACCGACGCCGGAGGCCTTGTCCAGCTGGCGTGCCATTGACGGCGTGACACACCGTGCCGAGCAGAGTTATCTGCGATTGAAAGCTTTGTAAGCGTGAAGTGTAACTGAGAAGGGCTTGTAGAGCTTCAAAGTATCATGTAGCTTCATCGAGATGGGCTCAATGCCATGCAGGCCACAGGCGTCCTGGACGAGTAAAAGGCAGAAGCCAGTGACTAGCTTCGAGGGGCCTTGAAGTTTGGATGTGAAATTCCAGCGCTTGAAATTCCAACGCTAACAAGCGACAAGCGCTCGGAAGTTATAAAGGGCGTGGCGTTTGGACTTATACGGAGCTGTGTGCCAGCGGTCGGTGGTTCCAAGGAGGTTGGATAGAAGTCTGAGGGGTTTCGGAGGAAGAGGAGCTAAAGAAATCAGGTTACGACAACGACTCCAAACGGTACGCCCCAAGACGCTACTTCGTCCAGTGCTCAGCAGTCCGGTCTGTCACATGCATGACTCGTAGCTGCCTCCAATCATGCAGTGGCGGGCGAAATGTACCTTATGCAGCACTGCCGGACTCCGTGCGGAGTCGACTCCTTGCATGGCCTTATCGACGCATCACCGCCGTTTATTTCGAGTCTACGGCGTTTGTTTGGAAGGAGATATCGTGAAGTCGGCGAGGAAGAGTCCATTGCTGATCCGTGCGCGGGAGGTGGGTCCGTGCCAAGTGAATGGCGGCGTCACCTGACATTCCTCCGCCGCCTCGTCTGTTCTTTCCTCCTTCCACCTCCAATTCTTGCGCGAACATGCCAGCATCGATCATGTGTTGCGTCAGCAACTGGGATATTGCACGATACCTCTGATTCAGCATGACCTGATACACCAGCAAACAAATCATATTCACATCGATTCAAAAGATATTTGCCATGATGTTCGCCTCCCAAGAAAGCGTGAAGGGCATTACGAATGCCATGAATGCCGCGACAAAGAGCGGCGCATCATGCGTGCGGCCTTCCAGATGCAGATGCATCGCCATCAAAGAGGCGATACTAGGCTGAATGAAGCGACTCTGCTTGGCGAGCTCCACCTTGCGCTACGCTCGTTGCGAATGAGACGTCCGCGGTTCAGGTTTGCCCAGCATCTGCCAGGAGCACGCTAACGCTAACCACATCACCTCCTCCCACGCTCGTCTCACGTGGCAAGCAACCAAGCAAGCAAGCTAGCTCGCCCCCCTCGCATGAGATCTGGTGCTGCTGCTGCACAAAGAATACTTCATAAAGCCCCTCTCGCTTCTGCCTCCGCTCTCTTGCTTACCTACTCATCTCGTCCTTCTGGAAGCAGCCGCTTTCACCTGGTAAATTGATGGAAAAACCCTCCGTGTCTGCCCACATCGATGTCGAATCGAACACGCACTCCGCAACCCAGCATGGCGGAGGCATTCCAGCCCCGGACGACAGCGGCAATGTCGACGACCCGCCGCCTATACCGAGCGCGGGCTCGTCCGGCATCGTTTTCCTGAACGACAAGAAGCCGGTCGGAGCTCGCGAGCACGAACACACCCCCTCTGTCACCACCATCGACGATATCGATGCTGGTACTATCCATCTTCAAGCTCACACGCTGCCGCACGAGCAGGTTGCCGGCATCCTCGAGACAGATCCTAGGTGAGCACTTCCTCAATAATGGAGCAACAGAAGCAGTCCTGAGTCGTCTAACTAGCGATGCAGGAATGGTTTGACTACCGATGAAGTCTCTCGACGTCGCAACCAGTATGGTCTCAACCAGCTCGAGAGCTCTGGGGGCGTCAAATGGTGGACTATCCTCTTCCGCCAGATCTCCAACAGTCTCACCCTGGTTCTGGTCATTGCCATGGCCATCTCCTACGGAATGTTGGATTTCATCGAAGGTGGCGTCATCACGGCCATTATCTGTCTCAACATTGTCGTTGGCTTCGTGCAAGACTATCAGGCTGAACAGACCATCGCCTCTCTCCTGGCAATGGCTGCACCGGTCTGCAAGGTCATCCGTGACAATGGCAACATCACCAACATCAAAGCTGAGGAGCTGGTCCCAGGAGATATCGTCCAGCTTCAAACGGGCGACATTGTTGCCGCAGACCTCCGCCTTACAGACAGTGTCAATCTTGCCGCGGACGAGGCCCTGTTGACAGGCGAGTCCAAGCCAACTGCGAAAGACGCCCTCTTCGTTTCCTTCAAAGATGATGCTCCCGTTGGCGATCGCCAAAACATTGCCTATTCTTCGACCAGTGTCACACGCGGACGAGGGCTGGGCATCGTTGTCGCCACTGGTATGTACACCGAAATTGGCAAAATCGCTCTTCTCCTGCGTGACAACGAGACCACATCGGAAGGACCATGGATCAAGCGAGTCGGCAACAAGACCCTGAACAGCGTCAAAAACACGCTTGGTCTGGTTGGAACTCCTCTGCAGGTCAAGCTCTCCTGGTTCGCTCTCTTTCTATTTGCTCTCGCTATCCTGCTAGCCATCATTGTCTTCTCTGTAAACCTCTGGGACCTGGATGACGAGACCTTGATCTACGGCATTTGCGTCGCTGTGGCAGTCATTCCCGAGAGCTTGATCGCCGTTCTCACGATTACCATGGCAGTCGGATCCAAGGCGATGGCCAAAGGCAATGTCATTGTGCGCAAGATGGGCGCTCTCGAGGCCATCGGAGGAGTGACCAACATCGCTTCCGACAAGACAGGTACTTTGACCCAGGGCAAAATGCTTTGTCGAAAAGCGCTTCTGCCTAGCGGTCGCTTGCTCAAGGTCGAGAAGGAGGCCGCTCCTTTAGATCCAACAGCTGGCGAGCTGACTCTGGACGGCACCCTCCTCCAATCGAAAGATGCGATCAGCAACGCCGAAGTCAATCGCTTCTTGCAAATTGCAGCTCTTTGCAACATGTCCACTGTATCAGCACCGCATGGCAAGGAAACGCAGTGGACTGCTACCGGAGAGCCAACGGAGATTGCTCTTCAGGTTTTGGCAATGCGTGCTGGCTGTGACAAGCAGGATATGATTGCAAAGGAGAATCTGCAAGCTCTGGCAGAGCATCCCTTTGAGTCATCGATCAAGAGGATGTCTGTGGTGTACGTTGAGCCCGCTGGAGGCCAGGCAGTGTGCTTCACGAAAGGTGCCACCGAGGTTCTTCTCCCACTTACAAACGTTGACGAGGCCACATCCAACTCCATCATGGCCCAGGCGGAAGCAATGGCTAGCGAAGGTCTTCGTGTGCTTTGTCTCGCTTTCCGACGAATCAAGCGTGATGATGTTGATAGATGCGTCGACCGTAGCTTCGTCGAACAGGATCTGGAGTTCGCTGGTCTTGTTGGCATCTACGATCCCCCTCGACTGGAATCCGCTGGTGCCATCCGCCAATGCCAGCGAGCCGGTATCACTGTCCACATGCTCACTGGAGACCATCTCAAGACAGCCACCACCATCGCCTGTGAGATTGGTATTCTTGCACCCCACGTTCCTGGATCTTCCTCTCCCGGGGCGGTCATGTCCGCTTCGGACTTTGACAAGCTTTCGCAGACAGAACTGGATGCCATGGAATCGTTGCCTCTTGTGGTCGCTCGCTGCAGTCCTTCGACGAAGCTCAGCATGTTGGAAGCTTTACATCGCCGAGGCAAATACTGTGTCATGACCGGTGACGGTGTGAACGATTCTCCAGCATTGAAGAAGGCAGATGTCGGTATTGCTATGGGTCTCAATGGCTCTGATGTGAGCAAACAAGCATCCGACATGGTCTTGACCGACGACAACTTCGCCTCTATCGTGTCCGCCATTCGCGAGGGCAGACGCCTCTTCGACAACATTCGCAAATTCTTGCTGCATCTGCTTATCTCTAATATTGCGCAAGTCATCTTGCTGCTCATTGGGTTGGCATTCAAAGACAACGACGACGTCTCTGTCTTCCCGCTTTCGCCCTTGGAGATTCTTTTTGCCAATCTGGTCTCGTCGTCTTTCCTCGCAATTGGACTGGGTCTTGAAGAAGCTTCTGCGGATGTGATGACTCGCCCGCCGCACTCCTTGAAAGCAGGCGTCTTCACCAAAGAACTCATTATTGACAAGTTCGTCTATGGAACATGCATGGGTACGCTCTGTCTCGTCAGCTTCGTCATTGTCGCCTACGGTGTCGGCGATGGCAACTTGGGATCAGACTGCAATCACAGCTTCAACGACACATGTGATCTTCCATACCGCGCTCGTGGAACTGCGTACAGCATTCTCACGGTCTTGCTGTCCGTCATGGCGCTGGAGGCGAAGCATCTGGATCTCGGTCTGTTCAACATGTACCCCGCTGAGAACAAAGGCCGCAAAGGTCTTTCGGTCTTCACGACGATCACGAAGAACAGATTCCTCTTCTGGGCTGTTATGGCAGGCCTGCTCACTCCCTTCCCGGTCATCTACATCCCTGTCGTCAACCGGGTCGTATTCCGACATTTGCCACTGTCGTGGGAATGGGGACTGGTCTTCGGCAGCATTGTCTGCTTCATTTCAGCCGTGGAGATGTGGAAGGCTGGGAAGAGGCGGTACAAGCGTAGAAAGGGCACAATGGGGAGTATTGATGCGGAGAAGTCGGGAGAAGTCGCTTAAAGCGACACAGGAACGGAAGCAGTGGTCGATGTTCAACACATGCCACAATAAGCGAGCCGTGTATCAAATTGGAAATTATTTTGCCATGCGTTTGGACGAATGAACACTCTTTTGGACAAATTTGGATGGCGTTCGAGCACATCATCGACACTCTCTTGGATAGGAAAATAGCTAAAACACGTAGAGTTCTCTACATGGCAATCGATATCGTTTGCTTCGGCGTATCACCCCATGGGTTTCCCATGATCGACAAATACTCAGGCATTTGCGCACCGCACACCAGGAGCGACGACAGCTTCCTCCAAGATTTAGCTTTCTTGAATCCTCTCATAACCTTTAGTAGCCCCGAAAAATTCGACCATCGTCGAAAGAGTTGCAGGCTGGAAATAGTCCTATTCATCGTGAAACTGACGGTGCTTCCAAATTTCGAAGGAACGGTGCTCATGAAAGGGACAATGCTTATGCACACTCAGTCTTCGCAGAGAAGAAGATGTTGACACACGGTTAAGATATCGAAGTTGAACCGTAGTGAAATTTGCGGAGTGCAGAGCCTGAGAAAATCGGCTCGCCTCGTGGAACATGCGAATTTGAACAACATGCAAAAACGCGATAAGAACTTCGAAGTCGCCGTTCAAGACTACGCGCACATCTTGAAAATCCGCTATCTTTGAGATAATGATATGAACTCGAAGTAGCTTTCGTGAGGCAACTGTCCTTGGCACCTCTTGGTAGCGTTCCAAGCCGCACGTGAAGCCATGCATGTGAAATCTTGGCAGTGGCTTGCCCAGTGCTTGGCCACCAAGAGCGAAAGCTCTACCCATGTATTGGCAATGACGTTGCCTCCATATCGGAATGCTCGTCGACAAGAGCTAAAGTTCTTGGAGTCGTCGTTGGCATCTTCTTGTCTTGCACTGCCTTCGTGCTTCTAGAATGAGGATGATGTAAACCGGGCGTTGCGTGCTGGACAGGAGGCAGCATGCCAATACTGGTGTGGCGACTACGTCAATTTTTTGATAGACGAGATAAATGCGATTCTTGAATATAAGTAGGGGTAGTCGAGGCCGTGGTTGTTGGATTGTTTAAGATATCAATTCAGCAATCGCAAAGACATCACCTACCAACAACAGTCAAACAGCCAAATTGCTAGAAAAACTTAGCTTGAGAAGTGTGTCAGGTATGAGCCTCCAACGCATGAGCATCGAGTCCGACAGAGGCGGTTCGTTCTCGTGCTCTCTTCGTCTCCATCAACAGTCAGCTGATGATTCTCTCTCAACAGACGAAATCTTCCCGACCTACTCAACGAAACCAAACAAGCGCCCACTAGACACTTCAATGTCTTCCACATCAGCAATGGACAACACACCCTCTCTGTCCATTCCCTCCGAAGACTCCTCCCGCAAAAGCCGCAGCACCACGCCATCATCAGCAAGTCGCAGCGCATCGCAGACACGCAGCCGCAGTCGGGCTTCTGGATCGTACGACACCCACCGCCTGTCCACGCAGGAGAATGTGTGGAGTCAAGACAAGGAGACAAAGCATAAGAAGATTATGGACAAGGTCTTTGGACACAAGCTCGTGCCAGGATTCTTGAAGTAGAGTCAGACTGCAGAACGAGACCATTGAGGATGCTGTATAATTAGTAGTAGCGTTTGATAGAATGTACAGAGCCTGCAAGAAATTTTGACGGCTTCGATTCGAAATTTTGTGAATTAAAAGGTATGCAAAGGTTTCTGAGCCCATACCCGTCGACTGTGTTCACGCGTCAGCTGAGGTCTACCGAAGAGAGAGAGGAAGAAACTCACGTCAGATGGTAGATGTGCATGCCCCTCCTCTTCAGCTCGTTCCTCACATTCGCAACATATACTCTAACTTGATCGGCACTCCATGGCTCTGGCGCACCATGCTTCGTCAGCAGCCACATAGCCCAGCCGTCTAGACCAGCAGACCAGTGGTGGAAATTGACTCGGCCGGCTTCTTTCATATACTTGTCCTTCGGCCAGCTACCCAACGGACACTTGAACAAGTCTTCTTGCAAGTTGATGAAGCCAGCATTGGCGATACGTTGTCCCATGGTCTCTTGCGTGGACAGAGGACGCCCAGCACGCTCCGCGCAGCCCAGGAAATTGTCGCCCCAGCCGGCCAGAAGGGAGTCTTTGGGAAGAGTGCCATCGTCAGACATGACGCGAACATCCAGCTCAACTTGTTCAATCCAGCCTCCCGGACGCAAATTGTCGTAGACCCTGGAATACAGGTGTTCCCACTCGGAATCTGTAAATGCGCCCAGCATCAAACGCATGTGGATGAGGTCGAAATGCTTGCGGAAGCTCCAGTCGTCATTACTGACATCTTCTACTTCAAGATGACAGTTTGGCGGCTTTTGAATAGTCAGTTAGGCATTCAGTCGACTGCATGCACACAAGACCCACTTACAACCCAGGTGTTTGGTGGAGGATACAGATCCACTCCATACACTGTGGCATCCGGGAATTTGTCTGCGACGTCGATCGCCTGCAGAGTACTAGATCAGACGTGCACGCTTGTATGTACTGGGAAGCTTTCATACCCAAGTACCCGTTCCTGTGCCAATATCGAGGACGAATTTCGGATTGGAGATAGGCGCACGAAAGAGCAGGTTGTCCCTCTCGCCTTCCATCAGCAGATACATGAGGTGGCCGGCATCGAAGACTTCGAATTGCTGATCATCAGAAGGGCCCCAGTAGTCGTCTCTGAGAGTCGAGTATTTCCTTCCATTCTCGATGTGTCCGCGGATCAGGCTGGAAGCCAGACTGGTCGTATCTGAACCGGCTTCATCGGAGGCGAAGCCTGAATCGGAGGAGAAGTCGACTTCCAATGGATCGATGGTGCTTGCACCGTCATCGACGACATGCTGAGGATTATGAGCTGCTACATTTGCATCTGCGTCCGGTGGCTGTTGTTGTTGTTGTTGTTGTTCTTCTTCTTCCGGAACAGGACCAGCAAATACAGGCTCATCGCTAGCCGAACTCTGCTCTGCCTCTGCCGCGCGCGGGTGAGATGCCGAAGCCGACGCGCCTGGCTCGGCCATAGCCCGAAAGTCTATTGTCGGCAGACGTTACACAGGCGCTGGATGTTGTTTCTGTGTTGTCGTTGATGGACGATGGCCGGGCAATTCATGGAGTCAACAACACAAGTATACGAATGCCCAGGAACGAGCGTGCCTCTCGCGCCCGGAGACGATGCCGAATGGTGCCGGGTGGGATGCGATGGGAGCGGGCGCGGCAGAATGCCGTAGGTTGACTAGGTTCAGCTGCCGAAGCCGACGCACGCGCACACTAGACCGAACGGGGCTAGCGGGGCGGGGCCTCTCGACAAGGAAGGATGTTTTGGCCAGTGAGGATTAAGCGAGCGGTGCTGGAGCTGTGCTGACAATCCTCCAATGCGTGCGACTGCAGCGCGAACGCAGTAGCAGAAGCGAGTGCAGAGGGAGCAGAACGAACAGACGTTGTTCGCGACGGCACGCGAGAGGGCCGGCAGGCCGTCTTCGGAGTCGGCAGGATATCGGGATGCACTTATGTTACGAGCAGGACGGCCCTTGAGCACAACACCCTCTTATCAATCCCGACGCAGTGGTACAGCAGCAACGATGGCCTCGTCTGCACCTTCCACCAGCACCGCCAACAAGAACAAGGTCGTATGCGGTGTGACCGTCCCCGACTCGCCCCTCATCGACGCCGCCCTCCGCTTCGCCCGCAGCGTGTCCACCGACGCGACCTACAACCACATCGTCCGAAGCTTCTTGCTGGGCTTCATCATCGCCGACAAGCTGCCTCATACCAAGGATCGCGATCGAGAGGCACATGCAATCGCCGCGATCCTGCATGACACCGGCTTCCCAATCGGCCATCCACCGCACAGCGATGTCCTGAGCGACGACAAGCGGTTCGAGGTCGACGGTGCCAATGCTGCCAGAGACTTCTTGAAGAGGGAGGGCAAATTGGAGGAATGGGACAAGCATCGTCTTCAGCTGGTCTGGGATTCAATTGCCCTGCATACGATTGGATCCGTCGTTTTCCATAAAGAACCCGAAGTCCAAGCTTGCTCCTACGGCATCTGGGTACGTGGAGCAGCCGTCCAGCGTCAACGTCGTTGATATTCCACGAATCGAGACTGATACCAGATACAGGCCGATTTTCAAGGCCCTGACCGAGTTCCGGGTGGTGTTCTGACCTGGGATGAGTACAATGCCACTGTCCGCGTAGGTTCCTCTTCGCTCTCGTTCCATGACAATGAAAGTCGAGCCGGTGCATTCCGTGGGACTAATCACAACGTCTTCGGCAGGAATATCCTCGTCTCGGATTGATGAAGGAGCTGAAAGATAACATGCTCCACCTGTGCAAGACGAAGCCGCAGACCACCTACGACAACACCGTGGGCGAATGGGGCGATCGCTATCTCCCAACTGACGAGTACAATCGCAAGCCGAACCTGACACAGAATCTGCTCGAGACTTGTGACTTGGATGACATTCCTCCAAATTAGATGGTGTGTGCTGTTTGATGAATGGAGCAGGAAGTGGGATAAGGCGCCGAGGTAAGCAGATAGAGAGTGGAAGGAGCACCATGATGGCCGCTGCTGCCCTTTCATCTATTGAGATGTTGACTCATCGCTCTCACTTGATTCGTGTTGTTCCTCAAAGCAAGACTGACGCCTAATCCGTGAATATTTGCAGCAACAGATTGTGGTATCTTGTGCGTGGCCAGAGTCACAGCTGCGTATTTTCGTGTGCACCCTCACTGGCCAATGCTTCTGTTTCACCGTACAGCCATCAGAGCAGTTGGGAGACATATCACGACGGACGCAAGAAATGCTCTCGAGTCGTATTTGTGGCTCTCGCAAAGATTGCGGCTGGATGTTTTGCAGAGTCACATGTGTCCAAACGCGTGCAAGAGAGGACATGCCCACAATCCTTGTTTGATCGTTCTTCCAATTCATGCCATCCAAGGCTGAGGTATTAACCTCTTTCAGACTGCAACAGTCTCACCAACATGGCACAGGCCGACACCCTCCTTGCTCACATCCACAGAGCTTCCCTTGCCCTCAACGCCACCGCCACACCACAGCCCTTCTTTTTCTGCTGCTTCTCTCCATCTTCTCGGAGGATCTCTCACATCTTCGAAAACTGCGCTTAATCCGCCACGAACTGTGCCGTAATGCATGCCAATGCTCAGTTTTGACTGTATGGCCTTGTGGATCTCCAGGGTCTGCTCGGGGTGAACGTGGACGCTGGCAGAAATCTTGGGTGGCGAGTAGAGTCCGATTGGCAATAAGGCGAGGTCGAAAGGACCGATCTGCTTCCCTATGTGCGCAAAAGCAGGACACGGAGATGGAGTGTCTTCTGCCTGGTAGGCCGTGTCGCCAGCAAAGTATAACTTCTTCATGCCTTCGGTCTCCAGTGACCACGAGCACCACAGTGCCTTGCCAGCATCCCAAAGACTTCGGCCAGAGAAATGCTGCGTGGGACAGCAGGTAAGTCGCACAAAGCCAACACCTTCAATCTCGATCTCAGCGCCCTCCCACCAGTCGAACTCGGTACAGTCTTCTGTAGCACAGCCCACGTTCTCCAAAAACCAGGTCTTCAGCCCCAGGCCGACGAAAAAGTGCACTCTCCCTTTCAGCCGCTGATACAGAGGTATGATGGTATTAATGTCAAGATGGTCATAGTGATTGTGCGAGATGCAAACAATGTCGACATCCGGCAAGTCCTCAATCGAACACGGCGTCGGCGTGTAGCGTTTGGGACCAAGGAAGCTGAAGGGGGATGTTCGCTCACTGAATACGGGATCGAACAGCACACGCACACCCCGAAGTCTACCTTCTACTGCGGGCGACTGGATGAGCCAACTCGCGTGTCCGATCCAGGTGGCTCGTAGCTTGTCTTTTTGGTCTCTTCCCCAGTCCGGCTTCAGTACCTTGACCAGCTCCTCTGATCGGGTTCCGTTTGGGCCTTCGGGTACAGGTACAAAGTTCTTGTCTGGATTGTTGCCAAACCGGAGTTTGAGGACCTCCAGTCTGCCGTGCTCTTTGAAAGATGGCCAGGGATTCTTGAAATGCGTTGGTGGCGATCCAACGTGGTGGTCTTTGGCGGTGCTTGGATCAGGATTCCAAGGCTCCAACGGATTGATCTTGATTGAGGACGACATTCTCGACTGGATACGTCGACGCCAATAGATGGAAGGAAAGAGATGGCGACGCGAAGGTTGGAATATGAGGCGCTCCATGTTCCGAAATATCCGGCTTCTGGTGTGTGTCCATGACGTGGCGGCGCTTTGTCGCGAAACCGGTCGAACAACGCGCCTATGCGGGTTCTCAAGAGAACATTAGGAGCCTCTGCCAATTTGCCGTTGATGGCACTGAGATGAAGCTGCACTTCATGTCAACTCCCATAGCATTCACATGCCAAAGGCAACTTTGTCAGACGGAAAGATCATTCGACGAGGTGAATGGTTGCAGGGGCGCCGGAAGATCGACAAATAGGGTTTCATAGCGCCGATCTAAGCGAGCCAATGACGCCTCTCAAGCGCCGCTCTCCAGCTTACTCACTCGAAATATTGCTTCGAAGTGCATATCAACTTCCACTTCTCCTCCTCATCTCCCACCAGCACATACAACATGGCGGACACCGAGAGACCCAGGACGCCGCCACGGCCCGCGCCAAATACCACCGCCAAGTCGCCCATCACGCCTGAGCAGGTCCGGCGCATGGAAGAGAACCGTCTCCGCGCCAAAGCACTCCGATCACAGCAACAGGCCGCTGAGAATAGCACAAAGTCACGCGCATCTGCTGCAGCGCCGTATCCTGTCGCCGGTCAGAAACGATCTCATGCTGCAATATCCACCAGAGATACTCCTGCTACCAACCGTGACGCCCGCAACAATCCGAGCAAGCCCAGCAGCAACAATGGCCTCGCTCAGGCGCAAGACGATGGCATCCGAGCGGCGAGAAAGTTTCAGAAGTTCGTTGAGTATGACTTCAGCAAGATGACGGATACAAAGGGTGGTTTCATGACACACGAAGATGATCCGTTCAACAAGACGCTGCATGCGCCGGAAGAGGGCAAGCCGGCGAACATGACGCTGAAGGAGTGGGAGACACAACAGATGCAGAAACGGCTGCGAGATCAGCGAGCAGGTCCCTATGAGCCGGGTCTTTCTGCTCTTGACTCGACCAGGAAGAAATGTCGAGAATGCGGCATACTGGAGATTGACTGGCAGTGGGATGAGCTGTTGGGCTGTCAGGTGTGCAATACTTGCAAGGAGAAGATTCCCGAGAAGTACTCCCTGCTCACCAAGACCGAGGCGAAGGAAGATTACTTGCTCACCGACCCCGAACTCAGAGACGAAGAGCTTCTACCTCACCTGGAGAAGCCAAATCCGCACAAAGCCACCTGGAACAACATGATGCTGTATTTGCGATTTCAAGTTGAAGAGTACGCTTTTTCGGCCAGGAAGTGGGGATCACCAGAGGCTCTGGATGCGGAGTTTGAAAGACGGCAGAAAGAAGCAAAGGACAGGAAGGAAAAGAAGTTTCGAAACAAGCTGCAAGAGCTTAAGAAGAGGACCAGAGTGGATGCGTACAAGCGAGGGCGAGCTGGAGGCGGGGGAGACTTTGGCGACACGATTGGCAAAGGCAAGCATGAGCATGAGTGGGGACGAAGCGTCGAGGATCCAGAGACCGGCATGTCGAAGAAAACATGCGTTGAATGCGGAATGGAAGTGGAAGAGTTGGAGCTTTGAGATGAGCAGGGAAGTGAGCCGTGAGTACACTCTGCATATTTTCTTGATGATGATTACGAATGATACCCTCAATTATGCGGCAGAAGTCTTACAGTGACTTGCTGTACGACGTTGGTTTTGTTTTGGCCGCGGACACTTTCCTCGTCATATTCCTCGTCATAACTTACCTATCGCTCCATCCCGAACCCGAAAGTCATTTGCTTTCCCCTCCTTCCCTCAGCACGTCCCATACAACCAACACTCACCACCTCCGCTTCGACTTGTCCATCCACAAGCCCGGCGCCTCGGCTCATCGAGATCGAGAATTCAAAAGATGCTGTCGAAGCGAAAAAGAAGTCGGGATACCTGGATACGATGCACACGAATTTCCCATTTCAGGTCATTGCTGCCCAACTCCACTTCTCGACGAATGAGCTTCGCTGGAGCAACTTCCGGCAGCGGCTTGCGTCGCTAGGGCAGGAGAGCAATATATTATGCTCGCGCTTCTGATGTCTTATCTCCAACGACACCTCGCCTACCTGCGCCCAGGCGCGGTAGAGAAACCAACCAGACCGGGTTCGAAACTGCCGGAACATCAAAAAAGCGGGTGGAACAACCACATAGATCTGTGCGCCCGTTGATCAAAGTGACGTCTGACCTGCTTTTTCCCAGGAGATCGTTGCCGAGCGAAAGCGCGCGTTTGACACGCTCGTCACCGGAGAGTCGACAGCGGTGATGGTCTGGAACTGCAACCGAAGTCGCTTGAGCTTTGGCAGGCTGAGTAAAGATGCTTATCAACGTCGGAACCTCCCTGGTACCGTGCAAGTGGGGATCTCCAAGCAACTTTTGGCGCCCTGAAGAAGTATTGCTGGCCTGATGAGAGCGCCAGCCGACCCGTTCGTGTTCGCAGGAAGATCTCCTTTGCAGCTGCGAACCACGCCTTGGCATCTCCTTCTCTCTAAGGTCTTCGGTCAAGTGCTTCCCCGACCCTCGGGTGGCACGAGTGGATCTGGTGTGCCGGCTGCTGTGTCCTCATGCACTCTTTGGCGATCATTCTTGGAACTACTCTCTAATGACACCGGCAGTAGATCGCTGCAAGTGCATCGTCGATCTCATAGTTGGCCAGCTGACTGTGCACACACGACACGGAAGAAGCCTGCTCCCCTTAGCCATCTTCAACCCTTTGAAAGGTTCCAGGGAACACCAATGGTGGAAATTCTTTTGCATGATTCTGAGCAAGCCCAGCCGGTCCACCGCCGGACGGTGCCTTCCTTCCTTCAACCCACCCGCGCTCGGCATTGAATTGCGCTTTGACGGGGAAGCGTTGCCGATGCCATTCGCTATCATCCTGTGTGCGAAGAATCCCGATTTCATTGGCTTGATACGAGGTGGCATCGCCGTCTTGGATGCGTAGAATGGCCTGCCTGCTCGGTACGAGATTGTTTCATCCTTTCTGACAATGAACTAGTTCGACTTCCTCCGTCCCAGGGTGTAGTCGGCCTTCTCACCGACGCGAAGACTGCTCTGTGAGCGACTTGACGGCTGTGTTTAGGAGCATACGCAGAAGCACACGCGCTCTTCGACGGAAAGCTTGTAAGCGGTCTTGCTGCCCAACCATCGGCCTACAGTGATGTGCCGAGAGGAATCTCTCCCGACACCGACTATGACAACCCGTGGTAGATGAAACAGCTGTCCTGGTATTTCATACAAAATCACAGACTCTCGCGCTCGATTCTTATGCTCTGGTCTGCATGATGGACTTGCTTCTTCTTCATCCTGAATTGAGTGTTGACTCTGAGCCCTCTTTCTTAGCTCCGAAAGAAGACTAACCTTCGACCCTCACCGCTTCACCGGTCATGTCAGATGGCTCCTTCTATCTTGTTCCCACGACTACAGCCTATTATCCCGCGACACATCATGGATTCGAGCACACCTGGCCCCCTCAGTGCAACTTGCAAGCTTCGCAGCGCGCACAGGAGGCATACTTCTGGCCGCAAATCTCATGCATGCAATCATTCGAAATGACGACGTTCTCCTCGCCTTCACCTCCTGTTCCTTCGCCGACATCTCCAGCCCTCTTTGGAATGAATGTGCCCAAGAAAAAGGCTCGAGCAATACAGGTGAGGCAACTTTCCTGACCAACGGACTACGCCTGACATTGTTCACTCTCAAGGCTTGCGATCACTGTCGCTTCAGAAAACAGCGATGTGACGAGGGCTCGCCGTGCTCGTATTGCAAGGACAACAACCTTGAGTGCATTTATCGACCGATATTCCCTACGAAGTAAGTACTCATATCTTCCCTATCGTTCACAATGCTCGCTGAATTTATTCGACTACAGGCTGGAAAAAGTCATCGAGACTATGATGCTCTGGATGTCGAGTCAGTCTGAAAGCCTCATCGCGCTCTCAAAGAAATTGGATTCCTTCGACGAAACCTTGCGCCGGCATGAAGGACGTTCCAGACGTATTCACGGCACCCCGACTTCATCGAACGCACATGTCGCTGCGCCCGAAGAAGTGCCTTTCCAGCAATCACCTCCGTCATCCGCTGCACAATTCAAATCAACCTCTGTACTCCGCTGGCCAGCAGTACGAAACACCATTTCAGAAAGCGGGATCACGTTCGACGACGCTTATCTCGTTGCTGCTGAAGATCGGCCTGTTTTACGATTGCGTCGTGGCTCGTACCGGGAGGATGATATGGACTCTGAGCGCGAGTCATCACAGCACATTGAAGACAGTGACCCGTTTGATCACAGGCCGAGGAAGAGGAAGAGATCTCTTTCAGATGAATCCGAGTTCCCCATCAATCTTGACGGGATCCGGATTCAGACCGTCTTCGATGCGTTCGTCAGGCAATGTCTGGGGTTTCTGGCGTTCCTTGAGCTAGAGCCCTTGCACCACAGCATCACAGGCTTTCTGCGGACTTATGCGAACTTCAAGGCCATCCAAGGCATTCATCCAGCGAAGAGGCGATACCTGGATGGGTCTTCACGCCCGACTGGCTTGAAAGATTTCGAACGCACGCCATCAAATGGCATAATCCTCCTCGTCCTCGCGGTCGGCGAAGCATCGGCGGGGCCCAGCTGCATGAACGCAGGCAAAGATACGACAACATCACCTCGAAAGGTTGAGCAAAGCACAGATGAGGGCATAGCAGGCATTACATACTTCCGACAGGCAGTCAAGATTCTCGCAGCTCATATGGACGGCAACGAGCTCGATCATGCTCGCATGTTCCTTCTGGCTGGATTCTACAAGGCTCAGCTGGCTCGAATGAATGAAGCATCCAGCTGGTACTCTATGGCCGGACGCGTCTTGCTGCACTTGGTTCGTCGACGTCGTCTTCTTGTTACAGTACGCCAATCAACAGAGACTATTGCCCACGTCGACGAATATTCGGCGGACAACCATATGATACTTACTACCGCTTGGTCATGCATAAGACTGGAGTCCGACATTACCCCAGATCTCAGGCTTCCGTCGAGTGGACTTTGCGATGTTGCACACAGGCTCCCTCTTCCCGACCGGGTAGAAAGACCGGATTGTTCGAGGAGTTCAAAGCTCGGAGTGCAGTGGCAAGGCATCATGTCATTCCAACACTTGGTACAAGATGCTCACATGCGCCTGAGCAAGATCTGCCAGAAGTTTCGAAATGAGCAGCTTGCTTCCGATACAGAGCAGGGTCCAGAGAATACTCTTGAATCTCTGAATGCGTTCGAGGCGGAGCTCGAAGGATGGCGAGCTTCACTACCTCCACAGCTGCGCTGGAATGACGGCCACATGCTCCCTGGTAGTGTGTCTCTTGCTCACATGAGACACTCCTTTTGGCAAGCGAGGTTTGAGTCGCTGCAGCCGTACTTGGAGTATGTTTTACATGCTCGATCGCCAAGGGAAACATCTTGCGAGTCAATCCATGACGGTGCAACCTCGCGATTCGCGACAGGCGACAGCGTTTATGAAGCAAGCGACGAATTCTTTGAGAAGCTTGGGAAGAGCGAGATCATCGACAAGGCAAAGCTTGCTGTTGACGTCGCTAAGCAAAGCATCGCCGCATTTGATGGCGTTCGCAAGCGCCTTGTACTACCTGATCCTCTGAGCGTCATGCATGGCCGCTTCGCAAATGTACTACTTCTGGCTGCCGCTTGCCGGTGCGAGCATCTATCAAGCACACTGTCATCGGAAGAACTATATCAGGTTATGGAATCAACTTTGACGGATCTGGAGGCTTTCTCAAGCTTTTCACCGGCGGGCAAAGCTGATCAGCGCATTCTGCAAGCCGTTCACAAGAGCTTCGCGTGTGGGCGGTAATGAATGTGGGACAGCTTTAGGCATCCTGTGTGTTGTAAGGAATTTGCCAGGACTTGATACAGACTACGCGCGAATCTGACGCTACTCGCCAGCTTCAACATGGAGCTGAGGCGACAGTGTGGGAACACACTGAGGCCGGCACATCAATCAACGATCACCGTCTACTATTAAGGATACCAGTTGGTTCAAGCGAAGGCATAGACTATCGACATCCTTTTCGAAAGTAGCCAGAGAGCCATCAAAATGCGAGCCAAGCGCTTGGCGTACACGCTTCAACAAAGCGATATGCTACACGAAAGTTCCACAGGCTGGGGCGCAGTTGAGACCGCATGAATCCTTCGCACAGGAAGGCAAAGAGATGGACCAAGTACAAAATCTGCTGATCGGGCTGCGAACAGCGATTGAACAACGAACAGCTTCTTCGATTCGAATCCGATCATGGTCTCCGTCGCTGAGGTCGCAGCTGTTATCAGCGCTTCGATAGTCATCGGTAGCATCCGACTACCTAAATTGGAGTGACTTCAAGACTGACTCCGGTCATAGTCCAGCTATCCTATCCACTGTTACTTTCTTTGATCACTGTCGGAACTCTGAAAAAGTCCAACAATGCCGCAACTTGGTCCGTTCTCGGCCGCCTCATCAACGGCTCGCTGTGGCCCTACATCCTCCGTACCGACACGGCTTCTCGGCTCAGAGTTGATCGAAGGATCCAGGCGTTGTCCGCGCTTTCGATTTTGACACGCATTCTGCTTGCTATCACCGCGACAGTCACTCCTCTTGGGCAGCGTAGCATTCTGAAGTCGAAGTCTGTTAGCAATGTTCCGTTCTCGTATGTTGCGGATGACTCACCGATGGGTCAGGCAACACCGCCGCGGGATGGATATGTGATGAATCGGAAATGTGGTGGGGGAATGCTTGCAACACCATGTCGTGGTAACGATGATGGGTACACCTTCACGAGAAATGCCACTGGAGAGCACCTGATACCGGTTCCTGGGCGAGAAAACGCGTCTCTCTCGAGTGAGTCCGTTCGATGGAAGCAGGATCATAGCTAACCACAAGGTGCTAGCGACCATCGCTCCAAACCTCACCGCGATCTTCAGCGGCGGAATGGAAGACAGCGATCGCTCAATTGCACGAATTCTTGACATTCAATGGAGATCGTTCATCAACTACAACAATGCCACCGTTCCTCGAGATGACGAGAACGTACAGCACCTCGATCGAGGTAAAACTCAGACGAGAGGGAAGTTTCGGTACATCTAACAAATACTCTCTGAGAATACCATACGGGCAGTGGAGGGTCTTATCGTCTCTATGGGAGAAGACCCGGGCATAGGATTTCGCAATCACACATTGCCCCCGACATCAGAATTTGGATACAGCTGGACGGAGGACCTTTTGTGGGTGACGTGAGTGCATCGGCCGGACTCTCTTGTTGCTTTGTACTAATTCGGCTCAGACCTGAGACTGCCTGTGAGCCTCTGAATATCACATTTCAATATTCCATTCCCCCGGACGCATACTCGACGAATGTTACGGACACCTGGAATCTCGTCGATGAAGGAGCCTTCTCGAACATTCCGGCAAAGTCGCCCGACCTTCTATATAGTTCGCAAGGCTTGCCACAGCTACGAGAACGAGCCTGGCAAGCCGCTACTGTAACAAACAAGATGATAGCTCGATGGCTCAATGTCAGCAGGACCGAATACCAGACGCGACGCGTGTATTCTCTTACAGGTTTCCTGCCCAGTGGCCAAACCTCGCCGGAGCCGGGAAGAATGTACTTTAGCAATTTGGGGCGGTACAACTTCCCCTCTGACGAATTTAAGGCAAACTTGCCGGGGCCCCTTAGAGACGTCGGCAACCGGCTTCAAAACCTCACGTCAAATACCTGGAGTCTTGGTAAGCTTCGGCTCTCCTACCTCCTATGTCTCAGCTTTCTCTGACCATGCATTTCCTAGAATCGTATGCAAAGGGCTATGCCGGTGGCGACATAATGAACATATCGACGATTGGCATGGTCGGCGGCCTCATGTTAGGACTTGGTCAGATTGTCAACGAAAACGACCTTATTTCAAGCGATACTCGCGACTACTCAATGAATCCTGGGACGACCTACTCACACTCGCTTCTAGCTTGTATGTCCGCTGTCAAGGCCTCTGTTAGAACCGTCCATTTCCGACTTAACGGAACGGCATTAGTGAGCAATTTGGTGGTAGCGGATGCACAGCCTGTGACGTACAGCTCTCAAGCACAATGGCCGACGTGGGCGATGGAGAAGACTGATCGAAACATCTCAGAATTCAATCCATTTTGGGGTATCATTCCAGACAGCCTTCGCGATACGCCTGGCCTGGATGTGGTCAAGCGACCCGACTTCTACATTCCTGCTGGTATGAACTCATACTCGTCGACCTCTGGTATCATCTTTGGGGGCGGAGACGGCGCTGCTGGTACCGACGCTCCCTTCAAAGCTTTCGCGGAGGTTTTCAGCGGCAATGGCGGGTACGGGAAGCCGTCGTCTGGAGCCGACTACTCGGGTGCTGACAACTGGTTCTTGTACATGAAGTGGATGAATTTGTCAAGGAATCAAGAGACCACTGGAAGAATCATTGACTACGTTTGGACCGACCTAATGGCGAACGCTGTTGTTGGCTCGACAAGCCTCTTGGAATCTGTCAACAGCAACGTGAGCTTGAAGACTGTCACGCAGTACTACTTTGGTGTGGGCTATGACTGGAGATATGCAACGCCTGCTTTTGTCATGATGGCTCTGTATGGCTCCTTGTTCATGTTTTGTGTCTTTATGTTAGCTACCAAACGACTCAGACTCGATGAAGTGAGGCATATGCTGAACCAAACAGCAGCTGGCCGCGCAATCACGACGGAGAGATTCAAGGCAAGCGACAAAGCTGATCTGGCCCCAACGAAGGAGTGGGTGAAGATGAGAGGAGACGAGTTGGTGCTTGTTGGCAAAGCCGGTGCACAAACAGATGCGACTAGCGACAAGCCGAGTAATGGCAGCTCTTCAGATGGCGAACGACCAGAAGCGGACAGCAGCTCGTCAGAAATGCATCCACTCAACGCAGTCAGCACGCAATGAGAACGCAGTATCGCAGAGCAAAAGGCATTAGGAGGAGACTTATGGACATTGGTCATTAATACTGTAGGAATGAGCGCGCACACAGTCCAATGACAGTGGCATGAATCTATCTCTGGATTCAAATGTCATTTGCCGTGGCGCATCCGACATGACAATCCTCATAACAAGGTCGTACAGTAGGTCTTAATAATAGACAGTCGTAGGTAAATGGCGAGTGTCGTAGTAGCGGAAGTAGCGTATAATAACGTAGAAGTGTCGTAGATAAGTAGGTGGAATAGTAGGTAGTAGTAGAGAGGAAGTCTTTTGGATTAGATTGTTACCTCTATCTAGAGATGTTTGCTCCCTCTTTATAACTAACGTCCTATCTTCTAGAACGTTCCTAGAGATGCTATATTAGTTGTATTACGCGTCTATTATATCTAGAATGTTCTAGGACGCGTATTGCATTACTAAGTAGGCTATTCTAGACTTCCCCTAGGTATCTAGTAGATTCTAGATATCTAAGAATCTACTATTACTAGGTGCCTAGATCTTTCTACGTCTTTCTATTCATTTCTATATTACGTAATCATACGTAATACCACTAGAAAGAACGTAGGTATCGTAGGACAAACGAGTGGCTTAATACCTAGGGGTTTGTAGGTAGAAATCCCTAGAACCTTCTTTAAGGTTCCATGCCGAGCCGCACTATACCCGATTAGGAAAGAGGTGCTCTGCAGCCTTCCTATAGGCTAGGTATGCCGCAGGTGACCTACTTCCTATTTGGGCAGTCACGTGACTAGTCACGTGACTAGGTGCTGGATAGTGCTAGATTGGTACTAGATCCTCTAAGGCAGGGTCACCCCCTTATAGGCCCTTATAGGTAATTGCCCTCTTGGATATAGATGTCCTTTTATAATCCTTATAGAGATTAAAAACTAATAATACTCTCTAGGCTAGAGAGGGCGTAGATAGAGACTTAAGAAGGATACCTACCTTTAGTAATAAGTTAAATAAGAGACGAGTTACTTACGAAGAGACCTTTAAAGTATCTATTACGTAATATCTCTACTCTTTTTTCTTATATCTAGATACTTTACGTTTGAAAGAGCATAAAACTATATTATGTTTATTAAATACTTCGTAATTGCTCTATAGAATAAGCTTTACTACTAAATACTTACAAATCTAGGTAAAACTTAAGGTAACTTTATCTAGAGATTTCTATACTCTATCTTAGTCTACCTAAGATTTCTATAGCTAGAAGTGCCTAAAGAATAGAGTATAAGCTATCTATACTTACTAATTAGATTTAGTAGTAACTTTCTTTAGACTTAGAAGACCTTATCTAAGTATTTAGGTAGCTTTGTTCTAGGGAAAGTAAGAGTATCGTCCTAGATCTAGACACTCTATATACTAAAGAGTATATAAAAGTATTATATTCGTTATTAGCTTACTAATTTAACCTTAAATAGTATGTCTAAGCTTGTCTAGAAAAGAAGTCTAAGAAGTTAGATATTTTTCCTATGTTATAAGTTCTAACGCTCTTTTTTATTATATATAGGCTCTTTAATATAGAAAGAGCGTAGATATATAGGTTTTACCTTACTTTACTACTATTTTACCTCTTTAAAGTAAAACTCTAGAGTTCTAAGCTAGATCTTAGATTAAGCTTAGTTAAAGCTAAGCTAGTATAACCTAGGCTTTTTCTTACTAAATCTATACTCTTTAGAGTCTAGTACATATAGATCTATTCTTAAAAACTTTAATTACTATCTTAAAGCTAGATTAGCTACTCTCTTAAGTATTACTTAAGAATCTCTAAGATATTAGAGAGGATCTACTCTTTTTAGGTAATATACTAATAAATTGTAATTATATACTCTTTATATAATAAAGAGCATAGATTAAGCAATTCTCCCTAGTCCTACTTACTAATAATCTTCCTAATAGAAAGAACTCTCTTTTTAAGGAACTCTCTTTCTAAGAGGTTATTATAGTATATTAAGGTTTTTATAGTCTTTTCTTGTCTAAAGAGAGTCTTTAGTGCCTAAGAGCATAGATATCTAGTTAAGTAGGCTAGCTTGACTTATATCTTCTAAATAGAGAAACCCTAGAAGGCTAGAGAAAGTATAAGGTTTTAAACTAAAGAAGCTTTTCCTCGTTTCTTATTATAGCCTAGATATGCTATTTAGATAGTAAAGAGCATAGATAGATAGATTTAATAGACTAAACTTGCTTATTTATCTTAAAATAGTAGATTTTCTAGCTTCTAAGAACGCTAGAAGTAATACTTCTAGTTTTTGTAGGTCTAACTATATAACCTATTTTCTTTCTTAGCTATACTCTTTAGTACTTAAAGAGCCTAGATAGATAGGGTCTAGTATCCTAGTATACTTATTACGTTAAGGTAGAGTAGTCTCGAGTATATCGAGTAAGGCTCTCTTTATAGTCTTTTCCTAAATATCTAAGCTCTTTAGACTATAGGTATGTATTATGTCTTTAGCTAGGATGTATATTACTATCTAAATAGCTTTCTAATACGTATCTAGATAAAGCTATTAGAAAAATCTCTATATATATTAATATAGTATACCTTATTTACTACCTATCTTAAATAGATAGATCTTTATTTAAGTCTTTAGTACTAAAGAATAGCTCTAGAAACTAGATATAAAGTGTCTTCTATGGTTTTATTACTCCTTAGCATATAAAGAGTGTAGATATAGTAATAATAGGAGAATACTTTGTATTTTTTTATTCTAATCTTAATAAGAAGGTAGCTTTATAGAGTAAGAAGTAATACTAAAGTCTATAGCACTTATAAATAGTAGAACTATCTATATAAGTAAGAAACTAGCAAATATTTTAGGGAAATATATTTACGTACTTTTTAAGAGAGGTAGTAAACATAACAACGTCTAGCCTAGCTGCCGCATTAAGCAATAGAAGTGACTTTTAAGCGACATTTACGATGGCTAGCATACCGTGAACATGTGTCGCCTCGACAATTGATCTTTGAAGCGATTGACGTGTAGATAGCTCACAAAGCCGCAGTGCTGATTCGCTTCGATTGAATATGTCTGGCTTCCAGAGAAATATCTACACCACAGCGCCCGACTATCATACCACACTCCGAGAGCAACCGGGAGCATTGTCTTTAAGGGATTGGGCGATCCTAGAGAACGAATCCCGACCAGCTCAGCAGTCGTCAGCAGGTGCTCCGCCAACGCGCAGCCGGATGACCGTTGAATCGCAATCCGACATTCGAAGGCGAAGGCCGAGGAGAAGAGCAAGCAGCTCGCTACCCGCGTATGAGCAGGACTCAGCTGGAAGGGATGTGCCTCCAACAGTGGCCATTGCAAGCGCAAGTGACAGCTCGAGAAGCAGTAGCCAAGACTTGGGAAGGTTAGAGACGGCCGAGGAAGGGATGCCTCGCCGACGACTGAACTCCTTCGATTACGTAATCGAGAAGGAGAAGAAGCTCGCAGCGCTTGCAGGAGAAGCAGAGAGAGCTTCGTTATGTCCAAGCAGCCTGGAGGAAGAGCGGAGGACGTACGCTCTGGAAATGTAAGGGATCTGCAGCTCCATCAATTTATCAAGCTTTCGATGATCGCTCAGTTGGGGTCCATTATGCCCGAGTCCACATCTGTTGCCCTTCATGATAACACATCAAATGACCGTGTGCGTCGGAGAACGACAACGTGAATGTAGCAAGATGAGGTTGGCTGGCTGTTGTCGAAATGTCTGGGCGGAAGTGACTAAGCCATAGTAACACTAGCGTGATGAGATGTACGCCGGCGGTCTCAAAAAGTTCAAGCATGACCTCAACACTCGACCTCGCGACCTTCCACTTCACGCATCATCCTGCACATCGCCTGGACATTGTCGACCACCACATCCGCGAAGATGACATGACATTGTATTTCTGGAGCCTCGCAAGGCTATTCTTGAGTCAATGGCAGGCAAACGTCTGCTGGATGCGGCAAAGCTGTTCACTGCCGGCCGCGCCGTGACGAAGCAACATCTCGCGATTCGTAAAGAGCAATGGGACCTCTACACGCGTACCTCGGGTCTGGCACGCGCGGTCAAGAGCCAAACAGACCGCGTCACTGTGACAGTAGGCGCTGCTGTAGAGCTCGCGAAACGGTTCAACGAAAGCGCACCGAGCTGGCAGCAAGGACAGGATGAGGTTCGAAGAGGGGCGGAGGCGGCGACGAGGAAGGCTGAAGAAGGCATTGAGCGGGCCACCAAAGAAGCGCAGAATGCGGCAAGAGATATGGGCATAGCGAGTGCGAGTCCGCCGCAGGAGAACGCATCGCAGGATGATGGAAGCTTGGCATCGTTGAGGAAGAGAGAGCAGCAGCGGCAAGCCGAAGCACAGATACCGGCCCAGGCAGCGGACACTCAACCAGCGCGTACGGATGGACAGGACACATTCAATGTGCGGACACAGCATGCAACGCCAGAGCTGTCCTCATTACCGCGCAAGAAGCTCCCCGCTCACGCTGAGGATTCGCCGGACATGACCTCAGCACCTGGTGAGCCCGCCCTCAACTCGGACGTGTTTCCCTCGCCCGAAGCTCGGTCAACAGAGTCCGAGGGAGCTCTCCCTGGAGGCGCCAACATCAATGCCTTCCACAGTCCCAGAGTCTCGCGAATGCTTGGTCAAGGAGGACCAAAGGTCAAAAATCCATACGCAAAACGAGAAAAGCTACCTCCGAAACCTCTTCCCGAAATGGTCGAGGCAGCAAATTCACGGAAGAGAGAAGCAGAAAGTCAACCCAGCTCTCCATCGCATGCGCGGGGCCCAACAGGAGCAGATTCGGAAACACAGGAACTGGCAGCTTCCATCGCAGGAGGTGCTCAGACGCCGTCAGAACCCGAAGTCAAGCCATACGAAATGCACGAGTCGAGAGTACCAGCAACGCGATTCGGTCGTTTGTGGCAGTATGGAGGCCTCGCGACAAGCATGGCATTCGGTGCTGTTGGGGAAGGCTTCAGACGTTTCGCTGGAGGCAGCAGCACTGGCAATCTGATGCTCAGCGAAGGCAACATGAACCGCTTGGTCGCCAAGCTCAGCCGCATGCGTGGGGCCGCACTCAAGCTGGGACAGATGATGAGCTTTCAAGACTCGAAAGTGCTGCCGTCAACGATCAATACCGTCCTGCAACGAGTCCAAGACAGCGCTGACTACATGCCGGCATCACAGCGAGACAAAGTAGTATCGAGGAACTTGGGCTCTGAATGGAGGGAGCTCTTCTCGACTTTTGAGGAGAAGCCGTTTGCAGCCGCTTCAATCGGACAAGTGCACAAAGCGACATTGAAGTCGAACGGCAAGGATGTCGCAGTCAAAGTCCAGTATCCTGGTGTGCGTAACAGCATTGATTCTGATCTCAACAATCTGTCTCTGCTTCTCACGGCCAGTCAGCTTCTGCCTCGCGGTCTCTTCCTTGACAAGACCATCGCCAATGCAAGAACTGAACTGGGCTGGGAATGCGACTACGAACGTGAGGCGAAAGCCTGCATCCGATTCAGAGACGAGCTGCTCGTTGACGAGGGCGAAACCTTCTCCGTACCAAAGGTATTCCTCGAAGCCTCCGGAGCGGACGTGCTGACCGCGGAGTTCATGCACGGGACTGCAGTCACCAAGATCAAAGACCTCTCTCAAGACGAGCGCAACTGGATTGGAACGCAAGTGCTCCGGCTCTGTCTTCGCGAGCTAATGGAGTGGCGCTTCATGCAGACGGACCCGAACTGGACGAACTTTCTGTACAATCGCGACACGAAGAAGCTGGAGCTATTGGACTTCGGCGCCAGTCGAGACTTCCCTGACAAATTTGTGGAACCTTATGTCTCTCTCTTGATTGCGGCTTCAAAGAACGATCGCAATGCTTGTCGAGACCTTTCTATTCAGCTTGGGTACTTGACAGGCCATGAGAGCAACGACATGCTGCAAGCTCATGTGGACTCCATCTTGACCTTGGCTGAGCCGTTCATCGAGACCGCGCCAGCCGTATATGACTTTGAAGACCAAACGATCACCGACCGAGTGAGGTCAAATATCGGCTTGATGTTGAAGGAACGACTTGCGCCGCCGCCCGAAGAGACGTATTCTCTTCATCGAAAGCTGAGCGGTGCTTTCTTGCTTTGCGCCCGTCTGAGGAGCAAAGTCCCTGCTCGGGAGATGTTTTCCAAAGCTGTTGAAGTATGGAATGGCCGAGCGACCAAGGTGAAGATATGACGATTCTCCAGCGCACGTCCTGTAGAAGTATTGTAGACATACAAATAGAGATGTACAGTAATTTCGACGCCGAAAATTGATGAGAAGACAGCCAGTTGCATTTGCCGAAGCCGAGGCTGAGCGAGGGACCTCCGATTACCTGCGAAAGCTCATCCACCAAAACATCAACATCGAAAGAGAACATCATCCATCGGTACAGTTGCGGTCGCGCATCCTACAACAGGGATATAGGAGGAGCCATGGGCAAAGGGGGAAATATTGCAGCCTACTTGGACTGCAGTAAGCACTAGTGATCCGACCATTTCCTCCCCTTGCGAAGCTGATCCCAATCGCAGACTCGCCGTGGTCGTTTCACGCTTACAACTACCTCCGCAAGAATCGACAAGCGTTAGCTGAGCATGATATAACCATTGAGTGCGCTCCCCGGCTCGTCTCAAGCTCAAATCTATCCTGACTTTGCGGCAACAGATGTAACCCCATCTTCCTGGGAGGTATCAACGTCGGCTCAGGGAACAAACCCCCATGGACGTTACCAGCGAAAGCCAAATATGGGCAGTATGATGGGAAGCGAGGACAAAAGTACTTTCAAAGCGGCCCTCTGACGCCACCGTCATTCTTCCCTATTCTGAGTTTGCTGGTAAGTCTCGATGCGCCCACCGCCGATTGTGCTAATTCTGGCCACAGCCAATGCGATGCATGCTCTTCGCAAAAGAACACTACCCATACCAGCAGTACGAAGATGCTTTCGGGGAGCTATGGGTGTTTTTGTGGAAAGAACACAAGGACGTCTCCAAGCCAGAAGTGCTTGCTGAATGCCTCTCGCGTCACTTCCCCAAAGGCGATGCTGAGAAGATTGTACAAGCCGGTTCAGACCCGAAGTACAAGAAACTGCTCACCGACCAAACAGCCATGCTGGTTGAAAAGGGTGCCTTTGGAGCGCCTTGGTTTCAGGTCACCAATAAGGAAGGGGTTGAGGAGCCATTCTTCGGCAGTGATCGGTGAGCCCCGTGGTCCATTCCTCATTCTCGGGAGCTAAGATCTTCTCTATAGGTTTCACTTTATGTTCCAATTTCTTGACGTCCCATTTCAGGATATCAAGGTCCTTCCGCCGGGGTCGCCTGCGAAGCTGTGATAGCAATGGTTCGCCTTGTGGTACAGCACGATCTTGTCAATATCGTAAGTTTAACAACATTGTCCTTCTCGTGGCTGGGCATCAAATGGATCTGATGTTGGAAGACTTGGCCAACTACACGAATGGAGTCAACTTTCGCACAGCCACATACACAGACATCCATACCAAAGCAACATACAATGGCGGCCAAGTAAGAGAATAGGGCAACCTGTCAATCTCGCAAATTCTCGCAGATTCTCCTGGCTGACCACTCAGTGACATACTATCAAACAGGACTTCCTATAAGACATTCATCTGAGTCTTTGGGCAGATTCGACATTTGATCTAGAACAGTTCCTGGACCTGACGCCGATGGGAGCACCTGTAAGACTTCGGCGGATCTCTACATCTGTCAAGATGATCGTTTTTACGATGAGGCGAGTGAAGTCTTCTTCCTTCATCGTCTCAGCGCTGCATACTTTAGCTGCTCTTTGGCATATGCCAGTGGTCGCCAACACGATATCCCAGTGGAAATGGGTCGGTGGGGTCCAACATCGACTGTCTGAAGCCTGTCAACCATGCCCTCCCTTTCACTCTCGGCAGAATAGCATCGAATTCTCCAACTTTTGTCAAACCCAGAATTTCATTCACGAATTCAGTCCCGATGATACTCCTATGCCTGAAAGTCTCGCCCTGTTTCAGCTGCCCTCTTGCGTGCAGCACAGCCATCCGAGCGCATGTTCCTGTTCCACAAGGAGACCGATCGAATCGTCCAGGCGAAACAACGACCGTATTCACGGCCACCTTGCTGCCATCAGGAGCTTGCTGAAGAGGTTCTGTGAATTCCAGAATTGTCACACCCTTGATCTCTGGATTGTCCGGGTGCACTGGGGTGAAGACCTTTTGAACCGCCGCTTTGATCATCTCTCCCACCCTCACAAGTTCAGATCCGTCCTCGTCTTGCCGGATTCTCAACCCCACAGACGCCGCATCTACCAAGACGTAATGCATACCTCCCCACGCCACATCCACTGACACTTTCCCGAGTCCAGGCACATCCACCTCCAGATCGAGCTTGTAGACAAAAGAAGGAACATTGTCGAATGCCACGTTCTTGCACTTGCCGCCTTCACACTCTGCCGTGACGCCAATCAATCCCGCAGCTGTGTCGAGCTTCAATTTTGTCACCGGTCCTTGCATTCTCACGATACCCGTTTCTAGTAGGACAGTCGTCGTGGCAATAGTGTTGGCACCAGACATTGGCGGGTACTCGTCGCTCTCCAGCGTCAAGAACGCAGCGTCGGCTTCGGGGTTGCAAGGCGTGAGGATCATGTTCATGCATTGAGAAGACCTCCCACGGGGCTCCTGCATCAAAAGCTGGCGAGTCTCATCTGCTTCGTCTCGAAAGTAGACGAGCTTGTCGTACATCGTCTTGCAACCTTTGGGCTCGGGCACTCCTCCAACGATGACATCTCCAATTTCCCCTTCAGCGTGGACGCCGACAATGTGAATGACGCGGGATGATGGCATTTTGAGAATGACTGACTTGCTGCTTCAACGTCCTGATTGATGAGTTGGTCGAGAGTACAGCGCCTTATACAAGCTGTTTGGATAGCTTAGCTCGACGTGCAAGCTAGCTGCACGTGACGCGGATAAGCAGACCGATTCACTCGGATTGAGATCCGATGTGCACAATTTAGCTGAATTGGGAAATATTTTGAGCTCTGTGCCATATGATTCAGTGAACCGTGCGGCAGTCTACAAATCAGAGACCTGTAATCCGACGCCGTGCTGTTTGGCGAGCTTGAGAATGGCTTCTCCCGCGGCCAGGTCGGTCAAGCTGACGCCGATGCTCTTGTAGACGACCAATCCATCTTGTAGCCAGGCTTTTAAGCCTTGTGTCGATTCCTCGCTTCGTGTTCGCATGTCGAGAATCTCGCCGAGTTCAATCGTCTGATCCTTGCTCAAGCCGCTATGCACAATCTCGCCTGCGTGCTTCATTGCACCTTCGGCATCATCCACAACAAGGATGCCGCCTTTGCCAGTGTGTCGTGGGTTGTATGCTGCTGTGTCGCCAGCAATTCTTTGTACCAGCTTCGGGTCCACTTCCACCATGTTGGGCTGCCACGACCCAATTGCAGATATGTACGGCCGCCGCTCTGCTGGCAGATCCCCGTGGGTGAAAAGGGGCTTCTCTGAAGGCACAGTGCAGAATATGACGTCTGCCTTAGCAAGTAGGCCTTTCAAAGCGCTCCTATAGTCCGATGAGGCAGACTCCACGATATTGAACTCCGCCTGAGACTTCCACATCGATGCATTCTCCTCCTTGACCCGGTCTACGAGCTCCTGCGCTCTGGGCTTGGACCGATTGATCAGAGTGATTGACTTGACTTCATCGCCGCGCAAAGCCAACGCAAGGCGTATGTGCCATAATGCTTGCTTGCCAGCGCCAAAGACAACGATCGAGTCCACGCAGCGACGCCAGGTGAAGCCAATGATGGCACTTGCGCTAGTTCGGAATCCAGTGATCTCTTCGGCGTTGATGATGCCAGCTGGGACACCAGTCTCATCGCAGACAACGAGTATGCCGTGCAAGGGAAGCTTCTTTTCGGTCTGGCTGCTCTCGTCTCGAACAGGCGCGGGGTCGACTAGAAGTCTCGATTAGTACAGTGTGATTTCATCAACATAGCGTGACGACCGATACCTATGATTTTAGTGCCGACACTACTGGAAGAGGTGAATGGTCGGAACAGAGACTTCTGGCCGTTTGGGCGATTGATAACGCTCGACTCCGGCTGGTACTTGCGCTCCTCGCCGACCGAGAATTGACGCAGGGTATCTTGGAGGATGTCCAGGACTTGGACAATGTCGTCTTTTGATAGACCAATCAGCAGCTTCTGGACGGCAGAGTCGCCCAGGATCAGACAGCCAGACATGCTTCTCAATATATCGAGCAATGGGTGGAAGAAGAGCAGTTCGGTGGGAGTAGAAGCTGTCAGTCAGCAGAATGAGAGCCGTATATGAGCCAGAGGATGGGACTGTGTTAGTGGTGATGGTCACATGAAAGTCAATGGCGGGACGGAATCTGAAGCCGAGCTCGATCAGGAGCTCTCTTGTACTCCTGGTCAGGAAGGAGGAAGCGCTATCGGAGGACTCGGTCGGACCTTTTCCTCTTGGAGATTGGAAAAGTCCAATCAAACCGATTGCGATGACGGAGCGGTCTTGTTGGGGATCTTACCAGAACTATGCAACAGTCTCGCGTACTCATCGCCCACTCGGAGTCAGCGGTGGAGGCCTCAGGCTGTCATTGTTGACGGACGCAGCACGCGTCGGAAAGATTCTGGACCCTGATGGTGCAGGGAACGGGCCGCGGCTCATCGTCGGGGTCTTCACGGGGACCTACGTCACCCGTCGCGCCTGAGCTCTCCAGCTTTTGCGCGCGTCTGGAACACATTATTACATTACATGTCTACACTCTGACCACGCTCCTTCACTTGGAGGCAGCAGCTTGCGAGACGACGACACCATCAACGCGAGTCATACCAGAGCACGATGCTTGACAACTGGAGCACAAACATCACCTCCGATCCTGAGACTTGTCCTGAATGAGAGCGCTTTCGAGCCAAGAGCAGAGAGACCTTTGGGCCGTCTAAGACAACACGATGGGCGCGTCGGACAGCAAGCTCGCATTCAAGCACAGCGTCTTTGGCCTAGCCGGCAGAGAGGATATCCCACACAGCGACCCACTATGGCCAGAGGTAGACCAAATCTGCATAATGGAGACATCTTCCTTGCCTAGTGGCTTGTTGTACTGACACCTGTTGTGCGACACAGTTCTACACCCTCCCCGAGTCCGCCAGCGACGTCTTCTCACTATGGTCGCCCAACGATATAGGCTGTCTGACTCTGAACAACAAAGACAACCATCCTCGGCCGGACCAACAAGTCGATCCGAACAAGAACCTCGAAACCCTCATCTACATCCTCATCGCCCGCCTCCATCTCCTGCAAAACACCCTCGTCTATCCCGACGATCCTCGCGCCGCCAACAATGAAATCCTCAACTGTATGCGCATTCTCACCCGCCTCATGCCCTTCATCTACGAAGCCGAACACCTGCGAGACTGGCAAGATCGCTTCTTCTGGCAGATGCGCAAACCTACCTTCTTTTGGGACAAAAAGCGTGATCAGCCGGGGGCTTTGTTCGATGGCCTCAATCCTAGCAAGACATATTCCATGGAAGAGTACGATTCAGATATCGGGCCGCCTTTGGGAGAGACGCTCCTCGAGCTCATGATCAACTTTCTCTTCCTGCCGGGATTTGCCATTCCTGCAAGAGTAGACCCCAATGGAGTTCCCGATCTGGAGTGCTCTGTGCGGGTTTGGCAGACCGGCATCGGTAGCACGAGAAGTCTGGGCTGCACCAAATACCACGAGAAGAACCAACAGGAGACCGTGCGTTTGCTTCTTGCTATCATGAGTAGGACAATGTACATTCTGCCAAGTGCGTCTCAACTCCCTCTGCACTTTGCTCGTGTTCGAGGTCCCAGCTAATTGCCGACCCAGATGAGGTTGCTTCGATAAATGTGAAGCCGCTCACATACATGACAACCAAGCTGGAAAAGCGGGTCGTAAATGGCATTCTCTGCTCTTTGCTGAACACTGTGAGTCCAATGCAGCCAGTCAAAGCGCCACGTATCTGCACACGTGGATCTCAATAGCGCACTGCAAGATCCACGCATCGCAGGAATCAGGCTATTTTGGTTAGTTGCTGCTACTCAAAGATTCTAACGCCGTGCTCTAGGTGCTCAAATATAATCCGAATCTTTGGAGCGTGCCCTTGGAGATGGCGATGGGTTCCGTCGACCCCAAGAAATTTCTGGTCACCAATTGCCTACAGCTGATCTTGGTCTTGATGGTCTACGTTCCTCCTGGTGTGGCAAAGAACCAGTTCAGACAGTCGATGAGCTCACTGCATCGGGCCGACGACTTCCAATTCATTCAGTCTGGGTTGAACACAGTGCTTGCACAGCCGGTAAGAGTCGCCCACGAGGACGGTATGAGGAGCCTTGCTGAAATTTCGCGGCAGGTGTCTGGCGCCTTCAACAACCCGCTGAATCGCGAGAAGGCGGTGTCGTGGGCGCCCGAGATGATCAGCTTTTTCTGGGAGCTCGTCCAGTGCAATCGGCGCTTTCGTCGTTATCTTATCGATACGCGCTGCATCTTGGACCTGATGATCCTGATCATCTTCTACGCGATGGACTCAAAGGATCAGCCTTCGAAGCACGGCGTACTGCGGATGTGTATCTTCCTCCTCCAGACACTCAGTGTCGAAGATCGTTTTGCGGATAGGCTCAACATCATCTTTCGACATCCAGAGACCGTGCCGGCAGTGATGCGCATTTCAAATTTCCATGGCTCTTACGGAGACTTCCTGCTCTGCGTGTGTACTCCCCAATTCAATAGGGATGACGAGCTGCGATACTGACACTTGCTTTCAGACTCTCTTCGAGATCTTCTCGTCAACCAAGAGCCACGTCGAGTCGCTCTTTCCTGCCGCGATTGCCGTCATCGCAAACATTCTCCCGGAACAGAGACACCTCGCTCGAGCCACAAGCTTGAAGCTTATGATTCTCTTCGAGCGTCTCAGCAAACACGACTTCCTCATGAAGCAGGATTCGAACAGCACGATGTTGCTAAATCTGCTCTCCAGCATCAACGAGCTGATCGAAAGACATGTCAACGGTACGTCCCTGCTGCCTGAGTTCTCTGCAGTTGCTGTTTTGAATACCTTGCGACCTGCAACAGCTTCGAGGCTCGAGCACGGAATCTTGTGGGTCTCATTTGAGATGCCTCCATCCGCTCTTGTCAACCTGCCTGCGCAGGTGCATGCCGTCAACACTTTGATTATCTTGTTTTTCCCATCTAAATGATATTTTTATCAAGGCAAAATTACTGACCTGTGGTATTCATCCAGAAAATCGCCGCTTTGTCGAAGCGTTGGTCGCCAATCGAGGCCGCTTCAGGGCACTCAGAGAATTCACCGTCGAGGGTGCTCTTGCCGAGTTGGATCGACAAGCTCTGGAACGAAAGGACAAAGGACTGAATGCCACTGACACGCGGAGTTCGTTCTCGAGGCCAGGATCTATTGATAGTGCCCGCGGTCCACAGCATGCCAGACCCACCGCTCTTGACGACGTGCCCGAAGATGGCAGATTCGCAATCGGAGACGACGACGATGAAGACGAGCATGACGACGGCACTGATGCTAGCACAGCATCTTCCCACGCAGAAGGCGATGAGCGTGGGAGCCTCAGTGATAAGGCGCGCGGGAAGCAGCGCGCGACAAATGCATCAATAGGAACGGCCTCTCGCAATGTGTCTGTAGCCAGTCTGCCATCGCTGGCTACCGGAGGGCCCCCATCGCAATTCTACCCCACGCAAGAGTGGATGGATAGTTGGCACCCGAGGATTATGCCTCTACTGGATAACATCCTGAAGACGATTGATCTTGCCGAAACGAAGCAGTTGCAATTCAAAGAGGCCCCTCCACCACCGCCGATCACGCCTCTCAACGGAGCAACTACACCAAGGCCGAGCGATGCTGAACTAGCAAAAACGACACCAGCCAGCGAATCAGGTAGTCCTGCACCAGACTCGTCCGTGCACAGACTTGCCTTCGAATGGACCGCTATGGCGATAGGATGGTATACCGCCTTGATTTGGAGTCGAATTTACTTGACAGAGGCGGAGATATTCCAGGGCAGTGGAGGGCTGTATAGCAGTACCAATATCTCGCTCTTCCGTAGAGGCCGTGAGCAGCCCGCGCCTGGAGGAATAGGCGGTGTGAGCTTAAGGAGTCCGAAGGGAGCGATAGATGCGGTTGGAGACGGGATCTTGAGGGGGATCCAGACTGGCATTGGAAATGCCACTGGCGGGAAGGGAGCAGGTGATGGGACAGGTGATGGGACAGGAGCAAAAGGATAGCATGGCGACAGGTAGCAGTGAATTGGAATGTGAGCATCTGTGCTTGTGACACGATTGCTCGCTCTCATTATCAAACAGTATGTCACGGTAATTGGCCCCTGCCTCGCTTGGAAGGACCAAAAATCTGCGCTTCGTGCCCTTTAAAAGACCACCTTCGCTACCAGGTTCGGTCTACCACGCTCCATCACCATCATCATCACCACCATCACCACCACCACCACCACCAGCGCCGCCCCCTTGTGAGTGCTGCGAGGTGCCATGCGATTCATCGCTGGCGAAGCTCCTTCACCGGAAGGCAGGTCCACTGATCTGGTAGTGAGTCTACCTCACCGCATTCTGAAGTGCGAGCAATGCTCATAGCGGCATCGTTCTGCTCACGACCAGGACTTGAAGGAGACTCTCTGCCCTTTGTCTCCTTTGCGGCCAGCTCAGACAGCAGTCTGGCGCCGAATGCAGTGGCTCGGTGGTTAGATCGTTCGGTGGAGACGAGCTGCGGTGCCTTTTAAGTTCGGTGAGCCGGGACAGAAGGCGGCAGTTAAGTTTCGATCAAGTGAAGGCGATGCATGTGAAAGAGACCTTTGGGAAGAAGACGTCCGAGAAGGTTATCGCGGTCGTTGTAGCGGCTGCTATCCGCCTATATTCATCGTTCATAGAGCAAGGAGACAATTCATCACTGGAAATGTTAGGTAAGTCTATTAAACCTGATATTGAGCTACGCTCTCACTACAGAGTATCGTAGCAGCTCTCCATTACCCACCCACTACAAGAAATATATCTCTATGCTTTTGGGATAATCATCCTTCGTAGCCCTTGACGTCGTCAGTACGCTATGCAAGCAAGTGCAACGAACCAAGTATCCAACTCCATTGCAATCTTTCCTCTCTACCTTCGATTAAAGTTCAAGTACCTGCTGCCGATAAACAGCAAAATCAAATTACTACCAATAAAGGCGACGAGAATTCCAAAGTCCCTCCAGCGAGTGCTGAACGAGATGCCTAGAGGCTCGTAGAACTGGTCGCCGATGCTGTAGGCGCAGTATTCGCAGTTCGAGGTCTGGTTGTTGACGATGTAACCTGGTCCGCCGGCGGCAAAGAAGGAAGACATGTATTCGCCGCAAGTCTGGCCAGGAGGAGATGTGAAGCGGTTGAGTTCGACATCGGTGCACTTGACGGTGCGGCCGTGAAGCTCGTTCGATACCAGACCCGAGATGAGGCGGGTGAATCTATAAAGGTGTCAGTATGAGTTTATAAATGCAGTGAAGTGGTGTGTTGACTTACGGGTCCAGCTCGTACAGCCACGCTCTCCAGAACCCTGGGATCTGCGGCTTCGGGATCGTGACACCACAAAAGAGCGCAAATACGATGATGATGAATGGATTGAGCAGCACCGCGATGAAGGTGCTCGGCGTCAGTGCAGATACCATCTGTCCTAGCGTCACCGAAAAGAACTCTGCGGCTAGCACCGTGATGAAGTAATAGCCCGCACGACTCGACATGGAGTTGAATGCCGGGATGTAGTATAGAGGCAAGAAGAAGAAGACTGCGCACAGAATGCTGTACGGCACCTCAGCAATGACCATCGAAAGCGCAAACGGAAGCTGCTTGTAGGTCTTCGAAGCAGCTTCACGGTAGTAGATCAGACGGCTCAAATCGTACTTGGGCTCCACTTGCGCCAGGATGAGTGCAGGCAAGACCGTGACCTGGAAGATACAGAAGACTCTGTACTGGAGCGACGTGCGAGAGTCGTCGAGCTGCAAGAACATGAGACCAGTAAGCAAGGCGATGATGACGTGGTTGAACAAGCGAGTGAAGCCGTAGTTCGGTGATCGCCAGAACGACTTGTGTGTTCGAAGCTGCACCGTCTTGATCTGGTGCCACAATGGGGTCGCAAACTCTTTCTGAACAACTGCTGGCTGCTCTCCGACTTCCTTGATTCGCTGGCCCTTGATGCGAATGATTTCGTCCTTTGTGGCAGCAAGCTCTTCCGAGTCTCGCCAGATCTCGCCCCAGTCTTTGTCGCCGATACGAGGTGCTGAACCAGCTCCGATAGCATCAAGCATCCATTCCGCAGGGTTTGCATTCGGTGGACAATCCGCGCCGTGTCGATGGAAGTAATTGATGAGAACGTGGGCATCCTTTCCGATGTCGCCGAAGTAGACAGTCTCTCCACCCCGCTGGAGTAGCAACAGACGGTCAAAGTTCTCAAAAAGTGAGGCGTTTGGCTGATGAATGGTACACAGGATGGCCTGACCCGCGGCGGCGAGCTTCTTCAAGAAGCGGACGATGTTGAAGGCGGACTGAGAATCCAATCCAGAAGTAGGCTCGTCCAAGAAGAGAAGCAATTCAGGCTTCGCAGCCAGCTCGACTCCAATGGTGACACGCTTTCGCTGTTCGACAGCCAAGCCTGCCTCTGGAGATCCGATAATAGCATCTGCGATTTCATCCATCTCGAGCAAAGCGATGATCTCTTCCACATAGGCATACTTCTCTTCGCGAGGCGTCTCGTATGGCTGTCTCAAGTCGGCAGAAAACCGCAAAGCTTCACGCACTGTTTGCGTGCCTTCGTGAACATCAAGCTGCTCGGCATAGCTAGTACCTCGCTGGAAGGCAGTCCCCGGAGGCTTTCCATCGATGAGCTTGTCTCCACTAATGACACCGATATTCTTGCGCGAGGCCAGCACATCAAGCAGAGTAGTCTTACCCGCTCCACTTGCTCCCATTAGTGCAGTAAGCTGGCCTGGTTTGACGTATCCATATATGTTCTTCAAGAGGCGGAGTTGACCACTTGGCACAGGCACATCGTAGCAGATGTCCTCCCACGTCAGAACAGCCTTGGATTCGATCGAGAGATCAGCTGCTGGACTCGTGTCGCCATCCTTTCGCGTACGTGCTTGCTTCTTCGCTGCAAGAGCCTCGTTCAACTTCTTCCGCTCGCTGTCCTCCTTAGCGTGGAATGTGACAGTCTTGCCTCCAGCGCCCCACTTGATGTACTCGCCGAGGAAAGAGTTGGAGATCAGAAATCCGACGACCAGGACCACGATGATGCCCCAGTTCCTCCAAAGCTGATTGGGATAGTATTGGAAGGCAGTTGTGATGTATTCAGTACCAGTCACAGCAGCACTTCCGCCGGTGCTTCCAGCAAGCGTGCATGTTTGGTGAGAGATGTTTCCATAGCCTGGTCCGTACGGAATGAGATAAGTGCCATCGCAGTCCAGGTCAAGTCTCATGAATTCGTTCTCCATCAATGCGGAGAAGCCAAGGCCAAGAGCATTGATGTAGAAGATCCATCGCAGCCATACCTGTTGCGACTGGTACTGGATGAGATATCCAGACGTAATTACGAACAGCGTGATGATTGTGGAGGCGAACTTGATAGCAGAATCAAAGTCAGGACAAAGACAGCCGACCGTCCTGAAGAAGAGCGTGATTGCCAAGTACCCGGTCATGATGATTAAGAAGAAGGTGAAGAATGCTCCAGCATCGTACACCAGACCGCACATGAAATAGACCATGATGGAAAACACAAGAATCTGCACCGACTGGAAGGCCATATCAACACAGATCTGCGCGATCCAAAGAGCGGAAGGTCGATGGAAGGTGTATGCTCGGTGTTTGTTGACGATCGGGCGTCCGACCATTGTAGACGCGAGTTCTCCGAAGGCGCTAAAGCAGTTGAAAAGCAGGGCGATGAACAGGACACCACCTCGAGTGAAGGCTCCTGCGCTGGTCTTGGGGAGCTGCAGCCAGACGGTTCCCAGGACGATTGCGATGACGATTGAGGTGATCCAGGATACGACCAGAGAGAATCGGTCCTGCCACTTGAGACTGGCTTGTCGCTTGATCAAAGCCCAGACCTGCATATAGAACGGAATCGAGTAGACAGACTTCTTCGTGGCGTGGCGCTTGCCTTGCTGAACAGCGGTCTTGAAGTCCTCATACACCTGCTGCTCTTCCTTGACGACTTTGCGGTAATCAGACATCTCCCGATCGAGTGCAGTGGCATACTTGGAGTTCTTGAATGCCTCGACGAGACTGTCAGGTGACGATGGGGCGTTGGTCTCATCTCTCCCATCCTTGTATTCTCTCTCAAATGGATCAGTGCACCCAGTCAGATAGTCCGGGGTAGTCTGACGTGGCTTCTCTCTGAATCCGAGACCTTCAAAATATGCGCGTGCTTCCTGAGTTGGACCAAAGAAGACTTGTCGTCCTTCGTCGATGACCAAGACTTTATCGAATTGCGAGTAAATGTTCTCCGAGGCCTGGTAGAGCGAGACAAATGTCGTCGTGTGATAGATGTTGGTCAGAACGCGCAGCGATTTGGCGTAATCCAAGGCGGTGGAAGCGTCCAGTCCTCGTGTGCTGTTGTCGTAAGAGTAGACTGCGGCCCCTGTAATCATGGCCTCGGCGATCGAGACACGCTTGCGCTCGCCTCCAGAGACACCTCTCACGAATGGATCGCCAACGATGGTGTTCTTAGTGTGCTCAATGTTGAACATCCGCAGCATCATGTCAATCACTCTGTCTTTGAATTGTGCTGCAGAGACACCACCAGGTCGCTTCCCAGGAATCTTGCAGTCCAACGCGAAGCCCAAGGTTTGGCCCACAGTCAATGTAGGACGATGGACATCATCCTCCATAACATAGACAGCTTCTCCGCGATACCGCTTCTCGAACTCGTTGCTCGCGAATGGTCCATACAGAACCTCGCCATCAATCGAAGTGTATCCAAATCTCTGGTTGCTGATGACTTTCAAGAACGTCGTGCATCCGCTGCCAGGCCGTCCCAGAACGAGAACCATCTCTCCTGGCTTGACAACACCCTTGAAGTTGTGCAGGATGTTGACCTCTCTGCCTTTGCCGCCCATACCCAACAGCCCCATCGTGTACTTGATTGGAAACCCAAAGAAGTCCACGAAAGCATCCGGAAAGGTCTTGACGAAGATCTTGGCGCCGCCCATGCCCTTGACTGTAAGGTTGTCCCAGATCACTCCAATTTTCTTGCTCTTGATTCCAGACTCCTCTTCCAAGGCCTTGTTGCCTCTCAGAGTATCTTCCAGGTCGAATGGCTCTTCGTCCTCGTCGGTCGTAGTCGTAGGCGACGAGATCGCCTTTTCGATATCCCTTGTGCCATTCTTGTCGCTCTTTCGACTCTGCACTCTCGAAATCCGGCTTAGCTCCTTCTGCAGCTGGGAGAACTCCTTCTCAGCGCCTTGCACGTTGACGCCATGCTTGTCTATGCCATCCTCGGAGGCACGTGCCGTAGAAGGCAGGTAATCATCCTTGCTGCTGTGCAAGGTTTCTTCCTTCTCTTCGCTAGCTTGCAGACTCGGCGAGTTCACCGCGTTATCGACCAATCCAGTGGAAAGTCCAGCAATCGAATGCGGCTCCTCCAGCATGCCCTGGAGATTGCCATTGCCATTTCCTCCATGAACATGTCCAGGATGGTTGAGATGAAGACCCTCTTCAACTTTGTTTTTGGCTGAATCCATCTTCCCTGATCTGCCTTTCGGCAGCAGCCGATCGTGCCCTACGTTCGACAACAATCAGACGCAAAGCCAACGACGCAGTCTCCGTTCTTTTTCTTTTGAACGATCAATATGGTTGTTCTATCGATCGAGGCAATAGTCTGTACAACAAGCAGTGCTCTGTCCAAAAGGGTTAAACGTAAACATCCACCCAAGGAACGCAGAATGTTGTTTGGCGAATGTGCGGGGATCTGGAGAGAGAACTCGAGAAGGGAAGAGGAAGAAGACAAGCCGATCGAAAGGAAAAAGAATGAAAAAGTCGTACCGACAAGAGAAATAATGAGTCGAACATGAACAACCGACTAGTCCTGCAAGTGGGCAGGGAGACAAGATCGACCGCGCCGCGCGCCTTGTCCAGCTCTGGAAGCAGAACACGCCCAAGTGGATCACGACAGCAGCAGCCGAGGGCAGTGTGGATCTATACCGCTGCAGTGACTTGCAGCCGGCATCGCCCAAGAAATGCGCGGGTTGTGGATAACAAGATGAACACCCTCGCTTCGGCCGCCAACACCACAGCAGCGCATACAAAAGCGCTGTGGAAAACATCGATTTAACCGCCCACACGCCGGGATCTTTTTGTTTCCACTTCCGAGCCGAACACCGCCTTGCCAACTGCAGAAGCACTTCGCCTATCTGAGGCGCAAGGCCGGCTTGGTATCCGGTCTTAACGCCCTGCAGAAATGCCGAAATCCGTTGTTGTTTCATCTGTAGACCGCACTTTCTCTATGGAATGCGCGAAGAACAATAAACTTTTGAGATTTCGCTTACCTGCTTCGATAGACAAGGGCAGGCTGGCTCGATGCTGCAGCTGGCCAAGGAATGTGCTGGGTTAGAATCTGTAGGCCGCCCATGGTCACTGGACAACACTTTGCAGCGTCCCGTCAAGGATAGCATCGTGGAATCATTTGCTGAATTATGAAGCATTTGCCTCCCGCGAAAGTGGTACTGTACAGCTCGCCTCCCACTGCCCACGCAGAGCAATCAAACAAATCAATAATCGTCGCTTCGTTTCACACAGCAGTACTTGTCCCACACAGACGCCGGAGCCTCAGGCCCGCGCTCCGTCCCCTGGTAGTACACAGATAGGCCAACAAGAAAAAAAGAGATGCAGGAACGTGTCCCGAACGCCGTACTCCTCGCGCCCTGATCACCTCCGCGACCGTGCAACAGTTGATCCCACGCTTGCAGGCCAGCGAAAGATCTCGACTGTGTTGACCCACTGCAGCTGAATAGTGACCTTTCGCAACCTGCGTTCCGTGCTCTACCAGGGTGTTGTTCTTAGCTGCTACTAGGCTTTTTTTAGTATAGATCAGCCTGTGAGCTCATATCGCGTACGTGGCAATTCGAGCGCTTCCGCCGTCGTTTTGTAACTGCTTTTTAGAGCTATTTAGTATGTGTTATTACGTACTAAGCTCTTACTTTTGTTAACTTTAGGTGGTGTTGTTTTAACGCCAAATCAACGCTAATTATAGCTTACTAGTCGTCTATAGCCCTTATTACTATATTATAACATACTTGTAATAGCTAAAGGTAGGCTACTTAGCTTATAGCTAGTATAATAACTACTATAATTATCTAGAGCTTATTCGAGGATTTAGATAAAGATAACGAAGAGGAATACTATAGCTTTAAAAGGAAGCAATTAGTAGGCGACAAATTAGTACTAGTTCCGAAGGATTACTATACTTATAAGTAATTCGATCTAGTATTAGTATCTACTACTTAATCTATCGATAACTTCTATTTTAAGAAGTACGATATATCTCGTTTAGTCTAGCTTCTTCGAATTAAGGAAATTAAGTACCTAGATTGCCTTAAACTAGATCTAATAGAGGCGTTTTATATAACTTTAAAGTAGCTTTGGTCTTATAGTAAGTAGTAGGCGTTAATATACTCCTTTGGACGAAGTCTATTAGTAATTAGTTATATTATAAACGTAGTAATCGACTACTTAGATAACTATTTTGCTAATAGATTGTTCTAGGATCTAAGACGATTAACGAAGCTATATCTATACCTTTATACGTAAAAGATAGGCGTAGTAGGTAATCTAGCTATTTCGAGAATATTCGGCTTCCTTAATAGAACCTATCGAGCAACCTATCGGCTAATAAATAGCTAAAAGCTCTACTACTCTAGCTATAAAAGGAAGCATAGTATTAGGCTCTAATCGCTTATTATACTAGATAGATTAATTGCCTCTTTATATAGCCCTAAACCTAGCTCTTTTAGTAATAGCTAAATAGTATATAAATCTATGATTTAATAGATATAGTATGCTCTCTTTAATAATAACTCTCGTAAATCTAAGCTCTTTATCTATAGTAACGCAGTATACTATATAGTAGATAGCATTATTAGTACCTTTAAGAATAAGGATAGTAGTGTTCGTAATCTAGAGCAAAAGTAGAAGGAAAAGGAACTATCTACTCTATAAGTATCTATCGAACATAGCTTCCTTTAGGTTAGTAATCTATAGCCATAGATACGAGTAAACTAGAAGCCTAATCTCTAGGCTATTAGTAGTATATATCGATCGTTAGTATTACTATTAAACCTATATACCTACTATTATAGCAATTAAATTAGTAAGAAGTATTAGATGCTACTACTAATACTAGAAGCTTACCTTTACGATAATGTAACGGACGAGTAGATTAGTAACGAGGTTACTACTATAATTTACTACGTTCTACCTTACCTACGAGGCTATACGCCTTCTCGTAATAAAGAAGAGATACTAGAGGATAGATATAAGGCCTAAATAGATGGATTTAATAGAGTAGTTAATAAGGAAGAAGTTAGTAAAGGTAGTAGTTAGTCGTAGTAGGCGTAAAGTAGTTGTTAAAATCTCCGCGCGAGCTAAATTTAGTAGGCGTGTTAGTAGAGGAGCTTACCGTATTATTAATAGGAAGCCGTTATATAATTGAAAATCTAGGGTCTAGAAAGTAGGGCTATACTATTAATATTATAATGCTAATTAGCCGAGAGCTAGTCTTAGTAGCTTACTTAGTTTTAAAAGGTAAACTTTATAATAGATTTTTCCTAAACTTTATAGATCTAGTCCTCTACTAACACGCTAAGAACAGTATAACTTAGCTAAATAGACTATATTTTAACCTTATCTTATCTAGCTATCTACCTAATCTCTAAATCTATTAACACTACTATCTCTACTACTCTAAATAGCCCCTTTATAATACTATTCTACGCGGAAATTAGCCTAGAAGCATATTCTATAATAGATAGCTTAATCTAAAGCCCTATATACGCTATATGTTATACTAATTAATACTCTTATTTATATCGAATTAATACTTAAAATCCTCTAACTAACTAGCCTCGAATAATACCTATAGCTTACTATTAGGTAGTAATACTAGTAACTTCTTCTTCTACTAGTTCTAGACTATCTAGGGCTACTAATTACTATCTCGATCGATACTAGTAACTACCTAGCTATCTATATTAGTTATTAAAAGAGGAGGTAGTAGTAGATTAGACGACTTATAATATTAGCTTTAATATACTCTATATAGTAACGCTCGTTAATTAGTAGTTTACGAATTAGTCGATAGATAATGCTAGATAAGCTATTATCTACATACTCTTAATAGGCTTTAAGAGTCTCTTATATTCGAGTAAAAGTAGTATTAAGAATTAACTAAGAGTCTCGTAGATAGCGTATCTATCTCGTTCGAGAGCTACTACTAGCGTTACTCTTAGTAGTAGATAATAGCTCTACCTCTATTCGATAAGAGCTTATTAGTAGTTCTACTTCCTTACTACTACTACTACTATCGTTAGTTCGACGACATTTACTACTAAGCTAAGTAGTTAGATTATTACGAATAATAGCCTCCTTACGACGAGTATTTAGCTTCTACTTAGGCGTAGTTACGTTGTCGAAGAGCTTTAGATTAACCTTAAAGACGTGTTCGTAGAACAAGTTAATAGCTTATTCTAGGTTAGTAAAGATAATAGTAACACCTAAATACTATTCTTACTTAGCCCTTTCGAGATACTAATCTTAAAGCCTCTTATTAATAGCGTTATTTAGGCTTTAAGCGTTTATATACGTCCTTTCGCTAATAGAATAACTATAGTTATAACGCTCTAAAACTAGCTCGAAGAAGAGTAAGAAGGTATCTCGTTTATACTCGAATTTAACCTCGTTAATAGTCGTCTATAGCTAATAGCACTCTAGTTCTAATAGCTTATTCTAACGAAGTAGATCGTAAAGAGGCTAAGTAGTAGAGCTCCTTATACTAGATATAGTAGTATTACTTAAAATACTATCTACTCGACTAAAGGGCGTTAGTATTAGTAGTAGGCCTATTATCGACAATCTACTCTTAGTAGTAGACTAATACTTAATCGATAGACGAACTAGTACTCTAGGCTACTACTAGCTACTCGAAGGAGATAGAGTATATCTAGACAAAGGTATATTAAAGGCTAATAAGCTAGTAGTTCTATTAAGAACAATTAGACGAGCTCTACTAGGTAGTATTAGTAGATAGTAGCCTATAGTAATATCTCGAATACTAGCGTTATATACTATGGCTTTAAATAGGTTTAAAGACAATTCTAATAGATAAACTAATAATAATTTATAGTACTAAATCTTACTAAAAGTAGCTAGTTCGACATCTTAATATATCTATAGTAAACGGCTCTAAATCGACTACCTACGTACTTTCGTAAGCTCTATATTACTAGCTCTCTACTACGACGTCGTTTATAATACCTTAGAGAGCTATATATAGCTAAATCCATAGCTAAAAGATAATATATCGTATACTACGAAAGCTCTAAGTAGAGACTCTAATATGCTACGTTAGAGGATTAACATACTAAACCTATTCGAGCTAACACCCCCTGTTCTATCGTCTCGTTAAACACACACGCTAAGAACGACCTATTTTGCGACGATTAGCTAATAATTAGAGGCGTGAAAGCAGTTCACAAAAACCAGCCACGATAACTAATCCAACTGACTTAAAGGGGCCACTTTTCGAACTCCGACACCCCCTTGTAGGTGGCTCTGTTGCGAGTTGCGAAAGGTTACTAATGTGCTCGATGCAAGGCGGAGGGCGCGTGTGGAGGTCCGCTTCGGCATTGTTGTGGACAACCCGTGGATCAACTTCGCACGCAGATGTCCCGGCGCAAGGTAAAAGTGGGCACCAATCATGTGAGGTCCTCTTCAACACTGCATTACAAATGCATGTGAAATCGCAATGCTCCTGTTGCAGTGCATACCAACTCCACGCTCGTGGTAGTTGGTCGGTGTGTTTGTTCTCGATGTGTTCTCAACGCACTGAACACGCCAATGGAAGTGTAGAACTTCCCCCAAGTCATCGCCAAGCTGAGAACAGCGTTCAGCGCCTTGCAGACGACGTTTCAGGGAATTCAGTCATTGAAAAGTTCAGTCCGCTTTGATGAAGCCGTCTCTCCAATGTCGAGCTCCTACGACTTTTCCGATTGCGTTTGAGACGGAGGTTGAGATTGCTGCTTCTCGGCGGATGGAGCGTCGGCATCCTGCATAGTAGCATCTTGCTGGTCTTCTCTTCCTACGCGCGCGAGCCAACGCTCTGCAGATTTTAGCGTTGCTTCGAGCACCCCACTGACTTCAGACATCATGTCAAGTCCCTGTCCAGCGAAGTCGATCATGCGTTGAGCCGTGCGGCTGGTGTCAGAATCAGACGAGTGGCTCTGGGTGACGAGACGCCATCGAGCTGGTAAGGAGAGCAGCTGAGCGCGCACAAATTCGCGTGCGTTCTCGGGCAGTGCTCCACCGGCGTAATTGGAGACAGCATTTGTAACCTGGCGAAGTGCTTGCCAGATGTTCTCAGAGGTCTGCCGAATCTTGTCGGCAATCTGTCTCGCATTCTCGTCGCGCTCGGGCGTAGGAGGGCGTTGGCCTTTCTCCAGCGCGGAATCGTTGTTTTGAGTCTTTCTCCGGGTCTCTTCGTAGTTTTGTAGCAGTAATGATAGGGCTTTGGTCAGCTGGCTAACATTACCAATCTGGTCAGCCAGAAGCTTTAGACAGAATCGCAAGCTTTGACGAGATGTCGTGCTCAGGGCCACCGAGAGACCCGAAGTCGTAACGAAGACCTGCGACGACCAACTTCGGTTGGCAGGAGGACGGTTTCGCGCTTGGAGACCGTTCATCCGATCATTCGAGGCCGGGCTTTCTTCCTCGCGATATGAAGGTGGTCTGCTCGCTCCGTAGGCAGGCAGTTGTTCAGCCCCGGGTTCTCTACCCACTCTCGCGACAGCATTTTCCTGCCCGTCAATCTCCATAGCGAATCCTGCGTTCCTTTCCAGATCTCCCGGTCGTCGGTCTTCCAGATGTCGGCGGATGTTGCCCTCAATACCCGTGAAGCGGCCGACGCTACCGACCGCACTGAATACTGGGGTACCAACATTTCGCTCCATAAGGTTGACACCGTACTGCACAATTCGCGGGGAGTAGTACTTCGTCGTTGCGTAGGCAGAAACAGAAGCGTTGATTGTGCCTCCCACCCACGGATGTACTTGCGACACCAGCTCCAAAATAGGCTCGGGATCTGTTCCTGAAGGGCTTCCGTTCACAACGCCATTCATGCTCTGGCTTCTCGATGATCGAGCACCTAGTGCGCCGTCAGCAGAAGCTATCATTCTGCCAAGCGGACCACTCTTACCTGAATGTCTCATTTCCGACAATGTTTCTGCAACCAGTCGCTCATTCGGTGTTCTATCGTCCGCGCTCATCACACTCCCCGTCTCAGCTGGGCTGGTCATTGTTGTGTCCTCCTTCTCGCTCCACGTCTTGCCAGGGTCAATTCGAGGCAGGCTTCGATCCGACTTGGGCGAGGCGTGTGGGTTTCGAGGGCTCATGGCATCGTGGGAGGACGATTTGCGCTCGAGGTCGGCAGAGAGTGCAGTTTTGATATCGGGTAGCGTGACATCGGACTTTTCGGGCTCGTGAGAGGGCACGCTCGGCCACACAATGGCCTCGGGAGATCGCGTAGCGTCATAATCCGGCGGTCGCTCTTTCGTGGCTTCCATGGCGGGCGGGCTGATCAGCTGTCGTCGGTATGGTGGACTCTTGGGTCGCGTTGGATATGTTGTAGAGACATATATCGCCGTCGGTGGGTGGAGTAAAGAGCTGTGTCCGGGTCGAGCGCACAAGCGCAAAGAATGACGGGGGTTGAAGTGCGCGTGAAGAAGCTGTCACATGCTGCGCACGGGCCCTTGAATGACCCTCGCAGCCGAGCCGAAAGTTCTTGCTAAACTATTTTCGGCCGTGGATGGCCGGCGGCGCTTTCACATGCAAATCCGATCTTTGCTTGCCTATTCTTTCCGTTCCTTCTTTTCCCGCATTCAATCCATTGCTTTCACAAGCCCGATGTCACTCGTTCATCAAAATTCTTGTTCCAAAAATCCATTCTTCACCTCACCGCGTTCGAAATCTTGGCAATTGAAATTCGCCGATCGCCAGGGATCGTCGGCTTGCTTCCGAACTGCAATCTCAGCCACGAGTCGCGCTTGTCTCAGGCCTCAGATCGAAGTCGCTCCATCTCATCAACCCAAAAGATGAAATATGGATGAACAGTTGCGTTGAATTGGGAGTATGCATCAGAACCTCATAGCTGGCTCTTTCAATGAAAGAACACATTCACTAAAACACTTCTCAAAATTGAGCGAAATGGCTGGAGTTTTTAGACTCTACACGACTGGCAACACGCTTCTTGGAAAGGTTTTGACAATCTCACCTGCGGGTTCGTTGCAGGGCTTGGACCTTTTAGATGCTCAACGGAGTTCAATCGTCTTGTTAATGCTGTACCGCAATACAAAGTGGTTGTTCAGCTCAGCGATGGTAGATCTCAACGCATGAGCAATAGCCCACGAAAAAAGTCAAACTCGAAGTGATCAATACTTATTATTCGGAGAATGACATTGTCTCTGTACAAAAGTCATTTGTGATGTCTTTCGTTGAAAGGTCGGACCTTTTCATAGGACATCCGTCTTAGGGTTACAGCTAGGGTTGGGGTAAGGCTCAAATTCGACATTCACTCCAGCCTTACGATCGCAAGAACATACAGACTGTCCAATTCAATCTTCGATCGTGTTCAATGCTTAGAATATTTCACTTGCCTCAAATGGAATAGCATTCACCTCTAAAGAGCACTGCCTTTCGACCAGAGCCTTTGCGTCGCAGCGCACCACCGAACAATTCCGGGCTTTGCTTTCGCATACGGTAGCCAACGGTAGCCATTGGTCTGGAAATTCAAGATCCGAGTGCGAACTATGCAGAGTCGATAACGACATTGATGCTACAAGAGCGGTACAACCAGGTACTTGGTGCGTTATGGATTGTGGAAAACATGGGTCAGCAGCTGAGCTCGTAAGACTTCACTCACTATTGCCCAAGAAAGGAAGATGAAGCGACTAAGGGTGCTCATTCAGAGGTAGCATGGCATTCGACGTCCGTCGGGGGAGGTTTCTATTTGAAAGGGCCAAGAAACTCGTGAATCTCTTCTATCGGCATGGGGCGACACAATCGGTTCACTGGAGCTTGTGGCCCGACAATTGACTTTATTCAATCTTCGCCATCATCCTGACCGTCGTCTGCAGCTTTGGTGGTTTTCCGTCGAGAACGAGTCGGCCGCAGCTGCGGGTCGAGATCTCGCTCGGCGTCGAAAGCATCATCGTCACGATCAAAGTCGCCGTCGCCCTCGTCGTCGGGCTCACCATCGACTCCACCCTCTTCCTCTTCATCATCTTCCTCAACCTGCTCCTCTTCATCTTCGTCTTTCGACTTTTTACCCTTCTTCCTACCTCTACCGCTTTTCGGTCCCCAGGGGACTCTCCTTCCTTTCACCATCTCCCCACCTTTGACGATATTGCGTACCTCCAAACTCATCTGGTTGACCCTCGGACCGATCTTGCCACTCATAAACGTCGTATGGATATTGTCCTGTGTCAACTCATCTGGAATCTGCGCAATCTTGCGATAGTCCTCCTCCGGTCCCTCTTCTCCAGCAAACAAAAAACGCATCTTGTCCTTCATGATTGTACGTCCTTTTGCGAGGGTGCCGTTGTGAAACCAGCCCCATTGGTAGACGTCGCACTCTTTGCGGATGTGGTCCGTATGGAATACATCGTGTGTGACAGGGTCAGTGATATCGCAGATCTGCCACGTCTTGCCATTTGCAGTGATGTTCTTGCCATCGAAGATGTGGGTAGTGGGGTCGTCGCGCGTGTGCCGCAGGGGGCGTGCCCATGTGGAAGACGTCTTGCTCGAGGGGCCGGGCTTGCTCTTGTCCTGCGGTGATTTGAAAGCCACATTGTCGACTTGAAACATCAGAGTCTGGTAGAAGCGGTATTTGGGATCTTTGCGGGGATCGACACCGTATCGAATCAAACTGTCTCGCCATGGGCCAGCTTTGAAGCTATAGCCGACGAACTGAGTGGCCTCTTTGAATATGGAATCGCTAATGGGCGGCAGAGCATTCAGTGCGACACGCTTTGTGACGAGAGGCCGTTCTTCAAGCAACTTCTTGAGCTCTTTGATGGCCCTCGGAAGCATTTCGCCACTTGGACTGCGCTTGGGGATGTCGAAAGGCGCCTGTTGTGGCACTTGATCGATGTCTGGGGGAAGACCCCAGGTGTGTCGCTTCGGGGCTGCAGCCACATTTTTCGTGGTGATGTTGCCGGACTCGTCTGGGAGATAGATGACTGACGAGGCTTGCTGATACTCGTATTTGTGTGGTATGTCGATGCTGGTGAAGGAGGGAGGGCCTGGAAACGCGGTGGAGTAGGGAATGGTGGTAGACGGATCGACGTGGAACTCTTTCAACCTGTAGTAGTCTGGGCGCATAGCATGATCTCGTAGCTCGCGCATGATGGGTAATTCGGAGTTGCGGATCTGGAAGTCTGGAAGAGCGCGAAATCGATGTGTCTCTCGGAGCATGGCAACCGGTGCGACCTCGTACTTGCCTTCGTTCTCTCGCATTCGCTCTAGCAGTTGGGGAGCTGTGATGGACTCATTGGATTTCGGCTCTGCTGGGCCAGTGAAAGGCTCATCGGAACCCCTCTTGCGCTTGCGACCAGTCCGCGCGGGCAGAGTTACTTTGACAAGCACATTGCGAGACTCGATACCGGTCGATGCCATCTTTTTCGCAAGTGGGTCATTGGGACGCAAAGAAACGCCTGCAACAGGCTCAGGCAGGTGGCCTGACTTGCCAGAGAGGAGTTTTGAGTCGCCTACATGGTGCTCGAGGACCTACCTGCGTGTGAGATGTTGGATCTCATCAAATTTTGACAGGCACGAACTCACATGCTTCAATTGCGCCTCGCCGCCCAAAGACTTGAGACCATTGTCGAAGTTCTTGACGATGCTCGGGTGCTCGACGCTGACGACTCTACTGGCGGGCACGTCATGAATCGGAGCGGGTGTTGATGATGCGGCATGACTCGGCTGCGGTTGCTGTTCCATCGTCCATGCCAGCCGTGTGAAGTGGTTGTTGGTGTGGTCACGTGTGTTGCATGTGCAGTAGGTACGTAGATGCAGGCGGAAGAGGAGATGATGTGGTGAGGGGATATTATTAGGAGGTGCAGTGCAGTATAGCGGAGGTTGTGCTGAGGAGCGAATGAGATGTTTCGGCGGCAGGAACCTTCAGCCTGAGGCCACTGCAGAAGCAACCTCAGGCTCCACCTCTCACGAACCCAAACACGCCGGGCCCCCTTCATCGTCGTCACTACAGACGAGAGGTACCAGCAGCCGCACCACCCCCTCCACCGCGACCTCACCATCCTCCGCCCCACGACGACGATGCACGCCGCTCTCTGAGGCGTCGCCAATGCTGCTGTCCACGTGCCGTCGCCCCTCAGCATCCGCCGCCTGAGTCTCAGCGCCCCGTTCCTGCGCACCAAACACAACTGCACTGCACAGCACTGCACAGCATCCGCACTCGAGAACTGCTGTCCCCAGAAGCTGCTGCAGCGCCTCCCTGCTGAGGCTTGTCCCGTCCGCCAAGCCTGATATCACTCCAACGACAACAACACCTCCTCCCCCTCGACCCTCCCATCTCCTCACCACCGCCCGCCCGCTCATCGCTCCCTAACCCCTACTGGCCGCACACCCTGCTGCCCCTCGACCGCAGCCAGCAATCACGTGGCCGGCCTCGCGCCAGACGTGCGACGCCGCCATCGACCGAGCAAGCGCAGCGCAGCGCAGAGGCGCGGGAGCTCCAGCAACTCCGGCAAGAGCTCGTTTCCTCCGCGCAACGCACGCCTCGAACCCCTCCGCAGGGCCGGGCCCTTTCCCTTGCAGCGCAGGTTTGTCCTGCTAGTCTCCTTCGTCCCATCGGACGCCATCCTCCATCATCATGAAGGGCTTCAGACAGCGCGTGGTAAGTCTTGCCCCAGTCACGCTGCCGCTGCCGTATGCTGAATAGCAGCCATTGACAGCACGAGCAGCTCTCCCGCAAGCGCGACGGTGAGGGCGGCAAGCTCTCCAAGAAGAAGGACTCGTCCTCTGGCACCGCCTCTCCTCACGGCGGCTCCTCATCACAATCGCCCGCTGGCTCCGCCCAAGCTACGCCCACCTCCTCCACCAGCAATCTCGTCGACTCGCGCAATAAGCCGCTGCCCGATGGAGCGCCCTCCCAGTCGCATCCGGGCGCGCCCATGTCCGGCTCACAGCAGATGGGCCAAGGACAGAATCAATTCCAGCAGCATGGCGGTGCTGGCGGACAACAAGCGGCTGGCCAGAATCAGCAAGGCCCATCAACGCCCGGCAGACACGGGCCCGGCTCCCTCGCACCAAGTGTAGTCATATCCCCAAGCGCTCCGGTTTGTTAGCCAGTGCGATGACACTCCACCCAAAGACCTTCACTGACGATACTGCAGCATGTCCCCCCTCCTGGAGCCGCCGAGACGATGCCACACGACCTTGCGCCACCGAAAGCGGGTCAGAAGAGCTTGCTGTTCGACAGACTGCAGGCCACGCCCAAGGATACAGTCCCCGAGGGCATTAGAACACCCAAACGACAGCACTCTTCTCGATTCGATATCTCCGACCAACGACAGCGTGAGCTCGAGAAGCTTCCCGGTTTCCACGAAGTGCCGCCCAACAGACGTCAGGAGCTGTTCATGCAGAAGCTCGACCAGTGCAACATCATCTTCGATTTCAATGATGCATCAGGAGACATGAAGAGCAAGGAGATCAAGAGACTGGCGCTGCACGAGTTGTTGGATTACGTTGCCCAGAATCGACAAGTCATCTCGGAGCCCATGTACCCGCGCGTGGTCGAGATGTTCGCGAAGAACTTATTCCGACCAATTCCTCCACCTATGAACCCGCAAGGAGAGGCCTTTGACCCTGAAGAGGACGAGCCCGTTCTGGAGGTCGCATGGCCACACATCCAGGTCGTCTACGAATTCTTCTTGCGCTTCATCGAGAGCCAGGACTTCAACACCAACTATGCGAAGCAGTACATCGATCATGGATTCGTGTTGCAGCTGCTGGAGCTCTTCGATTCAGAGGACCCACGCGAACGAGACTTCCTCAAGACCACTCTGCACAGGATATACGGCAAATTCCTCAATTTGCGGTCTTTCATTAGACGAAGCATCAACAACGTATTCTTCCAATTCATCTACGAGACGGAGCGCTTCAACGGTATTGCCGAGCTCCTCGAGATCCTTGGCTCGATCATCAACGGTTTTGCGCTCCCATTGAAGGAAGAGCACAAGCTGTTCCTGACTAGAGTTCTGATTCCGCTGCACAAGGTCAAGAGCTTGAGCATGTACCACCCACAGCTGGCATACTGCATTGTTCAGTTCCTGGAGAAAGACGCTGCGCTCACGGAAGAGGTTGTTTTGGGATTGTTGCGCTACTGGCCAAAGGTGAACAGCACGAAGGAGGTCATGTTTTTGAACGAGGTGGAAGACATCTTCGAGGTCATGGACCCGGCGGAGTTTGCAAAGGTCCAGGAGCCCTTGTTCAATCAGCTCGCGAAGAGCGTCGCAAGCCCACACTTCCAGGTATGTCATCACTTCAAATATTCGACGCGGAACACAGCCACTTACATTCGCAGGTTGCCGAACGCGCACTCTACTTCTGGAACAACGAATACTTCTGCAATCTTGTGAGCGACAACGTGGACGTGATCCTCCCCATCATGTTCGCGCCGCTGTACGAGAACTCAAAGGGTCACTGGAATCGGTATGTTACCATGCTCTCATCTCTCACACCTGTGTGTACTAATCCGTCTTTCAGCACCATTCACGGTATGGTTTACAACGCCATGAAGCTTTTCATGGAAGTGAACCCACAGCTCTTCGACGAGTGCTCGCATGAGTACACCGAACAACAGAACAACGCCGAAGCGGTCAAAGCGAATCGCCAAGCGAAATGGGACCGCCTTACCCAGCTGGCCGAGCAGATGAAGCAGAATGGACATGCTCCTGCCGTACGGCCGCCACAGGGACTGAACAGCTCCAAGGGTCCGGCGAGAACAGACGATGGCGATCCGATTTCCATGAATCGGCTTCGACTTGAGGACGACCGGAGGGCAGAGAGGCATGCCAACTCGGTACGTGGATGAGATGCTCGAGCCTGCCTCACCTCACCGCGCCTCATTCGCAAGCATATTATATTCGATCGGCACCTTCTCTTCTCCTTTGTACATTGGTGGTCACTACCCCGTGCCCACATTTGCCCGTCATTTCCCCACACACCCTTTTCCCGATCTTCTCATGCATGAAACGGAAAGGCGTGTGTTCTGATCGGATCTGGCGCGTGTTTTAGAAGCGTTCGCACGGCAGCAAAAGTCAGCACCACTCGACCGCCTCCTCGGAACCGTTGGGCGGCAGCGGCAGATCGAGGAGCAATAGCGGCAGGGGAGGAAGTGCTTCAAAATAAGGGACAGCTGGGTGGACGATAGTGATGGGAGGTCAAGGAGTAGAGAAAGTGTTGTCGACTGGGGGAAGTTCTTTCTGCAGCGAAGCGTGTACCCTCTTGTTTTTCTGGGACGGGGCAATGCTTCAGCCTGAGCATGGCGTTTGAATACCTAGATGGATAGGAGTTTCGCGATGGCATCCTATCAGAATCACAACGGCATCTTCGTCAAAACTTGTGCAAGCTTTCGAGGTGGAATATGTCACTGTAACGCAGCAAAAGTCTGGTCACATGCGGCTGGGCCCCGAGCAGTCTAACCGCATTGGGTTGGCGGGGGCAGGGATTAGCTTGTGTAAAAAGCTGTCTCAGTTCAAAAAGAATCTTGGACGAGCTCGCCATGTGACAAAGCGACACAAATCTCTCACGTCGCACATTGGCGTGGGAGTCGAGCAACATCAACAATCACCACCAAGATGGAAGCCGCGCAGGGCGCATATCGCGCCTTCCCGGGCTCATCAGCTTTCTCCGACTTCCGACTCAAGCGACTGGCATCTGAAATCGGAGCACAGGACCTCCAGGCCATCTTTGTTCACTACATCTTCTCCCACGAGGAGCTGCGTCCGGAGCAGATCAAAGTTCTCGACCAGCTACTGGAGTATGGCAGTTACCCGCAAAGCACGAACGACTTGTATGGCACGCTCTTCAAGGCCGTCACCAACTGGGAACAAAATGAAGCCGGGGTCAAGTTCTTCTGGGTCTGTCCACGCCCTGGAACCATCTCACCATGGAGCTCGAAAGCGACGAGCATAGCGCATGTGTGTGGTCTGGAGCGCGTCGTGAGAAGAATCGAGCGAGGAGTTGTCTTCTGTGCGAGATTTGAAGGGGACTTCAAAGGCGACTTGAACGCTTTACACGACCGCATGACTGAGAGCATATCCACCCAACCTCCAGACCTGAATGCGATGTTTGCACAATTGCCACCGGCGCCGCTGGTGAGAGTGAAGCTCATCGGAGCGGAAGACCCGAAGCAGTCGCTCGCCGAATTCAACAAGACTCTGGGACTTGCGCTGGATGAGGCTGAGATGGACTACCTAATCGATGCTTACACCAATCAGTTGAAGCGAGATCCATCCGACGTTGAGCTATTCATGTTCGCTCAGGTCAACTCGGAGCACTGCCGACACAAGCAATTCAATGCAGACTGGACAATCGATGGAATCAACAAGCCACGCAGTCTCTTCTCGATGATCCGCAATACACACAAGTTGCACCCGGAACACGTGATTTCAGCGTACAGTGACAATGCAGCCGTCCTTCAGGGTTTCCAAGGAACCAATTGGGCTCCCGAGCAGAGCAGCGGCGCATGGACGCAGACAAAGGAGACCGTGCACTACATTGCGAAGGTGGAGACACATAACCACCCAACTGCTGTCTCACCATACGCTGGAGCTATCACAGGATCTGGAGGCGAAATTCGCGATGAGGGAGCAGTGGGAAGAGGATCAAGGCCCAAAGCTGGTCTGGCTGGTTTCACTGTGTCTGACCTACTCATCCCCGGACATCGACAGCCTTGGGAACTGGACATCGGACGACCTGCTCACTTTGCGAGCAGCTTGGACATCATGATGGAAGGTCCAATCGGAAGTGCAGCTTTCAACAACGAGTTTGGAAGACCATGCACGACCGGCTACTTCAGAACATTCTCTTTGGAGATTCCAGTCGACGAGGGCAAAACTGAGGTGCGAGGATACCACAAACCAATCATGATCGCCGGAGGTGTCGGCACTGTTCGACCTGATCAAGCGCTAAAGAAGAAGAGTCTTGTCAGCGAAGGCGCATTGCTTATGGTACTCGGTGGGCCTGCCATGTTGATCGGTCTTGGAGGTGGCGCTGCATCTAGCGTGCAATCAGGAGACAGCAACGTGGAGCTTGACTTCGCCAGTGTGCAGCGAGGAAATGCCGAAGTTCAAAGACGAGTACAGGAGGTCATCAACACATGTACTGCTCTTGGAGCGCAGAACCCGATCCAAATGATCCACGATGTTGGAGCTGGTGGGTTGTCAAACGCTCTGCCAGAACTGGTTGAGGATGCTGGATTTGGCGCCAAGTTCGAGCTCAGAGAAGTCGACAACGCAGACCCAGGCCTGAGCCCGCTCCAGATTTGGTGCTGTGAGGCGCAAGAGCGATATGTGGTGGCTGTCGATCCAGAGAAGCGCGATACCTTCCTCAAGATCTGCAAGCGAGAGCGATGTGGTTTCTCCGTGGTGGGCAAGGCGCAGCAGGACAAGCGGCTTGTGCTGATGGATCGTGACTCCAAGGATGAGCCGACACCCATTGATCTGCCTATGCCCATCTTGTTTGGGAAACCACCAAAGATGCACAGGGTCGTCGATTCACGGAAGCTGAGGCTGCCTGCTTTCGATAGTAGTCTGGCGACCTATTTGCCCAAGGAGCCAGCTACGTCTTCTGCCGTGCTGAGCAGCGCAGTCGAGCGAGTGCTAGCGCTGCCATCTGTTGGCTCGAAGTCGTTCCTCATTACGATTGCTGACAGGACCGTCGGTGGTCTCACGGTTCGAGACCAGATGGTCGGTCCATGGCAGACTCCCGTCGCAGACGTCTCAGTTACTGCCACATCGTTGACCCAAGGCATCACTACTGGCGAGGCAATGGCGATGGGTGAGAGACCTCAATTGGCACTAATCTCACCTGGAGCTTCAGCACGCATGGCTGTGGCCGAGTCGCTTCTCAATATCGCCGCTGCCAGCATTCCAAACAGACTGAGGAAGATCAGACTCTCCGCAAACTGGATGGCAGCCAGCAGTCACCCGGGTGAGGGCGCCGCTCTGTATGAGGCTGTCGAGGCCATTGGTATGGAGCTTTGCCCCGAGCTCGGGATCAGCATTCCAGTCGGTAAGGACTCGATGTCGATGAAGGCCCGTTGGGAAGGCAAAGAAGTGACAGCACCTCTTTCGCTCGTCGTGTCAGCATTTGCCCCCGTCAACGACCTTAGCAGCACCTGGACCCCAGCACTCAGACGTTATGAAGACGTTGGGGAGACGCTTCTCATGTACGTTGACCTCGCGGGAGGCAAGAAGGCCCTCGGCGGCTCTGCTCTGGCCCAGGTCTTTGGCCAAGTCGGCAATGCGGCACCAGATGTTCGCGATGTCGACCACATCAAGGACTTCTACCATGCCATTGAGCAATTGCACGAATCTGATACGGTGCTTGCATACCATGACCGATCAGATGGTGGTCTTTTCACTACGATTGTCGAGATGATGTTCGCCGGTCGGTGTGGCGTGGACCTCATGCTTGACCGCATTGTCACATCAGGACGACCAAAGGACGTCATCGAGACTCTCTTCAACGAGGAGCTCGGAGCAGTCTTCCAGATCCGCAAGAAGCATGAGAATGTTTTCCGCGGGGTCTTCGCACCCATGTCTCCCGTCACAATCGGTGCCATCCCCAAGGCTTCCAAACAAGAACTCTCTGTCTACTACGGCGCCGACTGCATCTATCGCGCAACCAGAAAAGAGCTGCAGCAGAAGTGGCATCATACTTCCTGGGCAATGCAGAGACTTCGAGACAACCCAGCCTGTGCGGATGCCGAGAAGGCAAATGTTGAAGACGACAAGGACCCGGGTCTGCAATACAAACTCACATTCAAGCCGCAAGAGAACATCTTGCCGTGGGCGACAACAATCACACAGACGATCAAAGCGAAGCCGCATGTTGCCATCCTGCGCGAGCAAGGTGTCAATGGCCAATCCGAGATGGCTTTCGCATTTGCTGCTGCCGGCTTCACTCCAATTGACGTGCACATGACAGACATCCTCTCTGAGCGCTTCTCACTCGCTTCGTGCGTTGGTTTGGCCGCATGTGGGGGCTTCAGCTATGGCGACGTCCTTGGTGCCGGACAAGGCTGGGCGAAGAGCGTTTTGCTCCACGAGAGTACGAGAAGAGAATTTCAGAATTTCTTCGAGCGCAAGGATACTTTCGCTCTTGGTGTCTGCAACGGCTGTCAGTTCCTGTCACGATTGACTGAGATCATTCCGGGCGCCGAAAGCTGGCCAACCTTTGAGCGCAACTTGAGCGAGCAATACGAAGCGAGAGTATGCATGGTCCAGGTCAAGGATACTCCCTCGCAACAGCCGTCTGTCTTCCTCCACGGTATGGACGGCTCTTACCTGCCGATTGTCACAGCGCACGGCGAAGGCCGCGCCAACTTTGCCACGACGGGATCTTCGTCGCCTCAAGCTCTGATCGATCAAGGTCTGGTGTCCATGAGATACGTTGACAACTACCTTGAACCGACTGAGCGATTCCCATTCAACCCCAATGGAAGTCCGCAGGGAATCACTGGTGTGAGAACACCTGACGGACGAGTCTTGGCGTTGATGCCACACCCAGAACGCACCATTCTCAAGGACGTCGCAAGCTACTTGCCGCCAGAGCAAGCGAAAGAATGGGGAGAGCTTGGACCGTGGTCGCGTATGTTCAAGAGTGCGAGAAGATGGGTGGGCTGAGCGTGTTAATCATGATGTGGGTTCAGGAACGGGAAACGAAAATAGATTATACCATGAAGTCAATTGAAATGCAATGCTTTCGTTTATACTTCCTCATGAGGAACACGACACAGCATTTGTTGGCTTGCTCTAATATTTCTGATTGGCGCGGAGGGTTGCTTATTCATTGGGCAAGGATTCAGGATTCAAGCCTTCGTTTGGTACGACTTCAGCTCGGATAAAATCGAATCCGAAGCACGCGAAACTCGGAATCGCCAACATCCTACACAACTTTTCTCTCTCCTCGCTCATGTCTTTCTCGAAAGACTTTCATCTCGTCTTGTTTCATCATACCAAATGGCGGCATCCTGATCGCGTGGTCTTTATCCAACACGCATCCACCCGGGAACCGTCCGATTACGAACACGACCTCAGCAAATACAATGCCATCCATACTCACTGTCCTCCTCACAATTGTCCTGGTATACTTCCTTCACGCATCCTACAGCTTCCTCAAAAACTACATCCATGCTCTCAAATCCGGCGTTCCGAATCTCATCTTCATTCCTTGGGACCAGAACGGCTTTCCCTGGATCGTAATCTCCGTCCCTCTACGCCCGTTTCTCCAGAAGATACTCCCGGACTGGATCTTCCGCAAAGTAGACTTGACGATCTACGGTCATGAATTCCATCAGAGAAATGCACATCATACAGGATTAGGCAAAAGCTACGTCCTCGTCACGCCCGGATCGTTCGAGTTCGTGACCAAAGATCCCGAAGTCACCATGGAGATCCTGAGGAGGGTGAAAGATTTCCAGTCGCATCAGTTGACGCATCTTTTTATGAGTCGGTTTGGGAGGAATGTACTTGCTTCGGATGGAGAGGATTGGAGTCGGATGAGGAGAATTGTGGCGCCGGTTATTAATGAGAGGGTTTCGAAGAGTGTTTTTGAGGAGAGTGTGAAGCAGACGGAAGGGTTGCTGAAGGAAGTAGAGCTTGATTTGGGAGGGCAGACGAATCGCCTGTTTGATATGATGAAGAAGATAACGGTCAATGTCCTTTCGGGCGCTGGGATGGGAGCAAGTGTGGCGTGGGAGGAGGACGAGGATGAGAAGGAAGGAAAGGAGACATCACGGATGGGCTATATGCAGGCGGTCAAAACAGTGATCGAAGGAGTCGCCGGACCAATTATCCTACCTGTATGGCTACTGAAGAACTGGCCAAGCTTCCTGCCCGGACAGGAGTACCTCAACAGCCTTGGTGTTGCGGTCCAGGAATTCCCCAAACAAACCCACGACTTACTTGAGAAAGAAAGGCAGAGGATGAAATACACTGGGGGAGGGACCAGGAGCAATATCATGAGTCAGCTCTTACAAGCCAACGAGAACGGCGGGAAAGCAGGTCTATCCGAAGACGAGATGGTCGGCAATCTCTTCATCTTTACCGCCGCAGGCTTCGACACAACAGCCAATACCCTCTCCTACGCCCTCGCTCTCCTCTGTCGCTACCCAGAATGGCAAGACTGGCTGTTTGAGGAAATCGACCGAATCCTTCCTGAGGAAGACTCTGCTGAGCTGGACTACACCTCTCTCTTCCCCAAAGCGACTCGCGTGCAAGCATTCATGTTCGAGACTCTCCGCGTTTTCCCACCGGTGATCCATCTGACGAAACAGACTCGCACTCCCCAGACAATCACCGTCTCCTCAGGAGCTTACCATATTCCCGCGAACGCCACAGTCTACGTTAACACCGTAGCTACACATCTCACTCCCGAAGTCTGGCGGAATCTGAATCTTCAACCTCACGAACCATCTACTTCCAGTGACGAATTTGCGTTCCGTCCGTCCCGCTGGCTAGACGCCCAAGGAACACTTTTCTCTCCACCAAAAGGAACGTTCGTTCCGTGGTCGACGGGTCCTCGAGTTTGTCCAGGCCAGAAGATGGCGCAGGTGGAGTTCACTTCGATTTTCTTGAAGCTTCTTCGAAAGAATAGAATTGAGGCAGTTCCGCTCTTCGAAAGTGAAAGCAAGGAGCAGATCGAAAGAAGGCTGGATGGGGAGATGAAGGATAGCATAAGTATCCTGACGTTGCGGATGCGAAATGTGTACAATAGAAAGGAGGGCGATGGGAAAGGAATCCAAGTGAGGCTAAGGAGAAGAAAGTAAAGTCGGAATGACAAGAATTGAAAGACTTACGCTAAGCGTACACATGCCTATGAAGATGGCCCACCGGAGAGCTTTCCTTCATCTCGTGCACTACCTCGCAGTCCAACAACCCATTACACTCGCACTTTATCCCTCCAACAAGAGACTCAACCCCGTCACCGCTGCTCCAATCCCCTCTGAAGCCCCAACAACCTTCATGAAACCTCCACAACGCCACAGCACGATCGCACTCAGACACCGCATCGGCACCGTCGCCTTGAAAAACATGCGATTTTCTTGTCGTGCTAGTAGAATATAGTAAATTCCCATAGCGAAGGATGCCAGACCGCTGGCTTTGATGACGGGCAAGGCAGATTCTTGAAGATCCATTTGCTCCAGAGAGGATCGCGGGCGGACAAGGGTGTTGAGGCCGCCGAAGATGGCGATGAGGCCGAAGCCGTAGATGGTGTAGGCTGGTGGGGAAGGCATGATTTGGTGCTGAGGTATGAGTATATTGATTTGAAGGCTGCACATGGAGTAGGTTGCCCTTTAAATGTTGAAATACAATTGCGCTCTTGCGCGTATAACAAGGTGGGATGTCGAAGTTCTCCGGAAGCGCAAGGATGAGGGATGTGAGCAAAAGGAGTCGCCTCGCATTGTAAGCGAGCGATCGAACGAATCGGTGAGATGCGTTTCATGTGCATTAACTTGTTTGATTCACTTACATCTCAAGGTCCATTATTACGCTTATAGCTTGCTTTGCACTTTGACGACAACCTTGCCCTTGGCCCGGCCCGTATTGAGCCTCTCAAAAGCCTGACTGGCCTTGTCAAACTCATGCACACTGTCAATGTGTACGTCTTCCAACGCAAGAGTGTCTCTAGCTTCTTCCAGCCAGTCTTTTCTGGGCGACAAAATCACCACATCGTAAGACTCGCCCAATCCTGACTTTCCCTTCGCCCATCGAAGCCACTGTGTCGCTGCGTTCCATGGATGCCAGAAGTCATAGAACGTGTAAGGTCCACCCATGGAGGTTCGCCCCGTCTTGTCTCCAACAATGCTGATGTACCGTTTTGAGGAAGGAAGCCCGATGCACTCTGTCCCACCGACGCAGTCAATTACCGCATCAGGCTGGAAAGAGCTGACTCCCTTCCGGACATCCTCTTTCGTATAGTCGACATGCGCATCAGCCTTGAGGTGATTTGTAACAAAGTCCTTGTTCGCTCCACTGGAAGTAGCCACCACTTTCCATCCTCTCCTCTTGGCCAGGATGATGGAGTATATACCCGTCGAGGAGCTTCCTCCCAAGACGGCAACCTTCTTCTCACTGCTCTTTTCAACCCACGGTGCGACGTTCTCGATGCATGCCTTGGCGGTCAACCAAACCAGACTGATCGCAGCAGCTTGCTCGAAGCTCCAGTTGGCAGGCTTCTTCACGCATGGTGTCGTTGCCAAGTTGAAGTGAGCCACCTGTGCCAGACTACCTCCAGCTGGAGCATACGGCACCAAAGCCATGCCAAATATCTCGTCTCCTTCTTTAAACTTATCACTGGCACCCGTCGATACAACCGTCCCGCTGAAGTCCATGACCGTGCCCTTCTCCCGCATGTCCCCTCCCATGAACGACGGATAGCTCCAGTTGGGCATGTTCATGGTCTGAATGTCCACTGGATTGAGAGCACATGCTGCGATCTTAACCAGTACATGGCCATTGGCAGCGGTCTTGGGGAGAGGCGTCTTGGAGAGCTTCAGGGAGTCTGGATATCCGGCGGTATAAGTCCATGCGGGGACTTCGCTGGGGATCGTGGAGGTCATGTTGGCGGTTTGTCCTCAAGGGTGGGATTGTCAATGTCTCAGTATGCCTCCGTCTGAGGAAGTCTGCTGTATTTAGCTACATGGCAACCATTTATAATCAGAGTTCATTGCTATAATCTGACTTGGTTGATCAGAGAAGGATAGCCGGTCTGCCGGGAAGGATGAAGTCATCCGGCGACCGGGCCGACCTCTTTCGGGATGGGCCGGTCACCGGCGATATCAGACTACATCCCCACTACCTCCTCCTCTCTCCTATCAACCACCATCAGCGCTATTCACACCCTGTGAGCTATGAGCTGAAGAAGCTGGAAAGCTGATAACGGCTCTGAAGCACTGAGCCGCACGTATGTCTTCAAAACCCTGCGACAGATGTGCATTGTCCAATGTCAGGACCAGACACTCGCCTGCAAGATGTACCTTATCTCTCCCTACGCTCGGGCTGCATAAAGCGTAGCATCACTGCACCAAGGACTACGTCTAAACAGGTAACCGAGGCGGCCGAAATGTCTTTCTCTCACAGCAGCCTCCCCAAACGTCAGGAGAATATCGAGCCCTGCTGGAGGAGCAGGTATTGACGATGTTCATTCCGAAGTGGACGTTTGAGCGGAAGAATGAACCATGTCCTCGCAAAAGCATGAACGTGTTTATCTCCATAGGAGCTCAAATTGAAGTTCCAGCCAGCTGGCAAACCCAGGGCCTCGACTTTGGTTTCACTTCGCTTCGTCCAATGATTTTGAAGAGCTCGCCCATACGGTAGGCAAGAGGCCCCATCGAGCCAGAGAATTGCATCGCAGCATTACGAAAGAGGCTCACACAGAGTCTATGGCTTGTTGCCTACGGATGTTTGTATAATACTCACTTGGGTCTCTGGATCCCTAAGATACTCACATCGGGAGCGCCGTGCGCCCTTGCATCAGGCGGCTTGCTAATGGCAAACTGAAGCTACTATACCCACCAAAAACCTATGCCATTCAACTTGAACAGGAAAATACGGAATCATTGAACGTTCCGGTCTTGCTCGGAATCGCCCCCTCTGGTGGCCCAGAGGCGAGGGAGACATACCCAGGCGCCACTGAACCGCGTTTAGGAAGGTGGTACACAGGCTCCACCACAAGAAATACCACCCACGTTGTTTCTAAACCACGGTAAATTGCAACATCGATGATCGATCTCTGAGGGTATCCAAATCACGTATCCACATGGGCGAAGAAGGATGGAGCAGAGGACCACACTCGCCCGCAAAAGAAATCATCGTTCAAGCAGCAGGGAGCCGACATAAATAGGCCATAGTCGCCCTTGGGAAAGACAGCAAAGCACCACAACAGACCATTGCCACGAAAACGATCAAATCGAACCGCAGTTCAGCAAAAATGAAATTCACGGCCGCTCTCGCATCCTTCATTCTCAGCGCCAGCGCTGTAGCTATCGACGAGAGAGCACTCACCTGTATCATAGGCAACCGTGAAGTTGACACTGTAAGTCTTGATCAGAACATGCTTTCGTTCCTCCATTGACGAATGTTAGTTCGACGACCTCACCGCAGCTCCGGCAGCGCCAGAGCTCTCGCGCGTCGGGAAATATCATGGTCTGGAGTACAATGGCTGGGTCGTTGTGGTACGGTGAACGCTCCAAGCTCTCAGTACACCCCTCTCTGACCAACTCGTATGTAGGACCCAACTGCCCTCGACGAAGTCGTAACGGCAGTCCCTATCCTCCAACAACTCGGCCTCGGCTTCCTAGGCGACATAAACCTCTCCGCCGTCAAGCCTCAAAGCGGCGACCATGTCGCAGCTACCAGCCTCCAAGACGACCTCGTGCAAATCGGCAACGTGACGCTCAAACCCATGGGGACAATGGTTGCGGACCGCACCCAAGGCGTCGGCTCCTTCGATCCAGACTACTTCTACTTCAGCTGCGCTCTCAACACAGGCCAGTCCCTCGTCACGCCTTCCAGTGGATGCACCATCTCCGTCACAGGATTCTACCTCAACGGCGTACAGACGCAGACACTCCGGTTTAAGTCAACTCCAAACAGCCTTTTCGCTGCCCAAATGACTCGGGCCAATTTGCCGTTGACCTGGGTTGGACTGCAGAACATGACCATCGGGATTGAGGAAGCCGATTTCACGCCTGCGCTGACGATCGGCAATATTGATAGCTTTAGCCATTGCAATCGCCCAATTCTTTGAGCTAAAGCACATGAGGGTCCGGATTGGGATGCGGATGCAGTCGCCCAAAGTGAGCAACTGCCGCACCTGCAATCTCTAGAGCCTGCTCATGTAGCTCACAAGCATACCTGGACTGGCAGATCAGTTCTGGGGACGGCGTTGAAGGGGGTCGATTGTTACTTTCTCTCATCATAGGATAGGCAAAATTGAAATAAATACGCTCCTTCATTGCCACCAACTTCGCCTCTTGGACGAATAGTTCAATCCATGACTCTCATTCGTTCTGTTCAATCACGAATACATCTTCTTATTTCTCTCCCTCCTCCCTATGTAATGACAGAAAATATGTACAGCTCGCCGAAAGAATTGATAAAGTCGTTGGTCTCATCGCCCAAACTTAATGGGCTCCTCCCTATCCCGAACCATTTCCAAGCCCGAAAAGTATCCAACGCCATCCAATGCATCCAGCCCCTTTTCTAGTCGCTAAGAACGCTCCAATGTGATGTATGTCAAGTACTGATATCCCCTGAAAGATACTCTCACTTCTTCTAGAAGAAGAATCTGACCAGCATTCCAAAAGCAGTCCCGATCCTCGAAGGAGCCTTCTATTCCTGCTTCGGTAGAGTCGGGCCGGCGCTCAAGCCTCCAAATACAACGCGGCTAAGGGATCGATTGCGCGTATGCGCACGACCTCTTCCGCTCGTATTGTTATTGTTGTTTTCGTTGTTGGAATTGGATCTGACGCTGACACCCGCGTTGGAGCGCCTGGTGTTCAGCTTCTTCAATCCATCCACTGTTCCATCGCCACCGGCGCCTTCGGTCATGGGATCGATCGAACGACCGGTATGCTGAATAGGCAAGCCGTGTTCGTCCAGATCGCCCTGTTCCCAGGTTCGACTTCTGGTGAAATCGTTCTGGCCTTCAGCAAAGGTACTAGCTCTGCGAGCCATGCGGCGATCTGCATCCTCAGCTTCTTTCTGCTGCAGCTTCTCACTCGGAAGCAAAATGGCGCGGTCCAGGGCGTATGGCAGACCTCTGTGTCGTCCACGAATCATCATCGCGATGATGATGAGCTTGCTCAGAGTCCTGAACTCCGCGGAGAAGGAAGCGTTGATACCCGTATAGCCCAAACTCAACCCGACCGTACCGTATGCTGACACGATTTCGAAGAGAATGCTAAAGGTGGTGAACGCCGGTTCGTTCGTGTTGGCTACTCGGTCGCCCTCGACGATGCTGATAATGAACAGGCCCAAGAAGATGAACCACAAGTCGAAAGACAGTTGTCGTCGCAAATGCTGACTGACGTAGCTCTGGTCACCGTCGCCATCTTCTTCTCCACCAAAGATGCCAAGAGACTTCTCTTCGTAGACGTTCGTTCGACGCACCGAGATGGCAATGGGAAAGACCGAGATATACATCATGACGAGGTACGAGACCTGAATCGCCGCATGCAGCTCCGCAAGATTGACAGAGCTAAAGCCGGCGGTACGCGTAGAGACAGCCTGGAAGAATCCGTTCAGAACCTTCTGCGGCCCAGTCAATGATTCGACGACCGTCTGATCAAGATCGAGAATGACGAAGAAGATCAGATCAATCCCGTTCAGCAGCACAAGGATCCAGAACAGCCACCAAGTTGCCTTGGATGGGAACAAAAGGGTGAAGCATCGTCTCGGGTGATCCAAGAGGAATCGGAGCTCTTGATACAGCCGTGAGCCATCAGGTGGATCTCGAACCCTCAAACGCTCGAATTTGCAGCAGACCCAGATAATGAATCGAAGCATGACCGGAAACCCTGTGTTGCCAATGACGATCAAGAAAGCGCCAAAAAGTAGGGGCAAGCCTGCCTTCTGGAACGAGATCATCGAGTCGGGAGTAATCGTCAAGCCTAGATCGTTGAACATGGAGGCAGGCGTGAAGACACCCCACCAGCGCGGGTTCTGTCCGTCCTCTGTCCTGAGCAAATTCGCATAGTAGGGTGAGCTGACGATCCACGGCAAGAACACAACCAATCCCATGATGTGGAAGCCAGCGTAGTAGAAGATCAGAATTCCTGCCAGAGTCTTCAGAGCACGATATTCGATGCCTCCAAGCTCCTCTCGTTGCTCTGCAGACAATCCCAGGAAAGCGCTGTTTCGGCCTGTAGTCGCAGTCCAGCTGAGGTACGGCATCGGGTCTTCTGCTCGGTCAGAGGATCGAGCTCTTGTGAGATTCGTCAAAGTTCTAGAGAATTGACGACCACCCTCTGAGAAGCTGAAGCGACGGCTTTTGCTTCGGCTTTGTGCAAGTCCAACCCTGGGTTGATCACTTGTGCCTGGGCGGTCGTCGACGGTCTGTGTACGATGGCCAGGGTGATCTGGCTCTGTGATGGTGATTGCGGTCCTGGGTTGATCGGGGGAATGGTCGTTTCCACCACTTATACTCCTGCGCCGCTCCGTGTCGTCGCGAGAGGCGATAGTATCTCGTGAATGTAATCGTCGAAGAGCATCGTTAGTACTCAACCTCGTGGGTACCTCGCCACGATCGAAATCTCGAGGACCGGGAATGTAGATTGTGCCAGGATCGTTCTTATCGTTGGTTTGGCGCTCTAGGAACTGGATGTGCTTCGAGGAATCTCGGTGCTCCGGAATTCGTGCAAGTTCTGGTGTCTCGTTCCCTTCAGTTTCCACCTCGTCAGCAAACGTAATGCCGCGGTTTTGAAGTCTCGGATTGAGACCCATATAGTTCGGCTGGGATTCGTCTGCTGGCGACGAGACATGCTGCACCTCAGGCCTCTGCTCAGCAGGAGCTGTCACCGTCTGCTCAGAGCTTGTCTCCGTTGCCCCGTCAGATGTCTCCCTGCTGCTGCCGCTGTGGCTACCACTGGGCGTTGCATCCACGCTCGCAGATCTGGTGTCCACTTCAGCCTTCTCCTCGTCATTGCCACTCCTAACCATCTTCTTGCCCGTGTCCTTGAGCACCTCAATCGCCTTGCCTCTGACGCCTATGCCACCCAATTCCAGCAAATTTGCCTTTTGATTACTCTCGTCTGGCGCCTTGCTCTTGGATCGACTCTTTGAGAAACTCAAGCCTCCCTTCTTTCGATTCGCCCTGACCTCCTTCACGATGTGCTCGAAGCGTCGCTCGAACCAGTAGAGTCGAACAAAGACAACAACGGTGTTGATAAAGATGGGAGTGCAGAGGCAAGCTCCCAGCATGAAGATGATTTGTTGGTAGAGGAAGATCGTGTTGACGTCGATGGTGTTCAGACCAGACTGGGTCGCGGTTCCTGCAGCGAAGAACAGAGCGTCGATATATGCCATGTTCCTCGCTCCGTAGATCATGACGGAAAAGCATATTGTTGCGCCCAGGATATACGAATAGTGAACGGTGATATAGTTCATGCGCGGCCGCCGCCAATTGAAGTTTTTGGGTATGATGCTCACCACCCATTGCCACAGCTCAATGGGCGGCGCGAAAATATCGTGCCACCACGGCTCTTTCTCCATGGCGACGGTTTCGAAGATGCGAAGTGGGTAGGATATCGATGTGTTTGAGAGATGTACGTTGATTGGGAGTCGATACGGATCGTCTGGACGGTCGTAGGCGGAGGGTCAATCGATCGATTCGGTCAATGGCAAGAGTGAGGTCGACTGAGCGTTGTTGTCGTTGGTATCGTCTGGTCGTCGCAGCTCACTTTTCTCACCCACGTGCGTTGCACTGCAGTTCAAACCCGTGTCGAGCCGAATCAGAGGCATCGTGCGCGTGTTATTGACATGACACCACCATCTCTGCCGCGGAAGTGAGGTCGGTCACAAGAGTTCGCGTTGTAGCTCTCGCGGGTGCTGTCGTGCGCGCAAGACGGTGCTGGAGTCGGCCAAGCGCGCGAGAGCTCTTGGAAGGTGGCAGTGCCGCGGGTGATGTGGTAGAAATGCGCGGTCTTCGGTCCTGTGAAAGTGTGAAAGCGTGGTGAGTGATGTGAGAATGTGTAAGCGTTGGGTGAGTGAAGAGAAAGAGAAAGGTTGCTTTTGGCCGCAGTCCGCAACAATGGTCCTGCAATCCAAAACTGGGCAATCAGAGGGATTCGAATTCCAGCGTTGCCGAACGCCCACCCACCACTATGCCGGCTCCTCACGTGCTACGCTAACGCTGACGGGCATCATCTGCGTGGCGCCGTTGGGAGAGCCTGGATCTCGTCCGCATAACGAAAGCATATCGATAGGCGATGCTGGGAGGACGTGTGAGACGTGCTCTGGGCGTACAGGAAATTTTCGAGGAAGGAATTCGGGACACCCGATCGCGCGAAATTGACATGTTGTGCATCCGGTAGCAGCATGTGGACGGCCAGGATGTGGCCTGTTACAGATGCAGGCGACGCCAAGGACCGCGGCTTCTTTCGCTGGTGCCATAGCCATTTTCGCTATGTAGCTAAAGACTAAATTTCGTTCAATATGGCTATTCTGCGTGGGAATTGACATTTTGCGATTGAGGATGGCATTGAGTAGAATGCGATCTCGTCATTTAGCATGCTTCCCTAAAGACGTCTTTGCTACTTTGCTCCTTTCCGCTATCAGATCCCATTTGGATGAACGCCAAGGCAAGAGCGTTGGTGAAATGGGAACAGACGAAATGATACTGCCGCAGTGCTTTCCTGCATTTTCAATACACTGCGACTGCTTTTCCAATGTGCCAAATGCCGTCTGCATTTAGAAAGAGCTCTCGAAACTTGGTGAATTGCTCAAAGTCGCCGACATCACTGGTCGCTTGAATCTCGCAAGCTTTCAATGCGACTGGCGACAAGCTCACGGATCCCGGAAACCAGATTCGAGCACGCTGTGCTAAGAATTTCGCCTGAGGCAGCCATGAGGACAATAATAAGTTGAATCTGCAGTTGTGAGGGCAAGCGGTGGTAGTCACGGCATTTTCGAAGCTCCTCCTTGGTCGGCTTCTTACGCAGAGACTCTGTCTCTCTTCTCGTTCTTCGTATGTTTGCTTTCGAATTATTATAGATACTCCGCTGCCGCACACCTGTAAATGATTTTAGCCATCTTCAAATCGTCCATTGTACTCACCAATCTGCATTCGACTTTCAACTACATGTCGGATCGATATCTTCTTTATCTTACCCTCACCCACCTACCAACCATCAGCGGTTCAGCCTTAACAATCAACATCCAAACAACCATAATACAAGATGAAGTATCCTGTGGAATATATCGCAGAACTCTTCAGCCTGCAGAAGCCAGACCTCCATCCGCAGCTTCAAGCGGTTTCAAAAATCAACGGTCTCCCCCCGGAAAGGGTTGGAATGAACCGCAGAGGCTTCTTCAGCTTGCAGAACAACGGAATCATCCTTGGAAGAGATACCAAACCTCGTTGGATCAGGTTTCGGGACAGTAACGAAGGTCATGAGCGGGCTTGGGATTACCTTGCGGAGCTTGCAGCCGAGCGAGGGGAGGAGTTCGAATTTCGACAGCGTGAATACATCGAGTCGACCCGAGGCAAATATCCATGGTGGAAGTTCAAGAAATGTCGCAAAGTCAAGCAGGTCCAGAGGATACTGCAAGAGCAGATCGGAAACTTGGATCTCATCAGTCCGACACCAAGGCCGTCTGGATCATTCGAGGACGCTCCTGTTCAAGACGTAGGCGGCACAATAATACCAATGTGTTACCAAAGACCAGAGCGCGGGGAGGCCGGCCCGTCGAATTGGGGCAAGAAGCAGAAAGAGCTCCAAAGGCAGGGAAGTGCACGAAAGCAGAAGCAGGAAGAAGAGCGACAAGACTCAGGAATGACTGCAGCAGAAGAACAGTTGCTAAAGGCAGTCGACGCTTCCACGCCTGACGAACCAGAGTCACCAGATCGCATGAACAGCGACGGAGGACAGCAAACCACCAGCAGCTCCGGACACTCCGAGCCAAGCGAGACCAGCGGCGAAAAGAAGATTCAGATCAACAAAGAGTTTGCCGAGCATTCAAATATCTGCGCAATGCGCTTCCAGCTGGCAAGCTTCCTCGAAGACCATGGACCGGCACCCAAGAATGTCGGAGCTTTCGATTCCGAGTGTCATCGCGCATTTCGCCGCGCATATGTTTTGTCTTCGCTGCATCGGTTGTGCGAGGGTTGCAAGAATGAAGGATGGACCTGTTTTGTCTTTGACATGGCAGACTCCGACGCTGGCCAACCCGTTGGTTGGCCGTACCAAGACGAAGCCAACTTCTGGTACGATTTGGATGAGACTCAGCAAGCTCCTCCGGCGGATGTGAGTGTCGAGATTCCATGTCCTCAGCAGAATGCGCCAAATGGGCAAAGCTATGAGGGCAAAGGCAAGGCTAGAATGGTGTGAGCCGAAGTGTATGAGGGCTTCTGTAGCGAGATGGCGCAAAGTTTTCGGCATGTTAGCGATACCCGCCCAGAGGGCAAGAAGATACATGTCCGGGCAGCCTCAGATGTGTCGCGTGCTGATGTAGAATAACAAAATGTAGAAAAGCACAACGAAGTTAGATTTCAAGTGCGCGATGAAGTCCGAAATACGTGTCGGTAGTCTAACGCACGTCCCTCTCTAGCCTCATTGGTCACTGCCGCGCACGTGGAATCCCTCACCCCTGCACGCTTCCATCCTTCGAGATAAATTCCATCTCTCAACCAAAAATGCCATTTTTTGGCACATCTCAAATTCCATCATGGCAGAAACTGACAAGCGACGACTACCAAAGCCCGAGCCACCCAGGCCATCCGGCATCAACAACGAAGTGAGGCCCTTCTCCTGGGCGGATCCCGGAACCTGGCCAGCCTCTCTCAAATTCCTGCCCGCATATGTTGCTCTCGTGGCCATCTTCATCGCCGTATACTACAACAAATTCACCGATACGAGCTTGGACTTGACATCTTACGAAGCATGTGCATCGAGCTTCAGCTACGGATTCCCAGTCAACGCGGCTCTCTTTCAGTCTCATCAGCATTCGAAGCGCAGCTGGGAGGTCGGATATGCATACGAAGGAACGCAACAGATTTTCAATCCAGACAGATCAGTCTTCGGCCGTGATCCATTTCCGAATGGCAAGGTTCCCGCTCTGGGGCTGAAGCTCGACGAGGCGAGCCTGTACGTTCAATTTAAGATCAACAAGTCTGGGCCTGCTCTCTTCGACGAAGACGATGGTGCTGTATCTGACCCAGCTTCGCTCGGAGTGGCGGCCTTGCAACTTGCGCAGAGATCCATCTCGCAAGGCTACCTTGAGGCAGCAACTCGGCAAAAAGACTTGCTACTGAACAAGGCTCCTCGACACAGCAACAAAGCCATCAGCCATCGACCTGAACGAGTCGAGTTGTGGTCCGATGCCATCGCCATGTTCCCACCCTTTCTAGCTTACTACGGCGTTGCCACAAATGATCTCGAGATGGTCAAGGAAGCAGTCCTGCAGATCGGCCATTACCGCGATCTTCTGAAGATCCACGAGGATGGGCCAAGATACGGTCTTTGGAAGCACATTGTCTCCGAACAAGGTGACGTGGACGCTGGTGCGTGGTCTACGGGAAATGCGTGGGCTGCATACGGAATGGCCAGAGTGAGAGCAACCGTCGCAGCCTGGCCGACTAGTAGCACCAGCATGACCAAAGAGCTAAATGCACTGGACTCCGCCATCGAGGAGATCCTAGACGGTGCAATCAAGACCGACGATGACTTGTCTTGTCTTCTCACAAACTACCTCGGCGACAAGACGACTCAAGGAGAGACAACGGGAACGTCACTTCTCGCCGCCACAGCATACCGCATGGCAATTCTCTCGCCTGAGCGCTTCGCCAAAGACAAGTACTTGAGCTGGGCGACGCAAAAGCGAAAAGCAGTGTTCCAAAGAATCGACGAGGACGGAATCGCTAGACCGGCCGTCAATCCGTACAAGCCTCAATCAACAGAAGTGATCGACCTGAGTCCAGAAGGTGAAAGCTTTCTCCTTATCTTGGGAGGGGCATGGCGAGACTGCGTCTGCAGAGGACCGCCAATCTGCCTGCAAACATATTTGGAAGAGAATCCGACAGAACCTGTTCGAGAGATTTCCCTTAAAAGCCTGACAGGACATTCGCTTGAAGAGCTCCCTGCGCTGGTGATGGGGCCGATAGAGCGACTTGTGAAATACTTCAAGACGCCGGGATCATGAGGCTCAGTACCTCAGTGAGGCGCTTCGCCAACTACATTTCCGCTCGGCCAAAACCTTGCCACAATGTACTGGTGTCCAGTGGCTCGATCGATGGCACATCCCATTCCGACAAGTGTGGTGTCTTTCCAGACCATCTGTCCTCGCACTGTCAGTGAATATGGAAGCCAGACAGGCCTCAACAGCAACAGCAGCTCACTTGCGTATACTGCATATGCACCTCCTCACACCTCTCACCACACTCCATCGCAATCCTCCCCTCACCACCATCAACCCGAGCAAACCGACAAGGCCACCTCTCTTTCTCCCTATACACCCTCCTCGCCGCAGGACTCAACGGATCCCGAAACGGCGGATTCCGCAAGCACACGGTAACATTCTCATTCGTGCCCGGATCCCGCATACGGAGTCTTCCCTTTCTCTGTCCGAGATCGCGACCAGCGAGGTGCTCGGCCCAAGTCTGCGCCTCTTGAGCCAGAGAGGAGGACCATGAGAGAGGAGGGACGTGCAATTCGGAGCGGGCGAGGTTGTGGATTTCGAGGGCGGAAAGTTGTTCTTCTGTGAGGGAATCAGAGCTCGATGGTGAGGCTTCTGTGATGTCTATTGAAGAGGGCGAGGGAGAGGTGTTCCGGGTTGTGGACATTTTGCGATTCTGTAAGCGTTAGCAGCTTTGTTCGTAGCACCATCTAGCAAAAGGGCTCTCGAGTCTCCTTTGATTGGCACTCGGTATTTCTTCACCATTTCCTCCAAGCCACACGTTCTCGTGAAGAAGTAGCGCACAAATTAGAACGTACAGGCAAGCGGCATTTGGGGCTGCTTATCTTCACAAGGAGGAATGAAGTCTTCCATAGCGACTTCCACTGCCAAATCCACTCCACGTACGACCAGAGACAGTACAGGCTCATCTGTTCAATGCTTTTATTCATAGCAGCGACATGCCGCACTCACAGAGCAGCCCGCTGTCCCAACCATCCAACGCCGTTCGCTTAGAACGCTGCACACATCTCCCAAGAAAGAGACTTCCAGAATATCCACATCATCATCTTCATCCTCATCACGCTCCAACAATAGCAAGAAAAGCCTCCTACGACTCAATCTTCTCCCCCTTCCCCTCCATACTCACATCCTCCCCCTCCTTAACCCCATTCTCCCCACCAGCCAAAATCCTCGTCTTCACCCTCTCATCCACAGCCCCACCAGGCGTATAACTAACCACCTCCCCCTGCTCATCAACAAACTCCCACCGATACCGACTCAAGTAATGCGGAATCGCGCTAAGCTGCGGACCATAGCGCTGCGAATTATCGTACAACTCGAACAAGGGCACGGCCAGCAATTTCATATTCTTGGGCACGCTGAGGACTTTGGCTTTCGGGAGCTGGATGAAGTAGAGCTTTTTGCATTCCTTGGGGCGCGTGACGTGAGGCGGAAGGAAGGGGTACATGAAGGTTTCGAAGTTGGGGCGGTACCATTGGGCGAGGGTGTCGGCGACGTTCCAGTCGAGGTCGGCGGCTTCGCGTTCGGAGAGGGAGCCGGTGGGGGCGAGGCGTTCGTTTAGGCGGGTTTTGAAGCCGGCGATTTCTTCGGCGTCGTGGGGGAGGTAGTCGCCAGGGCTGTATCAACATCAATATCGTATAACCATACCCAGAATGAAGATGGTATACGCACAGCTTGAAAAAGGCATTCGCAATCTGCAGCATCAAGACGTGCGGATGATTGTGCTCATGGCAGACCAACACGCCCTCACACGTCCTCCGCATTCCATATTTCTCGTAATGCTCTTCCAACCGCCGTAATCGATCTTTCACCGACGGATCCTCCTCCGGCTGCGTCTCTTTCGTGCCAAAAGTGTAGTTGCTGAGCGGGTACAGGCGAATGGTGGGCTGCTGCTGCGAGTCGAAGGGGAGGATGTCTTTGACGGGGATGCTCGATTGCTGGTGCTGCGGCGGGACGGTCGCCATGGTGAATTAAGAATTGCCGTACAGGTAGAGGAGATATACGGAAGAAAGTGAGGTTGATGTCCGCGCGCAAGCACCATTCACTGCAGTCGCATCGAGGTCGAAGCTCCAGGCGCGCTAGTGCCCAAAGGGGAAGGAGCAGCTGCCAGGGTGCCTGCCAAGACATCAGATACGTACCGACGCTATCCTGCGATAACGGCAACTGGTCACAAGTGCAGCCGAATAACCGACTGAACAAACGATCGTTCTTGAATCAGCCTCCTAGTTCGAATCCAATATTGAATATCCTAAGGATGTGCCGGTACGCCCCTCGATTTCTTGACCCAGACCTTACGCCATGAACCCTGCCGCTTACCTTTACCACCCCGGTCAAGCTAAACGCAGAGCCTCCACTCTTGCTTGATCCATATATCCACCCATCACTGACTTCCACATCACAGCTGGTTCGCGTACATCTCTCCAACGGAGCCCTGCCTCCTCGAAGACGTCCTCATCTCCCCCAAACACTCCCTCGTCAAACAAGTCTCAGACCACTACCTCCCCAAACTCCTCCCACACTCGCACGACACAACCGCCGAAGACGACGTCAAAGCTCGAAATGTAATCGACAACTTCGACGGCCTCGGAGTCGCCTGGTACACGACCTCCAACGCGGATTTCGAATGCGGTAATTCCGGCGAAAGCAGCGATGGATTGCAGAAAGATGTAACTCATCCCCTCTCCCACCTCACCACTCCACCCACTAACTTCCGTTTCCCTTCGTGGCACCCAGGGCCTCCGACCAGCAATGTACAAAACAATCCAACCGCCCCGAAACGACACAAACTTCCTCTCCATCTGCGCCAACACGGAAACCAGGGTGTGCTTCGGGCACATCCGCGCCTCCTCCGGCTCCGCCATCACGCCAGTGAACAACCACCCTTTCATCTTCGGCCGGCATACATTCATGCACAACGGCGCGGTCAGCGATTTTCTCTCCATCAAACGCGACGTCGTGAACGAAATGTCCCAGGAAGTATACAGTCGAATTCAAGGCGGGACGGATTCTGAGTACTTCCCCCTTTCCCCATTCCCCTACCTCCAAAAAATCATCCTGACTGACTGATCGTAAACCAGACACCTAGCAGGCCTCTACATGACCTACCTAACCTCCCACTCCACCTCCCCTCACCCCTTCGAAGAAACCTACCCCCTCCAAAGCATGGTAGCCGCCCTGCACAGCACAATAGCCACAATCCTCGGGCTCCAACAAATCCACCACGGGTCATCCAAAACTCCCAACTCCCTAAACCTCTGCGTGACCGACGGCCTCACCCTCCTCGCCTACAGATTCCGAAACCATCGGACTTCCCAACCGCCTTCGCTGTACTACTCCATCAAAGCCGGGACGACGCTGAATCGGAAATATCCCGATAATCCAGATGGGGCGAAGACCGTGGGGAGGGAGATAGGGATTCCGGAGGAGATGCACGGGAAGCATTTGATTGTTGCGAGTGAGCCGAGTACGTATCGTGAGGAGGATTGGGAGCTTATTGGGAAGAATCAGATTCTTATTGCGGGGTCGGATGGAGTTTTGAAGGTTGAGGATGTGCCGTATGGGCAGGGCTGGGATGCGGAGGGTTGATCTTCTTCGCGGTAGAGGACGGATGACTTCCTGTGAGATCGATCAGTTATTAACGACAGTATGACTTCAGCAAATCAGTATCGAGATTCGAAGAACTTTCTTCCTTTCATGTCTTTGCATTCATTGTCCTACGAAGATGTTTCTTCTCCGCGGTCTCGGCCTCGACCGCGTTTGCAATTGAAATGGAGAATGCCAAGTAGCGCCTCGCTGGAATTTGCACCAACTTTCATTTCATTGCCAGATCTGCGATTGTTGCAGACTAGCCTCCCTGTTGACCTTTGCTCTCTTTCGGCGGCCGGCCTCGCGGCTTCCCGCCAGATGCTACTCTCTCTGCATTCCTGCGCGCTCCAGGGCTGGAGTTACTCTGACCAGTCGAGGCTCTCACAGATGGCGTGCTTGGCGCAGCACCGGTTGGGGGAGCATCCGTAATCATTGCATCCAAAAGTGATCTGCCCATATCTTTCACAGACTGCTCATTGTTGTCTTTGGTGGGCACAATCGAGGAGACTGCACTCGACTTGTTGGCCTTTTGCTGCCCGTTTTTCGAAGCTTTGCCCAGTTCAGGATCAGACTACATCCCACCTTGGCCCTCGACTTCTTTCTTCTGCACGAAGCTCGGTGGAAGCTCGACCAAGTGCCTACTCGCGCGCCAACACTGGATGAGGTTGTCTTCCCCTGTCGAGCACATGACCCACGGATCGTTTCGGTTCCACGAGAAGTCGGACAGACGGTTAGTGTGACCTCCGTGCATGAAGAGCATCTCGGGCGGTCCGTCCTCAGCGTCTTCTGGAGTCTGCTCGGCTCCAGTCTTGGAGATGTCCCAAAAGATAATGCGGCGGTCGTTGGATGATGAAGCGATGATGGCCGAGTCGTGCGGGTGCCACTCAACCTTGGTGATGGCATCCTTGTGTCCCTCGAGGCTGTGGATCTTGCCGTGCGCAGGGAAACGGAGGTCGAAAATACCTATTGTCTTGTCCGCAGAGCCCGCTGCAAAGAGCTTATCGTGCTTGGGGTGGAAGGACAACGAGTTGATGGCATCTGTGTGTGCGTTAACGAATTGAATCGCAGCGCGGTCGTCGTTCTTGGAGCGGAGATCCATCAGACACATTGTCTGGTCGTCTGAGACAGAACCGAACAGGTTCTTTCCGTGCTGCGGGTGGTACTGCACGTCGTTGACGACTGCGGAGTGCTGGGTAAATGTGCGTGCGGGCGAGATGGTCGGGTTCTCCTTGTTGTAGCTGCCAACCAGATCCCACAGACGGACCGTGGTGTCTTCGCCTCCTGAAATGAGCTGGCCCTCGGTATGTGGGTTCCACTCCAATGCGAATCCTTCCTTCTCGTGGCCCTTCAGCGTCATCTGGGGCTTGATCTCGCCAGTCGGCACGGATGGGTGCTTTGAGCGGTCCCACACGTACACATTCTTGTTCGGCGACCATGTTGCGATGATGTTGGGGTTCTGAGGCTGGTAGCGAGCCTTGTTGACTTCACCTGGATGGGTGATCTTCTGAATGACGCTGAACTGGATGGGCTCCTTGGTCGCGCCATGTCCTCCCAGCTCTTCTGTTTGTGGGTTGTAGTCGGCGACTGTCATTGCTGGCGGCTTGGGCAGGTTGATCTGGCAGAGCTGGAGGTAGTCCGTTGCGTTCCCGCTGGTGTGAGTGCCAATGATCATCTTGTGTCGTCGGAATGGTTTGCCAGGAATTTCCTGAACGTCTGGCAGCCATTGGGTCGTGAGAGTGGGCCATTCGAGGGCGCGGCTGTACATGATGTCGTAGAGGAAGACGCTGTTCTTCTTCCATATCTTGTACTCTTCGTTGATGAGCTTGTTCTGGATGATCTCCTGGTCCTCGCCCGTCTGGCCGGCCATTTCTGCGAGAGAAGAAGATTGTAAGTAAGAAGAACTCTGTGGAGGTCGCTGAGTAGTGGCTGGAACTGCAGTGGGCGCTCTGGGAGGGGCACGGATTGGAGGCGGAGAGGGAGCTCTCGCGGGAGGGCTGGCGGCGGGTGCCGTGTCGAGCACCGAGGGAGCGGATCCTCTGGGCGTGCGTGGTCTCTGGCGGGCAGTGGGAGCAGAAACGGGAGAGGCAGACGTGTTTCCACTGCGAGTCCTGTTGAGGATCGGCTCCGGGTCGAAGATGGTGTGGCCGACCTTGACACTACCCAGGTTGCGCACCTCCCGCGACTGGTGCCGCCCATGTCCACGCGAACCGCTCATGCTGGGGTAGAGATGCTGACCATACGATGCCGGACAAGAATGAAGTGTACGGTGTAGGGCACAGCGCGTGTCGAGGACTTACCGGTGTCGTCCATGGTGGACGTGAGGGAAGCGCGTGCGGTGGGCGTAGGAAAGAGCAGGCGCGGATGTTCTTCGGCGCGCAAGAGACCAGGGCGATGGTCTGGATCGAGGATGAGGGCGCGATGGACTGCAGCGAGTGGGTTCTTGTCTCGCGGCGATGGGGCGCGGTTAGGGGTGGGATGATGAATATAGTAGTGGTGAAGGAAGTTTTGTAGAGCAGCTCGCTAGCACAGGCACAAGCAGCACTGCACCTCACACACACGAGACGCGTGAGAGAGCTCCGAAATTGACCGCCGACGCGCGCCGACAATCCGCGCTAGAGCCAAAGCTGCATGTGGGGGCGGGTGCCGCCGCCGTCTGTGCTTGCGATCCGATTCCGATGATACACTCATCCTCAGCGTCACCACACACACCTACTCTTCTTCTTTCTCCAAGGACTCCGTGTCGGAAAGTCGTCGCCGCCCATATCACCACCTCCTCCTCCATCCTCATCACACTCTCTACAGACCTGCTCACAGCGAAGATACAGACCCCCGCGGTTGGTCTTGAAATACAGCCGCCGCCATCATGGGTACGAGCCACGGCCGCATACGGCATCCCTCGAACATGCGCATACTGACCACACCAAGGTGTCCCCAAATTCTTTCGCTGGCTCTCCGAGCGCTATCCGGCCATCTCCCAGCTGATCGCCGAGAACCGCATCCCCGAGTTCGACAACCTCTACCTTGACATGAATGGAATCATTCACAACTGCACCCACAACAATGCCGACTCTGCGACCAAGGCACGACTCTCCGAAGATGAAATGTTCATCAAGATATTCAACTACATCGAGCATCTGTTCGGGAAGATTAAGCCGCAGAAGATGTTCTTCATGGCCATTGACGGTGTGGCCCCGCGCGCGAAGATGAACCAGCAGCGCTCTCGCCGTTTCCGAACAGCCCTTGACGCTGAGCGGGCGCGCGACAAGGCGATCAAGGACGGTCTCGAGCTGCCCAAAGAAGATCCATTCGATTCGAATTGTATCACCCCAGGAACTGAGTTCATGGCGCGCTTGACACAGCAGCTGAAGTATTTTATTGCGAAGAAGGTCAGCGAAGACATCGACTGGCAAGGATGTGAGATTGTATTGTCAGGGCATGAAGTTCCAGGAGAAGGAGAACACAAGATCATGGAATACATTCGTCAGGCAAAGAGTCAGCCTGGTTACGACCCGAACGTGCGACACTGCTTGTATGGATTGGACGCAGACTTGATCATGTTGGGTCTTTTGTCACACGATCCGCACTTTTGTCTGCTTCGTGAGGAAGTCACATTTGGGCGACAGAGCAAGCAGAAGAGCAACGAGCTGGAGCACCAGAACTTCTATCTCATGCATCTGTGCATAGTACGCGAGTATCTGGAGCTGGAGTTTCAGGAGCTGAAGAAGCCGGAAAACTTGTCTGGTGTCACGTTTGACATGGAGCGAATCATTGACGACTTCATTCTTATGGCATTCTTCGTGGGCAATGATTTCCTGCCAAACCTGCCACACTTACACATCAATGAAGGAGCGCTGGCGCTGATGTTTGAGGTCTATCGGAAGGTGCTGCCCAAGGCGGGTGGCTACATCAACGACAGCGGTGTGATTAATCTGAAGCGTCTGGAACTGCTGTTGAAGGAGCTTTCCGCAGTCGAATATCGATTCTTTGAAGCAGAGAACCAGGATGCGAACTGGCTGAAGGACAAGAGCTATAAACAGGAAGACGTGATGGTCAAGGCCAAGAAGAGAGGAATACAGAGCATGACTTCGGGTCAGAAAGAGCTGTATCAAAAGGTGAAGAAATACGTGAACAGTCGTGCAGGAAATGGAGAGACGGCGGCGCTGGACTTGCCAAGCACGCTGAAGGCCGCAGATCGCGCGTTCATCGAGGAGCTCGCTGGAAGCTTACACTTGCAGTCCGCGAATGTGGTGGATGACGAGGGTAACCGTCACATGCAGCTCTCATTCCCTCCGCGTCCAGAAATGGACGATGAGGAGGATGATGAAGACGAAGAAGCCCAAAATGCACTGCTGCGTGTGTTCAAGCAATACGATCGCGCCAAGATCGAGGACGTGTCCGCGTCAGAAGCGCAACAGAAGGCGATGGAGAAGTACGAGCAAAAGTTCTACGACTGGAAGAACAAATACTACACCACCAAGTTTGAATGGGGCTTGGAGAACAACGAAGAGATGAGAAAATTGGCCGAGAACTATGTTCAGGGTCTGCAGTGGGTGTTGCTCTACTACTATCGGGGTGTCGCATCCTGGCCGTGGTACTACCAATATCACTACTCACCCATGATCAGCGACGTCCTCAAAGGGCTTAACGCGAACATGGAGTTCCATTTGGGCCAGCCGTTCCGGCCCTTCCAGCAACTCATGGGAGTGCTTCCAGATCGAAGCAAGTCCATCGTGCCGAAGGTCTACTGGGATCTCATGACGAATCCCAATAGTCCCATCATCGACTTCTACCCACGCGATTTTGAACTCGACATGAACGGGAAGAAGATGGAGTGGGAGGCTGTTGTCAAGATTCCTTTCATCGATGAAAAGCGCCTTCTGTCAGCGATGGCGTCGAAAGACCCGTTGCTCTCAGAAGACGAGCGGAGACGAAACGAATTTGGCGTCAGTCTCAAGTTTACGTACGCTCAGCAGGTAGACTACACCTACCCAAGCAGTCTGCCTGGCATCTTCCCCGATATCGAGCATTGTCGCGTGGTGGAGAACATCTTCGAGTTGCCGACCATGGAAGGGCTCGATTACTACGTTGGGCTGGTAGACGGCGTCAAGATCGGAGCGGCTGCACTGGCTGGCTTCCCATCTTTGCGCACATTGCCACACACGGGCCAGCTGGGCTTCCATGGCGTCAGCGTGTTCCAGCAGGAAAGTCGCAACGAAAGCATGGTTGTCACCTTGAGCGAGGGAGAAGAAAATGGTACTCTTGCTCATGCACGCCAACGTCTCGGAAAGGCCGTCCACATTGGCTACCCATTCTTGCAAGAAGGAAAAGTCACGAGCGTGTCTGACGAGCTCATGACATACTACTTGGCAGATCCACAGTTGCCAGCTACAGAGCAGAATATCATGCAAGAGCCACATGCGCCGAAGGGGATTGAGGATTGGAAGAAGAAGGCGACACGAATTGAGACCCACTACAGCAAGCGACTTGGTGTCATCATCGGCACTGTCGAGAGTCTGGTGCAGATTGAGCCTCTCATTGGCTTGCGCAAGACTGAGTTGGGTGCTACTGTGAAGGAGTATGCGCCCGTGCCCGGTATCGAGCCTGACTATGCGACGCAGACCATTGTCGACGAGGTCATTAGTGAGGACCAACGTTTCTTGGAGAGAGCTGCAGTGCCTATCGAGCAGGAGTTCCCGCCTGGCACTCGCGCGTTCTTCTTGGGAGACATGGCGTATGGTCGGCCGCTGCAAGTCACTGGGCACAAGACAGCGGGAGATGGCGTTGACAAAGCCGACATTTGGGTGTCGATGCTCAAGAACCGCGAGCCAGAGTTCGGCATGGAAATTGCGATGCAGTCGGAGAGGAGAAATCCGTACATACCGGCCTTCCAAGTCGCACGCCAGCTGAGCTTGCACCCGCTGGTCTTGTCGAAGTTGACTTCCGCTTTCAACGTCAACTCATCCGGACTGAAGCTCAATCTTGGGCTGAACTTGAAGTTTGAGGCGAAGAAGATGAAGGTGCTGGGCTACAGTCGCAAGGGCGAGAGCGGATGGGAGTACTCGCCCAAAGCGATCGACCTGATCAAACAATACATGATCAACTTCCCCGAGTTTGTTGCTCGCATCGCAGCAAACCCGACTGGTGACGGGTGGGAGGACACAGCATTCTACCCGGACCCGCAGGAAGCCAAGCTTAAGATGAAGGAGATTGGCCAATGGCTGAAGAGCGTGGAGACCAAGTCGTTCGAGCGTGTTCCACTTGAGGCGGAACAGCTGGACGGCGACACAGTCATGGCTATTGAGAAGGCTGCCGATGCGGTCAGCCAGGCAAGTGCGGCGGAAGGCAACATGGAGGGCAAGCAAATTGGTGGCGTTCCACGAAGCGCCTTGCTCAAGCCCTCCGATGCTGACCAGCGCACTGGCTCTCAGAAGTTTCGACTTGGTCATCGTGTCGTGTATGTCCTCGATTCAGGCCGTGTGCCTATCGCTATGAGGGGTACGGTCGTCGGCCTGACGAGGACTCCACGGAATGTGCTGCTTGACATCGTTTTCGACGCCACATTCATGAGCGGTACTTCCCTGAACGACCGCTGCTCCCCATTCCGAGGCAGCACAGTGCCATCGAATGCTGTCTTGAACTTGAGTGAGAAGCAGGTCGTGGCCATGTCCAAGGCGGGCAAGGACCGCGCACCGCAGCCGTCGTTCACACCCATCCGCGGCGGCCAAGCTGCTCTTGCCAGCGCCTATGGCATGCCGGGAGGTCCTCAGCTCATCGCAGCTAACACTCCTCCCCCTCTCCGTGGCGGCTGGCGCGGCGCTGTCAACGGGCACGCGCAGGCCAACGGCACGCCGCGCGGAGGTCGTGGCAGAGGCAATGGAGGCCAGCAAACCACTCTGCCATTTATGCCTCGCGGAGGTCGCGGTGGCATGAACGGTAACGCTGGCAACTTCAACCCTCGCGGCGGCAGAGGTGGTGCACCGAACCGCGGCGGCTACACGATCATCGACAACAGCGATCCTTCTGAAGGCGTAGTTCGCAACAACCCGCAGTTCCGCCCGCAGAACTACAGCAATGTGCCACCGCCTTCCAACCTGAACGAGAGAGGCGGTGGTCGTGGACGAGGCCGTGGTGGTAGAGGTGGACCCCGCGGTGGTCGTGGAAATGGGAATGGGAATGGGAGGGGTAGAGGCGAAGTGACCGCCAGCTGAGCTCAGCTTGAGTTGGAGGCTGTCAGCGTTCTCAACGATGTCTTGTCATACCAGTGAGTAGTCCTGACATGAACGAGTTAGATTGACCATTATTGGCACTCGCTTAAGCAAAAGGTGTCATCTGTTCACATGTCTGGGACAGGCAAATTCGAGTTCTCGACGTGGAGACTGCTTACGGCAAAGCTTCAGGAGTAAGTGAATGTTTCTATCTTGTCCTCATACGGCCCACAAGCGCAATTTTGGGTATCCAGCCCCTCTGCTGTCCTCACACATAGTGAGTATATAACCCACTGCATCTCTACTCACCTTCATAGATCCCATATACACAAAAAGATCTCACCAAGCACCCTCAGCGACCAACGTAGAAGAAAGCCCTCCTCACCATGCAGCCAAAAACCCTCCTCACGGCCACCCTGGCCATCGTCCCCGCGCTCTGCGCTCCCCACCGCGCCACCAGGGAGACTCCCGACCGCACGACCCTCGCCTCCGCCCTCGAGACGTCGTCCGCCGCCGCCGCCGCCTCCCCTGTCCCGAGCGGTTGGCACGTGGCGACCGTTCTCCTCCCCGATTCCGCCCCTGCTCCGTCCGCTGCCTCCTCAATTGGGGGTAGTAATTTTTACCTCTCAACTCTGCATACTTCGAATAAGCTAGCGAAGCAGAAGTGTCCGATTGGAAAACACCATGAACCGGTGGATTGTATTTCTAAGCGGGCGAGGGATTTGCTCAAGAAGTTTTTTGAGGAGCCGGTTGTGGAGGAGAGGGTGGGGGATTTTGATCGCGACAGGAAGAGCAAGAGGGGTGAAGGCGAGGAGCCGGGAGAGGAGGAGGATGAGGATGAGAAGTTGCGCAAGGCTCAAGAGGGGCTCGCAGACAGTTTGTTCGAGGGGTACAAGCCACTGTGGGGTCATGTGGGGATTCCATTCCGTAGGGGGTTGGAAGCTAAGGAAAAGGAGGGAGGAGAGGGAGAGGGCGCGGAGAAGTGGAAGCCATGGGAGAAGCCGGTGGAGCCTGATGTGCATTATTTTGATTCGGATCTGGATGATGGGCAGGAGGCGGAGGACGAAGAGAAAGGAGAGGAAGAATTCGACCCCTGGAATCCAATCTTGCCGCCGAGACCTGTTCTCCCGCCGCCTCATCCTCACCAACACGACGATCCGGACGGCAAGAGCCCAGCTTCCGAACAATGGCAAAACCCGAAAGTAGGAGATGCCGTACTTTGGACGCCCGAAACCATGGACGCAATTCAACACGAGTTGGACTTGGACAACGGAAAATCCGAAATCGTCCCCCGAGATCTCACCTCTTCCGCCTCCCCCTCGCCCCTCTCCAGCAAGGATACCACCCACAAACCCCCCGTCGACACAGGCAAATACGGGCCCTTCACGGGGGACATCTACTGGGCCATAACCAACGAGACGGCTTGGGAGACTTTCGGCGAGGAAAGCCACCATTCCAAGTCCACAGAACGCAAGATAGGGATCCTGACGTCGAAGCTCTCGGAATACATAGCCACCAACTCTGCGTCTGAGACGTGCATCGCGATGGTGAAAGATGGAGAGCAGTTTGCTAGCGTTGTGGTGACGTTTGGTAAGTCTTTTCCCTAAGCCTGAAGGCTGAAGCTCCAGCTACTTGATGTTGAGAATGAGGAGAGATGGTCGCTAACAGAAGGTGATATTGTAGGCATGCGAGGCGAACACATCAAGTACAGCAGCTCGGACGACGTGAGGGCGAAATTGGCGCGGTGTGAGGTGGAGGAGATGAAGAAGTATGGGGATGGGTTTGAGGGGTTTGAGGTTTAAGAACTGCAAGAGATGGGCAGTTGAAGAAGAGGGGATTGAGTGGAAGGGACAGATTGTGGTAACGAGGAGACAGACGCTTGGAACTGTTGGAACTGGTTGGAAGGAAAAAGGAGCTTGGATTTCATAAAAGCTTCGAAATGGAAGACTGACTTTTGTCTTCCAAACTTCATTTCATCCTAGCGCTGTTGTGATGAATAGTCGCCGCTGCGTTGTTCAAATGGACTGACATTGATTTTATCGCTCGGTGTTGTTGGAAGATGTAGTCCCCCACAGACCCTTCCACCATTGCGGTCGTCTCAGCCTCAGCTGAATCCCCACCCACCCACCAAGAGCAACCCACTTTCAGGATCACCACATCTCTCGGAGTTCGAATCTTCCAACTAGTCGAATCTTTCGATTACCAACCCCGAAGGACTTAGACACCTGTCCTTCACATGATGCAACAGAATGACGACAGATAATAGACAGATATTCTCCGAAGGAAGTGAACAACGTGACATCCTCCGATGTCAGTACGCATTGCCAAACAGCGAGCACTGGCGCGATGGTCCAAGGGTTCTCTGTGAATCAATTCAAAGACATGTGTAATCGAAACGCTGCTTAGCATGCGAGTGCTCGAACTCCTGAGATTCCGTCTCGCGTGCTGAGTTGCCCAGCTGGATGTTGATCAGCACAATAAGCATTCCCCAACGACTTCAAATCATTCTTCTGCCGTCCGTGTCAAGCTTCAGTTCAGTTACTTGAGCATGGAGAATTCCCTAGTGAAGAGCAAAGCAGGACAGGAAAGGCTGTGAATGAGCCTGCCTGGAGAAGTTCAGTCAGAAAGGGCATTCATATTCGGTGAGCGAACTTTTGGCCGTCATTGTCATTCCGACATCAGCGAATGTGCAGAAGGCGTAATGTATGACCTGAGGAAGACAATCCCAACCTCTGGTAGACAATACCATGTCGCACAGCGCTGTCATTCGCAGCAACGATTCTCCCATGAGCGCGGATCCTCGATGTTGAGCAGTATCGTTAATATGGAAACCAATCTACGATCCGGAGTAACATCTGCTTACGTTCGCCCCGATGTTCGAGGCCAGCACGCAAATATCGGTGCACGATGATGTCGCTTCGGCATCGGTAACCCGTATGAGACCGATGCTGTCGCAGATACATTAGTAGAACGACAAGCGTCACCACAAGGCGAGTCGGTGCTTCTCGCATGCAATCACGACTCTTCGACCGCAAGTCGCCGCGGTCTGTCATTGGGATCAGTGATGAGAGTCTTCATCGCCAGATGAATGTGCGAGGAGCTCGCTGGAGGTTGTTATTGACACGAAACTTCCACTACCAAGCTAGAAGTCAGTCAGCATTCGTGTGACTTACCGGCGGAGTTGGAATTGCATGTCGACGTGGCCTGCTTCGTCCCCGTTCAGAGATGCGCGAATCAATGCGGCGTGGCTTACAACATACCACAAAGTCGCCTCATGGTGAGATCGCTCACAGAACAGTCGTGGTTGGCGTGGAGACCGATGGTTCTTATTGAATTGCTGGTATAGAAGCAGAGAGCGACTCAGATCGACCAGGCCTGACTCGCAGCGTCGCATGGCAAGAACAGCGCTCTCTGAGCTCGCATTCAGACCGATTGTTATGAACGACTCGACGGCTTGGAGCACGATTCGGTCTCCCACGCACGAGTCTCTGCTGCGATCCAAGGCCTGAAACCTGGGTGAACTCATTGGAGAGCCGGGATACATGCCCGTGAAGCATCTCGATGCAAGCTTTCGCATCGCACATGGCTTTTTACACTTTTGCAGTAGGATGTGTTGATGCTTAGCATGCCCGGACTCGCGTTGCTGTCGCGTCTCGCTGCGCAGAGTGATGCGGTGCGGAGAGGAGGACGTCACGGCAGATACAGCTATCTAGCCGTCGGCGTCTGACGGGCTGCAATGAAAAGAGGAGGGCCATCTCAAAGCGGGCGACGATGCCCCCCAAATGGGTGAGATGCCCAGGTGTATCCTTCGCATTGCTTTTTGAAGGAGCATCGAACATCGTTTGTAACCCCAGATGGAGCGTGAACTGTTGATCAGTACGGGGAGCGTCTATTTCGAGAGGAAGCTTTGGGGGTGCAGATCTTCTGACACGAGATCTCAGTCGTGCCAGTGAGAAAGCTGCAGATCAGTAATATTGTGTCGCCAGTTGACGACGCCTTGACGGAACATATTTCTACGTCTTGTTCAACAAGATCGGTAGCGAGGGTTAATGAAGCTGAAAAGGAAAAATCGGCAATCGGACTGTGCGAGCGCCACGATCCTCGGCAATCGGCGAGGTGGCAGTTGAGAGGTGTAGGTTTGGGAGAGAGTTGGAGAGAGCAGTCCTGCCGCAGCAGGGGAGGTGGCATACAATTTGGCAGATGCAGCGGTCAGCGACGAGGCTGAGCAGCAGCAGCGTGGAGCTTGGTAAGAGTCGATAACCGGGTTGAGACAGATCAGCGGTGACTGCGTGCATTGGCTGTGCGCAGAGGTGCGTTCGTTCGATAGAGACAGACAGACAGAATCCCCCGAGGCTCTTCTTGGTCAGCTGAACTTGCAGAAGGAGTGAGATGGGAGAAGTGGAGGAGAAGAGGTGTCGTTGCCGACACGTGCCGCCGTTGGGGAGGCGTTCTTGCCGTGTCCACCCCGTTCCTGCCCTACCGTTGAAGATCATCGCCACTGATGGCAAGCGCCATGCAGAGTAGACGAGACGAGACGAGACGACTTTCTGCTCGTGGCCTCACTCGCGACGCCTTGCTTTCGTGTTGACAACACCAAGAATGCGCCCACCTCATGATCCACGATCAGTGCGCAGCGGACCGGCCGGCGGTGATGAGAGTGACGTTGATCGCGCGGACAGTGCCAGGAAGGTGGTGAAAGAGTGAGAGCAACAATCTGGGTAGAGCCTGGCAAATCCAGGTCGAGGGTGGTTGTGCGTGCGCTGGGGCCACCACCCGCGGCGGGCTGCAGCGGAAGGCTTCTGGAAGGAAGGTGTCGTAACCTTATGCCCAATACACTTTATGGAGCACCTGCGCTGGCGCGATTGAAGATGCGAGCTGCTGTATTTGTAGATGCGCTCGCGACAGGTGGAATTAGTTTCGCCATCGCAGCTGCGAATAGATGGTGAGGGCAGGTGGCATGTTGGGGGAACATTGGGTACGTACCTTGTATACCTCAGGCAGTATATAGTACACGCGCACAGTACGCGAAAGCCGAGCCGACGGCGATATCTCCTCCTGGGTGGCAGCTACTCGGCGTGTTTCGAGAGTCGTGGCGAGCAGCCCATCACGTTTCGAGATGGCAAAGGGCACACGGCGGCTGCCAATGGTCTCGCCAGTCACTAAGTGGTGGTGATGACACGCATATATCTCGCCGTCGCCACAGGTCCTGCAATGATTCTCAAATATTGAAATGCCAAATGCTGTTGGGACAGGCGGGCGGCTGCTGTCTTTTCGTCGTGGCTGGTAGTTGCCGCATAGAGGAGGCAAACAGCTATTTGATAGATGAGACTTTTTCGATAGACAGCTGCTGAGGTTGTCGAGCGGGAGGAGCAGGTCGAAAACTTTCCTCGTCCGCTCCACTCGCCGTCGCCCAATATTGTTGTAGTAGAGCTACCCAGACCATGTTCGTGTGGGGCACATCGGCGGATAAAGTGCGCACGTGCAGCATCTTATCGGGGTTGAGGTTCAGCGCTATACCGGCAACAGCGATAGCGTGGCCATTAGCAGAGTTAGCGGAGGAACGCTGCGAAACGACCTTTCGCTCCATCGAAGGCCCGGCCGCATTCGACTCGGCCTGCACGGAACAAGACATCGTGTTCTTGACGAGTAGCTCGACGCTGCTGCTCGTGCTGCTGAGTAGCATCGCGCGGCATCCAGTGCGTGCTGCAGGGCGGCAGGAGGCAAGCGGGAGGCAAGCAGCACAGCAGAGAGGCTGATGGCACGAAAAGGTACCCGGCGTCCGCAGCGGTACTCACACTATTGTACCTCCTCCTCCACCTCGTCGACCAGCAGTAAAGCCGTCACATCCCTTTTCCGACCGTCATTCCCAATTTCTTCCTCACCACCTCCTCCCTGCCGTTGGTTGTTTCTGGCTGCTGGCAGTTGGAGTGGCTTCAAAGCGTCTCGGGCGATCCAAGGATAGACTGACACCAACATCCAAACTCCGCTGCCGCCCACGGCAACTTTTCACCGCGCGCGCGCTCGAGCAGGTGACACAGCACCACGACTGACCCGACATCAGAGACCAGTCGACTGTCTGCTAGCAACGTCTGGTCGCGGAGTCTGGCACGGCAGCACAGGGCTGTCAATCGGGAATTCGAAACAAGCGTGGCGTCTCCTTCCGTCTCGACCACTTTACCACCCTCGCAACCCGTCTATACACACCCATTCCGCCCATTCACATTGTCCATCGGATTTGTCGCCATCATCATTCACGGCATTCACCACCAGCTTTCCCGAAACAGAAGGCCTGCGACGCTCGCACGCGGCTGGCCCACGCGCGCTTAAATCATCGCGATCCCGCTGACCGACGCCTGCGTTGTTGCGTTGCGTTGCGCGTGTCGGAGAGCGTGGTCCTGCCAACGTCCATCGTGCAGCACAGCACAGCTTCATCCTGCATCCCTGCTTCAGCCCCATCCCCGGTCGGATTCCGAGCCGACTCAGCTGTCAGCCATCTTCCCTGCCCGCCCCCTGCACCTTCCCTCTGCCACTGCACGCTGCAACACCACGCCGGCCCTGATATCGCCTGCAGCGTCATTCTCGCCCTCCGCCGCCAGCACGCCAACCCCGTTCCATCACCACTGCAGCCCCGTTTCGAATCCCGCGCTGCCAAGTGTGCAAAGCGTGTGAGGGTGCAAGGCTGCTGCTGTCCTCGCCGAAGTACCCACGTCAGCCTCCCCAGCTAGCGCATATCTGCTCTCCGGCACTACGCATCCTCTGATCTGCCCGGCCCTGACACTAACCACACCACCGATTCAATAATGGTCGACTATCGCGCCTCGCGTCCCATGGAGGACTTCTTCCTCAATCCCACCTTCGACCCTGACCACAACAACTTCTACCACGCCATGTCTGTTGACTATCCCTCAACTACCTATCTGCCGCAAGACGAGTACTACTTGCAGTCGACTAAGCTGGCTCCTCTGGAATCTACTCACATGGCTGACGTCCACCGCAAGACAATGGTCTGGACTACTGGCTACACCTCCGACGAGGAAGTGGCCTCTCCCATCGACGACAACTCCAGCATGCGTTCCGGCAGCTCCGCCAGTCTTGGAAGTGTTCTCTCAATACATGATGAGATTGTCGACAGCTGTGACCACATAGAACAGCGTTGCAACCAAGCTCAGGCCGTCAGAATACAGCCGGCTGGCAAAGCAAGAATCGTCGACCTGCCTAAATTGGACCTTTCGTACAGACGTCGTCCGGTCCGTCCAGCGTCAATGATGTCTCCGCGATTGTCTCGACCTGCAAGCCCAGTACAACGTCTATCTGAGGATTTCCACAGCTCACGCAGCAGCCAGGACAGTCGTGCAGAGTCTTCGAATTTGTCAAGTCCGCACTCTCCTGCATCCACTGCTCCCAGCTCCATCAGCGAAGAGCAGTCCGCACCGGAGTTGCAGAAGACGAATCTGCAGGTGCAATGCAACACGAGCTCGCCGCGACACATTGATCTGCTGGAAGCCGTCCGCTCGCCTGTCTCTATCCCGAGCTCTCCAGCCTTCCCTCGGACAGTGGATCAGGTCAAGCGTCAAAGCACTTCCATGAGTGATCGATCCAGCATCTACTCAACATCATCCATTTCACCTGCAATCCGAAAGATGAACAAGTTCTCGTCCAAATTCGACCTCAAGGGATTCGGCAAGAAGTCAAGTCCGGCCCAAGCGGATGACTTGGAGAGCGTCAAGGAACCCGAGCCGCTGCACGCTACACAGCAGGCACCCCAGCTGTACCCGCCCACGCGACGTTCCAGTCTGGGACAGTCCAAGCTGGTCGCACGCGGAGCGAACGAGCGCGCAGCTCCGATCACGCTTCCGGCCTTTCCGGAGGCATCCGAGAACAACGTGTCAGCACGCAACGCACCTTCAAGGCAGGAGTCGACGAGGACTTTGATGAAGCGCAGAGCGCATTATCGCGGAAGCATCTCGGGTGCGACGACTCCGGTGGCATAGGATTACCAAGGAATTCTTCGCATTTGAGGTGTGCGATGACGTACATCGACAACAATGACAACTGAGACTTACACACAGTCTGATAATGACAAGGCGTAATCCCGGCGTTCGGAAGACGGTACGGTGCGCAAAATGAATATCCCAGCGACGGAGAAGGAAGGCGAACGAGAGGAAGAAAGCAGATGTTACCCCAATGACGATCTTGGCGACGAATTTCCTGTGTGGCTTTTTGAGACGGACTTGAACTGATCAATCGCTTAACGATACTTTTCTCAGAGGAAGATGAGATGAGAAGACAGGTGGCATGAGCGATTGAGAAATTAATAACGATGGCGTAGATGCCAGCAGATGATTTGAAAGAAGGAAGGAGGAATTTGTAGAATTATGATGTTGTGAGACTCTAATGTCCGCACACTCTCGCTGTCGACTGAGATACCATCCTATTATCGGATGAGAGAATTGAAATGAAGATATGACTATGAAGATTAAATCACTTCAATCCTTTTCCCTTCTCCTTCTGTTCAAGCCGAAGAACACTCAACGGTCTTCCACCATCACTTTGAAGTACTTTGTGACGTGAGGATACGATGCGAGTACGCGATACGTGATATGATGGTCTCGACACTTGACAAGTCACGACATGAATCATGAATTAGATCTCGTACGCAGTCGGTCCGAGTTGCTTCAGTCACTCGCGATGTTGAACTGGGTTTCACATGCGAGCTGACTCCACTTTCTTCTCAAGCTCTTTGGTTCCGACTCTACTCTGTTCTACTAGATCTTTCATCCTGTCAAAGTTGTTGCCTTGAAATATTTGTGCCATAATCCTCCATTGAATTTTGAACGGGAACGATGTCGAGAAAGGAAGTGATGGCATTGTCGACATGAGATCTGACATCGACGCTGAATTTCGCAATCCTTGCGCTGGGAGCTGGTCGATTAAATCGATCGATTGATCGACCGACTTCACGAGGCTGAAAAATTCGGAAATCGGAATTTTCGATGTCTGGTGATTTCTTGGTCTATCTCAGCAGCACACAGCATAGCCTATCTTCAAGTATCGAGGGTCCCCTGCAATGATACCGTTCAACACCAACTCTTCGTCAATCAACGTGGCTGTGATAAGGAGCGGAAGCGGGAGAAAGCGCAAGAGAGAGAAATAGGAAGTGGCGGACACGTGGCACAATCCACAAGCGAGCGAAGGAATGAGGTGCGAATGGGCAGGATGCGAAGGATGAGTTGGAATTCCTCCGACGAAGGTCTTGGCCTCGCCCGGTTTTGCGAGCGGGTGATGCTGAGGGGGGTTTCTTGGTTGTGATCGAGATGTGCTGTGCTGTGCTGTGGTGTAGAGGGTCTTGCAAGTGGGAAGTTTGAGACGGTGATGAGATGACGGAATTCTGCGTCAAGTGAAGAGGTATGCTTGGAGTTGGATTGCTGGACGGTTGTGTGTGCTTGATGGGGTGCTCTCGTGGTTGGATAGAGAAGGCTGTGAAGCAGGATTTCTCGTTTTCGGGAGACCTGTTGGTTGTAGTCGTATCGGATTGACGATGACGCGCCAAAAAGTCGTCGAAGAAGGCAATTCTTCATCTTCCTCTCTCTACACCTGCTTCCCTTTACTTCTCACCTTAATGCGAGAGAAAAGGCCTTTCCTGCCTCCAACACAGTCAAGCCTCGCTCACCTTCCAAATGCCAATTCTAGACCCTCAAACCGCACCGCACAGCAACTCGAAACGACGTAATAAATGACGAAGCTCTGCTGCTAAAGAAGCCTCCGATCGATCCACGGTAATGCTCAAACACGTGGCCCGCTTGTCGCTTGTCGCGGGTTATTACAGATACAGGGAAGAGCTTGTTAGGGAGTTTTCGATGCGGCGGAGATGGTTGTTGGAAAGTGGTGGTGATGAGGTAGTCTTTGACAGTGTGATGTGATGTGTTCGTGCTTCGATATTGATGTCGGATTTGGGCAGGTTGGTGAGTGGAAGTGTTGGAGGGAAGGCAGGTGTGGTTGCTGATAAGGTGGGTCTGTGCTTGTTGTGCAGGGTGCATAAAAGGAGCATAGTGTTAGTGCGAGTTGCGCCGGCGGACCGCGCCTCTTCTTCTCTTCGACTTCACCTCATCTCACATCGTCTCATGCCGGTGTGTCTCTGCTATCATGACCGCTGCGACTAGCAAACATACTGTTACGTTGCCGAAGCCATCACTATCCTGCTGATCAGATGCAAAGGAGGTAGGATCTTTTGAAGCGCGATGACTAGGTCGTTACACCGACACCCCCCTAGCACCGCGCCGCACGCGCGCAGCTTTCCATCCAACACCATCTCTTATTGCCATCCTCATTGAGTTCTAATCCCTCCTGAGTAAAGCCAACCTCTTCCTCTCTGGACTTCCATTGTCTATGCATTCTCGCGCTGATGTTGGACGCGGACGAGCTCGTGGTGAAGACCGGGTCGCACACTTACACCCTGGAGGACGCTCTCGCGGCTGAGATTGACATTCTTCCCGCCCTCAAGAGTCCGCAGCAGACGGCCACCTTCCGTCACGAGAAGCTCGAGGCCCGTCGATCGCAAATACTTGATGTGGTCTCCCGGCATCTGAACATCTCGCCAACCAAGAGTCAACCTTCGGAATGGATCCACGGAAGCTTCAACATCTGTCTGCCGATCGATGTACTCGATACACGCTTAGGCAAACTCCCTTCAAGAGCTATGATGCGTGTTGCGATGCCTCATGCAGTCGGTGAATCCTTCAGTCCCGGCATCGTCGATGAGAAGGTTCGCTGCGAAGCAGCAACTTACGTCTGGTTGCAGCGCGAGTGTCCTGACATCCCGATACCCCAGTTACTGGGCGTCGGATTGCCTGGAGGCAGAACAGTATGCTTCTCTCCGTTCTATCTGCCCTTCCAAAATACTGATTCGGGATGTAGTTCTCTCCGGTCGAGACGGAGTCGTGGCTCAATTGGACCATTTGGCAAATTCGCCGCGCCTATAAATGGCTGCAAGGGAGCACGCTTACTCGATACGTTGCGCACGATCGCACGCAAGTGCAAGATCTCGGCTACTTGCTCATTGAACACGTTGAAGATGGAAAGATGCTTTCGTCAAGCTGGCATAGGCATCGCGACAATCCTCAGAAGCGCAAGAATCTGTACTCCAGCCTCGCCAACATCATGCTTAGCCTTGCCAGCGTGCCCCTCTCGCGAATCGGCTCCTGGACTATGGATAACGATGGTTTCATCTCCTTGACTAACCGTCCGTTCACGGACCTGACCGCATTTTGGGCTCGGCACGAGATCCCGGTAAATATTCCTAGAGTAAGTTCCGCCTCGCCATCATCAGTTTATGCATTGTTCATCGTAATCTCTGACATTTCAACCTCCGTCCAGGAACTGACGTATGCCTCGGCGGACTCTTACCTGCGTGATCTTTTATCTTACCAAGATACTCGCATGAAACACCAACCAAACGCAATACTCGACAGGAAGGACGGCGTGGACCAACTCTCGTCCCTTGTGGCGCTCCGCGCAATTTTCCACCAGCTCTACAATACATGCCTGAATCCACAATTCGTCATGACCTTTCCTGATACGCACCAGAGCAACATCTTCGTCGACGAAGATTGGAATATCACGCGGCTGATTGATCTGGAGTTTGCTTGTTCGGGCCCAATTGAGCTTCTTAATGTCCCCTCCTGGCTTTCAGGCGTCGGCGTGGATCAATTGGCGCAGCATTTGGAAGAATACAAACTCCTGTACGATCAATTTGTAGACGCAATCGCAGAACAGGAGTTCGCAACGAGACAATCCGACGCACTCAGCCAGCGCATGCGCGACGACTGGACTTCTGGAAGACTGTGGTATTCGATTGCCTTGGGAAGCATCAATGCGTTTCCCGCACTTTTCGCGGATCATTTTGGACCGAAGTATTTCAAGGACTGGAAGTTCGGTCGGGACGCTTGGCCACTAGCACAGCTGTGGGGTGAGAATGCCTCAGAGTTCATCGATGAAAAGGTTGAAGAGATGGAGGCGTATAATCACAAGGTCCGGGAAGTCTTCCGCGAAGCTGCGGAGTTTCAACGTGCGGCAGAGGCGGAGCGTGTGGATGCGCAGCAGGGTGACCAAAAGGCTGAATGAGGCTACAGAGATGGTGGAGATGACATCGTGCGTCGCAGCAAAGCACAGAGGTTTTGGCGACAAGAGGCGAGGCGAGGTGAGATGAGAGCCATGTCTGCGTTCGGCAGATGCTGTTACACGGTAGCAGCATACTGGCGAAGGGTGAAGGCATGGGAAGAGTCCGCCGGGTGATGTTGAAGTCAGAGTCCAACTGAGTGAGGCCTGCCTTGGAGGGAGGTACGGAGAAGGAGACGAAGTTGAGCGGGTCGCAACAGCACCAGCTTAGGACGGCCGCTGCGTAAAGATATCCTATCACGGACGCAGCGGACTGTGCATTCCAAGAACCAAGGCGAAGGTTGGATATAAGTTGCTGAGATTGGCTTGGGCCTGAGGTTACTATTATTCAAGACAGGCGTGTCAGCGACAAAGACACAAACCGTGACACGGCCACGCCATCATCCTCGTCAGATAGACGATCCGTTGAGAAATCCTACTTCTTCCCTTTCTTCTTTCCCCCATCCTTGCCATCCTCAGAAGGCGCAAATCCACCCCTCACAACCGCATCTCTCGCACACTGATTGATAATCCGGAACCGATCCGGACCAAGCTTGACACCGCCATACCACCTGCTTACCACAACCATCGTCCCCCACACATTCATCAGCTCAAGCAAATGCAAAAGCCTCCCGCCAGCAGCATCTTCGCCGTCATCATCGCAGTCCTGGAACTGCACCCCATTCTCGCCGCGAATCCTCCACGCAGTGATATTGTGCGTAGCCTTGGCGACCTTTTTATCCGTAGCAAGCAAGTGCGCGAGGTACGTTTTCGCCTGCTCCACGGAGTCCACGGGTGCTGCTCGGGCGATGAAGACGGATTTTTTCTCTGCGATGATTTCGGAGAGGGTCCAGGGCGGGGGATCTCCTATGTCGTCCGGTGGCTGTCGGTCGTCAGCGTAGGCTTCGCTGGAGTCGACGGGTTGGTGGTTTCGGTGCTGACCGTTCGCTTGAGCAGCTTGTTGCTCCTGGTCCTTTGTGCTCTGGTCCAGGCCGAGCTGCTGAAGCCTCTGTCCGGATTCCTCGATGAGATCGAAGATACATGGTGAGCCGGAGGAGTAGATTTCCGCAAGCACACTTCGCACCAGTTCCACGATCGTGGTGCCCTCGCCTTTGGGAATTTCGTCGCCCACATGTTGGGTGCCGAGGATTGAAGGAGGGGCGTCGGGGTAGTCGGATGGGAATTCGATGCGCAGGGAAATCGCTGGCTGGGCCGGCAGAGATAGGGTGTGGATTGGAGAGGTCTCGCTGATTGAGATGAATGTGTCGTCGCCGTAGATTGAATTAATGGAGGTCACTTCATCTCGTAGTTCTTCTGACATGGCTATGCTTCCGGTCCAAGGAGGTCATGATTTTTCCAGGCACGTGAAGCTTTCAGTGTATTGTTCAAGAGAGCGATCTCATCTTAGGTATATCAAAAGTGCGTTGCATATGCCGATGTAGGACTCGGAGTCGAAGTTGAAGTTCGGTTGACAGCATTTGCACGTGACTGGAATAGAGTTCCGTACATGACTCGCGGCGCCTTCCCTCTTCATCGAATTTGAAGTCCCTCCAGGGACCTCCACACGTTAATACATTCACACCAAACGACATGGCGCTCGCCGGATCTAGAACGTCACTTTCGAGCGCGCTACCTAAGCCCAGGTATACCGGCGAAGATGAAGAGGCGCCGACACATGCCCAGCAGAAAGGGCCGCGAGTGATTGACGCCCGCGAACTCGAATCATCGCAGTTGGTCGTAAAGCGATCTGGTCCACCGCCGTACGGTCAGCGCTCGGGATGGCGACCGCGCAACGCAGAAGATTACGGAGATGGGGGCGCATTCCCAGAAGTGCCCATGGCGCAATACCCGCTGGATATGGGCAGGAAAGGCCAGCCTTCTTCGTCAAATGCCCTCGCGCTGCAAGTCGACAATGAAGGGAAAGTGAAATACGATGCGATTGCGAGGAGAGGACACGGTGAGAACCGAATTGTTCATGCCAGCTTCAAGGACTTGATTCCACTTCGGCAAAGAGCAGATGTTGGAGAGATCAGTTTGGAAAAGCCCAGCGAGGAAGAGGAGCAGGCCGTCAAGGAGCGGACACAGCAGGCGTTGCAGACGCTGGTAAGCGGTACATTGGCAGCGCAGAAGCCGAAGAATGTAAAGGGGACATCGCGGCCGGAGCCGACGTACGTGAGGTACACGCCAGCCAACCAGATGGGCGACAACAACAAAAAGCAGGACCGCATCATTAAGATCCAGCAGAGGCAACAAGATCCCATGGAGCCGCCGAAGCACAAAGTCAAGAAAGTTCCTCGAGGACCGCCTTCCCCACCACCGCCCGTCATGCACTCTCCTCCCCGAAAGCTCACAGCCGAAGACCAAGAAGCTTGGAAGATTCCGCCACCGGTGTCAAATTGGAAGAATCCCAAGGGATACACAGTCCCTCTGGACAAGCGATTGGCAGCCGATGGACGTGGACTGCAGGACGTCACGATCAATGACAAGTTCGCGCAATTCGCAGAAGCACTTCACACCGCAGACCAACACGCGAGAGAAGAGGTGTCGCAGAGGCAGAAGATGCAACAGCGCTTGGCGGAGAAGGAGAAGGAGCAAAAGGAGGAGCATCTACGCCAGCTAGCGATGAAGGCGCGCGAGGACAAGGAGCGGGCTATGACACAGCGGCGAGGTTCGGACGGCGGACGTTCACGCAGCCGGTCGGTCGACAGCCGATCATCCTACTCTTCATATTCGTCTCGCTCACGAAGTCGGACGCCGCCTGGGCGTGGTAGGGAAGAGGACGACTTGCGGGCGCGGGAGAAGCAGCGCAGAGAACGTAAGGAGGATGAGCGAAGAAAGATGCGCCAGGGAAACATGGGTCACGAACGACGAGTGCAGCAGATGGCGAGGGAGCAGAATCGCGACGTGAGCGAGAAGGTCGCTCTTGGCCTTGCAAAGCCCACGCAGTCAAAGGAAGCCATGTACGACTCCCGCCTGTTCAACCAGAGCTCTGGCTTTGCGGCCGGATTCAACGAAGATCAGCCCTACGATAAGCCTCTGTTTGCGGAGAGAGACGCTCTCAATTCGATCTACAGACCTTCTGTTGGCGAAGACGACGATGAGGACAGCGGAGAGACACTGGAGAAGATTCAGGGAACCAAGCGTTTTGAGGGGCTTGGCAGAGCGCCTAAGGAGGGCTTCCGTGGGACAGAAACTGCTGAGCAGCGCAGTGGCCCGGTTCAATTCGAGCGCGAGCGCAAAGACGATCCGTTCGGAGTGGAGGCTATGATTGACCAGGCGCAAAAGGCCGCGAATAAGAGGAGCGCAGATGAGGATGGCGGTGGGAGGAGCAAGAAGGCTCGAGTGGAGGATGACGATTGAAGTTAGCGAGATTCTAGGGTATAATGTATTGGTATACCACGTGGACTTGGAAGCTCCTCAAGTGAATGTAAGTGAATCCTTGTTTTGACCTCCGACTGCGTTTGCTTCACCCCCCGATTTCTCTTCACGACAACATTTGAGTTAGCTTCAACTATTTTATCGAAACGACATTCCACCTTTCGAGTCCTTCAATACAGAACCCGAGCCGCTTCCTTGTTTTCGTTGCCCAGTTCCTTGCCTGGTGTTCCGTATACACTTACACCACACCAGCGAAATTTCGACTCGCTCAATTACTTCGCCAACATGCCGCCGCCTATACGGAGGACGATCACGGTGAAGTGCGCCGATCTTTCATCACCATCTGCAACTGCTGCGGGGACATTGGCTACCGCACGAAGTGCAGCCATGGACGATGTTGGACTCGAGAGTGGAGAGAAGCCAGAAATTTCTCGCGGAGGTGCGATCTCTTCAACCCTGGCTAGCACGACAAAGGATATTGCAGAGGAGCAATCAGCTAGGGCGCGGAAGTCTCCTCTTGTGGCAACTCCAACCTCGGGTGACGACATGAGTGTGAACGAGAGGACTTCAAGTCGTGATCAGGAGATGAGGAAGAGCAGTGACAATCAGCGGCCGAGGCCTACTACCGGATCCCATCTGGAGGCGGGCAAGACGAGCAGAACTACAGACGTGACTTTTACATCTTCAGCTTTTGTACAAACGCGGACGACGGTCTCGCATATTTACACCTTGGCATCTGGCAACAGCCTCGAGGGCCCGACATGGGAGACGCCGTTTGCATCACCATCACGAGAGACCGAGATCGTCACGTTCTCAGGAGCGAGAGGCACTGCTGCTGCCACCGAGCCCACGCGTCCAGTAATATCGACCAACCCCTACAACCAAGAAGCAGAAGTCCCTGAGCTACCTGAATGGCTAGTTCTCTTCACCTTTGCCAGCCTACTAGCGGGCTTGATTCTCACCATCGTACTCTACTTCGCCAACTTCCCACCCTCTTACCCAAAATGGATCCCACGAAGAAAGAAGAGGGACGAATACATGAGGATAGGAGACCTGGAAGAGGACCTGCATGGAGACATCTATCGCAGCTTCAGGAAGAGGTCAGCGGCGGCGGCGGCGGCAGCAGCAGCAGCGACTTCTGTCTACAGTCCACACCTACATGAAGCTCGGAGGAGACCCTACACGCCAAGTATCAACGTAACGAGCATGGGACTCGGCATATCCGTCACGCCGCCCCCACGGCCTTCAAACCCCCCGGCCATTCGAAAGCGCCAATCCTTCGAAGCAGACGCCGCCCAGTTGTACAGACCCTACCCAAAGCTTCCAAGCAAGACAGCTCCGAATACCTGGCGCTCGCTCACGGACCCTCTCCCGAACGTGAAGAGCTTCCTCACTCAATGGAGTGGACCTCAAACGGCAGAGCAGGCGTGCTACGAGCTTCGAGAGCGGCAGCCAGACGTCGAGAGCGGCCTCCTTAAGCCGCCTTCTCCGGACTTCGACAGTGGGGATTCCATCGCCAGCAGTCGATCTTCGTCTTCGAGTCGGCTTTCCAGCAGCGATGTCTTCAACAAGATCGCGCATGGCGTGGATCACGCTGCTTCCAAACTTGCCAGAATGATGGATCATCAGGTTCGTGATGATCCGGAGGAAGGGTTGTTGCTGCCGACGAGGGCTGTTCGAAGGGAGCCGAAGCTGGAGACTGGGAAGTTGAAGAAGATTCTCTGAGCGCGGGCATGGAATTCGTCAGCGAGATTGTCCTATTGTTAGAAATTGTTCTTGGGCCTATCTTGATGATCGAGGGGTCAGGGCTGTTGGCAATGATGATGATAATGGGCTGAAGCGAGGAAGGAGCTGATTTTGGACTTTCTTCACCTACTCCTGCTGCATGTTTCTTCACTGGTTTATTCACGTTGGCCATTTTGCCGCCCTCGACTCGTTAGCGATCGATGATAATAAACGCACTCTGATCTGACCATTTCAAGGTTCGGGGCCATTCAAATCGCCCGTGCTGTACAACTACACATGCATGTCTCCGTTCCAGCAGAATTTCCCTGGTGTTCAGAAGCCCCGGAAGCTTTCGCAAGCTTCTTTCACTTCGAAAGATCATCTTGTTATGAGAACACAAGCAGTTGAAGCCGAACCGCGCGATCGTCTGCTAGTCAAAAAGCTCTTGTCCGATCTTGACGACGAAGAAGACCAATGATAGTTCTGTGTGACGGGATGCATTGCGCTTCTCGATCACCAGCAGTCAAAGTCTGCGGGATTGACAGCACCGTTCGAGCTCGACATCGCCTAGCACGATTGAAGACACTGAGAAGAGAACAATAGAAAAGCAAAAAGACATTGGGCCGAACCGTGGATCGAACACCTTTGAGACTGTTAGCACGATATACATGCGATACTGTACATAGAGAAGCAACTTACGGGGCCTCTTGCAGAATAGAGCGTAAAACCCAAAGCAAGAATCATACCACTAGACCATTCGGCCAATGTTGACTCAGAGCCATTTTGAACCGTTTATGACTGTGCATTATACGTTTCGATATTCTTTCCAAAGGAAGCTGGGCCTTGTAGCATGCATTCGGCACGCCAGCAAGATGTAAGACAAAGGGGCCTCGCCCGGCATTGTCCCTGCTCCTCATCAAGGTTTCGACAGGTCGCTCGAAGGTCCCTGAAATCAAATACGAGCTCCGCTGAAGCCGGGGAATGTCGCAAGCTGTCGGGGCCATCTTCATCCCAGAGACGTCGTAAATTTTGGCAAGAACTTCGCAAAAACTAAACTGGAGGGACGTGAAGAACGTCGCCACGTCAGATTCCGGATGCCTCGCTGATAAGTATAGCAAACAAGCTGCCGGCCGGGTGACGAGGGACAGGGTGATGATGCAGGTACACGGTCGGACCCTTGATGATGACTTCACCAACGATTGCCACGCCTGATGCGAGATACAGAACTCGCGATTGTAGCTGCTGTTAGAAAAGGTAAGTTTTAAGTATCCAAGAGACATACTCTATTGCACGATAATCAAAATGGGCCTCCCACAAACCCCGACCGAGCCAACAGCGGCAACGCAAAGTCCCGCAAATACCACGACTTCAAAACCACCTTCCGCCGATGACCTCCCACCCGAAGCTCTCGCCCTCGCAACCAGACTCTTCGATTACGCTCGTCAAGGCCAGACCGCCGAACTGTCGCAGTATCTCTCTGCCGGCATTCCAGTCAACCTCACGAATCACAAGGGCGACACGCTCATTATGCTTGCGGCGTATCACGGTCACCTGGAAACCGTGCAGCTGTTGATCGAGAGAGGAGCAGATATGAACGTTCTGAATGAGAGAGGGCAAAGCCCAATAGCCGGAGCGGTGTTCAAGGGGTATGAGGAGGTAACGAAGTTGATGTTTGAGAAGGGCGCGGATTTGTATGCTGGTCAGCCGAATGCTGTTGATGCGGCCAAGATGTTCAGACGGGAAGAGATGCTGGGCGTTTTCGGGGTTGAACAGTGAAGAGATGGGCTTGAAGGTGTTGGACAAGGATGATCGTTGGCAGTTCGAAGAGATATTGATACCCGCGCGACCGAAGCGAGCAGTCGAGCATTGATTTCGGCAACCATACCACTATGGACAGCATGAAGCATTCGTCTACATGCTCTCACACTTCGATAATTGCACATGGTTGCGCGCCATAATGCGAGGTCTGCATCAGACTCCTTCGGGGTCCTTGGAAGGCGGCAGTATGATGCTTTGCAATTGCTCTTCGGCTTTCGCACGAAGAGCGCACAAGACGGTCTCCTCTTCCATTTTGTGAACCCACCCCATAGGATGCTGGCACCGCAATCGACGGAAAGGACTTTCCGCGTCTCGAGTTTGGTGATCTGTTGCTCTGCACTGAACACTTGGATCCTTGCAGTCCAAACATCGGTATGCGTTCCAGGAGCGTACGACAAGGGCAGACATTCGTTCCAGTTCGTCGATGGGATTTCTACGTCAGCAAGAGCCAAGGTGTCCTTGGTCCATGACCCGAGCTGATCTCGATCTAAATCTGCTATGGCTCCAGCAGTGAAGACGGTGCTCTGCAGCCGGCGTTTTGTCATGGTCTTGATGATGTCGTTGGTGGAATTCGGCATTCTTTCCACAACGTAGTTGAAGACATGCTCATGCTTGCGTCCTATGTCTTGCAACACAACACGCTGGAAGAAGGGACCGGTATACTTGACTGCACACTCATAGAGCGCAAACAGATCAGTCCAAGTCCATAGCCAATTCCAAGAATCGACTGCTCCATCTGCCGGTTTCGGTTTTCTGATGATTTTCAATGGCAAGCTTCCTCCCTTTTCTCGAAGTTCCTCAATATCCTCAGGCGAGAGACAGATGTCGCGCTCTTCTCCCAGATCGTGAGGGCGACGTAGCCATGCGTTGAAGACGTCAAACACCCACGGCTGGATGTCTGACTGGTGCGCTTTGTATTCTTTGCTGCGCTCGAAAGTGTGCTCCACGAATGCCTTGAAGTGTGGGGAGTATTCGTGGAGGGCCTCCCTGGGAACAGAGTCAAAGATCTGTCGATCGTTCCATTTTGAATAGTGATAGTTGCGTCGTCTCCGAGCGAGAAGAAGTCAGGAATTATATCTGACATGTCCACCCAGTCAGCTGACACAACGAAATGGTCGGACATGTCGGGACCGCTGCTGTGTAGATGATACATCGTGAGGGTACAATGTACACCGGCCGTTAGTCAAATCAGCAAGGCGACGAAGCATCTCATAAATACCGCTGAGCAGCAATATGGAATACGGTTGATGAAAGGCTCAGGAAACATCTGCGAACATTTTCCAAGGTCTCGGAACTGCTCCAACAGATGCAAGGCCAGTGTTTGTAGAGAACTGCGACCCGCGGCGAACAATCGAGAGTGAGAACAATATTCCGTCAGGCCGGTACAGTCTGCACGTTTGGTTTTTTCATGGTCGTATCTCGCACAAGCAGATGAAGCGTAGAGGTCATTTTGCACCATACTGATGATTCAGGAGGCGCCTAAGCACCTCAGTCGAGTGGTCCGTCGGAGTTGTGGCTCAGCTCAGGACCTGGTCTTCACATCAGGAGGAAGGTAGACATATTTCCGAGTTATGGGTCGCACGTAAGCAACAGATGATCGATGGTAGGGCAACGAGCATGTTGGAATTCGAAGAAGTCTGAATCTGTGAAGTGGACGGAAGAATGGCAGGGGCGTTCGGGTCAAGCCGAAAAGCCCTAAAGCGGCCTGAGCTTCTCCCATCAGCCATGCAGACGTCGCGCATTACTCTCTCACATCGCCAGCGACATACCACACTGGCCACCACCACAATGCTGCAGCGAAGCACACGCAGGCTCTTGCCTGTGCTGAACCGACGCGCGGTCGTCCTCCGATCATACAGCACCCAGCCCGATAACCCCGTCCCCGCCAACAACCCCAATCCGAAGGAGCGAAACTCTCCTACCTCCGGCACCAATGCTTTACCGACCGTCTCGATGGGTGGAAAAGATGAGGCGCTGGTAGAAGATCCATTTGACGCCGAGCAGAAGCGCGTCATGCAAGCGCCGAACAGAGCGGATGTCTGGAGCAGGAGCCAGCAGCCGAGGTCGAAGGCTATGGTTGGGCCAAGATTTGAGCAGACAATCATGGAGGATCAGGTACGCAATAGCTGGGACGAAGCATTTGCATGAGGGAATGCAATGGAAAGTATAAGGGAGCACAATGGCTGACACAGATTCAGCCACGACCATACGCCGCCATTGACCTTATCCACAAGCAGCCAGTGACATGGACGAAGGAGAGAACCGTCTCTTGCGATGGCGGTGGTGGTCCGTTGGGCCATCCCAGAATCTTCATCAATGTGGACAAGCCGCAGATCTGCTGGTGCACTTACTGTGGACTGCCATTTGTATGTTGCTGGTCATTACTTAGGGAAAGTCGGGAGACGCTGACATAAAGCAGGCACACGAGCACCACCGCAAGCACTTGGAGAGCTTGCCTCACACTTCATACCCTCTCGAGCCGACGGGAGATGCTGCGCAGATTCCAGCAGGCGACTTGAACGCGGGAGCCAAGACGGGTGCCACCGCCAAGTACCAGACTGCCTCCGGGGCGCCATACGAGCAGAGATAGAGCGTCGTTTGTAGTTGTCTGGTAAATGTATATATGCTCCCATCCTGAGACTTTTTGAAATGTCAAAGCCCAAAGCGAATTCGCTTGAACATGCTTGCATTGACCTGGTGCCTAGACGTGATCTTTCATTCTCCGGCGGTGGCCATCAAATACAGGCTCTCAATTGGGCGCAGACGTCCTCAAAATATCATTGTCTTGCGACGCCGCCGATGGAATTTGATTTCGAGCTCAAGCTCAGGCCCAAGTTGCGGCTGAAGTTGAAGTTCTTTGCGAGGCAGGAGCGAGTAAACTACCGGTGCAGCAGCGTGAGGAAGGGGCGACACGGAGTCGGCTTCGGCCCACATTCAAACTTCCACAACAACACAACACACCCCTTGACCTTGACACAGCTCCACCACATCCGCTCGCCTACACCATGGCGGCTGCCGCAGAACCCGACAAAGTTCTCCAAGCGACGACAGACAGCGGCAACAGCAGCGTGCTGCCACTCAACCGAGATATCAGAGTGCTACTTGCCCAATTCGTCGACAACGGCACGCTACTCAATCTACGACTTGCCTGCAAAGAGCTGAGCTGGGAGATGGAAGATGAGTTCATCGAGAGATTCTTCACCCACCGGTGCGTCGATTCCTTTTTCGCCCTGCACGGAACTGCTCATTTAACGTCTGAACAGACAACACCTGATCTCGAGCTACAGCTTGGAAGTGCTGGCTGAGATTTCCTCGCATCCACGCCTGACTCGAAAGCTTCAAAAGATTGAGCTCATTGCTACCGGCCCATCACATCACCCGGATACGTGGAAGCAGTGGAGACGAGAGCATGAGGAGCTCATATACGAATACCTGTCTGACCTCTTCCGGGCGATTTTTGGCCGGCTCTCCAGAGACAAGCGCAGTCCTGCGATTGCGATCACCGACCATACGGAAGTCAGAGGCTTCGGTTCCAAAAAAGAAGTGCGCAAGTATCAGAACGATGACTTCTGGCCCATGTACTCCGGATGGATAATGCGCGTGCTCATATCGCAGATTGGCAGGGCTTGCTTTCAGCTACGAAAGCTGGAGTTGTGTGCTGAGTCCCAGGATCACTGCTTGCCACCCCATGTCCTCTCGACGAGCAACAGCATACTCGGAGCGCCTCAGCTTCCTTGGTTGAGTTTGTCTGTGCTTGCAATCGCATTCGATGATGATTTCACCTTGTCCAAGAGCAGCGATGCGTTGAAAGAAATGTTGTTGGCGGCCGTAAACCTCACAAACCTCTCCGTCGTCAACAGGCTGGACTGGTGGGATGAAGACGTTGACAGAGATACTGTGCGTTTTTTCGCAGATTCAGCAGCCCACTGCCCCTTGCGATCATTGCGCGTGGACTCCTACAGCGCACACATCGAAGAATTCCTCAAGCTCTTGGCTCCCTTTACTGCGACACTGGAAGAGTTGAATCTGAAAACGGTGGAAATAATATGGCCAGAATGTTGGGCCACGGTCTTTCAATATCTTCTCGACGACTTTCGCTTATCCCAACTGCATCTGGATGATCTCTGTCGACTTGGCGAATACGAAATCGAGGTATTTATCTTGAGTGATGCTCCTGAAGGGACAAAGTTCGAAGCGGTTGGCGAGGAGCTTGTGAACGAAGGTCTACGAAGAATGATGTCGGATCCAGCCTATCTGGAGAGAAAATCATAAGGGCTTACAGACATGGAAAACTGTCGCTGCTTTGGGGTTCGAAAATTGCTATGTTGAGCACTGACCCTTTGTTTTGCTCCCTTTGACAAACAAGGGCTCCGGGCGGTTGCTCTCATCATTCGATTAAGTTTCAGAGACATGTCACATTCACGCGCTGGCCCGAGTGGCACGTTGGAAAGTCCTTCACGTAGCCAAAGACTTCAAAAGTGAATATGATTGCTCTTTTCCATGGTGTGACTTGCATGTGAACGCCAAGCCTCTACTTCGGCAAGCGCGACTCGCAAACGCGCACACGCCACATTCTTCCTTCAAATGCTCTCCAACATCAGAGCTTTCCAGCGACACTACACACTGAGCCATCAACACAACATCACCGCCATCATGGCCGACGCCATCTCTTCAGACCCAGCCACTCTCCTCACTATCCCGGCCGAGATGCAAAAGGCCATTGCCGATGTCATAGACAACCAAGGCTTGCTCGCGCTTCGCCTGGTCAACAAAAAGCTACACGCAGCAGTTGACGACTCTTTTCTTGAGAGATTCTTCACGACTCGCCGGCATGTCATGACGCTCCACGGTCTCATTGCCCTAGTCGAGATCACCATGCGGCCGTCCCTTATCCGGAAACTAAAGAAGATTGTTCTGGTCTACATGGAACCAGTGTTTTACGGCCAGAAGAGCGACGATAAGCCTCCCGATCCGGGTCAGAGGGATATGCTGCATGAGTTGGGGGTAAGCAGATGGGACCGTGAGTTTCACGAGCTTTTCCGAGGGGGTCATGCGGAGCAGCTTTTGCAACAAGTACTGAAAAATGTCGTCGGCCGATGTCCAACACTCGAGATCGCAGATCTATTCAATATCAAATATGAAACAACTTTCGGGTGCCGTCTCCTGACGCGATCTTTTGGCCTGAAAGAAAGCGATGTTGAGTTTAGCGAGACTGCATTCGACGTTCCGACTTTGCTCTCCTCGATTGAGCTTGCGAATTTCCCTATCCGCGACCTCGACATTTCCATCTCGGATTACAACAGCGCGAAGTGCCTTGAGAATGCGTTTGGAAATATTCGCAGTCCTCCCGCTCCTTGCTGGGCCAACTTGAGCGCTTTAAGTCTACATCTTCCGGGGGCGACCATCCATTGGAATGGCGGGAAAGATCTCGCTCTCCTCGAATTCATCAAGGCAGCTACAAATATCAGATCTTTGAATCTCCAGATCGGTATTTGGGACTTCGGAACGGACTCGAGTCATGTGCTTGCTAGACTAGGGGAAGCATTCAAGAAACACAGCCTACACGATGTTAAATTGCGCTATTTCAACACGGGTTTGTGGCCATTTATTGGCTTTTTGCAGCACCAGAGGAATACTTTGAAGTCGGTCGCGCTTTTCGAACATGTTCTGTTGAATGATTGCTGGTCAAAGGTAAGCGGTCTCAATTACTTGGGAAACCTGCGGGATTCTAACTGTTACAGGTTTTCGCATGCTTCCATCAGGACTTCGCATTGGAGAGAATCCAAATATCAAGCATGAAACGCAATACAGAGGAGGGTATTGAGTTGATGGTAGAAGAAGGTGGTCGTCGCCGAGTTGACCTTCAGGGTGAGGCGGCCGTTCAACAAGGACTGGAGCAGCTTACGTCGGAAAAGCTGCGCTACGACGATATATCTTGGTAATATATTATCACTTTTGGGATGGTATCAGAGCTGCACCAGACGGGCAAAAAGGGCGAGGGGGCGGGAAATGCAAGGGATGAAGAGGCCAAGCGAGATACCAAAGAGGCCGAAAGGAGGCTCTACAGGCAGGCGAGCATAGCTTTTAAAGAGCAGACTCGCGCATTTCGGTGCGAGCAAAAATGGATGCGGAGGCGATACTTCCTTTTTTAATTTTCCGTCGTGTTTGTTTGTGGGGCTCCTCGACAGCATTTCGCCCCTCGTTGACTTCTGCGGCCTCAGCTGTGCGCTCTTAGCCGCGCTTCTTCAGTCTCTCGTCTCTCTGACCTCGAAACGACTCGACATCCGTTTTGACAGCGTCAATCATGTGTCTTTGGCCATTTGCCGACCTCTGGCTCGAGTCTCCGCCGCCATCGCCGCCGCCCAGGAAGAGGAGGCACAGCAGTAGAAACAGAGTCTACGCCGAGACTCGGCACGAGCGCGCTGCCAATCCAGCCGATTCAAAGGTGAGTTGTTGATTTTCTTTCGCCTGCCATCTCCTTCCCCTCCCTCCATTCGAGATTTGGACCTCACTCTGGTGTGCGCCTTCTGCATTCGTCACATGCAAGTCTGCACGGCCCATCACCTTCCATCAACTTCCTTCGGCCTGAAAAGAGCATCATCTATCGACAACACACCTTCAATCAACCGCCTCTACCCGACATCCTCCACAACATCACACGACCAATATGTCAGCTGCCAGCGACGACTCGCACGAGCACTGGCCTGCGGACAACAAGCTCTGGAGCGAGCCAGCGATGGCAGCACCAGGTTACGATAGTAACAACGGCCTCCAATTCCATTCGTACCTTCCACCCAAGTCGAAGTCGCCGTCGCCAGAGAAGGCACCGCCTCCAGCAGCTCCTCAGGTGCCCGCCGGCGCCCAACCACTCTACTGGCCTCACTACCAGCCCGGAAATCCCCAGGTACAGTCCACAGACAGAACTGCACCGGCGTCTTGAGGCTTTCTACTTTTCACTCAAGCGCTAGCAGTGACTGACCATCTCCCAGCCGCAGTACTACTCCCACCCGCCACAAGGTTACTACTACTCCGCCAATCCGAACCCGCAGCAGTACTACACGTACGCTCCTGCGCCGACGCCGGCTTCAGTACCAATGGCGCCTCAGTCGCAGCCCGAGCCTGCAAAGTTCCACGTGTATCACCCCATGACTTCTGAGCCCAAGCCCGCTGCAGAGCCGCCGCACAATGTCTGGCTTGGACGCACCAAGAAGCAAGTCGAAGAGGACAACATGAAGATTGCCAAGAAAGAGGGAGCATACGACAAGCGCAAGATGGCGCCAGCAGATGCTTCTGATGACCAGTACTTCTGGGTTGTCGAGCTCGACGGCGGTCCAGCGACTCTTCGGTATGACGAGGGTCCCTTTAAGCCATCTTTGACAGCGCTGACATCTTATTTCAGGGACTACCGCTACATCAAAACCATCAACGGCACTTGGAAGAAGGATCCACGTTTCGAGGAAAGCTACTACTTCGTTCGCGAGGACGAGGAAAAGAAGTAGGATAAATCGCGGGCCAGGCGTCATACCTATGTTGTGAGAAGGTATCGAGTCGAGCAGCGTTGAGTTCTCTTCACTCCGACGGAGGTCGGGACGAACAAGTCTTTTCCTTCAATGTGCCCAGAAGCCATTGGAGAATACGGCGAGGAATAGGCCACGTGGATTGGATCGGCATGAACATGAGCATTGCTGCTGCCTGAGAGCAGCTGATTGCAAGAGCAATAGTCATACTGAGCGCGTGCTTGAATAGCTCAGCTAACACTCAACAACGGAATCATGTCTTCTTGATGCCTTCTGTTCTGCTCCCGTTCACACACAAGTGAAGTCTCCTCTCTTCCGGTATTCCACACTCACGATCGAGACAAAACTCCACCAACCGCCCGCACTTGACGTCACGCCAATCAACGACTTCAGATTTGTCCGTCGTCTCGACTCCCAATGCCCTGGGAAACAAATCTCCGAAACACCTGCATCTTTCTTGCGATCTTCATCCTCGCCTTCTTCCCGAACGCCTTCCAACTTCTCCTTTGGCCTGTCTCCGGATTTCTCGGATTCCTAAGCGGCGAGTCCCTCTCGATAACCCCGAAGCTCCCCGTCTGCAATTGCTGTCCACCCACGAGCTGCTTTACTCACCAACCTCAAGAGACAAAGAGCGGAGAAGTCAAGATGTCGTGGTTCCAGAAGCAATTTACGCTTCCAAGCAAGAGCCGGGGATCATACTTGATCACAGACGAAGTGACAAGGCAGTTGCCGGAGATCAAGGACTACAAGGTCGGAATGCTGCATTTGTTCGTGCAGCATACGAGCTGTGCGTTGAGTTTGAATGAGAATTGGGATGAGGATGTTAGGACGGATATGTGAGTGGGATTTGAAGAATGGGTGAGGAAAGGAGAAGGACCTTGATGGCTGACTTTGATGTGCTGCAGGAGCAATGCGCTTGATCGTATTGCGCCGGAGGATAGGAAGGGGAATATGTATGAGCATTCGGCGGAGGGACCGGTATGATATGAATCGCGAGAGATGTTTTGCTCCAGAAGAGATTGGCTGACGTTTGCTTTGGCAGGATGACATGCCGAGTCACATCAAGAGTGCTCTCGTTGGAGCATCTGTCACTGTCCCAATCACAGACGGAAGGTTGAACACGGGCACTTGGCAAGGTGAGTGCTACGACCTCTCCAGGGATAACACAAATCAGTGTAGCTGACTGCTCGAACAGGTATCTGGTACCTGGAATTCCGCGCGATGAAGCACACAAGAAAGGTTGTTGCTACGATCCAGGGAGAGAAGAAATGACTTGAAGCTGGAAGGCTATGATCATCAATGCTAGACAGCGCATGGCGCACCAAAGAGATACGACTGAAGACGAATCAAGCTTACTCAAGGCCTCGGCAAGAGGTATCAACATCCGTGTCCAGAAATTCCGTCGTTATACTCGGCATGCTTTGTGACAGAACGATCAACATCAAACACGAATCAAAACAATAAGATGAAAATGCTGATGCTGTTGCTGATTGTTTCTCAAGGCCGCAAAGTCTTCGCCAAATCACGGCCCATGGATATTTTGTTACAGCAGCCAACATCCTTCACCATCAGGTCTACTTTGGACAGCCGGTACCCCAGCCAGTAGTCGTATCGCAGCAATCCGCATTCTGGAGCATCATCAGTCTCATCCGGAGGACAACAAACGCAACAATAAGCCCCAACTTACACACTGCTCCTGCGTCACGCCGTTGTTCGCGCAATGGTTCGAATCCTCGCCGCCGTCGTAGCATACATTGTCAGGATTGCCCATACCTTTGCGTTGGCGGTTGCATGCGTCGGCATTGCGATCTGGAAAGCGTCAGTCCAGTCTGAAAGAATGGGCGAAGAGACTCTGGGCTTACCAATCCAGCTTCCACCACCACGGCCTCCCCAGCAGCAATTATCCTTCACTCCGTTGGCGATTCTGCACTGTGAGGCTGCGACCCCTTCGAAGGAGACGAGCGCCGCCAAAGTGGCGAAGAGGATGTTAGAGAGCTGCATCGTCGAGCGTGAGAGAAGCAAGAGCAGGAAAATGTCTGAGTCGTTTCTGAGCGCTGTTTTGCTAATCTCGTCAAGAGCAGGTTCCAGCTTTTATACACCTGGACCCGACTGATCATCATGGTCAGTCAATGCAAACATCAAAGCGCAGCGACGCTCTTGGCGAAGCCCGCGAGTGTCTCGGAACAGACTACGGGCATGTCGCGAATCCTACATCGGTCGCCAAGAAGCGCGTCAACCGATGCTGGAGCGTCGTTTGGCGTTATGAAAGAGCCCGCCAAGAGCGTTCGATGTCCATATTACACCATTCACTTCTTCTGGACGGATCGTACCTCATACGCACGAGTGCGCTGTAACGTCTATGTCAGGCTTCCGAACACATGGCTCCCGAAAATCAGCAGCTCATGTCAGCGAAAAGCTTGGATGCTGCATGGTTCTTGATTGGCAGTCAAGGACGAAAGCTACGAAAAGAATGATCACTAATGCTCTGCAAGGGATACTAAGCTATTGCTTGTAGCCTTGGCCTGAGTTCATTTACCCGCTGGCTGTGTGTCCGCCAAAAACCCGGTTTCTGGGAGATCGAACGTGGTATACAGCCGGCTTGGCTGCCGTCGTTCATCCGAGGCCGATGGCGAAGATATCGAGGTTTCTGTGAAGGGCACTATTCTCCCGATTGGGTGCGTACTCAGCACGTGAAATCAGTTGTGGACGATGTTTGGTCGGTATCGGTAAGCGAATGGCTTGAAAGGGGTAAAGGAGTGGGATCGCCTGGGCTTGCTTGGCATTTTGGACTGACATGTTGAAAGTAAACTCAGTTTTTGTGTAGGCTATACGCGCATATAGGCTATACAGAGCTACGACGTTGCATCTGATGCTGGTGCAAAGGAAGCTAGGGCTATGTCGACTCTTGATTGATTCCTCAGCTCTTGCAACTTGAAAGCCGACAGAGTGATCGTCACTGTACTTCGTGCTGATCCGTCCCTGCTCCATGCGCTCTGGATATTACCACTCCAACTTTTGCTTCTTGCCACAGTATGGTCCGCCTTCTCGAACCGGATCTCAGAACCAATCTTCGAGCGTCCGCTGGTGATCCTCCTCACCATCCCTCGAAGCGAGTCTGTACAGCTCTTGAGGCCCGGTCTCTCCCGAGCTGTAGAAACCCCAGCTGTCTCCGTATTCTTCATCGTCACCCTCCTCTTCGTCGTCCCTATCCATGTCGAACTTCCCTTCGTCTTCCTCGCTGCCAAGATCTTCCTCCTCCTCTGCATCGAGGTCGTTGAGCAAAGATTGGCCGGTGCCGAGTGATTCGAAGAAAAGGGCATCATCCGCATTGAGCTCCCCGCTCTCATGCTCATGCTCGTTCTCACCATCATGTTCGCCCGTATAATCGAAGTCGGATTCAGAGTCGGACTCGTCCCCGAGAGGGGCGAAATACGTTCTTTTGCGAAGGCGTCGCAGCTCAGCTGCATTGGTATTGATGTCCCGAAATTTGAAATCGTTTTCTCCCCAGTCGTTGGTCAGGTGCGTGTCCTCATCCTCAATGCGAATATTGGCAATTGAGATGAGCTCGAGACTCATGGCCTCAGCGACGGAATCCACGAAGTCGTAGAATGCACCCTCCGTTGGCCACCATGAGCTGACCACGCAGAAGGTTTTCAGGGTCTCGCGATGGTTGGAAAGAAATGCCAGTAGGCTTCTTGAGGAATCTTCCGGCGCCTCATAGAAGACAATACCCAGCCACTGCAGCGGGGCCTCCTTGGTTGCAGTATCCATTCGCTGCACCAAGCTGTCTGTCTCTCCGATCCCCACCGGATAGGGAAACGAGACTTCCAATCTTTCCAATCGCGCTGCGACTGTCAAAACTTGAGCCGGCTGTATTCTCAGATCTGGCCAGTACTCTCGGAAAGGCAAGTACATATCCAATCTAGTGAGGCTCGACAGCGATCGTGAAACGAGATAATCCGAGACTTGTGACGGTTGAGACCACACCAAAGGTCCGTAACCATTGAAACCCAGCCCAGTGAGTGGAGCTTTGGAAGAAGCGCTCGCAAGGATCAAAGATGTCAAGGGGCAATGAGCACCTAGATTCTTAGCCCGATAGGAACCTGGCGAGATGATGCCTATCTTCGTGAATTGCGCCAGTGTCCTTCCTGAGAGCTTTGAGAGGCCAGGGACCTTGGCCAGACGATGGTCGGGCTCATAACTATAGTCCTCGAGAAAGAAGCCAGGCCTAGAGCCCGCGACCGCAAAGTTGTCCAGAATCTGCGTCAGCATGGTCACCTCGTTGGAGTCGAATTGCGTAGCCTCCATGATCTTCTGCGCAAAGTGCATGTAGTCCAGAGCTTGTTTGGGATGCGGTTTGGCGTCCACCATGGTGCGTGTGGCGAGAGTCTTGAGTTCGATTCTTTTTAGCTTGCCGAAGAGATGTCGCTGGGCTGAGAGTGTGTGCAACAGCTGAAGACCTTGCTTGGTGTACAGAATCGTTCGAGTGGTGAAGAAGCGCTGGACGAATGTGTCGTGAGATGCTGCGCAGAGCTCGCGGCAAGTCTGGCGAAACCGCAGGACATCTTGGTCGTGTTTGAGAAACTCTGCGATTGCTTTCTGTAGCTCAGCAGGGATCGAGAAGATGGTGGTCGCCATGTTGGCGGGGATGCTTGGGTTGGAAATCCGCAGTGTGGGTGATGGTGAAACCGGGAATGTGGAGGCGTGTTTGTAGTAGACGCGGAAGAATTTGCTGGATGATATGAAGTTGAAGCTGCCGATTACCTAAGCTTCGCGTCGCGACTTCCCTGGCAACTAGCGCGCGGAGCCACGGCCCGCACCCGCCAAGCCGCATGTGAAAGGGGTTGCCAAAACCCATTCACAGGCACAGTGCAAGTAACTTGTCAAGAAAGGTCGTAAGAATCTGAGCTCTTCATTCGTCACATCACGTACGTTTATGGCCAGAGAGTCTAGATATGCCCGAAGACCGGCGCTCAGCTACTATCCCACCAGCGCTCCGAACACCTCAGCTACAGCCTCCGTCTCTTTGGCCTCATCTCCTCGTAAATCCAACATGACTGTCCAACTTGCCAAAATCAAGTCCAGCAAAAACGTGTCTCCAGGAACAAATACTTCCAACGGCGAGTTTTTCCTCCGTAGCATTCCCTTCAACTTTCCGCGAGCAACAAGAGAGCCCCTGGAGTCTCGCAGCTCCTCAAACCCACCACTTCCGGGTCGCCATTTGAACTTGCCGACGGGAGACTGAATGTCTTTGCCGTATTGCATGCCCTCCCAGCTTTGCTTGATTTTGACTTCCTGGCCGTGGATCTGAAGAGTGTTGGTGCCGGACAACGATGATCGTTCCATTGTGCAGATTGCGTTCTGGGTGTCCGTTAGGCGGTAGATAGTACCGTTGACGAAGGTGGAAGTGGCAAGCTCGTTATTCGAAGGACCCACGGCTCTAAACCGATTGCCCGGCTCAGGCCCTTGAAATGTGACCAAAGGTTGCTTCCTGGTTTTCTCATGATGACCAATAAGCGACGAAAGAAGAGGCATTCGGATTGCCGAGTCAAGTTGATACTCTGCAAAGGTGTGAGGTCTGGTGCATCAGTTGTCTTCAAGGCATCTCTTATATGACATGTATGTCGCAGCCTCGATTCGTATTCGTAAGTGATCTGCGTCAGTTCAGCTCTGCCCCTGTTCGCACTCGCACCTATGCGTTCGCTACCGCATCTTTCTGAGCACAGTGGCTGAGGTGCAGGCTACAAGTACTGTGGCAACGCAACTTTGTTGACTAGTCGGATCACAGCCATGGACATCGATGAGTCTGTGTTAATTCTTCCATGATTTTATTCAAAAGTTCTGCCAATGACTTGCCCGATTCACATCACTGTTCGATACTGATGCTTTGATTGTTTGGACGCTCAAATATTATGGAGTAAAGATTACACATTAGTGAGCGGCTCTCATACCGTTCGTCGTACATTTATTTGGCAGCAGGCACGATGCCAACTATGCTGGTGGGTTTAGATCCAGGCGCTTGGTACGCTTTTTGGTCTTGTGAATGAGCATGGATGTAATGACCGTGATGGTTGCGTACCTGCGCCATAATTAGCATTGGCTGAAGTCACCTTGCAAAGTCTTCATTGCATACAAAAAGAAAGCGAAAACAAAGAACATTCCTGGCACCCATGATCCTCCTTGATGCCAGCTAGCGATTTCAGGTCAGCTTTTGCTTCATGAGTCCAGCAAATGTGCAGGGCTCACTTACGAGAAGAATCCAATGCTCATCCCTCCAAGGATTGCATTGACGACACCCAGGATGACGGCCTCGACCAGATAGTAGACCGGGTGGAGAATGAGAAGTGTACAGAGGCCGACGTCAATGATTGACCAAATCAGTCCAGCAGACGGCGCCGGGGCCATCATTCCCCAGCCAAAACTGCAAACCACTTAGACGAACCCTGTAAGTCCTCTTTGACGAACCTACTTTGGGGTATAGTCGTTGCGGGGCTCATTGGCAATTGTCGCATTGATAGCAACCATTACCACAAAGTTGATAAGGTTGATGACAAGACAGGCGGCAATCATCAACGCCGGACTGCCATAGCCGGTGCCCCATGCATCGCGGGTTCTGCGGGATTCCCAATTGCGAAGATTCATAATGCGCTGGAATTGGTTCGGGAGTGCGCTGGAAACGACTGATCGGAAGAGGTTGAAGAACGCTCAGTTGTATTTTCTGCTTGCAATGAATGCGATATTGAGTGGGCCATCGTAGCGAAGCACTGCCCCAAAGGATTCAGTCATGAGGCTATGGGGTCGATCTTTCTTTCTTTGTTCAGCCTCAGACCTTGGCGATGATGTCGCGTGCTTTCAACAACACCACATTCCAGGCCTTGTCCTACGCTTGGCAACGCCGACACACTTGGCTACCGTCAGTGAAGGAGTGGCAGGTCAAGGGATCGGATCATCCTTTTGCGAATGCGAGTACGGTATTATAGTTGGTCAGGGCAGGTATTACGAGCGTCCAAGATGTACGCTACTGTCCTGCAAGCATCGACCTGAGGATCGTCGGTGCCACGACAATTTGAACCAGCAATTTGGAAGCCCAAGATATGAGCAATTGTTGTCAAAAGCTCTTGATGAAAGCCAACCTTCTAGTAGCATACTTGAAAATGATCGTCGACCTTGAGAGGTCTTGATCTTGGTGATGAGAGGGAGAAGAAGAGGGAGGAAAACAAGCTGCGAGGTCACACCAAAATAAACTTAGCTCGAAGCTATGGCCACCGCGCAAAATCACGTGACTCTGGACCGACTTTGTTGTCATGCCAAATCTCATCCACTTCATCTTTCATCCGCTTTGCAACTCTCTCTGCCTCCTTATCCCGCTATCGCACTCATGGATGCCCTATTGCTACTACCACGGGACTCGGTCGACTACTCCGTGCTCTCTCAAAGCAATTCCAGATGCTGAAACGCCTTGTATCAGAAGAATGTCGCCAGGCCCTCGTCAATTGCCCTTCAATGGAGACTCTCCTCGTCGTTGGCGCCACCAATTGCTCGCTTCTATCCAATCTTCGCAGCCTTCAAGGAGACAGCTCCAATTCATCACAAAAGCTTCCGACAGCTCCCAGTTCTGAATGGACTCTGGATTTGACCACACTATCAGACCGTCCCTCATCTGCTTGCCACCCACAGTCGACAGTGTCCCGCTTCGTCGAAGACAAGCACCAAGGCGCTGAGTATCAACTTGGCGACTGGCGATGTACCGCAGAACGTTGTGCCGGAATCTCGGGTGCGGGATTGCATCAATGAAAGGATCATGCGGCACGACATGTTGTTGCTTTATCGGCACGAGAGAAGCTGGTATGGCACCTCTTGTCTGCTGTGGTGTGGTGATCGGATTTCCAGATCGCAAGGCCTGGGTGTCGACTCCAAGGTGTTGACATTTCGCCACTACCGCTTGCATGACATTTCGATTGATCGTCTGACCAAGCTCGTCGCCTCTGGCCCCCGAAGCTTCACTAACAGATGGAGAAGAGTAAATGCTGCGCTGGCCGGAGTCGGGTCGCGTGGATATGAACGCTGGCTTACTCTCGTCGTCGTTGGATTCTGATGGGCTAGGTCCAGAATCTGTTTGCTGACCTGTTCCTGCGAATCGCTGTCGTTCCCGGAATGCTCTTTGGTTCAGGCGATTCTGAATCCGCCGTCTCTCGATAGGATCAGTTTTGCCTTGCCAATTTTCGTTCATGATCTGGAAGCGGCCCAGAGACACAGTGCTGTCTTGGGTGGGTTGGTCCGCGCCTCTTCGTTCTCGTCTGGATGTCTCCATGCTGTCACTCCTGGCCAAGTGTTGGATGCTTGCTGACTGACTTGTGATTCAGCCAGACTGTCTGGCTTGCTTTATACCATCGCGGCGACTCAACCGCGAACGATCGTGCCCTTGACCTGGCGGGCAGCATGGAGGCATGTTTAGCATCAGGTCAAGATTACTGCACATCTCTCTTCACTGAAGATTGCCTCATTGGTAAACTTCCAAGACAATGACCTATGAGCTTGATGAAGCACAAGAGAGCTGAAGATTCAGCCCTACACAGCTTTGATTCTTTCCCTGGGTTCAATGACGGTGCAGCAGATGCCGACCCTGGGTTGCGGTGACTTACCAGCTTCTTGCAGCTCCTTGTTCTGGAAACTCTCGAGAGATACATCCCGTGGCTTGAGATCTTGTCGCTAAATATGTATTAATAGCAGGCGGAGAGAAGACCGCAATGCCATTTGGCGGTGTCCTTACCATGCCTTCAGATGACATTCCACGTGGCAGGCTGCATATCAACCAAGGACACTGAATATAGCTTGCCCTGCAGCATGCACCGACAAGCGAGACACCATAGTACCTGGGAGCTGGCACCAATCGTTGCGTTACCATACCTGCACTTGCACAGTCATTACGATCTCGAGTAGGTGGCAATTCCAAGCGATTGATTGGTGGAATTCACGAATGATAACTAAACAGAGTAGCTGCAAGCCTTTCCTTGGCGTGCATATTACGTACTCATCAACCTCGTCTGAGACAGGAAGACTTCACTCTGCCATTCAACACATACACTCCCTCGAGAAAACATCTTTTCCATGGACGAAGTTCAGCGAGTACTGCACTCCGGACATCGAGGTCGAATCGAAGCTATTTGAAGCAGCTACCGTAATTCGACCAAACATTTTGATCTCAGCCCAATGCAGTAGTCGTGCTACATCGATTGGCTGCACTTTCACGCTCCGCCTTTTCGCGCGCAACCACGATGGACCCTGCTTCGAATTGAGAGCAGAAGCCTGGAAACGAGTGAAAAGCAGCAGCTATCTTCGACTGCTTCTTCCCTACCATCGCAAACCCACTCCTGAAGAGCCAGGGGCCAGGAAAGATCAAGACATAGGCCGTCTACCGAGCGGATCAACGCTGAATTGGTGTGGGCCTTGCAAGTCCCTATCCCCGGCATACTGGCGATTGGAAGAGAATGCAACCGCGATCGATCCAACGAGCGAACCTCCGATTCTCGGACCGATTTTCACCGAAGAGTATCACCAGAGCAAGCATTGTCAGCCACTCGCGTCGAATACAGCCGCATGAGCTTTGGTCCGAGAACATGAGAAGGGCCACCAGCAAGTGAACCATTGAAGCCGGCCGGGGACACTGAGCACACGGATACCGGAGCTAGACGGCCATCTGAGCCGTGCCACTATGCAAGTTGTGCTAAACGCAGCTACCACATGCAACCTTGTGAGAAGGTGTGGTGACACCAAGTCGCGGAGCTACATGAAAAAGAATCTTCTCTCAAAAATACACGCCTCCTCTATTCTATCTTTCTATCCCCTCCCAAACTCCATTCCAAACAAAAACCGCACGCTCCCGGGTATCATCAAACATAGTCGCTCCCAAAAAATACTCCTTCAAACAATCCGCACTCCTCCCATGTCCCACACACTTCTCCAAAACCCTCCAATCCCAGACCTCCACCCTCTCTTTAAACACCCCATTGCCCAAAGCCAAGACCCTCTCAACTGTATCCCTCACCGCAGCCGGACGCTTTCTTTCCACTAGAACGATCTTCCTTAAGCCAGGATGAGACTGGCTCTCCGAGACGATCTCCGTGAGCGGCGGGTGGGCGAAGCTCGCGCGATCCCAGTGTGAAAGACAGCTTGAGAGGGAGATGTTGTGCGTGGAGAGGAGGTCTTCGGTTATGTAGGGCGTTCGGGCGATGCAGGGGGTTAGGTAGACCGTGGCGGAGGAGAAGGGACAGCGGCTGGCTTGGCAGGCGGAGATTGAGTCTTCGATTGTCGTTGGGAGGACCGGGTTCGAGCGCGGACGGACCAGGGAGATCAGTTTGTTTGTGATGTCGGAGAGGGCGCGGGAGGGCTTGTTTGTTCTGGAGGGCTGGTGGGTTGCTGGCGTGGTGGCGCTGTTGGTGATTTCTTTCAGGACAGGTGGAGTTTTGCCGTTGGTGTGGTTAAGGTGGTCAGTCCGCTGTCTTTTCACAGGCTTTAGAAGAGGAATGATCTCAACCTCATCCGACTTCCGTTTGCTGCAGGACGTCTGACGCTGGTGAACAGCAGCTCGACGAACAGGAGAGACGGTCGTGCCCTGCATTGCCGCAGTAGAAGACGGAGTCGGTGTCGCAGTGGCGATGCGCATAATATGCGGATTAAGCGGACTGATCCGCTGCGATATACTCGCAACAGAACCGCCGGGCGTCGACGTGCTCGCCGTGCTGGATCTTGGCGTAATCGTCTTCTCACGCTGAAACTTCTTCCTACAACTGCTCTCCAGCTTCTGGATCCATCGCCTCGTCTCCTGAGACTCGCTATCATCAGGGGCAGCTCTCGACTTACGTCCCTGCTCCTGCAACTCCTGAAACGTGACGCAAACTCGCCATGTCCGGTCTTCATGCAGCTTCTTCACTCTCGGGTGGCGAAGCATGAGAAAATTGGTATTTGAACCCTGCTCGAATCCCGAGCCGAGGACTTCAAAGACGAAAGGCTTCTCGAATATCACATCCATAATCAGCGGCTGTGTCGATTTGACCTCGAAGCCGGCGGATGAGTTGTCTTTAGTGAATGGTTTGGCCGAGAATACCGCAACCTGGTTCATGGTCTGAAGAATAGGCCTCGGAATGCATTTCTCCTGCTCAATAGCCCCAACATGCTGGAAGATGGGCTTTGCGTCCGCTCGTCTGACTTCATCTGCGTTCACAAGACATCCAAGGTGGAAAGTTGTCCATTTGATATTCGGAACTCCAGAGGTAGCAGCCTGCTGCGCATTGTAACTGGCTCCAATGACCGCAAAGTCTGCTTCATCGCCCATCCCGTTGATGTAGTCCTTCTTGAGCTTGATGAAACTGTGGTGATATGCAGTGCTGTTTTCCAACGAAAAGTAAGGTACACCACAAGGCTTCAGGACCAGCCCTTCACACCTCTTTGCATTGGGAGCAGCGAATTGCTGCACGAGGCCGTCCCTCGCCCGCTTGGAGTCCGAAAAGTCGATGATCTTCCACTCTGCACTAAGAGCGCGACCGCGAATCTTGCGGAAAGCCTCTCGGAGCCACATCCTCCTCTCCTCGACCGGCTTGTTCATCACGACTTCATCGTCTAAGAGGAGCAGGTCAAAGAAGACAATTGCGAGGTGCTCGTGAGGATGCGCCTGAGAATCCTCGTCGGTCCCAATGAAACGTCCAGACCGGCTGACATGCTTCCTGATCTTCTCAAAGGGTAGAATCTCATCCGTTTCATCAGAGAACACGACAAGCTCGCCCAGGAGGATCGCTTGCTTTTTGAATCTACAGCCCTTCTCTCCAAGGCGCAACGAGTCGATGATCGTTTGATGGACTCCTGCTCGGTCTTGCGTCGAATCTTTGCCGCTTTTCGAAAAGATCTTAATACACTCTGCTGGATTCGGTGACTTCCGCAGATCGACATGTATTTCACAATACTCGCCATCGTATTTCCGTTCCAGCACCCAGCTCTGTTGTCCAAGCATCTTGATACAAGAGTCAATACTACGTGCTTTGTGAAAATGCGGCCTGCTGATCTTCGTCCCAACGACTGGGCGCAAACGCTGGGCGGCTTGCCGTCGAAGGAGCTTCTCAGACCTGGGATCAGGACGGTCGGGATACTCGTGCAAGTCGCCTTTCAGCAATCTCGCCGCAGCCTTGAAATCCCTCTGAAAGCGCAACAGGTCTGGCAGAAGAAAGTGAAAATTCTTCAGCACCAGCTTCTCATCGATGACCAAGGGGGAGAAGTTCTTCAAAATCATCCTCACAAGCCACTTGCCCTCCTGAGGCCGCAGTCGCTTAAGAAGATTCCCAAGCAACTGATCTCTCGCCTCAGAGCTACCGGGCGGAACTTGGTCACGAATCTCCGGTCCAGAAAATGAGCATCCGCCAGCCAGCCTGTCGAACATATCATCCACCTCCTCAAGCATAACAATCGGAGTCGCCTGCGTACCCCCAAGAGTCAAAACATTCTCCAAGCAAAGCGCCAAATCCCCATTCCCAGGCTGTCGATACCTCTCGAGTTCCTTCCTCTGCGAGACACCCAACTGCAAAGTCCGGCATAGAATTCGATAAAAACTCGGGGTCTGAATACCATAAACCCGATCCGTTCGCCATTCGGGTAAAAGTGCCGAGAGGAAAGCAGAAGTCCCATTCACGGTAAGATCGTTCAGAGCTCTGCGGTGAGACTTGAACCAGCTTTCGACAACCTCTTTGATCGGCGCACATTTCGCATCTTTCAAAAAGGGTGGGTTGCGGGTCTCAATATCCTCGAGTCGTTGGAGAAGGGTGCAGATTTCGGAGAAGGGGAATGGCATGCTGTGTTATGAGATACTGGTAGTTGATGCTGAGTAAATCGATGCTGTCGCTGGGAATGTCCAATGTCGCCGTCATGATCCAAGAAGAATAATGTTGTGTATCGAAGGGATACACGTGATAGCGAGTGGCAAGCGCGATGAGAGAGATGAAGTGAGGGACGGACGGGACGCGTTGAAGCTGAAAGCGCGTTCTAGGTGGGGCGACAAAGAATCCGAACCCGAAATTTCGGATAAATAATCAAACGAACGAGGCATGAACAAGGGAATGAGACTGTTGAAAGACATTTTGATTATGATTCTAGTGGTAGACAATGTACGCCTGCCCATCTATTCGCCATTCAAAGGAGCGTCCAGCCTACAGCCCTGTCAAGGGACCGTGATGAATTGTCGCATTCGTCGTTAAATCCATTACTTTTCATTCCCACCTGGAGGCCCTGTAGCGTGCTCTAATTGATCTCACACAAAATCGACTGGATCTCAGTCGGGTCATCAAACTCGCAAGGTTCATCATAGCCAAACTGACTTCCGATCTGGTCGCGACCATCCGCGTCCGAGAAAACCTTGCATTTGATGTCGTGCACATTGATGATGAGTTTGATATCGCCGCCAAAAGAGATCTTGTCCGTCTTGCACTGGTAAGGATAGAGTTGGCCGATAGGTACTTGCTGCTGGCCCTGACCAGCAAAAGTGAGAGGGAGCTGTTGACCGGCGCCGCCGTATTGGGCCTGCTGTTGCCATCCGGCTTGCTGAGCATGAGCGCTTCCCCAAGCGCCTGGTTGGTTCTGCTGCCATTGACCTGTTTGCTGGAAGCCGGCATTTGATCCAAAGCCATTGCCGCCTGACCATGCGTTGGCCTGAACTTGAGGTTGGTTCCAGCCGCCTTGCCATCCCATACCAGCGCCAGCACCTCCACCGATGCCTCCACCGACATATGAACCACTCATCTGGCTTGATTTTTGATAGCCAGATGACCACGAGTTAGAGTTCCAGTTGACTCCCCCAGCTGATTCGCCGCACTGAGGGTAGCACTCCTTGTTCTGCTCATTCTGCTCGGTAGGAAGAGCGGCAGTGAGAGCAGCAAATGCCGCAAAGATGAGTGTGTTGGTGTACATGTTGATTACTGTAAGTTCTCGACGAGGGAGGAATGTGTGTTGAGCAGGTAATAGGTAGCAATTGAGAAAAGCGATCGACGGATGGGATAGGTGCCTAAGACGCCGAAAACATCAAAGTCTTTATACTTGGCCTCTTCACGTCAATGCTTACATGAGTCTCGAAGCTTTCGCCACAGGAGCAGTGAGCAATACGAGCGAACACGTACCAGTTCCTGGGGACAGACGAACTATTCAAGTGCATCGATCCCTGCACATATCGTCAAGACAACCGTTCGAGGACATTCAGCAGGCTGGCAGAGTCGTATAGCTTGTGCGGCAGCCTTCAAGAAGCGACATGCCATTGGTGCCTTGCTGAGCTTCCTGGTACAGAGCGCTATTTTGAAGCTGGCTTTGCTCCCCATAGACTTCCTCTTCTGGATTCTGAATACGTAAAACGGGCAAATCGAAGGGCAGATGTGCTGCAAGTGCCTACATTTCGTGCTGAGCTCGGTATAGCACCTGCAGCAGGCTCCGGTATACAGCTGCAAAGACCGCCAGAGCTCGCTGGCCGAGTGGTTGGAATCCTGGGCAGAAGGCCAGGGAAGCCGACAAGTGATACGAGGTGGAGCTCCCATGAAGCCTCAGATTGACCTGTTCTGGAAAGCTCTCAAGGTCGGCAAGATGTCTAAGCTCTGTCTGCGGTTAAAAATCCGGGTTTTGAGTTCATCGACGAGCCATAATTTCGTCAACAGTTGATGCGACGTAGGGGCGGTCCATGTTCGACGGAGCCATGCGGGTTTCTATTTCGACGTCTTTCACGTGATTTTGACATGGTGTTGTGAAGGATATCCTGGATGCAGCCGAAGTGTAGAAGTGAACGTGCTCGTTCCGGCGTCTTTGGTGAGGTTTGTCTGTTCGCAGGCATCAGCTCAACGCTCAGCAGAGTCCAGACCAAGCGGTGTTCGTCGGCACGGCAAGAGCATCAGCCGATGTCGAAGGAAGCTGGATGGTGTGTGACTGGTATGAAGAGGAGGAGCTGTGAAAGTGAAGTCGCGATTGGGTTTTGATTTTCGGTCCACTCGGGTGGTCATCCTCGCTCCGATCATTCCGACCTGCTGCGAAGCCGACGACGCCTCCACCACCTCTTCACAATTCGAGATCGATATCAAAATTCGGAATAATGGTGTCCGCGGAATGATGTGAAAGAATGAGGTTCAAATCGATGATGATGTTAACCGTTCGGACGTGTGGAGCCCGCGGAAGGTTTGACGCTAAGGATGGACCTTCGGGAACGTCCTAACCAGACCTGACAACATGATCATGATTGCTTTGTCGCAACTTACAATCCAGCGCCTTGCAAGAGGAGGGCATCATTCGTGAGGCTTTTTAGACAATCTTCGTATCGCCATCGACAATGTCTTACGACGAAACGTCCCGCAAGCTCGACAACGTGGATCGCGGAAACAAGAACCGCAGCACCGCAGGAACAAGCACCTTCGTCGCAGCTCGACTCTTCGAGCCCGGCCTCCAATATGCCCTCCTCAAAAATGATCTCGGCCGCCCCGTAATCGAGCTCCTCCGAGGCTGGACACTGCCGCCAGGCCCTCCGCTTGTCACCAATACCTTCATCGACCGAGTCGGCCTCTCGCCCTATCGAACGATCCTCTTCGGCATGAGCGTGGGCGCGATGTTGAAACAGAACTACCACATGACGATGATCCAGCAAGAGAACATGCCAGTCGCGAGTGGGTTGATCATCGGAGCTTTCAATCTGCTTCTGAATACCACAAACACATTGCTGTTCGTATGCTCTCAGACTTCTGCGAGTACGAACGGAGAACACTTCCCGCAGTCGCCGTTGATCGTTGGCACAACGCTGTATGTGTCAGGCATCCTGATAGAATGGCTGTCAGAACAGCAGAGACATGCTTTCAAGAAGAATCCAGCCAACAAGGGAAAGCTTTATGAAGGCGGACTGTTCAGTCTGTCACGTCACATCAACTACTTCGGATACACACTGTGGAGGACAGGCTATGCCCTTGCCGCTGGAGGATGGGGCTGGGGAGCCACTGTGGGTGGCTTCTTTGCGTACATGTTTGCTCAGGGTCCAATTCCAGCGCAGCAGCACTACTTGGAGGAGAGGGTGAGTACGCAGTCCCGGAATCACGAATATCTGCTGACGATGTTTCCAGTATGGAGCTCAAATGGAGCACTACAAGAAGGTCACGCCTTACAAGCTCATTCCATGGGTCTTTTAAACATATCGACAGACCTTTCTCAGCGAATCGAAATCTCGCCAGACTATCTTGGAGCAATATTGAGCGCACCTTTTGTTACGATACCCTTTGAATTCTCCCTCGGATTGCGAGGACATGTACAGATACGATGTTCACGTTGCAGCTTCTATACCACATTCAACATTCAATATGTTACTGATGTTCCGATTGCTACAGACTTTTTCTATTGCCTGCATACACTGAACGTTTGCGACATCGTGACAGATGCAAGAGGTCCAATATGCAATGCAACATTCCTATCCAAGAGCCTACACTGCGCTCTTTAAAATGCCTCTGGCTGCTCGGACAACAAGCCTCAGCGACAGAGTTCCTAGCAGCACAGAAACATGCCTTCTCCAGCCACGAATATCGAATCCACAACTGCAACTCCAGCAACAGCCGGCGTCGTCGACGTCGCCCGCCACATCGCCAGCGCAGCCGAATTCATCGAACACCACTACCTCGGCGGCCTCATGATGCAAACCATGCCCCTGCACCCCTTCATGAGCTACCTCCACCACCGTCTCCTCAACTACGAATGGCTGCTGCTCAAAAACAAACGCGCCTTCCTCCCTGACGAAGACCCACTCCCGCCACCGAAAGAAGCAATCAAGATCTTGAAATGGCTGAAAGAATTCTTTCACCACCGAGCGAGTTCGGAAAGGGAGGTTCTGAAGCAGGTGAATGACCGAGCTCTAGGAGATGATGTGGGCTTTGTAGGGGAATTGACGGAGAGATTGGTGGAGGGGAAGGAGAGGTTGACGGAGAGGGAGATGAGTGATGTTTTGGAGGTGAATAAGAGGCAGGCGGTGGCTTTGAGGCTTGCGCACGATGTGCTGAAGGAGCCTTTGAAGAGACCGTGGGAGTTGACGGAGATGGTTTTGAGGGAGTTTCAGGAGGCGGAGGAAAGAGTTGTTAAGGGTGGCGTGGATGAGGTGTTGATTCAGGAGGCGTATGGAGATGTTGAGATGGAGGTGAATGGAACTTGTACTCCAGTTGACAATGAGATTGCTGGACGAACGACCCCGAGCTCACACAACTCTTCTGGTGAAGAGCCCTCGACCCAAGGCCCTCGCATCCACGCCCATCCACCCTACCACACCTCCGGCCGCACCTGGTTCACCGACCCCGTCACCTTCGCCGACCTCATCGGTTCACCTCACCAATATACCCACCCTGCCCCTTCAACCTACACCCTCATCACCGGCACCAATCAAACCGACAACGAAGAAAGCGCTTCGCACTTCATCGACGCAACAGCGCTCGGAATTCCAGGTTTGACAACTTTGAAACTCCAGCATCCCGTGAATGAGATCGCGGTCAAAGACCTGGACTGGGATGTTCTGAGATTCTTGAGATTGGCGTTGTGGGACTATACGAATGGGCACCCGGAGAGAAAGGGAGAAAGGGAGAGTTTGAAGGTTGTGAGGCGGGAGATCAGAGAGAGGCAGGCGCAGGCGTTGAAAGGACCAATCGTTGACAGGGCCGTTCGTGATGAGGCCGACTCGCGATCCAAGGAGATTGGAACGACCGACAGTATCAACGGAGATGCGGAACTGCTAGCTAAAAGCGAGGAGCGACGAGAACTACCGCTGACAACATCATTCAGGGGCGAGGACGCCGGCGCTCAGCTAAACGGAGCAACCCCTGCACCCTCTCCCTCCGCCAGCAGTTCAAGAAAAGCCTCGAACGCTTCTTTGGACCACCTTTTCGAATCCGCTCAACCCCTGCCAGACCCGCACCTCTACACCACCAATAGCATCAACGAGACAACCCCCTTCTTTCAATTTCAAACCTACGAAAACCCGAACAATCACATCCACGACCACCTCGAAACAACCCGAACCTCAAGCTACCTAATGAGCATGTCAGGTGCTTACAACCCCGTGACGCCGCTCTTCCTTGAACAGCAACAAGAAGAGCCTACACCGACCGATCCACCAGCCCAGAAACCCTCAATGCTCCCAAAACTCCCACCACCACGATCGACCCCGGGCGACGCTCCAAATAACAAGCCATGCTGCTTCACCCGCATGAAACAAAGACTCCGATCCTCTCGCCGTCAGTTCCCGACCACCACCCCCCACACCAGCACCACTCCCACTCCATCCCTCACCCACCAAGAAACCCCGTCCCTCCCGTCACCATCTCCATCTCCATCACCAACCCCATCAACCCCCTCCACCCTCTCCTCCTCCGACCCCTGGCTCGCACCCCTGAACACCGCTTACCGCTACAATCCCTCTCCGTCCCCAAAGAAGAAGCTCCGGTCTTCAAGGGGGAGGGGGAGGATTGAGGAGCGAAGCGAGGGGGCCAGTACAGAGGTCGGGTTCGATTTCGATTCCGATTTCGACGTAGACGAGCGAGTTCCAGTAGAAATCATTGACGGGTTGAGGGTGGGGGAGGTATGATGTGATGTTGGTGATGGGTTGATTTGGATTACAGGGGTGTCAGTTTCCGAGGGATTAAGCGTCAGCTTTTGTAGCTGCTCTGATGGTCGTTAATCTTGAGACTCAGAATACCTCGTATGTAAACGAACGTGAAGCCCGTGCGCTTACAGTTCTCGCGCGGAAGAGATTTCAGCCCATAAGCACCCTCTCTACCTGGATATTTCCGGGCACATCAGCTACAGCGAAGCCCAAATTGAACGACACAACAGCAAACTAGCATCGTCTGATTGAAAGAAGTATTCTACAGCTGACTCATTCCCTCCCCATTCAACATCGACTCCTCTTCTTCCACCTGCAAATTCATGCGACTGCGCACGTCCCTGACCAAGCTCTTTGCATCTTCCACGTCCACGCCATCCTGACACAGCTCATTCGCCAGCTCCATAGTTCTCTGCCAGTCGCCGCGACGATAGCAGTATCTCGCCAGCCACAATCTCGCCTTACTCGTGACTTGGGTCACGCCGAGCCCTTCATCACCTTCGTCCGGACCTTCCTCTTGCGCGAGGGTCAGTTCCATATACGCCGCAGCTTCCTCCTCGCTGCCGTAAAGATTGTAAAGATTTGCGAGCTCGAACAAGACCTGCGGGTCTAGTGCTCCACCAACAGCCTGTGCGAGCGGGTCTGAGTTTGATGTGCTGAAGCTGGCTTCCTGATTGATCTGGCTGCCGACAATGAGAGCGCGCTTGAAGGCTTGGATGGCGTTGTGGTGCTTGCCGCATTTGCTGTATGCATGAGCGACCGCTGCCCACATCTTCGGATCGCCACCACACAGCGACGCGGCTCGTTGGTAGTAGAACAAGCTGTAGCTGTGGCATTCGAGCATCTCGTAGCCTTGTCCCAGGCCGTACCATGCTCGATAGTCTCTGCGGTTCGTATCCACGGCTCTTCGATATGACTCGATAGCAGCCTGCGTATTCTTCAACTCAATGTATTCGTGGCCCATCAATGTCCAGGCAGCGTGGAAGTTGCGATCCAGAGCCAGAGCGCGCCTGAAATGTAACACTGCCTTCTCATGCTCGGAGATCAGACTGTAGTAGTTGCCCAGGATGCAATTCGTCTCCGGTCTGAACTTGTCCGTCTCGCTCGCCATTGCAGCCAATGTAGCCAGCTTCGGTCTGTTCGGGAGCACGTACAAAAGGTTGCTGTAGATCTCCATGCCGTCCAGTCTGTACGGATTGCTCCGTATTAGGCCGTCAAAGATCTCCATCGCTTGATCATGATCGCGTGCGTGGTACAGCAAGAGAGCCTTTTGCTGCTGCAGGTGGGCAGAATTGGGGAAAATGGCCTGCACTTGTGCGAGAGTATTGTAAACATCTGGCTCCTGGAGAAACAGCTCCTGACTGCAGTGAATGTGGAAGAAGAAAGAAAGGATGCTGCGGGGTAGATGCTGTCCGATCTGTTGGAGGTCATCCTGTGAATCTATTAGAGAGGCCAGCTCCAACCACGCAGACCAGTTGTATGGATTGATGTTGACACTTCGCAATAGCCACTGTTTCGCGAGCAGCTCTGACTTGGATTTGATCAGGATGATGCCGTACAGATAGTCCAACCATCCTTGAGAGTTGCTTAGATTCTCTAGACCACCACGAGCACTGAAATACTCCTCGAGCATATTCGCGATTCCGGAGACTTCTTTGTTGGCAGTGGCGGGTCCATCGTGAGGACCTAGGATAGTTTCCGAGTCCTCGTTCTTGCGCTTCTCGCCCGACAGGTAGCGCGCATATAGTGCCAAAAAGAGTGATTTTTGACTCAGGTTCTTGGGAGGCGGTTGGCTCTTCGGTCTTGGCGCTTTCGAACTCGCGGCCTGTGATGAAAACGTCCGCCTGTGCTTAGAAGACGGTGTTGATGACGGCCTTGAAGGGGATGTGATCTGATGCGAAGGTGTGCTGTGAGCGACTTGAGTGGGCAAGAAGACGGCAGCGCAGCGATCGAACTCGCGACAGTCGAAGAAGGCTTTGGCCATGAGGTAGCGAGGCAGCTCCTTGGCCTCCAGGCGGGCTTCCTTCTTATCCGGATTTGACTGTGGCTGCGGCGGATCGAACTCATCTTCGTCGACCTCAGTATCGGATGTATCTAAATTCTCATCTGGCTCGTCAAAAGAGTTTAAAAGCTCTGCTGTCCTAAGCGAGCAAATCAGCCTTGTCCAATGTGTGTTTGGCTTCGGTTGACATACCATTTAGCAGCAAAATAGAGACATCTCTCGTTGCAGGCGGTGATGGCCTGCTGGAGCTGAGCCTGCAGCTCGGCTTGCTGGTTGTCTGGCAGAGCCATTCGCTGTATATCAGCCAATGAACGAGTTGGTGGATGGTGAAGATGAGCTGATCGATCAATGAGGAAGTCATTCATCAACACTAGACGACGCGAAGAAGTCGCGTGTCGGGTAATCTTCGGAACGCACGGACGACGCGGTTAGGGCTGATGCAGGTACCGGGCAACAATCGGAAGCTCCAACTGAATTCGCTTGAATTTGGGACGAAACGGGAAACGGTCAACGTACGATTGTTCTTCTTCTTGCTCTATCTTCTTGACCACTCCGCTGCCCACCATTGGCTCCCGCTATCTGTATCGCAGCATTCACAGGCTTCATCAGCCTCACTGTGCACGAGTTGGTCTCCACCGATCCGTCTCTTTCGCCCGCGTGGAAACCCCACGCCCCGCCATCACCAGAATGCCGACGACCCTCAAGGAGTTCGAGACCGTCTTCCCCAAGCTGGTCGAGGATGTCAAGGAGCACTGCAAGTCCTACAAGCTGCCCGACCAAGCGTTGAAGTGGTACGAGCAGGTACGATCCCTCCCATCCTTATACTATCGCTTCAATTCCACGATTGACTGATCACCCAGTCGCCGTACTAGTCTCTCAACCACAACACCATTGGCGGAAAATGCAATCGCGGCCTGTCCGTCGTCGACACCACGCAGCTGCTGCTCGGCCGCAAGCTGAGTGACGATGAGTACTTCAAGTCGGCGACGCTGGGCTGGATGATCGAGCTGCTGCAGGCCTTCTTCCTCGTCAGCGACGACATCATGGACAGCAGCAAGACCCGTCGCGGCAGCCCTTGTTGGTACCTCATGCCCAACGTCGGCATGATCGCCATCAACGACGCCTTCATGCTCGAGTCCGCCATCTACGTCCTCCTCAAAAAGTACTTCCGCCAGGAAAAGTACTACGTCGACCTGATGGAGCTCTTCCACGAGGTCACCTTCCAGACCGAGCTAGGCCAGGCCTGCGATCTCCTGACCGCTCCCGAAGACCACGTCGACCTCGACAACTTCAGCCTCGAGAAGTACACCTTCATTGTCATCTACAAGACCGCCTACTACAGCTTCTACCTCCCCGTCGCCCTCGCCCTGCACTTCTCCGGCTTCGCTTCGCCCAAGAACCTCAAGTCCGCCGAGGACATCCTCATTCCAATGGGTGAATACTTCCAGGTGCAAGACGACTACCTCGACAACTTCGCCGACCCGGCCGTGCTGGGAAAGATTGGCACAGACATCCAGGACAACAAGTGCAGTTGGTTGGTGAACCAGGCACTCAAAATCGCAACTCCCGCGCAGAGGAAAGTTCTGGAGCAGAACTACGGCAAGAAGGATATCACAGCGGAGGCTGAAGTAAAGAAGGTATACAAGGAGATGGAGCTGGACAAGGTGTACGCCAAGTACGAGGAAGAGCGGGTGTCAGAGATCCGCGAAAAGATCGCCAAGCTGGATGAGAGCGAGGGCTTGAAGAAGGAGGTTTTCGAGGAATTCTTGAGGAAAATTTACAAGAGGAGCAAATAGACGAGGCAAAGATTGAGGGAGCCAGGTCTCAAAATCTACTCCATTAGGAGTCTAATACGCCTCATACGCTCCGAAGAGCAGCCTACCTATCCAGACTGATAAGTTATACTTCGAAAACACTTCCAGGCCCTCTTACAGTTCGCAAGGGCTCACCAGGTCTCGCCTTCGCTCAGAAACTCAAAGCCATCCCCTCGCCGTCGCCGTTCCATACCGTGCGCCATCATCGAACCCGTCATCTACTCCCCCATAACCCTCACCGTCATCATCCTCGTCCTCGCCGTCATCCTCATCACTATCCGGCTCGAGGTCCTTGCACTTCCACTCGCCTGAGTTCGCAGAAGCGGTGCCCTTGTCGGCCTTGACGATTGCGTTCTCTCCCTTGATCTTCTCTCCGTCCTTGGTTTCCTGTGCCTTGACTGTCTTCTCTGAGCCTGAAGCCTCAGCAGTGGCAGCCGATTTCTGGGTCTCGTCTTCGCCCTCACCCTCTTTGGAGATGGAGCTGATCGGCTTCTTGGGGCCATCGCTGGCGGCTGTAGCGGAAGTCGTAGTAGCAGAGGTAGAGGATGTCTCCTGCTTCGCCAGAGGCAGTAGTAGCTGCGGTGTTGTTGGTGGAGGAGGACATGCTTGAGCGTATTGGTTTGAGTTGAGTCAATGGTGCTTGATCGGTTGCGGATGTAGGAGTGGAAGTGTGACGAGCGGCTCTGTGTTGGAGAGTGTTGTTCGATCGCAGATGATATGTAGAAGTAAACACAAGCCTCAAGAAAGGACAAAAGCTAAAGAGAGTGCTGCACAGACACGTGCGACTTCATTTGGACTCGTGATTCAGAGGTCCGTGCACGCTTCCGCGGCTTTCTTGGCAATGCTGAGTATCATCTAGTTTGTTGCATAAGCGCTTTGCATGTGCTTCGAATCCTCTGGAACTTTGTGACGATCAAGCTGGTTCATGCTTCTCCTTAGCTTATTACGATTCAAACACCTTCCTCATCGTCCTCAAGCCCCTCCCCATCCTCACCCTCGTCCATCTCGCGCTCCTCCCCCTCTCCCTCTCCCAACTTATTCCTTCCGCTTGGCCCTTTCTCCTCTTTTTCCGCCTTCACTCCTGTCCCCTCAACGAGCAACTCCTCTCCCTCCTCAGATCCCCTGACCTCACCCTCCACCTCCTCTCCTCCTCTCCTTCGTCGCGCCTCCCCAACCCCCCACTCATCCAGACCTCCTGAATCGGGATCCAAGCGGGCCAATTCGCGTCGTCCGTGATGAGGGATGCGAGGCGGGCGTCTTCTTCGTCTTCGTCTTCGGTTTCTTCTTCCCTTTCTTTTGAGAGACAAGAGTGGGACGGGGGACGCAAGGGGCGTGGTTGTGAGCTTGACGAGAGAGGATGAGGGGCGGGTGTGATAGAGCGTGGAGCTGCAAGAGAGGGAGCTGCGGGAGAGGGAGAAGGAGATGTGTTGGTGTTGTCGATGAGTGAAGGCATTGTGCGAGCCTGGAAGAGTTGCCGGCAGATGCGTGTTGTGCTGTTGGATGCTGTTGATGTTTTCAATAAGAATGGAGTGCCAATCAAGTCAAAGCAACAGAGAGAACGAGAAGGTGGTGGACAGGACACGTGAAGCACGGACTCGTGACTGGGACGTCCGTGCGCTGCTTTTGCGACATCACAATCTGGAGCTTCACGTTCTCGAAGTCTTACAACTAGATGCGTTTGACATGCGCATCTGGTTCCGCAGTTCTCATGCCTCTCCAGTCCGAACTCATTTCTCAGTCCAGCACATGAAGCACAAAAGCTCTCAAATCATCTCCCCGTCTCCAATCCCTCCTGAGCCCCCACAAACCTCTCAACCTCCTCCAGCTGTGCATTAACATCATCCATCAGCCCACCCGTCTCCCAACTCACACTTCCAAAAACGAGATCGAAAGCGTTGAAATCCACGCTGTCGAAACCGCCAATCATGGCATCCTGTTCAGAGAAGTTGAGGTCGAAGTTCATCATGGGCGTAGTTTGGGAGTAGAGCCCTCCTGGTTCTTGGGTGGTGGGAGCTGTTGCGGATGATTGTGGGAGGTAGGAGGATGAGGTTTCGCGGAAAGACGGGGTCTCTGTTGTTGCGAGGGCGGCGAGACCTTGAGCGGCTGATGTGTCGGGTTCTTCAAAGGTGGGAGGTGGAAATGGTTGTGCGTTTTGCGCAGCAGTGTTGGCCGCGTTGTTGTTGGGACTGCTTTTGTTCGCACGGATTTGCTTCTTCTTCGGACCTTGCGAATGCCGTGTTCGTTGTCGCCTCAGAAGTCGCGCGCGCTCAATCATCTCATTGACATGATTCCAGTGTGGCTCATCTCGCTTCATCTGGTACATACGGTCCCAGTCCGCTAATATGGGATCCAGCACTTGCCAGGCAACATCTGCAAATTCCGGATTGCTGTTCCAGCTGAGCTCGGCGACAACAATCGCCAACGACTGCCACTGCACGTATCCTCGGAAGTACCAGAGCCAGTCTTTGATGCGTGGGTCCCACGCAAGGACGTGAGTAAATGATATGATATCTACCGAAGCTTTGAGGAGCCTCATTCGTTCGTCGGCGGGCATTGTCTTGGTTGGTACGGCTCCATATGGAAAGTCGACAATCAGCTGAGCTTTGATCTGTATCACAGTCAGAGTGAGCTCTTAGCGGACAGCGGAACGCCACGTACCAGCATAGCATTGACAAATTTCAAGCACATCCAGTCATAAGGCCGCGAGGGATCCAAATGGCAGATGAATTGTTCTTGCAATCTCGACTTGGTCGTCTCGAGGTATTCTAATTGCGTGTCCCGTAATGAGAGACCTTGATTCCAGCCTGAGGAGTGGCGCATTTTGATCGCAAGAAGCTCGAACACCAGACGATGAATCTCGAACCGTAGTGTAGGAAACGTCATATCCGTGATACCGCTTCTAGCCTGGGGCGCTTCAGTCATCTCGGGATCCAGGTCGCAGTCGTTCAGATAGGAAGGCAATTTCACGTTCGAATAAGCCATGACGCTTTTTCCACGCGATTGCCCTTCTTCTGCAGTGCTGTTCTCGAGTCCCTGAAGATGGCACCACACACGCCGTCGTATTTCGGATTCGAGTGGACTATACTTACCCTCCGGATCCTCTTGTGCACCGATCATTTGGGCTGTCCGGAGTGCGAGCTGGAAAAGCGCTCGAACATTCGTGCCCTCATGCTGTCTTCTTATACATATCTGCAACAATCAGCAAAGAACCGCCACCGACGCTGTATTCTGCACGTACCAGATACAGCACAAGGGCCTGCAAGCCTTCCAATGTTGGCATCTCATAGTTGTCTCCCATCGCAGCTTCAATATTGCGGCCATACCGGCTCAGAAGTACTTGTTGACTTTCACCAAAGCGTTCTCGACATTCTCGAGCGGTGCAAGTGCTCACAGAAGCATAGTAGATGCTGAATAACATTGCTTCGGTGGATGGAGGTACATTGCCCAGATTGTCCAGAGTGTTCAGAAGCTTGCGTCCAAGCGAGGGCGCATGCACAACCTTTGTCATTGGGTCGACTCTGGTCAGGAAGATGTGCCAGTACTCGAAGATTCGTCGAATGGGAGGATGATGAGCTCCCGATCCGCTGCCTTGCTGGCCGACATAACTCGGTGATAGAAAGGTCCCGTCATCTCGCCGTGATTCTCGCTCCGACACAGAAGATTTGGTGAGAGCAATCAATGCATCCTTGACCAGATCCTCTGAATTCGCAGTCTGCAGTGGCGGGCGTGACAACAGTCTCTCATTCGGAGAAGGAGGCGTCTGTCCTACGTTGGCCGGCGAAGCAGACTGTCTCGAACTTCCTCGATCATTGTGAGAATCTAGCTCTGAGCTCGAATTCCTCGGTTCAAGGTATCGGACCAAATCCTCGAGATGCCGTTGACGAGCCGGCTTGTCCTTCTTGTAGGGACCACGCTTCCGCTTCACGCCCACTTCGGGAGTGGGATAGACGCATGGCAAGTCTGCCTTTGTGCAGTTCTGACAGCCTTCTGTCTCTCGCGTGCATTTCAATTTGCGTCTTCGGCATCCTAAGCATGAGGTCCCTGGCCTGTTGACAGAGCTGACTGGCTGGCGCTCCGCGTCTTCTTCGGCCATGACTGAGTCTCAAGGGTCTGGCTCGGACAACCGGATGAGATGATGAGCACGGGCGGCCTTCATCGCCCAACGACAGTCTGCACCAGCGGATGAGGAAGCAGTCCGAAATCAAGCAGCATCCAGTCCAGCGTGTGAGTTGGCGTATCTCCCTTCGTGCGGAAGTGGCAGGCTGTTTATGTGGCGGTAAATCCGGTCCTTCGTGTGCAGCTCCTTAAAGAGACAATCAAGAGAAGAGAAACCGACGAAGACTCGAAGTTACGACAGAGACTATCCAGTGGTGATCTCTGGAAGATGTGGTGGATTGTGTTACGATGGAAGTTGGGAAGTCGTAGGTCGGGATCGGCGAGCTGAAGCTGGACCGATCATCGGCTAGCTTTGACTTTCTTGTATCCGAACATCTCGTGTGAGCTCCGGCAACAGGGACCAACGCGCAGCAGCGTTGAACAGGCCATCTCGGTTGTTTCTGCTAACAAAGGCGCGGTAAAACTCAAGTCGGAGGTCACGGATGAGCGAGGTAGCCATATGATGCCTCCAGCACAGTGATGACGGCATCCTGGGAAGGCAGATCTGCCTTACCATGCTATCGCATCGTAGCGCAGGAGCACCTGCTCTAAGATCCGGTATAAGTCCCACAGCATCGCGAGTTGGGCAACAACGAATTGACGAGAAGTGAAAATGAAAGTGTGAATTTGAGACAAGCAAGACGTGAAAAGAGAGAAAGCACGGCTGAAGCGCCCCATTTTCGGGCCCGATTCGCCATGCATGAGAAGCGAGCCGGTTTGAGGCTTTTCCACTTTTTGTCATTCGTGTAGCAGGAGGATGGCATGACCATTCCAGCACTGCTCAACCAAGGATGTATATCTAGTCCATCCGGCGCCTACTTTGTGCTACTCATGTCGCATCACATCATTGCGCGTTCATGCATCTATTTCTCGTAGATCCAGTCGTGCTGGGCAGACTTCCAGCTCTGGATCTCGGACTGGTCGAACCAGAGGGCGATCTCCTTCTGGGCGGACTCGACGGCGTCGGAGCCGTGGCAGACGTTGCGGCCGACGTCCTGGAGTGAAGTATGTTAGGATGGTGCAGGAGAGGGATTGGAGGATTTCGACTCACGATGGCGAAGTCACCACGGATGGTGCCTGGCTGCGAGGCCAATGGGTTGGTGGCGCCGAGAAGGACACGGCCAGTCTTGACGGCATCACGGCCCTCCCAGACCATGGCGCAGATTGGGCCGCTGCCCATGTCTGCAGTTGTGTTAGCCGAGCTCTGTCCATCTCAAGTATTATGATCTCTCCACGTACAGGCGACGAGACCAGCGAAGAAAGGCTTGGAGCTCAAGTCGGCGTAGTGCTTCTCAAGGTGCTCCTTGCTGGCGGTGACGAGCTTGATGGCGACGAGCTTGTATCTGGTAGAGTATTAGCCGCTGAAGAGGCTGTGTTTGTATGTGTCCAAACTCAACGTACCCACGCTTCTCGAAACGGCTGATGATCTCGCCGACGATGCCACGCTATTGCAATTGTCAACTCCTTCTGCTCTTCATCCATGCTCATACTGCGGATCCGAATTGGTCTATTCGTACCTGGACACCGTCTGGCTTGACAGCGATGAAGCTGTGTGAACATTAGCATTGACTCCACACAAGCAATGTCGAGATGGTGGGAGGACTTACGTCTGCTCGTTAGACATGTCTGCTGGTGCTTCCTGTTTCTGGGATTGAAGGACGGTGGTGAGGTGAGAACGGTCTTTGGCGTTGAGGTGGGAGAAGATTGGCGGCGCCGGCGGTGAGTTGTCGCTCATAACTTTTTTGGCGGCGTGGTGGGGAGGCTGCGGGACAGATCGCTCGGGACGGGATGCAGGGGCAGCTTCTGGGGTGCCGCTTAGTCGTGGGAGTCTGGAGATGAACATTGAGTTGGTGATGTATCCTCTGGAATACATAAAATCCTTACTGAAGCTCACTGAATTGGAGGATTGAATTAGACAACACAAGTGTACAGTGTCGCTTATTTGTTCGGAAAGAACGATTCATTCGTTCTTGCCTGTCATGTAGAAGCTATTCTTCATTGCCACGACTTCTGGCATCTGCCTCGCTTAACCGTCACCGAAGCATCGACGTGTTTACTTTACATGTGAACGAACTCCTTGTATAGAAGACACATCGAATGTAGCTGATCTCACCAGCCAGACACAGCTTCGGGGAATCATGCGGGACTTCAATGGCTCGTCCAGAGGATGGACGGCCTTCCTGCTGCTCTTGGTGGCACTATGCTCCCTCATCACGCCGGCCGGTAAGCTGTTCCAATGCTCCTGACCAGATGTTCCATTTGGAGAAGCTCTCCTATAGGAAACGATTGGTACTGACTCTGCTCAGTGATGGTGAAGCATGAAAACTTCAAAACCTGCGATCAGTCTGGATTCTGCAAGAGGAATCGTCTCTACGCAGACCAAGCCCTCAGCAACTCCAAGTGGGAAGCACCCTACACTCTCGACCGATCAACGATCAAGTTCAACTACGGTATCTTGACCGGCATTGTTTACAAGAAGCTTTCAAACTCCGAGGATATCGTTCGCTTGCCAATCACTGTCGCATTCTACGAGTCGGGAGTTGCTCGCGTAACTGTGGACGAGGAGAGACGGCAGCAGGGCAAGATCGAATTAAGGCACGACAGCAAGATCCGGAAAGAACGGTACAACGAGGCAGAGCAATGGGTCATCGTCGGAGGCACAACTCTCAGCACTGGCGCTGCAGTTGACAAGGACTCCGAGAAGGGCACCACCAAGATCAAGTACGGGCCGCAGAGCAAGTTCGAGGCCATCATCCATCACGCTCCCCTGAGGTTCGACTTCAAGAGAGATGGCGAGACGCAAGTTAGACTCAACGATCGAGGATTGATGAATGTCGAGCATTGGCGAAAGAAGGTGGACAAGCCGGCCGAAGGAGAAGGTGAAGAGAAGGCTGAGTCCAAGCCAGACGCTGAGGATGAAAGCACCTGGTGGGAAGAGTCGTTTGGTGGAGCCACAGACACCAAGCCACGTGGGCCAGAGGCTGTGGCGATGGACATCAGCTTTCCAGGATACGAGCATGTCTATGGTCTCGCTGAGCATACTGGGCCATTGTCTTTGATCGAGACCCGCGGCAATGGCGATGACGGAAAGCACAAAGATCCGTACCGACTGTACAACAGTGATGTCTTTGAGTACGAGATGAACAGTCCTATGACGCTCTATGGCAGCATCCCATTCTTGCAGGCACACAAGAAGGACTCGCATGTCGGTGTGTTCTGGCTGAACGCTGCTGAGACCTGGATCGATGTCACCAAGACTTCGACGTCGGCGAACCCGCTCAGCCTTGGTATTTCGGGCAAGACAACGACCAATTCTCACTTCATCAGTGAAGGCGGTCAGCTTGATGTCTTCGTGTTCCTGGGACCATCACCGCAAGACGTGATTGGGGCTTACACGGAGCTCACGGGCACGCAACAACTACCTCAGCAGTTCTCTATCGGCAATCATCAATGCAGATGGAACTACGTGACCGACGAGGATGTCAAGGATGTCGACCGCAAGATGGACAAGAGGCGCATTCCTTACGATGTCATCTGGCTCGACGTGGAATACACTGACGGCAAGAAGTACTTCACGTGGGACCCGATGACATTCCCCAACCCCATCGACATGCAAAAGCAGCTTGACGAGCACGAGCGAAAGCTTGTTGCCATCATCGATCCTCACATCAAGAACGAGGGAGGCTACCCAATTGTGGATGAGCTCAAGTCGAAAGACCTTGCTGTCAAGAACAAAGATGGCAACATCTACGAGGGCTGGTGCTGGCCTGGCAGCAGCCATTGGGTTGATTGTTTCAGCCCGGCTGCTCGCAAGTGGTTCGCCGGTCTGTACAAGTACGCCAAGTTCCCTGGCACCATGAAGAACACGTTCATTTGGAATGACATGAACGAGCCGTCCGTCTTCAACGGTCCCGAGACGACGATGCCAAAGGACAATGTGCATTTCGGTGGCTGGGAGCATCGAGATGTGCACAACATCAACGGGATGACTTTCATCAATGCCACATACGAGGGACTTCTCGCCCGTGACAAGGAAGAGGAGAAGCACAACGTGCGGCCTTTCATCTTGACTCGCTCTTTCTACGCAGGGAGTCAGAGATTGGGCGCCATGTGGACTGGTGACAACCAAGCTGTGTGGGAACATTTGGAAGCATCGATCCCTATGGTGCTGAGCATGGGTGTCAGCGGCTTCCCATTCGCTGGTGCTGACATTGGTGGATTCTTTGGTAACCCCGATAAGGAGCTGCTCACGCGATGGTACCAAGCAGGAATCTTCTACCCGTTCATGCGTGCGCATGCGCACATTGACACGAGGCGTCGCGAACCATATCTCGCAGGCGAACCATACACAGAAATAATCACGCAGGCCATTCGCTTGCGTTACGCGCTCATGCCCGCGTGGTACACCGCTTTCCACGAGAGCCACATGACCGGAGCTCCAATTGTCCGACCTAACTATTACATGTTCCCAGGCGACGAGAAAGGATTCGCGATTGACGACCAGCTGTACCTTGGTAGCTTCGGTTTGCTCGCTAAGCCTGTCACCAAGAAGGATCAGCCGGGCACGCCTGTGTACCTGGCTGACAAGGAGAAGTACTATGACTACTTTGACTTCTGGACCTATGAGGGCCCAGGTGAAGTTGCACTGTCTTCTCCACTGGAAACCATTCCACTGCTGATGCGTGGCGGCCACATTATACCGCGCCGTGACAGACCAAGAAGGAGCGTCGGGCTGATGAAATACGACCCGTTCACGCTGGTCATTACCATCGGCAACTCTGGAGATGCAGAGGGTACGCTCTACGTGGACGACGGAGAGAGCTTCGACTACCAAGAGGGTGGCTACATCCACCGACGCTTCCAGTTCGTCGGCTCCACCTCTACCCTCATGAGCGAGGACATTGGCGTTCCCGGCAAGAAGACGAAGGAATATCTCAAATCCATGGAGAAGGTCCGAGTGGAGAAGGTCATCGTCGTGGGCGCTCCAGAGACGTGGAAGGGCAAGACGGAAGTGGAGGTCAGCGAAGAGCAGGGCGGGAAGAGTGCAGATGCCCGCAAAGCGCCTATGGATTTCCATGAAAAGGTGGACGGGAAGGCGGCGTGGGCCGTTGTGCGCGATCCGGCTGTGCAGGTCGGCTCTGGGTGGAAGATCACTTTTGCGTGATGAACACGATAGAAATTGGAATGGCTATATGCATAATGCAGATGTAGAAGCGACTGTTGTTTTGGTGGCTCCTCTGTTCGTTCCACCGCAGATACATGACAGAAGCATGATACAAGGACATGGACGGTTGACACGGTTCCCTGCATTTCAAATTCTTTGCGCACGCGCGCACATCCATGGCGGCCATGTGCTGCTGTGGATGTGCAGTGCAGTGTGGGGTTTGACTTTTTAGTTTGTATCTGTACCGCGTGCGTTTGGAATTGTGTGCGTTCGTTCGTATGGTTTTGAGCAAGTTGAAACGAGGAGTGGAAAGCCACTCGGCTACGTTGGTAACTCCAGGTCTTTGCGGCTGGGTGAACCAAAGTCTTCTTCACTCGCGGATTTGTGGTCTCTTTTGACCCCTTCGATGATGGCAATGGATTTGACTTGATGAACGACGCGCGAGCAGATCATCTTCACTCAAATTCATCTCACTGTCAATCCTTGTCAATCTATCTCGTCCCGATACTCAGGTGGGGAATATCTAAGTTTCGAAATGCTTCGGATTTGTCTCGGGCAAGTCGTTGCTGACCGGCTGACGACTTCCTTGTTGGTTAGCGGTATTCCAAATTCTTCTCCCGAACTTGCACCCTCGAACAACAACAACCGCACTTCTTTTCTGCAGGCCAAGGAGATAAGGGCCGGCAATGATTTGATTCGGAATTATTTTGCTGCGATTGTTATCTTTGCTTTTCTCGTTGCTTGATGGTTGCTGATACGTAGCCGGATGACTCGCGGTGCGGGAGTGCTGCTGGTGTTTCGGTTCAGAGATGATTTGTCAATCCATGACACCTTCTCTTCGACACTCCTGTTCCTTCGCAATAATGCTGGAATACGTGTTTATTATTACGTGCTGACGTCCAGGGCACTTGGGTTGCCGTTATCGACAAGCGTTTCTTGTGGCTGGCGGGTTCTCGTTTCTGGTTTCCATTTCTTCTTTCTCTCGTTGGTTCGAAATCCTTCAATCTCTCCCGCCTTGCTCTTATTCTGCCCTGCTGCACTTGCATTGCGTGACACTTGCTGACAGATCTCTCTTGACGAGAGCAAGCGACTCCACTGTTGACCGCCTGACTGGCATTCCTTCTAACGCCACCATTTGAAGAGGGCGTTCCCACCGACGACGCAGTGGAACGGCCGTTTTCTGTCTTCTCTCGTTTCCAAGGCAATTGAGCAGGGGTTCGATCATTCATAAGGCGAATGTGAGCCTGACAGGTCAGGCAGACGAAGATTTCTAAAAACCTTCCGCATCGCTTGTCCTACTTGGATCACATCCCGTCCGGTTCGCCTCAAGGCTGTCTGCACATATATCATGTCTTCCTCCGCCGGTAGCAGGAGTGGCAACACGACTCACACTGCCACGACGACGGGTTCCGGAGAGATGGCGAAAGTTGCGAGGCCGACGAGACGGTCTAAGGCAGACCTTCCTGCCGGAGAGTCAACGAGACGAAATCATCATTCTCACTATCAGCCTTACCATCAGCCAAGCATGGGCGAGACTCAGCGGTCTGCAATCGAGTCCTGGAAAGCTTCGATACCGAAGAAGGCGGCTTGGCCTCACAGTGGACCTGAGGATATTGATCCGGTCGTGCAGGCATACCTGGAGACGAAGCTGGCGCTGTTTCGGAGTATTGCTGATGCTCAGTCGGATAGGGCTGTGCGAGGAAAGTGAGCCCCAAGAAAGTTGTCGATCCATCTGGACTTGACAGCGACGTGGATCGTCTGACAGCCGCAGCAAGGAGAGATCTTCGTCGCACAAGATCTTGCATTTTTCGCCGCCAGGCACACAATGAGCTTATGCAAGCAGGTCGCCGTTGACCTGATTTTCACATCAGAGAGGAACTCCCTCCCACCGGCGGAGACGGACGAGACCAGGCGTCAACTTATGTGGAAGTCGGCTTCTCAAAAACCACCCAAGGCTCGCAAACCATCCCAATCGTCATCTGGGCCGGCTACATTCTTTGTGGCCCATCCCTGTGACCACGAATCTGGAAAACTTTACTCAAGCGCCGGACCTCTCAGCTCTGCTGTAATCAGCTGCACACACACCTCGACATAGATGGGAACGCTCCACCTTACGCAACTGCTACCACTGGAAGCATCAAGCATCTAATCATGGAAGACTCATACATGCTTTCCCTGCACTACGATTCGTTTGCTGTATGTTCCTTTGAGATCTGGATGCCGGCGGCGCAGATGGAGGTTGCCGGTCTATTTGTACTGGTAGGGACTCTTCAACCTCACAGGCAGAATTTCCGGACTGCCATAACCATCGACTATGTTTGCAGTGTTTGTTAGGAGCTTCAGAGAGGATGTGGACGATGGCATGCCGCTCAACTCGCCGTCGCCTGTCACGGTACATTTCGGCGCAGGTGATGTGGGATGGAAAGCACTGGGACCCGCAATGGCTTTCTGCACCCTTGCCACAGTCATCGTGGCGTTGAGATGGTACACACGAAGCAGGCTTGTTGGCAATGTTGGACTGGATGACTTTGTCATTCTGCTATCGCTGGTGAGTCGGCCTCTCCAATTGCCTCCACGTCTGGCTGCTGATCTCATTCCAGATACTCTCCTGGACAATGTGCGGCTTGATTGGTGGAGAAGTTCGCATGGGAATCGGCAGCTACAGCACCGCAAACGGTGCCGTCGATACCATCATGGCCGCAAAGCTCATCGTCACCTGTAACAGCATATGGGCCGTCACCGTCAGCATCACCAAAGCCTCCATCTTAGCCCAATACATGCGGGTCTTCTGCTCGCCATGCACTCGGCTCTGTTGTATCTTCCTCTTGCTCTCCCTCTGGCCTTTCACGCTCTGGGGTGTTCTCGGCGGGATCGCCCTCTGCGAGCCTGTCGCTAAGCTTTGGAATGTTCAACTCCCTGGCCACTGTCGAGACGCGCAAACATACTGGGTCTCAGTCGGAGCCGTCAATATCGTGCTGGACTTCCTCACTCTCCTCCTCCCTCTCCCGGCAATCTTCGGCCTGCACCTCCCGCGCAAACAAAAGATCGCCACGCTGCTCGTTTTCTTCCTCGGCTTTGTCGTCTGCGCCGTGAGCGTGATCCGTCTCACGACGGTTCTGGTCGCTTCGGAGCAAGGGGACTATGTCATGTCGGGGATATGGTCCATTATTTGGTCGGTTGTCGAAGTCAATGTGGGAATCATATGCGCTTCGTTGTTGGCTTTGAAGGCTTTTGTTGTAAAGATGTTTCCGGGGTTGATGGAGGAGAGTGAGGTACCGAGCCATCACATGCGGATTGCGAAGATTCCGGAGGTTTTGAATGAGACGAGTGCGATAACGAGTGCTGCGACGAGTGAGAGCGAAGGGAAGAGCTTGCAGGTGGCTGATGAAGGTGATGTCGCTCGCCCTGAGCCGGTGCATCATGTTGGGGAGGCCCAATTGAAGGAAGCATGTGAAGGCGTGTGATGAGTGATCCGAAGCTGTCGGTCGCCGTGATCCCTCTGAAACGCATATCCGGGCATCAATCACATGCAACAGACGCTGCATATATACCACGCACTTTCGGCTGCTGCTTCGTGACAGCAACACCATCTCAGCAACACTACCCTCAGAATTACGGCTTCGACCATCAACAATCACCATGGCCGCAGCAACAGTCTTCGGCATCGTCGAACTCCTCCAGATGATCCTCATCGAGCTTGCGGTTGAAGAGGCCAACATCGGTCAGCTGACGGGCCTTCAATTCAACCCTGCCCTATCGCTCTTCAAGCTTCAGCGGGTCAACACCACCTTCCAGAGCGCCATCCAGTCTTCCCTAGAGATCCGCCGTTTGATGTTTCTGGAACATGCAGAGCCGGGCTCGGGGGAGGCAATCGAACTTCAACGTCCTGAGAGCGACCATGAATCCGCCAACCTTCGACCGATGTGGTGGCTATTCGAGTTCTTTCGTGGCTGGTCGTCCAATCGGTACATGACGCAGCCGCCTACTTACGGAGAAGAAGTCATGCTGGAAGACATCGACATCTCTTACTACCAAGGAAACTATTCACGAGAACCGAAAATGTACGGCCTTCCCGCCAATCGACTCGCGGCTGCTCTCCGGCCAGAAGCCTCATGGAAAATGATGAAGCTCTTTCGCATCCCGAGGTCTGGGAAGCTCGCTATTGAGCAGCATTTCGAGTTGCTGGAAGGCCGATACTATCATTCTATGTTCTTTGACGCGTGCTCGGTCAGGATCCTCGTCGATTCGAGCTGGACGATGGGGGCTTTCTGGAATTACTACCACAAGCACTGCGGACGCGAAGAGAAAAAACTTTGGGCTGAACTCCTGGCTGCCGGGAGCTCTCAAAATATTCAAATCTCGAAGAAACCGAAGAAGTTGGTCGAGATACGTGGAAATCCAGGGGAGCACAGAAGCTGAGCATAGAGGAGTTGAGGGTTGAGACGATGACGATTGGTGTGGTTGAGCAAGAAGTTGGGTAGCATGCACACTTCATATGAGTTCATACTTTCACAGCCCAAGCACTTGGATTACGAATGGATGATCAGATAATGATTTTCCTCGGCTAATAGTTGCACTTCTTTCAAAATCATTCCTTCACCATCCTCGCCTTTTGAACGCCCCAACGCACAGCCACTGGTCACTTGAATTCTCGTCTATGCTTTACCAACATGGATAGCACTAAATGCCACGCTGACCACTTTGACGACCTGATCGACGGCCGAATGAATAGTGCGCTTCGCACCGAGTCTGCGACCCCCCCGAACTGGTCCTCGGAAGTCTTTCCAACTCTGTCACCAGATATTTGCCTTTTCGCTGCAGCAGAGCCTCCTATACCTCACGCTGATGATTCTGGTGTCTGCCGTCACCATGGCCCCGCAACGCCCTTCCCATTTGAACCACTCTTCGTTCTCCGTAGTCAGAATTTGCAGTACGTGCACAATGAAAGATGGGACAGTGCGAGATGTCATGGATGTCTTCTGGCATGTTGAAAGCATAAGGTAAGAGGCTTTTGTAGAAAGGGACAAAAGATTATCCTCTGCTGCACGTCACTTCGGGTATCATCGCCGCCAGCCGTCATCTTGGCTCTGACTTCGTCTCATCAAATTCCTCCTCAATTCATCTGCATCGAATCTTCCCTCATCCTCACGCATTGAACCGGCACAGCAGCAGGCATCATCTGTGAGCTCTCCATCGTGTTTGCTCCTCACCGCTGGCAGTACCATTCGACATAAGTTCCCCGGGCTTTCAGATCATCAAGCAGGCTGTAGTCCAGCCCGGGTTGGTCGACTGATACGAGGATGGCGTCGAACTTCTTCAGCTCCTCCGCGTGCCAGAACTCCACGTCCAGTCGAGGAATAAATGGTACCGCGCTCTGCTCCACAAGAGGGTCTGCGAACTCGACATGAACATTGAAGTTGCTGAGCAAGTGTACTGCCAATGCCTTGCCTGGTGAGTGCGACAGCACTGACTGCCCGCGCTTGAAGCCAAGTCCGACAATAAGTATACGTTGCCTCCCCTTCGACTTGGATGAGAGCTGGGACATCACGCGATCGCCGATGCGAGCAGGTCGCTCAGCCATGCGCTTCGTGCATGCTTCCAATAAGGGAAATTCCGAGTTGCTGAGGAGGTAGAACGGGTTTACTGGAATGCAGTGGCCACCGACACCGAGGGAAGGTGTACAGGCCATGTATCCAAATGGCTTGGTAGCCGCTGCCCGAGCGACCTCCCATGGGTCAATGTCTATCAGCGCACCGCTTTCGTTGGTCTTGGACTCAGACAGCGTCGCAGAGAGGGTCTGGCATGCGTCTGCCATCTCATTGGCATAAGCAATGCACATCATCCTCTGACAATTCTCGTACAACTTGGTCATCTCTGCCACTTCTGGCTTTGATACCGGGACGAGATTCTGGAATACCGGCTGATAAAGTTCCTGGATACTTGAAAGCGATGCGGTGTCGATGCCAGAAATAACCTTGGGGATGACGTCGTATCGAGGATATGTACGCCCAGGGTCGACACGTTCGGGTGACATGCCGCACAAGAATGCTTTGGTCTTCATGAGAGGGGACAACAGCTCTCGGGTCATCCCAACAGACACTGAGCTCTCGATGACTATCGTGGAACCAGGACGGGCTTGTTTGGCGACGGTCTCGATGGCTTTCTCAATGCAGGAAACGTCGATGGAGCGTTGGTGTGGATTGAGGATAGTGCTGACCGAGATCAAGAAATGAGTCGCATTGCTTAGTTGGTTCGGGTCGGATGTGCAGGTGACGTTATCTGCGACCGTCGGTTGAATCTCTTCCACTCTCTTCTGAGAAATGTCGAAGGCGATGACATCGTAGGCGGTGGAGAAAGCCTCGACAAGATGGAGACCGACGTATCCAGTGCCAATGACGGCCACGGTTGGTTTAGGCACATCTTGTGTCGCAGTCTCTTCAATCTGATCGAAGTACGGCGTTGAGTGCTTCGGTACAGCTTGAGCGAGCTCAGGTGGTGTTGTGGGCGGTGTCGGGAGGGCTTCGATGGTAATCAGAGGGATGTCCTTCTTTTCATTGTACAATGGATCTGAGCCCAATGAGGTGATAATGGAAGCCATTGCTGAGGCTCGAGGAAATTTGCAATCAACGATCGACTAAGGCCTTCTCGGGGGATTCGACACAGGAACGAGGCTGATGATCTTGATGGCCAAGAGAGAGTAGGACACAGCTACTTATGCTTCTAAGTGAAGCCTCTTCATGCTTCTCTGCTTCTCTATAACTCTCCGACTCGCCGATGAGCCTGCAACAGGAACTTCTCCTCCGGATCCATTACGATTGTCGGAACTAAGCGCATGGCATGAAGATTGAATCTCAACCACGTGGAGTTCGCAATCGACAGCACCATGGCCTGCTTGAGACTTACGGCAAGTCAACATTATCGAAACTCGAGTGTGCCGTCGTTCGCCAATTGGATCAGGACGAAATGGCCTCAGCGTGATTGTTGATATGGACATTGTAACCTCGTCTTGTCTCAAGCTGCGGCTATACCTTCTGGCTGGTCGACCACGATATCAGCCACGCCACGCTACATGCTGAGGTCAGCAATATCGAAACTCGACTGAGCCATCGTTTCCCAATCGAAGCAGGACGAAATGGCATCAGCGTGGTTGATGGTCTGCTCAATGTAACCTCCTCCTGTCTCAAGCTGCGGCTATACCTTCTGGCTGGTTGACCACGATATCAGCCACACCACGTCCCACGTTTGGGCTCAGTCTCTCAACAGGATATTGAGGCAAGTTTATGCGTCCAGACAGCCTTGTAACAGGTGTAGCAATAATTTCGTGGAAAAGGGTTTATGTGCAAAATCACGTGACTGCTCGGACATACGTCATTTCAACGTACTAGCGCTGCAGGCATAGAGCTTATTCACTTGCCGCATTGGGTCTGCACCACCGCCTAAGCGGCAATTGTTTCGAAGACTACCGACGAGCGTTGCAAGCCTTCCACAGTGTGGGCAACTCTTACTTTCGCTGCTATAAGCGGTGTTGAAGCACCTCGCTTGCAATCGGTCAAGCAGCCTAAAAGAATCACATCCTGCGCTGGAGAATAATACTACGACAGTCGTAGCCTTGAATCGCTTCACGAGACAGCTTGCGGGACCTGCCTGCCCGGTGCTCGATGCGGCTCTTCTGCTCTTCAAGACCGTTTCCGCGTAGCCGAGAACTGGTCAAGCACCGTGCCCATGGTCTGTGCCTCCGGCGAGCGACACTGCCGGTATGCACGAGAGACTCCTCATGTGGCTTGCTCAACGACATTTCAGCGTCGAACTTGATATGGAAGGTGAGTGAATGCACAAAGAAGGGTTGATGCCAAGGCGCCGTTCAAAATAGAACTGAATGCATGCTTGGAACCTGCATAAGCTTACCTTGACACCTGCAGCGTACACTTGCCAGCAAGATTTACAAGGTTTGAACTAGTCCAATCCCTGGTACTGAATAACAGCCACCGCGGTGCCTGTCCAATTGTGTCCTTCCGAAAGCACGCAAACGCATGGCTGCCACGAGGACATTTGCCGGAGTTGATTCCGAGATGGAGCTTCAATGATTCTCACGACAGACTTCCCGAGCGATTGGTGTCTCAGGTATGGAAATGCCGCATGAATGCCGCCTTTGCAAACCCGTTTAAGCCTTCTGGAAGGTCAATTCCTCCGACCCGAACGCATCCGTGTGGCTAATGGGGGCTTGCGCATGGCTTTTGTTCGACACTCTTACCGTGGAGTGCAGGAGACAATACAGAGTGGAGTCTGACTCTCTGTATGCTGACCTGGCGATGGTCAAGCCAGTCAAGGCTGTTCGGTCTGAGTTCAGAAACTTCCACACTGTGGAAGTACAGCAAGATGAAGCGCCTGCACCAGATGTGAAAACGCCATGTCGCACGTGGCGAGCTCCATGTCTCTGGTCGATGCTTTCGCTGCTCCACGATCAGTTCGGCAGGCAACGCATTCAGAGAGTCGTCCGACGGCATCGAGCGGATCGTCGTTACCAGCGAAGTCACATTCGCGAACAGCAATGCTCTCAGGAAGGTTTCAACGTACCTGAACACCACGTTTTCAGTGTCAACGGCGGAGACTGGTGTTCAACGGTGTCATGGCATTTGGCTAAGCTTCGTCCGTCATTCTAATCTCCTAACCCACTTCTCATTCCTTGACATTTGCCATTTCAGCACAAGCAGCCAGCACGAGGCTTCGATCATCTGCCTCAGAGTCTGACACGCTGGTCCAGAAGAATACACCTCTCAGTTCATGCTCGATCACAAACTTGGTCTTCATTGCAACGGTCGCCGGGTTGTCGTAGCTTACCCACTCAGACTCATTGCCCTCAGCTCTGCAGCTTGCTGCCCCGACATCTTTATCCACGCACTCAGTCGCTCCAGGCAGGGGCAGATTCCGGTACTCATACGTACCTTCGGTGCCACTGCACCTCCTAAAGTTCTCACCAGGACCTCGAACGCCTGCAAATGCTCGTCCATAGACTGGAATACCCATGACAATCTTGTTAGGGTCGACCTTGCGATCCCGAGTTAGGTATCTCGTGATTGTGGAGATAGAGCGTTTGGCGAAGGCATTGTGTGGCCGTTTTGGAGTATGCAGAGACGCGTGGTGCCCAGATTGTCCATTCGTCCAAGATCCGGCGAAGTCGTACGCCATAATGTTCACATGATCAAGCACTGATCTGTGACCATTGAGCAACCCTGGTAGATCAATGTGCTTCAAACACCACTCTCCTGCAGGTAAAGCAGCCGTGATTGTATATGTGGGCTGAGGAAGGTACGAACGCAGCGTCGAGAGCAAGGCCTTGAAAGATCTTCCTTGGACTGCGTTGCTCGGATGCTCCCAGTCGACTGCATTCCAATGAGCCAAGATTTATCACACGGAGACGCTAACACAGACCATCGATGCCATCCAAACCGAATCTGTCGACCATTTCTTTGGCACTTTCGCAGAATCGCTTCGTCTTATACTCATCGGCAGCGACGTCTGCGAAATAACGCGAACCACTGCCTCCGCCTACCGAGAGGATGATCTTCAGATCGGGATTGATGTCGGCCTTGAGTTTAACGAGAGCTCGCAGGGCTCCGGAACAGCCATCTGTCACCAGCTCTGTATCGGCGCGGACGTCTCGATGCTGCCAACGGGTGTCAGTCAAATTCTTTCATCGCAGAGATCCGTTTGTTACGAAAATTGCGCCATCCTTTGCGACGCCTGCAAATGCGTAGTATACGTGCGTGAGCAGATGTAGCCTGAGATCTGAGGGCTTTCTCCCGCGGTAGACCTTCCAAGCAGGATAATAGTCGCCGATGATCTGCGCCGGCAGGTGACAACGGTCTTGATGCAAGCTCGAATGCCGAGGAGGATCGACCGCCGGAACCATTGTGCTGGAGCCTTGTGGTCGCGAAGATTTCCTTTCGAGAAACAATCGTATTTTGTTCATTTGTACAATGAAGCTGCTCGAGACGCAAGAATCTTTCCAGAGGTGATCTGGGAGAAGTCCAAGACCATGCTACTCCGGGCTCGTCGAAGCCATCAACTGGATATCACCGTCACAATCATTGCCCTTCGTGTCGTTGCGATATTTGGCGCAGTGTTGATGCCTCTCGGCTATCATGACCATTATGCCACAGCGCCATGTCTAGCTTTGACGGCAAGTTCAGGCGAGACAGTACCGGCATGTATGGCTCTGTACCTGGGAGGGCTTTTAAGGGGTACCACGTGGCACTACGGACCTGCCAAATCGGGAACCTGGCCGACCAATTGACCATGGCTTGCGAATGTGATGAGACCGCCACGTGTGGAAAACTTGACTCTTCGAGAATGCTTCGAGACGCATGAAAAGTTTGGTGCGAAGTCCACTCTTGCGGCGCTCGCAGAGGCTAACCCAGACTCAACTGCCGCGCTAAGGACACGCTACTGTAAGCTTTTTGTCTCACCTCCGCCTCCAAAGCTTAATCCCACGTGTTTCAACAGTCTGAATAACACACTGGTGGCGTTCGCACCACAGTATACAGACACAACACTCTTTTGCACACGGCTGCCAGCCTCAACTCTAACATCCAAAAGAGACTTGTGCACCTCTCGGCCAATATTTCGAATCCGTATCTCTCCTCACTGAGACAAAGCCCCTCTCTCGACTCTGTGGGCGTGCAGAAACACATGAGAAAGGCAAAACACCACCTTGACCAACACTTGCGGTAAAGCACGAGTATACGGCGGTGCTTTTGCCAAGCAAGAATGTCTCAAGACGCCTGCTCAGTTGGAGCGCGCGAACTCAGTCCACCATGGACATCTCAATGGCCTTCTTTCTTGCGCGATTCTGAGACAGCGGCGGAATCTGGATTGAACAGTATACGCTCAGGCGTACTTGTCTCACGGCTGGAGTCGCTGAACTAGCGTTGGTGACTGCGATCTGTGTGATCTCAAGATGAAGCAGCGGCACCGCGAGCATGTCCTCCGGAGGGTGTCACATCTTCTATATATTCGCTTTGACCTTCTCCCTGGATGACTCGGGACACATTGCTCATTACATTACCAGCAGTAAGGATGACTTCCCCAGATGGCTCTGCATCGAGTGCCCCTCTCCATATCAACGACACGCCGATCAAGGAACCCAGCGCGGTCGCCATTCCGCTCACTCACAAGAGGCCATCCCATCTTTTGACCAAACATGAGAGGTACTCCTCTTCAAGCGGCAGCACCGGCGCTTCATCTTCTCAAGCATCTGTGTTCTCTCGGGCAGCCTCTTTTGGCCCTTCTAGCGCCGACACTCTCTCCTCAACACCGTCAACGCCATCCATAACTTCTCCGAACTCGGCAAAGGTGCAGCTGGGCAAGTCTAGCACACTGTCCCGTTGGAACAGCGGTTTGACCACTGCGACCGAGAGCGATGAAGAGCCCTCGCCACTTCGATTGGAGGACCCGCAAGCGGATCCTATTACTATCAAGGAGCCGGAACCCGAGCAAGAGATCAAGATCCAGGAGATCGGCGAGACCATCGATCAACCATCATCGTCTTTGGTCCAAGAAGTCACCGAGGCTCTCGCTTCGGTCAAGGCTGTGCTCAGTCCAGATATCAATGTCAGTGAGGTCAATCCCGCGCCTCCGTCTGAGACCAGGTTTGAAGTTCTTGATCCAACAAGAGAAATTCGGCTGCCGCCTACGCACAAGCCTGCCATTGCCCCACAGCCACCGCAGTTGCTGCCAGACGACGATGAAAACGAGGCTCGAGCAACTGCGGCGCCAGCCGTCGAGGAGAGAGAGCCTCTTCCCGCTCAGAGAGCTCCAGCACAAGGTACTGGCCATTATGCGCCCGCGAGACCCGTCGTCGAGCCAGAGACGAAAGAGGACATCGCCGCCGAGGTCGCTGTGGACGACAAGGAGAAGGAAAGAGGCCTGCGAAATATCAAATTACAGAAGCACGCCTTCCAGGTCTCCATCGTGTTAGTCAAGTAAGTTTGCCTTCCAACCAATGCAATTCTGTCCAGGCAGAGTGCTGACTGAAACCTGCAGTGGGTTCTTCATCTTCGCCACATGGTACTGGAAGCAAGCCGTATGGTACCTCTTGCCACTGCTCACCTTCAGTCTTGGCTTGCAAATTATCATGATCGTCTCAAACACCTGCCGGGCAACATACAACTATTTTCGACCTCAGCAGTACGAAGAAGTCGCACGGCCGGAGTCTCTCGCTCTCTTGATTCCCTGCTACAACGAAACGCCAGAGGAAGTTACCAGGTCGATGGAGTCGCTGATTGATCAATCTGGTATCGACCAGCACCCTCAATTCATGGTCATTTTGTGCGACGGAAAGGTTCGTGGCCCTGGTATGGCGAAGACGACCCACGACTGGCTGCTGCAAGACGTCCCTCTCGAGGATGCTGCCACAGGATTCTTCGAGGCCGCGTATACTGCTTGGGATCACCAGAAAATGGACGTCATACTCCGAATTGGAAAGTACCGAGGCCTTCCGTGCATGATGATTCTGAAACAGCAGAATCAAGGAAAGCGAGACGGCCTGATTCTCATCCGGTCGTTCCTCCACAAGTTCAACCTCCGCGACCAGAATCCGGACACTATCATGTCTCCAGAATTCTTCAAGACTATGTGTGCGTTCATTGAGGACGAAGCACGACTCGATCGTGTGGACGACCTGATCGGCATGGATGCGGATACATACTTTGACCCAGACTGCATTGGAAAGCTGGTCCAGGGAAGCCGCATACCCGAGACCACTGGAGTGTGTGGATACGTAGCAGTGGATTTCGAAGACAAGCCCTGGGGCTTCTGGAATCTCATGCAAAGCTCCGAGTACACCACTGCCCAGACAATTCGCCGTCTGCACCAATCGATCGTCACTCACAAGGTCTCCTGTCTTCCCGGATGCTGTCAATTGCTTAAGGTGACTGAAGCAACATGTGGAGACGACATTCTTATCAGCAAGTTTGGCTACTATCCGACCTGGAAAGACGGCATCCTGAAGCATATCCGAGCTACTGCCAGCGAAGACCGCAACCATGTCTGCCTACTACTCGCTCATCGACCTGAGTGCCAGACCCGAATGGTGATGGATGCCAAGGCTTATACTGCCGTGCCCCAGTCCTGGTCGGTGTATCTTTCCCAGCGGCGAAGGTGGACACTGGGAGCCACAATGAACGATGTCTTCAACACAACCGCTCCCGGCATCGTCTGGTTTGAACGCATGCTGGCCGCCGTGAACGTGCTGACATGGTTCATCAACCCTTTCATCCTCGCCAGTTTAGCAGGGTTCTTCCACGCAGTTGCTGGTAAGTCTTGCGCTTTCGCTCCAATGATACGCCTGCAGTGCTAACAAACCTTGCAGTCAGTCCAGTCTGGTTGAGCATGATCTTCGTCAGCATCATTCTGATTCCGCTCACATGGCATCTGGTCGTTCCCCTCTGGCATATCAGGAAATGGAAAGCCAGCATGCAGTATTACCTCGGACTCGTTTTCTTCGTCTGCGGCGGGCCGTTCTTAGCCATCTGTGTCCTGGTGTACGCCTTGATCAACATGGATCGCTTCGGTTGGGGAAAGACTCGAAAAGTCGTGAAAGATCTTGAGCCGGGAGAGCCTGGGTACACAGAGAGCGAGAAGCCTCAGCGTCAGCGGGGTATGATCGCAGAGGTTCCGCACCAGACACCGGAAACGCTTCAGTCTTTTGTCAGCCCTGCGCGTCCAGCAGCAGTGGCGATGGTTCCGGGTAGGAGGCCGCTGGATGAAGAAAATCGCCTGGGTTGGATGTAGACTTTCGTAGTAACCAAATGTGCGCTCTTTTCAAAGACATGAGAGCGGCGATCTCTAGTTGTCTGGTTCTTTTAATGTTATGTGAAACTACTGGCAGCGACTTTGCGTCTCCTATGGTGCCAGACATGCCCAGGTCAGCTTGTCATAGTAGATATAGCTGTCGTTTGCAGACATGTAGTCGGGCAGAGCACCTCCGCGAAATGTCGCGAACTCCATTCGGGTGATGAGCCTTTTGCTGTCGTCGGTAGTCCATCGCATTTCTTTCTGACAAATGTTTTGACCGTCAATGGAAACGCTCAGAGATCCATCTCCATTTCTGCCAGTATTGCTCTTCACGTGCATCGTCACTTCGTACCACTGGTCTCGTGCGAGCGAGCCGTGAGGAGGAAAACGGCCGAACGACTCTCCGTATCGACCCGGCTGGTCCGCATGGTACGCGTATGCCTGGAAGAACACATCTCCTGACGTTCGGTGTTTGTGCCAGACCAGCCTTGCACTTCCGCCTGTGCCATCACATCCGCCTCCTGCAGCGGCACCGTCTCCGATAAAGAAACCCAGTCCAAGTTTGCCGCCAGTGCACCATTCGAAGTTGGCATCAAACTTAATCTTGAAGGTTGTGGTGTACTCGGAGCCATGCGCTACATCACACTTGGCTATCATACCTCCAGATGCAGACAGCGCATTCCTGCATAACTTGATTCGACATTGATTCGCGGTGATAAAGGCTCGTGACTCGTTCCAGCCCGAAGATAAGTTGCCAAAATCTGCAACGGCTTTTTCGAAGGTATACGGTCCGCCGTGATGGTCGAAGGTGAGTGATTGCGTTGCGAAGAGACATAGCGTCCTTGCACTGGCATCTTGTCGATCATCTGGCATGCTAAACGTTGGATTGCTGGGCAATACTCCCGCTGAAGCGACAGAGGGAAGTGAGCATGTCTTCTCAGGGTCAAAATTGTTTTTCCATCACTTTCTACGGGAGTGCCGGCCACTGCTATCCCTGTTCAGTCATGTGGTAGAGCGAGACTTTTCGGCACATCGGCAAGCAGGCGTGAGAGCATATTCCACCTAAATCGTACGGACATCAGCCCGCAAGGTCATCTCCGTCAGTCGGAATGGCCGTTCAGAGCGTGCACTCAGCCGGTCATGTTGCAGTAGGTCGTTTCGAGAGATGAAGAATATAAGAGCTATAGAAGCGAAAAGGTCGAGGGTGCAGTCAGGATAGGCAACACCAAAGTGGCTCACGTCAGATTCTCGGCCCGAAGCCAGCCCGGCAGCACAGACCGCTCTGTCACAAGACGTTCCCTCTCGCCGGTCTTTCCCAACTCCCATCATTGCGCGCCATCGCATATATTCGCCCTTCTACATGACGTCAAGCACGTTGACAGAGATTGAGCTCGAGGAGACCATCTCCAGCACGCAGAACTCTCGCCCCGAGCAACTTGAAGATCATGCGGCACAGTCAACCAACAACATCTCGCGAACATTTATTTCAATTCCTCCTCGGACTCAAAATGAAACATCAGCACAAGAAACATATCCACCAGGCCCCAAATTTTACCTCCTCCTTCTCAACATCGCCTCCGTCCTCATCCTCAGCAGCATAGACATGAACATCGTCGCCACGGCCGTACCCACCATAACCAACCACTTTCAAACCGTCGCCGACGTAGGCTGGTATTCGTCCGCTTTCCGCCTCAGCCAATGTGCCTTTCAATTCATCTTTGGAAAAGCGTACAAGCTGTTCTCCGTCAAGAAAGTCTTCTTGATCGCCAATGCTATTTCAATTGCGGGTTCTTTGATCTGCGGAGCCGCGGCAACGTCGAGGATGTTGGTAGTCGGGAGGGCGGTGACGGGCGTGGGGTCAGCGGGGATGCTTTCGGGGTGCTTCGTGATTCTGGTGCAGGCTTCGCCGTTGCATAGGAGGCCGATGTTCACGGGTCTGGCTGGAGCTGTAGAGGGCGTGGCGACGCTGGCTGCGCCTTTGCTTGGTGGTGCGCTGACGGAGTCGGTTGGGTGGCGGTGGTGTTTTTACATCAACCCTCCAGTAGGGCTCTTGACGTTGCTCTTGACATTCTTCTGCTTCACAGATCTGCCCAAGTCCAACGAGATCACGCAGATGACTGTCAGACAGAAAATCTCTCAACTCGACATCCTGAGCAACCTCTTCTTCATTCCAGGCTTGACAGCGCTCTTCATCGCGCTCTCCTGGGCAGGCACAAAGTACCCGTGGAGCAGCGGCGAAGTCATTGGCCCATTTATCACCTTCACCATCCTAGCAGCCGCCTTCGCATTCAACCAATTTCGCCGCGGAGATCGTGCAGCTCTTCCACTCCGTATCATGAAACGCCGCTCCGTAATCGCAGGTTTCATCTTCATAATGTTCGGCAACAGCACAGGCAACGTCTTGGAGTACTACCTGCCGACATACTACCAAATCGTCCGGGGGTATGCACCAGCGAAGAGTGGATACCTGATGCTTCCCATAATAATCGCTGGAACGATAGGAGCATTGATTCACGGTTTCGGAACGAGTACGATTGGATATTATGCACCGTTCATGCTGTTTGCCTCAGTGATAATGCCGGTTGCTGCTGGTCTGATCACGACTTTCAATGTCAGCACGAGTCTCGTACAGTTGATTCTGTACACTGGTCTCTCAGGCCTCGCGTACGGCACAGGGTTTTCTGGGCCTCAGAATGCCGTACAGACAACTCTGCCCGTAGAGGATGTTCCACTTGGAACTTCTGTGATGCTATTTGCACAAGCATTCGGTCCTGCGGTGTCCGTTGCGATTGCGCAAGTGATATTTACAAATGAACTCTCCAGCAAGTTGAAAGATCTAGTCCCGGGTATCAGTGGCGAGGCCATCGAGAGTAAAGGTCTGTCGCAACTTGTGTCAAGCGTCCCAGAAGCCCATTTACAGGAGGCGCTGACAGCGATCAACGAGAGCATCGTGCGGACATGGTACTTTGTCATTGGCCTAGGATGCGCCACAATGATCGGAAGTCTGATGGTTGAATGGCGGTCCGTCAAATCTCGACGAGACTAGAAGATCCCATCATGTCTTAGCTGTTTCAATCCAGCAGTCTGCTCTCCTCAGACAGCCAAACCCGTTCCCAATTCACTTCGTCTCGACTGCTTCTGTGTCACTAGAAGCGACATTGTCCCACCAGCGATACAGTGGATCCGGCTTCACAGGCGGCCTCAACCTCTCATCAGAGCTACGTAGGTAATCTCGCCACCACCAAACGAGATACTTCACCGACCACGGCAACACCTCAGTAACCTGGTACACCACAAAAGCTCTGCCTGGAACATTGAAAATCTGGTAAAGCTCCTCGAGCGCCAAAGCCGTCATGTTGCCAGGGTTGTCGGTGTCAGCTGCGCCCGCAGTCTCTCTGACGAAGAGAAAGATAGCGACGTAGGTCAGAAAGCAAGTAAAGGTGAAGATTCCCAGGAGACCGCCGTGCTGAAGAGGCGATGCTGTGATGGCAGGGACGAAAAGCGTGAGCAGGCCGGCCCCGAGGAAGTTGATGAACACAGAGAAGCTCATTCCTACGACTCTGTGGTCCAGCGGAAAGATCTCTGCAGAGATGGTGAAGGGAACAGGGCCCACTAAGGAGTGAAGAAAGTCAGTCAAACGTTCGGTGAGAGGCTCAAACTGAGATCACTTACTTCCCCAAGAATAGAACGCCATGTACAAGTATGTGAACACCGCGAACACAGCATTATGCGAGCCTTCGACGTAGCTCAGCGCCGCTGCTCCTAGAAGAACGCAGAGGAAAGGCATCGTGACCATCAAAAGCCAGCGGCGACCTTTCCTGTCGATAAGCCAGTATGCAGGGAAGGCGAAGATAAAATTCGTGAGGCCGATGCCCCAACTCATCAGCAACGGTCCCCGAAGGTCCTCTTTGGTTGCATCGCCACAGATTGCGCCTGTCTGATCCGCGTAGAGTGTCGATGAGTAGAAGATCAAAACGTTCACCTGATAGCCTATCGTTAGTGACGGCATCCAACAGACCAATACCTATGTGTGCTTACTCCGCAAAGCTGCTGGCCAAACATGCAGACGACGGCTGTGATCGTGGCATTGCGGATGCGAGGCACAGTGAACAGATGCCCCAGCTTTTGAGCGAAGTTCGGTCTTCTGTACTCCACCAGATCATGTGAGTCACTCTGTTCCACATGCTGAGCAGCTTCGATCGGAGCAGAATGGCTGCTGGATCGTCGGCTCCTCGGTAACGAGAACTCGTGCTCAGCTCTTAATTGATAGTGTGTATAGAGCAGCTCTTTGGCGGCCAGAATCCGAGAGCCTCGAAGTCTTGAGAGCGTCTCGTATGCTTCGCCGTATTTATTATGCGCCATAAGAAAGCGTGGTGATTCAGGACAGGCAATGAGCGCCAGCGCGAGTAGAATGATGGTCGGAAAGACTGACGACGCCGTCATCCAGCGCCAGGATTTCGAGCCTACACACTGTTAGCAAGCAATCGTTGCTCATTGATATGCTGTTTCGATTGACCAAGATACGACACGATCAAATTTGCGCTAAAGCCAAGTAGGATACCAAAGGCATCAAACCTCAAGAGCAGACTTGTCAGTTCATCTCGAAATGTGCATAGGAGGGCAATGCGTACAATTGCCAGTTCATTACAATTGATCCTGCAAGCGTTAGCGGAGAGCAGACTGATGAGATCAAAGAGCTAGGCATACCTCGCATGCGAGCGGGAGCTACTTCAGCAGCAAAGACTGGAACGACGGAAGCCTTACAGCCCATGCCGATTCCAAGAAGGATGCGGCAACCAAGCAGGGAGGGCCAGTCCTTGACGACAGCCCCACCAATCGAGGCAGCAAAGATACAAGTTGCAGAGAAGATCATGGCAGCTCTCCGTCCGAAAAGCAGCTCATTTGCAGGATCGGACACGAGAAGGGCACTGAAGATATTAGATGCTGTGTATAATAGATCGTCGCATCTCGACTCACAATATGGCGGCCGAGAACCAAGGAGCAGCGTTCACAACAGCGAAGATCCAAGACTTTGTGCCCTCGACGTCACAACCTGCCTCTGGATTAAGGCCAAGTTGCTGCGGCCAGGTCAAGTTGGCCCCATTGGAACCTTGTGAATTATCAGCTCACGTCAGTGTTCATAGTCTGCAATGCATACCTGTCTGATTCCAGCCTTGGACAATAGCGGCAACACATAGCGTGATTATTGTTGTTCGCAATTCCTTTGGTTGACTCCAGAATCCATTCGGCTTCCTGGTAGCTCTGCTGCCCCCGTCTACTCCATTTTTACGTCGCCTTGTCCAGAAGTCTCGTTTCCAGAATGGAGGTCTGCCATGTTGAGCAAGAGCATCGTCTTCATCGCGCTGCAGGTCGGCTTCTTCGTAGGGAGTCAATTTGCCGACATCGCGAGTTGATATCAGCTTCCACGCAGGCGGGTCTCGAAGCACACGTGCAGCCTACACGAGCATGAGTTGCACAGAGCTATTCCTTGACGTAAGTACACATACCTTGATGAATATTGTCTCATACTTCTCCAACGCGTGGCTATCGACGATTTCTTTGGCCCTATTGTCGATCTCCTGGTCACTCATGCAGGCAAAAGGGTTTTGAATACTGTCTTCTCGTTAGCCCAGTCTGAAAGAGCAAATACCATCCATCCCTACCGGTGCGTGTCAGACCGCCGTCGCTGGTGCTTGGTCATCTTGAGATGCGACTTTTAGACTCTCGAGCATCAGTATCTTTTAGGTGCAAGCAGATTAGCCAGCACGTGGCGCTGAAAGTGCAAGAAAGTTATTTGTGGTCCAGATTGTCTTCTGTAGACACAGAAGACGAACAAAGGTATCAATCTGGAGCGTTCGAATCGAAAGGTTCCACTTCTCTCCAGCAACCAAAAGATCGGAAAGACGTGTCCACTAGATCGAGCAGCGAAAGATACTTGTACGGCATGCGATCACATGTGAAGGTGCACATAGCTCGTTGGGGCCACGCTGAGGCTGAGCCAGCGGTAGATCAGCGCCTGCAGGAGGACTCGGTGCTGTACAACCAAAGGCCAAGCCTACGTCTAGCCGTGTCGGAAGATGCCCCGCGCGATGCCAGTCGTGACAGGAGCAGTCATCTGCTTCTGAGTCCAGACCTTCGTGATTCCTTCACTATAGGAGAATCAACAGAAGGATCTCAGAGCACGACGTTGCGGCCCTAGAATGTTCAGAAAGTCAGACACGCGACTGAACGGTGGTGGCTGAGCGCATCCTTCTGCATGTAAACCAGTTGGAAGATTGTAGTACATGACACGGGCGTTCCAGTTGTTGGACTTCGAATGATTCTATCAACGTATCATGAACGGTGCGACGCGGGCTCTACCGCATGGACAATGAACAGACCAGGCTGCTGAGCCGTTAGCATTGATTTAATTGCGGAGCAAAACAGAAGTCTGATTGCTTTTGCGATGCGATACCCGAGTCTTGGACATGCGAAGTATTTCGTGGGTCCTGCATATGAAGGATGCGATCCTGGATTCCTGGGGAACTGGGTGGTCTACCTGCAGTTGATCCCCGCGTACTTTGCCTCTTTTCGAGACGTACAGCGTGCGCCTCTAGTGTCAGGCTGCAGATTTGCCTGGCGGCTCCGGTGAGCCATCGGGAGCGAGCTGTCCACGGTGCCATGTCGTCAGCTGTTGGCGTTATGTGCGAAGGAGGCCTCTGCATCGTGGCGATACCAGCGTCTACTGGAGGAGACGCGCCGCCCTCTGCTGGCCTGCAGCCTTCGCCTGCTGCTTGATGTGCGTTCCCTTCTCTTCACATGTCCTTACTCTGCTCTTGATGCTTCTCGAAAACACATGGAATCGACGACCTCCTTCGACACCGCTGATCGTACTCGTCGCCAACGTTCGAGGACGAAGACGCTATGGCCGAAGTTCTGGGAGGTATACAGACCGCCGAGGCCATCACAGGCTTGATTACGGCCACGTGTAAGGTCATCAAGTATTGTCGGAAGCTTGCAAATGCGCATCGAACGGCAGAGAGGGTGTTGCAGCGTATTGGCGGATTCGACGACACGTTGAAGAGCGTGAAGCTCGTACTTGAGCATAGGAAGGAGCTGGATGCACAGGTTATCCCGCAAATATCATCCGACGAGAGTGCAATATTCGAGAAAAATATCCACGATGCAGCAGAGAGGTGCAAAGAGGCGATCGAGTCTATCCAGGAGAAGTTGGAGGCATGCTACGGCAAGGATGAAGCCGAAATAAAATTGCGGGACCGGCAGAAGGTTGTGCGGAACACTCCAGACATCAACAGCCAGCTCAGTGCTCTTGAAACACACAAAACAGCTCTGAACATTGCACTCGTCATTCTCAACATACACGACCAGAGCCGAGGCCAAGCAATTGACTCACTTCGAGCCGCAAGAAGTGCGAATCACATCAACGTTCGTATAGATGTCAATGCACTTCCACCGACAATCCATGGAGGACCGGCTTCATCACACGCGCCTCATATCTCAGAGACACCACATCTAGCCAGAGATGGTACTTCAGATTTGGACGAATCCTTCGATGGCAAGCACACAGAGAAAGCTCTTGAAGGTCTGCAGCCGGTCCAGCAGATCGCCGAGCATATCCTCCATGCCCTTCAGACAACGGACAGTCTTGCGCCTGAGGACGCGCTACGGCATACTCCATCTTTGACAAGGTCTGATTCCACTATCGATGAATCAGAACCAAACCATCCGCCGACCTCCATCACGCCGCCTCAGGTACCTGCCGCGCCAGATGAGGATGCTTTAAGAGACTTTATCTACAACCACGCCGAGCAAGGCCGCGAGCATCTTGAGGCATGTCATTATGCTGAGGCGGAGAGCTCTCTCCTGAAAGCCCTAGAGTATACCAAGATCCTCAAAGAATCCACGAGCATCCCGCTCAGCCAGCTTGTCGAGCTTTTTGAGAATCTAGCCAAAGCAAAGGCTGGGCTACGGTGCTGGGATGATGCCATCGGCATCATTCAGGGCACTTTGATCAACTCGAACCCAATGCTAGCCTGCCGTGAAGGAACAGTCCCTCTCCGGAAAAAGCTCATAACGGCCCGCCACTGTGAACTTCTTGGATCTGTGTATCTGGACAAGTACTTGAAAGATCCCCACCGGACCGAAGAGGACTGGACTCATGCTCATAACAATGCACAAGAGGCATGGCAAGTCTGGGCTGCGTTGGAAAAATCACAAGAGACGACAGCCTTATCCGAAGACCAATCAGCCCACCTTCATGAGTGCTTGCTACTCTTAGTCAAGGTGTTCAAAGCAAGAGACATGGGTACTGAGGCACAGTACTATGCTCGACAGCTACGCGGCCGCAACTCCTCCGTGGAAAGGCCGCACGATGATGCGAACATTCATTTCCGTCCCAGAACCATGTTTTCCATCTCGAAGATCACCAATCCGGCCAACTTGAACATCATCCATCGCTTCAAGAGCCAAGAAGTCAACGGGATCACCGCTCTCCGAGAAGCCGTGGATGCCTCCGACGAGTGGACTTTGATTCAGCTTCTCGGACCAGCACCCTTTGGATGCAACATATCCATTGACGAGGAGGATGAAGATGGCCCTGCCCTGCATCATGCTACTCGTAAAGGTGACACAACTATGATCAAATCATTACTCACCGAGACAGCCAATATTGATGCGACCGACGACCATGGCAATACAGCGCTCTTCTTGGCTGTTCACAAGGGAGACACGCCAAACGTCGAGGTCCTGCTGAAGTGGAATGATGGAAAGGTCAACAAAAAGACTAGGCATGATCGAGAGGGAACTTTGCTCCATACTGCAGTCAAACGTGCCGACACAAAATGCACCGAGCTCCTCTTGGACGCCGAGCCTGGATTGCTGGACCAAGATGACAGGTCTGGTCAGACTGCATTGCACTATTGCACTGAAAATGGCTTGTTTGATCAAGCTGTAGTCCTCGTTGGTCGTGGTGCTGATCTGAACAAGGCGGACGCAACCGGTCGCTATCCGCTGCATCTGGCTCTTACAAGAGATGATCAAACCCATGAGAAGGTGGTGAAGCTACTACTTGAGAAGGGCGCTAGTCCAGGCTTCAAGCAGCTCAGTGACAAGCAGCAGAAGCTCTATGAGAGAATTCTCAACCAGCTGAACCGCGAGCAGGAGAAGGCCAGAATGACAGCAACCTCGACGGACTCGGTCTCAACGAGGACCTCCCGCGCGACGAGCATGACCAGCACGGCACCAATTAATGCAATGGATACTCGGGCAGGAAGATTGACTTCTCTGTTTCGTATGAGGACTAGGTGACATCGCATCTTCCTTGATACAATTTCAGGTACATCTTCGAAGCCGTCTTGTTATCCAAATGTCTTTGACCGCTGCGCCTTGGGATGAGAATCGACCACTGTCCTCGATCAGCCAGCCTGCTGGCGGGTATATGGAACCGTACGTCTCTCTTGTGCCGATACAAGATACAGTCCCTAATCCATGTTGATCGTCAAAGCTCCAATCTATCTTGATCTCACCCGAGGGTATTGGAACCGATGCCTTCACCTCTGACAAGCTAGTGGATATCGGCCTAGCTTCCCACTTTCGCCATCCGGCTTCCACAGGACGCAGACCAGCCAGATACATGGGTAGAAGATAAACTGGGCTTGTCGACCAGCCGTGGACCAGAGAGGTAGTATCATGGTATGGCTTTCCGTCAAGAGTCAATGCTTCCCAATGGCAGCCAGAGTGATCAGGATTGTTCTCATCCGCCATTAGCCCCCAGATCTTCCGAATCATGTCGAGACCGGCGTCAGCTTCGTTGCGTACAAAACAGGCTTCTACGGCAAAGCTTGCACTGTAAGGACTGCACAGCTTCAACTCGTCGAAGTGACCAAGGCGTTGGAAGGCTGCTGGAAGTTTCTTTCCAGGCTGCGTCAGATTCGTCAAATCTTGCCCATGTTTTGGGCTCACGCCAAGACTGATGCCATATCCATGAACGTCTTGAGCAAGTCCATTAGATGGTGACTGATCACCGAGACGCAATATGCCTGACGCTTCGTCCCAGAGATGCGCGCGTATACTCTCCTCCACACCACTCGCAATCTTCTCAAGTATTCTCGATTCCGCCTCATCGCCAGCCATCCGTGCCATCGATCGCATCGCATCGACAAAAGCAAGATTGATCTGTGTCGAAACACCAAAGACCGGGCCTATTAGAGGAAAGAAAGTCAAAGACAACGGCGGCGGCGCTGCAATCAGCCCACGCCCGTCCATAAAACTCTCAGCAAAAGCCTTCAGCTTCGCAAGCTTGGGCCAAAGATCTCGCACCAATTGATGATCGCCAGTGTGCATCCAGTAGTCTTTGATCGCAACCACGAGCAGCAGCGCGTACGTCAAAGAATAGAAAGCGTACGTCGGAGGCTCTTCTCCTTCGTCATCATGCACTGGAGCCTGGATGGGACACAAGTTGCCGAGATAACCTTCTTTCGTTTGATGTGAAGCGAGGAGCTCGATGCTGCCGCGCACTGCCTCGAAGGCTTGAGTGGAATATGCAATCGAGCGACCCATGATGTGCAAGTCTCCCCCAAAGGTCGCTCGATCTCGCTTTGCCCCATCCATTGTGCACGCGAGTGAGTTTGTGCCAACGGCGAAGTCATCGAAAATGCGTTGCTGATCTGGAGAGCGCATGGTGTTTCGGTACAGATCATTGTGTGTACCATCGGTCACTTCCAGGTTGCGGTATGTCGATATCCATCCGTTCGGCCCTCCGAAAGCAATCGACCCCGAATTGTTGGCAGACCCTCCGAGAAGTGGATGAAGATCAAGTCCCTCGATCTCCGCGACCAGCCGACCATTAAGTGCCACGGAGACTGTATTCCCCAGCGTCCTAGTCTCAACAGCCACCCATCCCTCCAAGCCGACCTCGTCGGCCACATCCCACTTCCCCTTCTCAATCGTCGGGAAAACACTCTTCTCACTCGCTAACCCCTCAAAAGCCTCCAATCTCCTCGCCTTCAGATCAAGACAAAACACCAGCCCATTAGCAACCATATGCACGCCCCAACTCGCACCTCCAGCTTCCACCTTGACCTCAAACTTGACAGTCTTATTCCGCCATCTCGTCCCCTTTCGGCACGGCGCCCAATGCTGTCCGTACACCCTGGTCCCTTCGTCTGTAGTATCCCACGCTTGCTCCGTCTCGCCTTTCTGCACGGTGCACAAATCCACCGTACGGGCGCCTTGTTGCCAGGTTTTGTTCAAGAGTGGGTCGGAGCAGGAGAAGGTGGCTTTGGGGGCCACCTCTGGGCGGATGCGGGTGAACCCAATGGCACCGAAATGGATCGAGGAATTGGGCGTGAGGAGACGAATTTTCTGATAGCGCTGCGATCGTTGAGAGTGCCTTGCCCGCACTGTTTGAGGATGAAGAGATGGGTTTATGCTGCGTGTGACCGCGCGGTAGGAATCCATCGCGTTGGAGAAGAGGAAGAAGGGGCCATCCCCAGTTTCGCTGTCGATTTCGCGGATGGTTTCGCTGTAGACTACTTGAAAGTCGAGGGTGTCGCTCTGTGAAGTTGCTTCGAGGACTTCAAATATTGGATTGCCGCCTTCTGCTCGGCCATAATCGAGAACGACTTCTGATGTGCCCGTGGATCCATTAGTAAGGCGGATGTTGGGTAGCGCTTGACTTTCGACGTCGCCATGGCTTCTGAGGACTCGTTTTGGGACGATTTCGGGCAATGGATGATGTTGGGAAATTGAATCAATCGTGTGCTTTTTTGCCTGGCCGTCGTCGTTTGGCTCGATGATCGCTGCGTGTGATACCCGAGCCATTGCCGCCTTGCTGTCTCTGCGACCAAACTCGCCCATTACTGCACCTTGCATTGCCAACATGCTCATCTTGACTTGTATGATCGCGATAAAGCCACAGATTCAATGCAAACGGAAGGAAAGACGAGTGGTTCTCGCCAACGGCCTACAAGGAACTCGAAGTGGACAGTCTTGGCAGCAAGTGGACATCTACTCCACTCCGCTTCGACTTACACCGAGTCCTGTCCACTTTGGCTTACGCACTCCGCACGCCCCCAGTCTAGACATTTCCAAGACTGGACACGAAGCAGGCCATTGCAAGCCACAATCTGGGGAACACAAAGACCGCACATTTCCCCATGAGCAGACACTGCAACACCTTGTCCATCTTCCGAGTTCTCTCGCCATACATTACTTTTGTCTTTTCGGTACATCATGGCGGCAAACATCAAGAAGCCTTCGTCCGAACATGTCGAAACATACTACACCAACGACACGATCCACGAAACAAGCATCTTCGAAGAAGAGAAGCGTCTCTCGCCATGGCAAGCGTTCAAGACCTTCCCTCGAATCGTCATATTATCGCTGGCAGCTTGCTCAGCCGGTATGATGTTCGGATACGATCAGATCGTCAACGGAGCATCGATCTCGCTGCCATCCTTCATTCTGTACTTCGGCGCCATATCGCCAACAACACACGAGCCATATCTCCCTAGCATCTGGACGTCACTGTGGACGGCAATGTCGGCACTCATGCAGGCAGTAGGAGGGCTTGCAATCGCTCCGATATCAGATCGCCTCGGCCGGAAGTGGACGGCGGTTGCATGCTGTTTCCTATCGGCTGGCGGCGTTGCTATACAGTTTGCCTCCACCAGTAGAGGCATGCTTCTCGCTGGAAAGATGGTGAACGGGACTGCAATTGGAGCTGCTCTAGCCGTGGCTACCGCGTGGGCCTCTGAGATTGCCCCGGTCTGTCTGCGAGGCCCCATCCAGTCAGCCATCGTTCTGTGGACCGTTCTTCTGCAGGCTCTTGGTCTTGTGGTCCTTCGACAGAACGTCTCCACCATTGAAGAGAGCGCTTTCCGGCTGACTTTTGCTATCCAATGGGCTTTCTGCGCCTTGACCGCCATTCTGTTCGCACTTGTGCCCGAGTCGCCCACTTGGTTCATTCTCAAGGACAAGACGACGAAGGCCAAGAAGTCCGTTCAGCGCCTACATGGCAGATCAGACACCCTCGATGCTCGATTTGATCACATCCAGCGTCAAGTCCAAGGCGAGTTCGGTTCTGAGCAAGCTTCAGGTGTCGGCGGCTACTTGGAACTCTACCGCGGCAGCAACTTCAAACGAACAATGACCGTCCATCTTGTCTTTTTCGGCATCGGTCTTGCTGGCTCTTCATTTCTGGCACAATCAACATACTTCTTGATCATATCCGGCTTCCCAACCTTGCATACATTTGATGTCTCCATTGGGGGCTTCGCACTTGCGTTGATAACGATCGTTCTATCTTGGATCTACATCGAACGCGCTGGTCGACGAACCTTGTGGCTGATTGGATGTGTCGTGAACGCAGCTGTCATGGCTGTTATCGGAGGATTGTACTATGCACACAGCAAGAGTGCGCTCTGGGCTGTCGGAATACTTATGTAAGTCCATTCGATGGGCGAGACCGGGCAGTCTGCTGACGAAAACAGGAACATTCTCGTGTGCTGGCAGAACACCACACTGACCTCAGTCGCCTGGGTCATTGCCGGTGAAATCTCTCCATACCGGCTTAGAAGCAAGAACCAGTCGATCGCGGTGCTCTCTAACTCCTTTACGACCTGGTTGTTCAACTTCACGGTGCCGTACATGTACAATGTGGATTCGGGAAACCTTGGGGCAAGGACAGGCTTTATCTTTGCCGGTGCCTCGGTGCTGCTCTTCGCGGCCTCTTTTCTGCTTGTCCCCAACTTGCAAGGATTTGGCACTTTGGAGATCGATTGGTTGTACCAACACAAGATCAGCGTGAGAAAGTTCCAAGAGCATCGAGAAGATGTGGCTTCGGACCTTTCGGCTCGTGAAAGTAGCTTTGCAGATGCTAAAGCGTGAACATAGCCTACGTAACGTGATCAATTGCCTGTATTCGAAAACGATCACATTCGAGATCTCCAATGCAATAGTAACGCAAGATTGAGTGAACAAGCCCAAGTCTCACATTTGAAGAGGAGTTCAGCGCCGCGGCGAAGTACTGGCCGACCCGATGGATCGTTTCTCGACTCCTCGCCAAACGCAAGATCCAAGAGGTCATAGATCGGATCGGTCCCACTCAAATGAGCTGAAGTCGTAATGTGATCGAATAACATACGCTTCTGATCCGTGTTCGCGACGGTAGAGCAGGAGTACAGCAGAGTATGTGCGAGGAACACCACAATGCTGCTGTACGGCGCCGTTGCTGGTATCGCGGGACTCTTCCAGGCTGTCACGTCCTCATTTGCGCTGTAGTACGGGCGTAGAATATCAATAGCCTCTGCAGCAGCATTTGAAAATGATGAGAAGTCGTTTTCAAGCCAGGTCGAGAAGCGCAATCTTGCTTGCTGAATGCCTACGAGGTGTGATTTTCCAAGAATGTCTTGGAGATCCGCTATTGGTACCAGCAGATACACTCGATTGAGGGCAACGAAATCAGTGCCGATAGCTTCGAACACATTGAGAGTTGACCCGGTACTGTGCCTATGCTCGACCGTGCTGTAGTGGGTCTTCCATTGTTGCAATCCATGCGACTCCAATCTCGTCCTTCTTTCGCCATGGTGGCTGGAAGGATCTGGGATGCTCTCCACGCCCATCCAAGAAAGGCAATCCAGAAAATTGCGCTCGTCAAGACGACGTATGGTTTGCACGGTGAGACAGAGAAGCACCAGCAACGCACTCCACTTGTTCAGGTTGCCTGGCGTGATGATGGCCTGCAGATCCAGAAATGGCGCAACAGCGATAGCGAATGCTCGGCTTGGGGGCACAGTCGCTCGACCCAGTAGAGCTTTCCATTGTTGCGCATTTGTAGCTGTCCAGTAATCTTCGTCGCAGGGGCACTCCCAATCTCGAACTTCGTTGAGAGACATCATGGGGTGCGTGTTCATCAAGCTGGCGTATTGACAGTCAACAAGGGAGTACACGATCCATTGTAAACGACGTTGGCTTTCTTCTCTGATCCAATTTCTCCAAGCGGTGTTTGTATTCTGTATGAGAGACTGTTCCTCCGCCGTGCAGTCATCATGATGCACGACAGAGCGACGTAACCATGCTATCACGGTTCCTCGCATTGCCTCTGCGAGCTCGAACGAACGTTTGTTGCCATTCCAAAGCCCAGCGTAGCATATCAGAGCCGCGGCGTATATCGTATCGCTGGAGCGTATGAGCGAGTTGTCAGCCTGCACTGCAAGCAGGATGTATCCTCTAGCCCACTCCTGTAGAACGATCGAAAAGCGGCGAGTACCTCTGCGGTTGCAGTACGTTGCCCCAATTGAAATCATGATTGCCAAAAGGCTCGTTGGCAAAGAGTTAACGTCCAGCGTAGATAGATGGAGAGCGGGAACTTGAGGAAGAAAGCGCTTAACGAATTGGGACATGAATATGTTCGTGATTGGAAGTGTTGGGAATGACTGTAGCGGCCGTAGAACAGTTCTTCCCAAGAATGTAGCCTCGTCCATGGTCGCGGTCCGAATCGATTCGTAGGTGGTTTCGCTTAGGTCAAATTGAGGCTGATTTCCAAGCCACAGTGAGTCTTGAGGTGAAATTATAACCTCGCGTGGCTCTGCAACTTGTCTTGTCGACGGCGTCCAAGCGAATGGTGTTTGATCATCATGTGAAGCTTCATTCGGTGGAGAGGTAGCTCTGCTTATGGATTCGTTGTTGACTGTCGTAGAGCATGACGGGCCATGTACATCTGCTTTCCGTCCTAAGCCACCATGATCATAGTCTCCGAGACCAGGAAAGTCGAAGAGTGTGGCATCGTCCCATGACCCAGAAACTTCGGACCTCGAGTCGTAAGAAGGGAGATCGAAGGGCCAGCTTGCCCAAAAATGATCGTCAGCAGGCAATCGAGGATTTGGAAGGGCGGTGCATTGATCTGAGGATATCCCTTGCGAAGCACGACGTGGGCCTTGAGCTTGGGCAGGGCTTCTTCCCATGCCTACTCTGTCCATCTGCACGCCTGGCGACGTGTCCTGGCCACCCATCAGATCGTCGCGTGAAAGGCTGTGCTTTCTTCGCTTGGCCGAGAGATTCTCTGCTGAAGCATCTTCCTCTACTGCGTAGTGCAGTGCAACATGACGCTTGAGTAGATCACTCCGTGTGAATGCTTTCGAGCATACATTGCAGATGTGAAGCTTGTCGCCATGATTCTTTAGGTGACGGCTGAGATTTTCTTTCCGATTGAAGCGCTTGTCGCAATGATCACACGCAAAAGATTCTCGTGTTTCGTTATTTACCGGCATTGTGCGTGAAAGTGGACAGAAGGGAAGAGGCCAGCGATGCCTTCAAAAAGTCCACCTTCAAGCCCTCGGCCGAAGTGGACATTGAGCAGCCGTGGTGGACTTGGCGCTAATCTTGTCCGCGTGATACGAGAGCATATTGCCAAAAGTCGTCAGTGTGCTGGCAACGAACTTGTGCGTACGTGGAATGAGTGCCGTGTTTTGCATTTTGTTCATGATGGTCAATTTAGAAAGAGAGGGAGGAGATGAGAAGAAGGAGAAGGGACTCGGTTAATGCCAAGAGCGTCCGTGTTCGAAACACGTGAGGCCCCTGCCCCAAGAGGCCAATGCTCAGGGTAAAATGTACTGTACACTTCGACTTCATCCCTTGTCTCATCAATCCATCTCTAACATCATCATGCTCTCGCATCTCGTCAACGAGATCATGAACTTTGCTTGCCCCCAATGATGCCACCGCTTCTCACGGCTCGTATCATGCTCATTCCCGGCATTTCCGCCGCCCCGATTTTCTCAAACTCTCTGAAACCGAAGGCCTTGTAGAGAGCATTTCCCTCTGGCGATGCCTCGACCCATCCTGGCAGGAACAGAGAGTCCATTAGATTGACTCCCCACTGCACCATCATGCCTCCTGCTCCTTGTCTCCGATAGTCGGGACTGCTGAAGCATATGTGCAGATCAACTCGGGTCAGCGCAAGTCAGTACGCAAGTGGCAGATCCGACATACGAATGAACGGGTTTGGCATGGCCTTCATCCTTGCTTGCCTCATCGACTGCATGGCTTCCTCGCTCTTGGCCCTTTGCTCAGCATCCACCCAGTTCGGGGCAACGTCGCCTAGGTCCGCGGGCTCGCCATTCACATAGACCTTCCAATTTGAGGCGGCGACCATTCGACCATTACTGCTATCGTGAATTTGGATCCACACGTCGGATTTGTCCTCTTGCATAGTCTTCTTGTACTTCTCCGCAAGATTGGGGAGGTCGCTTTTCGATTTACAGCCCATGAACAGCAGTCGAGCTGATTCCGGGAAGGCATCGTACATAAGGTCGCAGATGGCCGGTAGATCTTGGACAGTCGCTCGAGTGAGTACAAACGAGCCTTTGGGGTTTGTGCTCGACATCTCTGGGTACTGTTTTCAAGATCTTGTGGGCCCGAGAAGTGTTGGCTTCTCAAGGAAAGAAGTCCGAAGCTCAGCTTGCACACGCTGTGATGAGAGCTCAAAAGCTGGTCCCCACCATCTTCGGGCAACTTTTGCAGCTCCTGTCAAGCGATGGAGTCTCGCGACATCTTTGCCGTTTCACACCGAGTAACGAGAGAATAAGTGCGACAATCTAGATGAGACAATTAATTGAGTGAACTCTCTAGCTTGCTGAGCTCGTCGCGACACGACACAGAGTGCGGAAAAGGACAGACGAACGACGCTACCCCATCCCGTTCTTTCTCAGCCAAGATCCAGATGCCAACATCGAGGTGCTAGATTGCTGTCTTAGCCCTGGGCAAGGAGTTCAAGCTCCTTTCCATGTTGATGATCTCTATATCCGAAGAGTTCTGCCGGTAAGGAAGAAGCATCCGACATGTAAATATCGAGATGTCCCCTCGGCGGAATGGAAGTGTAATATTCTTTATGGAAAGGTGTGAGGCAGTGAGAGAGGAAGAGGCTTAGAGCTGGAGGGAAAGGATGAATATGCGCGTGAGTGGAAGCTTGCATGTTCTGTCTTCCCAATACCTGATCTCTCTAAGTGCATCCATCAATCAATCAAAAAAGTCCTTCAAAACAGCGTGTATCTCAAAAAGCAAGTAATCTTCATCCTCCAGGAAACCTGCCCTCGGAAAGCTTTCCCATCATTCTTATCGTTCAATAATTCCCCACTCTCGCCGATCATGAGATACCAAGGCAAAGCTTGCAGTCATTGGGCTATCAAAAACACCTCGTCAGCAAAATGTCTTCATTCCAATCTCTAAATCCTCTGGACCGGGGACAGTACTCACAATATTCGCACCCAGCGCAGTAATAGCAGCAATACACTTGCTATCCTCCTTAATATCCTTCCCACCAGAAAGCGCAGCCCAGAAACAAGTAGCAAGCACACCAGAAGTCGAGAGAGCGCAGCGGGTAGCGCGGGAGAAACCGCAGTGGAGAAAAGGAACGTTGGCGCGCTTTGTGAGAGAGGTGGTGGGGTTGGCGGTGGTGTTGGAGCTGCAGCCGAAGTCGTCGACGAGGTCGATTTTGCCTACGAACTGTCAGAGCGAGGAATGGGATTGTGAGAGGGGGGGTGATGTACCGTTGTCGAGCAAGTCGTAGAGGACTTCGACGACGTTGATGGGGCCGTCCAGGCCGAGGAGGGTGAGGTCGACGTCGCCGTCACCGTCGATGTCGATTGTGGCGTTGATGCCGGGGAGGCCCGGGGTGGAGATGACGGAGGCGAGGGCCGTGGCGCCGAAGAGGAGGGTGGAGGTGAGGTACTTCATTTTGATGCTAGGGGTCTGAAAGGGTGGATTGAAGGTCTTGGTTGAAGCGATTGAAGCGACTGGTGGAAATTTTGCTGTTGCTGCTTCTCTCTTCTTGTTGATGATGCTGTTGCTTGATGATTCTCCCTTCTCGACAACGAGAGAATTTCCATCCTATTTATCCTCCTCTTCGCCCTCGTACGCCCTTCGAAATGTCTCATGTCTAGAATCCATTCTCATCTTCCTGCCATCCAGGTCGACTCTCTGCTTCGAACAAGACCAACCAGAGCCATCTCAGTCCCCTACGCGAACCATCTCGGTCCCCTACACCAGGCCTGGAATCCGCACACAATCCCTCATCCCGTTGACGTTTTCCTGCCATTGAGAGCACCTCATCCACCGCACGCACATGCAAGCCAACCCTTCATTCGCTGAGAAGAACCCTTTCAGCAGTTTCTCTTACGTCCAAATCCCTAGTTTTCTTGTGCTTGACTTTCTTGCCTTTGCAAAACTGTCATGAAGATTCTTGAGCTCGTCTCCGTTTCGATGAAGTTCCTTCAGGCACTGAAAGCTCTTGGTAGCCTTACATCGGGATTGCAGGGATGCTTCGGCACATTTGGTTTGGCCGAATCCTCGGGCCGTGGCGAAGTATTGCCCGCAGCGGTCTGGACGAACAGAGACTTATCGTTGCACCTCTTGCTCTAGATAGACTTGTGGCGCTGAAAAGGCTGCTTGGAACAGCAGCGATAATGTGCCTCGAGGCGTAGGCAGCCTTGCAAGCTTTCGCTTAGGACCTTTCCATAGGTCATGAACCTACCCTTCCGTAGAAAGATGGGATTGTTGAGTTCGCGAAACCGTCGATGAGCTTATTGATAGGCTTGTAGTTGCGTCTTCTATTCTGAACGAGGCATGGAAAGCCCCTCGTGGTCGAATATTGTTGGTCCAGCTTAGGCGATTCTTGCCAATAGACGAACAATAGCTGCCGATCTCTGCCCGCTATCATTGGTTACATAAGCTGGTGTATCGAGCAGTCAGCATGCTAAGATAGTCAAGCTTTGAGTCTAACCGTAAAGGAAGACGGGCCTCCTCTTCAGGTATCGACCGTGTTCGAGACTCGAGGCTTATTTTCGACCCAGGTTGCCAGAATGAGTACAGGCTTACTTTGCGCCTGACTAAAGCTCGCATCCAAAGCGAGAGAGTGAATGGGAAGGAGATACCGATACAATTTCCCCCAAGGACCCCGAAGCACCCAAACTCCCGACAGTGAGGCATCATATGAGCCCGCGGATGCGTTGTGCTGCAACGGGCTCTGCAGTTCAAGAAAGAATGGATCTGTCCTTCCGAACACCGTTGAATAGTATCCAAGGCCTGTTCTAGGTTCCCTAAACGAGGAAGCGCGATGGTTGGCCAAGGTGTACGGGAAGAGCATCAACAGAGCCCCCAAGCTTTCCAGCAGCAAACGGCATGGATTTGACCTAGCCCCTGATTCTGTGAAGAGTCAATTGAGTCCCAGGGCTGCAGGTTTTACCGTCCAGCAGAGACCGTATTAGGAAGGTAAGGAGCGCTATCGAAAGCTCCTTCGTCGCCTGGCCTCAGCCACGTCTGCGTGCCCGCGTCCGCGCCCGCCTCCACTTTGCCGTTGTCGGCCATTATGGAGGCTCAAGTCGTAGATCGAGTCCCTCGCTCGGCGAGATAAGGTAGTAGAGCATCGGCAAGCCACCATCCCTTTGCAGTCTTCCGTGGCGGATGCGAACTGACCTGCTCGAAAGAAGCGTCTTATTCTATTGACCCGGGTAGTCGCTGAAGCCTTAGTCTGACGCTGTATAGCCAATCGATCCCCTGAATCATCCCTACGAGTGGGGGACGCCGCGGCGCGGACGAGTTATTTGAGGGATGTTCGAGACGAATGACACCAAGGCAAGGCGAGGAGGAGAGGAATCCAGATGAGGCCACCGAGGGGGTCACAGCCCTTCAATGCTGCAGGAAAGGGTATAAGTGTCACCCAGTGCCATTGATCTGCTCCTATCGTCAGTCTCAACTCGCATCAGCAATTCAGCCATCATCCTCCAAACCAAGCAAAACCACTCTTCACCATGAAGCTCATCGTGGCCACCACCTTCTTGTTTGCAGCTTCGTACGTACTCAGCGAGACACTTCGCAGCGCAGACAAATGCTGACTTATGCGTCATCCAGGGCTCTTGCAAAGATCCACACCTTCTGCCAATGCTCCGTCGATGGTACAGACCGACAGGATCTCGACGTCGCTGCTTGCAATGACTGGTCGGGCATCTGGTGAGCTCAATAGCGCGTATACCCGCGTGTTGCCTTGCTGACATTGCGGTCTCAACAGGCCAAACTCGCATTGGGACACCAACTCCAGATCATGCGCCGACTTCCACAAGCACGGCGGCATTGATGGTGATGGCTGGGAGAACACCTGCCAGAAACTTGGTGTCAAGGCTCCATTCAACCTTGAGATTGGTGTCATTCGTGGCAACTGCTGGTCTTAGATCATAATCAGGGAGTCAGGCAGGCGTCTTTGGTCGAGCAAACGAGAATTTTCCATGGAAGGAACATGATCTTTCGGTCGTCGTTTCCAGCGCTTTCGATGTTTTGCCCGTTCATTTTTCAACGGCCGACTTCCTTTCATTTTCCATTTTGCTCGTCATTCCATCCGAAAGTCTCGTGTTGATGTCAAGTGTTACTTCCGTAAAACGTGCGACGATGAAGTTGATGGATATCGTCCAGAGGAATTGAAGTCGTCGGAATCGCACATTGCCGTCCGATAGCTGGCGCTAGTTTGCAGCGAGTAATCTGTCTGATGAACAGGTACGTTTGTGTCGCGTGTGGTCGTGTGACTTGAGCCTCAGTAACTCTTGAAGCTGTCTATGATTCTGCACGTGCTCTTCGCCTGCACGTGCTCTTCGGTGTCTGCATCACTGCTGTAGCTAGCGAGGTTGTTGGAAATTGAGGAGTGGTAAGTTCACCGTTTGCATAAAGTAAGCAGATCACCAGCCAAGGACGTCCATCGAGCGCCAAGCGGAGCTGTCTCAAGTACCGACTTGCCTCGTATTGTGCTTCTCGGAGAAATGTCAATGTCGATGCAGGAACGAAAATTCTGTGCTATGTTGCGTGCTGGAAGGGGGTGTCGAGGAGAATCTGATAAGATGGAGGAGTTGAGGTTGAAGGTGTGGGTGAGATAGAGTTTGGGCGATCCCCAGATTTGCGGGGCCTCGGCGCATCCCAACCGGCGATCCCATCAGCTTCAAAATCCCGACGCACGTGCTCGAGCTGCTCTGTTCTGGTTGAGGTGAACGACATCCGACAGCTCTGCCTCTGGGCGGTTCCGGGAGTGAGTGTCTGGCGCTGGTGGCCGGGGCGACAACTTCTCCTTCTTCCTCTGTTCTTACATTGTCAAGTCATTCACTTACACCTCCCTCCATACGCCGCCGCCCGCCACGATGACCGTCGACTCGCCCTCACGTGGCAGCCGGACGGACCGTCCATTGTCGCAACAGAGCGTGCCCAAGTACCGCATATCCGGCATGCCCCAATTCCTGCCCTTGTCCAGCGACGACAGCTCCCTGGCCACAACCCGCGGCTCGCATATGCCCGGCCTGATCCAAGCCAATTCCGGCACGAATCTCTCCGGCATGCGCAACAAATGGCCGCGTCGAAACAGCATCAGCGCCGCCGAGATGCCCAACCTCCGCCAGCGATCCGACTCCAACGACTCCGAAGGTCTCGATATGACCTCCAAGGCCGCATTGCACACTCCGGGTGGCGTGCAGGGATGGGGCGGAGGAGACGACCATCTACGGCGCATGAGCTATGCTGCCAGCGTGCTCATGACGCCGCAGGTTCGCAGCCAGCGATTGATCGGCAATAATAACCCGCGATATCGATGGGAGCAGTATTGGAAGTCGGAAGCGGAGTTGAGGAAGATCAAGAAGAAGAGCGTGCGCAAGTACTATGAGCGGAACAATTACTTGGTGCAAAATTATATGTACATCGATCGGCTGTTGGATAGCTCTCTGCCCCACGATCTGATCCAGGAATACCATCATCCCTCGCACGATAGTCCGGTGATACAGGGGAAACAGCTCAATGGCTCGTCGCTGAAATGGCAGCTTCCGGACGAGCAGCTGCCCGAGACCATCGAGGAGGATGTGGAGCCGCCACACCAGGAGCGGCTATATCTGGAGCGAGCTGGTTCCTTTGACAGTATCATGGCCGACGGAGAGATGTACCGCGATATAGAGCCTGAACAGCCCAAGCCGAAAGTCAAACGAACGCCGAAGGACATCTATTCGATCAAGAAGCAGCCCAATGGCAATCACGAGGCGTCAGAGGAAGAGCCGCTGTTGAGGACGAACACACGAGGAGACGTCGAGCAGCAGGAAATGCCGCCAGAACTCGAATTTGAGGAAGAAACATCATCACAATCCCGCATCGTCAAGATTGCGATATGGGCCAACCTAATCGCCAACACCGCCCTCCTAGCGATGAAAGTAGTCGTCGTACTGCTCAGTTCCTCCGTCTCGGTCCTCGCCTCGCTCGTAGACGCTGCCCTCGACTTCCTCAGCACAGCCATCGTCGGCCTCACAACCTTCCTCATCTCCCGAACCGACCAATACGCCTACCCCATCGGTCGCCGACGCCTCGAGCCCGTCGGCGTGCTCCTCTTCTCCGTCGTCATGATCACAGCCTTCATCCAAGTCCTCTGGGAGGCAATCAGCAACCTCACCAACGGCAAGCACGAAGTCGTCGAGCTCGGCACCCCCGCCATCGTCATCATGGCCAGCACCGTCGTCATCAAATTCGCCTGCTGGCTCTGGTGTCGTCTGATCAAAAACTCCTCCGTGCAAGCCCTCGCGCAAGATGCCATGACCGACGTCGTTTTCAACCTCTTCTCCATCATCTTCCCCCTTATCGGCTACTACGCGCGCATCTGGTGGCTCGACCCTGTTGGTGGTATCTTCTTGTCGCTATACGTCATCATCAACTGGTCCCGCACCGCCTCCGAACACATCACCAACCTCACCGGCGCCTCCGCTACCCCTGACGAGAGAAACATCCTCCTCTACCTGACGATGCGTTTCGCCAAGACGATCCGCAAAATTCAAGGCTTGCAGGCGTATCATTCAGGCGATAAGCTGAATGTCGAAGTGGATATTGTGCTAGATGAGGACACGAATTTGAGGGATTCACATGATTTGGGTGAGAGTTTGCAGTATGTGATTGAGAGTGTGCCGAATGGTGAGTCCGACACCTGCTCCACTGTGGTTGATGGCATTTGAAGCTGACTTTGAATTGTTGCAGTCGACCGAGCTTTCGTGCATATGGACTATGCAGACTATAATTTGCCGAGTCATATGCGACAGGACGACTAGAGCTTCCCACTGTCATGATGTCGTTTCGCTTCTTGGATCGTGTGAGTACATCGCCTCTTCAATGAAAGTACAACGAGCTAATCGATTTTGTTAGATTCTTATCCTTTGTTGGAATGTGTATTATACGTGTACATACGAGCACGACCCGAGAAGAGCGGTCAGCAAAATCAGTGGGTTCAGCGTTGCCAGTCGCGGATTCTGGAGGGCTTTGGGTTGGATGGCAAGCATGTATGTTCTCGTACTTGAGCGATTGGAGCTGACGACAGGGATGGATGATTTGATACAGAAAGAAACAAGACACCGAAGCGCAAAAGAAAGAAATCTTCAATCAACGAGCTTGGAACTACCGCACTGACCTCCACCTCTCACTCCCTCCTCCCTCCAGCATCACTGACAACCTCACTCCTCACCCCAAACCCGCCCTTTCCTCTCCTCCTCCCACTGCCATCCGCCACCAGTCCCTTCCCACTCCCTCCGCTTTCCCCTCTCCACACCTCTCCATCTGTAGTCTCACTCTCCGCACTCCTCTCCCTCCTCAACTTCCCCGGATCCGCATCCATAACTCCACTCCTTCCCTGCGCGGCAATCTCTTCCAACGTCCTGCCCCGGGTTTCCGTGAGTCCGTACCAGGCGTACAGAGCGATGAAGACGTCGAATATGCCCCAGAGGAGGAAGGTGCCCCAGTGCAGGGTTGAGATCATGTAGGGGGTGGAGAGGGAGAATACTGCCGACGGAGGAGGTTAGTGAGGGTTTGAGGAGAGGGTCTGAGAGGGCAGAGGGGGAGGGAAAGGGGGGAAAAACGTACCGAAATTGAACAACCACTGAAACGCAACACCGATCCCAACACCCGGTTCTCGAATTCGAGGAGGAAAAATCTCTGCCACGTATGGCCACGGTAACGGCCCCCAGGAGAGATTATACGCGATCACAAAAAGCATAATCAACGCTATCATCCCAATCCCAGCAGAAGAAATCTCTTGCCCTGCAGCAGATTTCTTCGGAGGCGGAAAGAATTTCAAAACGACGGCGGTGGTGATTTGGCAGGCTGCCATGAAGATCGCTCCGAGGGTGAGGGCTTGTCGGCGGCCGATTCTGTCCGCGAGGAAGAGGACGAAGAGCAGACACGCCAGAACTTTGACGGCGCCGAAGATTGCTGTTAATAAGAGGGGCGTGGTGCCCTTGGATCCGACGAGGAGTTTGAAATACTGCGGTCCATAATACGCAAACGCCGTGGCGCCAGTCGCTTGCTGCGCCGTGAAAACCGCCGCAGCCGTACTCACACGCTTGAAATTACTCGGCTCAAGGAGCTCGCGGAAGTGGAAATTCCGCTTCGCATGAGCTTCGTACTCGACCCCGGCGCGGATTTCGTCCATTTCGAGGTGTGTTTCTTCGCCTGCGGAAGCGCGGATCCAGGTTAGAGACTCCCAGGCTTCGTCGTAGCGGTTTTGGGACATGAGCCAGCGGGTGGATTCTTTGAGGGTTAGCATGCCAAAGCCGAGGAGGGCGGCGGGCAGGATTTGCAGGCCGATGGGGAGTTGCCATTGCAGGGAGTTGGTTGGGGAGATATCTCTTGCTACGCCGTAGTCGACCCTGTTTGAGAGGAGGAGGATTAGTTGGGTGGGAGGAAGGGGAAGGGGGATGGGGGAAGATACCAATAGGAAGTGAAGATTCCTAATGTGAACATCAGCTGGTAAAAACTCCCGACTTGTCCACGAATATGCTTGGGCGTCATCTCGCCAGAGAACATCGGCACCACCACACTACTGCCGCCCAACCCTACTCCGGCCACCACTCTCCCGACGAAAAACGCCGCGCGCGAGTGCGTATTCACCGTTTGGATGATCGCCCCGACGATGAAGATTATCGAACAGACGATGAGACTCCATTTGCGGCCCCAGCGGTGCGTGACGGGCCAGATGGCGAAGCAGGCGACAAAGGCGCCGAGTTGTTGCAGGGCGACGGAGAGAGACGAGATGCGGGTTGTGTTGGTTTTGGAGTAGGAGTAGTCCGTCATGAAGGATTTGAGGGTTAGGACGCCGCCGATTATGCCGCTGTCGTAGCCGACTGGGAATGGGTTAGAATGGGGTTGGAAATGGGAGTGGGAATGGGGAGGTGGGACGTACAGAGGAAGCCGCCGATACAGCAGACGGCGCCGAGGTAGTAGGCGCGAATGTTGCCTAGACGGGTCGCCATATCGGAATTGAGGCGAGCGGGTCGCCGCTGTCGGGGTGGAAGTTGTTGTCTCCGCTGTTGTGGTATGTGCTGAAGTGAATGACTTGTGAGTAGAGAGTAGAAATGGGTCAAGAAGTCGAAAGACGACAGCTGACAGATAGGCAGATCGACAGTCTTGAATCAAAGAAAAGTAGGCAACACGAGCAGACGAGCAGAGCAGCCATCAGTCGTACCCGTACGACAAAATAGGGCACCTGCAGACAGCGGACGATGAGCGACGGGGAAGTGCGATTGGCCCGTCCATCATCGATCAGCGTCTCATACGGAAAGAGCGCTGTAGCAAAAGCGCAAGAAATTCCTGTATTGAGGATGCATCATCCTGGTATGGAGCATGGAGAGTCGTGGTTGATGAATGACTGGAAATATCTCTGACGTGCGATAAAGTTTGGTTAGTGGGGAGATGGGCAGGAGTTTGCGTGCACTTCACTTCATTGAGAGTTTGCGCCCGTAGCGCTTTCCCATTCTTCGTACGATGGAGCGTGCCTTGTCTCTATGCATTGGGAGATGTTCCTTCTACAGCCGACGCTCGGCCGGATGATCGGCTCCACGCGGCCAGGAACAAGGATCCTTCCCCCACAAAAGGAAGGAGGTGGGGGCGCTGTCACATGTTTGGAGGGGCATTCGAGGGGCCTGCAGTGGTGCTACTGCGACGCAACATGGACGCAGGGGTCGCTTTCCCTTTTCTTTCTTACCGAAACAATTGCGTGCTCCTACCTCTATCTCGAAACACCTTCTCCTACCTCCTTTTGCTACAGCGCTCGCTGCGACTCGTCAAGAGGACACCTTCGATCTCATCGCCACTGCATTGTCTCATTTGATGCTCATCGGAAGCAAGCATGAACGCGTCAAAGGCTTCAAGCGGAACCGCTGGCGCCAAGCGGCCGAACTTTCTGGTAAGCACATCTCTCATCCTGTTTTGTCTATCTTCGCATCTCGATTGACGCTTCTCAATCTCAGGTCATCGTCGCCGATGATCTCGGCTGGAGCGACCTCAGCTGCTTCGGCGGGGAGATCCGCACTCCAAATCTGGACAAGTTGGCCAGCAATGGCTTACGATTCACCGATTTCCATGCTGCGGCCGCTTGCTCGCCAAGTCGAGCGATGATAATGACCGGTACAGACCACCACATCGCCGGATTAGGAAATTTGATCGAGTGGACCAATCGCTCCGACCAGAATGCTCCTTCGGAGGGAGAGGTCAAACACTGGAGCACTGCTCCTCAACGTGGAATGCCGGGATATGAGGGTTACTTGAATGAGCGTGTCGCAGCTTTGCCCGAACTGCTTCAGGACGCTGGATACCTCACCCTCATGGCTGGCAAATGGCATCTCGGTCTGACTCCCGAGCGCTCGCCTCACAATCGTGGATTTGAACGCAGTTTTGCGCATCTACCGGCTTGCTCGAATCATTACGGGTATGAGCCGCAGTTGGAAGCACCGGACAAGATTCCGGAATTCATGACTATGAGTTTCATTGCCCTGCATTCTGAGGATGGTGAGTATGTGAAGCAGCTGCCAGATGGCTGGTATAGTACCGAGGGATATGGCAATAAGATGCTTCAGTATTTGAAGGAGCGTCATGAGCAGAAGGATGAGCGTCCTTTCTTTGCGTACTATCCTTTCACTGCTCCTCATTGGCCGTTGCAGGCTCCTGATGAGTATATTGCCCACTACAAGGGTGTCTACGATGAAGGCCCTGAGGTTTTGAGACAAAAACGACTGCAGAGGATGAAAGAGATGGGGCTGTGTCCAGAAGATGTCGTGCCGCATCCTGTGGTTGCGGACGAAATCAAGGAGTGGAAAGATCTCACTCCAGAAGAAAAGCAAAAGTCTTGCAAGGCAATGGAGGTCTTCGCTGCCATGGTCGAGTGTATCGATCACAACGTTGGTAAGGCCGTCAACTATCTTGAAGAAACTGGCGAGCTTGATAATACGTTTGTGTGCTTCATGTCCGACAACGGGGCCGAAGGTGCTGCGTACGAAGCTTACCCCATCGTTCAGAGCACCATGCTAGGCCATCTCAAGAAGTACTACAACAACTCTCTTGAGAACCTCGGTCGTGGCGACAGCTTCATCTGGTACGGTCCTCGGTGGGCGCAGGCTGCCACAGCGCCAAGTAGACTCTACAAGGCTTTCACCACCGAAGGAGGAGTACGTGTCCCTTTCTTGGCCAAGTTGCCCACTGGCATGAACGTCCGAGCCGATGGCGAATCCATGAGCACTGGCCCCGTCGAAGTCAGCAGCGCTGGATCGCACATCACCAACGAGAAGGGCAGCATCACCAACACCTTCAGCACTGTCATGGACCTTGCTCCGACGATACTCGAAATGGCCGGCGTCAAACACCCAGCTCCTCACTTTCAGGGCCGTGAGATCGTCGCTATGCGCGGCAAGAGCATGCTCCCGTATCTCAACGGTACGTCTCCCTCCATCCACCCCGCCGACTTCGTCAACGGCTGGGAAACCTGCGGACGCGCCGCTGTCCGCTGCGGCGATTGGAAGATCGTCTTCATTCCCAAACCCAAGGGACCAGAAAAATGGCAGCTGTACAATTTGAAGAAAGACCCTGGAGAGGTGAATGACCTGGCTGAGCAAGACCCGGAGCGGTTGGAAAAGATGATCAAAATGTGGGACCAGTACGTCTTGGAATGTGGCGTGATCCCGCTCGCACCTGCGCTGGGCAACTGGCTTGCGGCGACCGAGGAGCAGATGCCCGAGGATGCGTGGATGGAGTATGAGTACTGGAAAGAAGGAGCTCGAGAAGAGCCGGAGAAGTTTACGAAGAGTATCCCGCGCTTTGAGAGAAGAGTTCAGGCAATTTGAACATTCTCAACCCTCGAAGATTAAAGACATAGACAAATCCAGCTGGACCATCCTCACGCGACGACCGTGAACCACCTGTATCCCTCAATGAGTCCCTTCGATTGGCGTACCGAAACAACTACGCTCAATACTCCCCAATACAATCCCTCCAAAAATCAAACAGCGCATCAAGATCCCCATTAAAATAATCCACTCCTCCCCTATTGAAATAGCTCACTCCCCCATCGCCGCCTTCCTCGGCGAAAAATCTCATCGCGTCGAGCCAGTCGTCGGTGGTTCGAAAGTAGGCGCGTGAGTAACCTGGTTGGCGCTGCGAGCGTTGATGGAGGACTGCTTCAAGGTAGGCGTAGTCCGCCTCGGAGAGTCCGCAGCCTGGGAAGTAGGGCATTGTGTGGGTGTTGGTTGGTGTGGGTTGGTGTGTATGGTTTACGAGAGGTGGGAAGAAAAAGGGGAGGTATTTATACGTGCGCTGAGACGGGAGGGAATTTGGATACTGATGTAGTGAAGAGTGGGATGGAGACGTGGTGATGAGGAGCACTCCAGGCGGCAATGAAGTGAAGGCGTTATGATCTATGGCTGAACAGCGTTTCTACCACTCCGGTGGTAATCGATCCTGCGGTGAAGATCGATTGGATCAAGGAGTAATCGATTCAGCAAACGCTCTTAGCGATGAATGACTGGTATGACATCCGAAGTGTCATCAATGAGCTGAATGACGGATGTTCCGCACAGATGAGACAACAGATCTGCCTTTGATCAAGTGTTCCTCGAACAGCGAGGCAGGTCGGCACTCAAATGGTCTCCTAGTCTCTATCTGAAACCTTGATCCAACATCGAGTATGAAACTCTCTCAACATTCAGAACTCAACATCGCAGAGTGTGCTATACACCAAACCGAGCAACCCTTGAGATTTCAAAACCTCCCCCTCCCCCAACTCCCAAAGGGACCTCTTGGCTGACTGACTTGCTGCATCAACGTCAAATACAACAAAGTACGGTTGAACTCGTCCCAGTACTCGTCTTCACCGTCCTGATCTTCTTGTGCGTCATTCTGCTGAGGCAGGGGCTGTGGAGCAGGAGCAGGGGGTTCAGGAGGTGGAGTGGGTTCAGCAGCCGCAGGCGGCTGTGCAGGTGCAGGTGCAGGGGCAGCTCTTTGCTGAGTACGACGAACTCGAGCGTCCGCGATCAGCCCCGCGAGTTGTTGGTAGTAGAGGGCTTGAAGAAGAAGATAGCTTGGGCCAAAGGAGGGCGGCAAGGACATTTTGTTGGGGTTTGAGGTTGGATGGAGGCTGATCGTGGAAAGGGCTAATTGTGGAGGGGAGAAGGGGGCATGAAGATATAAACGAATGGCAGGCGGCGTTCAATGCTGGGAAGAAGTCCTTCACTGGACAAAGGTACTGACTGCATGATGTCGCCCACGGATGATGTACAATATGCGGAGAACAATGCTCATGAGTAACGAGCAAGACTGAGCTTGTGTGCGCTCAATCGGGAAGCAAATGGTAGAATTGCCGGAATTACGCACAGACGCGGCGGTCACATGCAGAAAGCCACACTTGCAAGTGCAGTAGCTCATAATTTAAATGTGGCCACCACCGTGGGCTCCATAATTTGACGCATCATCGTCGCCCCCATAAGCGCCATAGCCTCCCTGGCTAGCAGTGTCTGTAACACCTGCATCCTCCCCCTGCGTCCCCTCGGGCGCCACTCCAAAACCGCCATTCGCATGCTCCGCGCCCCCAGCTAAGCTTGCCGCCCGCAAAGCGCAAAGAGGACAATCCGCACCCATCGGCCGGCAGATGTCGATGTACGTAATCCCAGGAATGTTTTGAATGGTCCTCTGTGGCCCCGGCACCGGCGAGTTGCGCCAAGCCACCATGAATGGGTCGTTCTCGTCAAAGTACTCGTCACCGCAAGGATCGATAAAGACATTGTCGGGACAAGGGAAGTCGAGCGGGAGGGTGTGGAAGTGTTGGATTGGGTCTTGGGCCATTGTGACTCTGTGGTATGGGGTTGCTTTTGTGTTGGTGGTTTGAAAAAATGGAGCAAATTTGCGTAGTACTTATAGGTCGTGCTAACATTAGTGTATAGTCCAAGCTCATGGGACACATTATTAACGAATGAATTAAGAAAAGAAGTTTCTGCATCGTTGAAGACTCTGAGTGCGACGGACACGACATCATAGATAGTGATACTTATGCGTCAATGATCTATCAAATACTTGAGGAAAGAGCGTGAATTAGAAACCTTGTTGTGGGAATATCGTTTGTCGCAGCATCGTTTGTTATAGCATCGTGTGTTGCAGCAACATCGATCGTGAGGAAGATGACGATAGATCTGTAGTCATGAGTGATACATGAAAAAAATCAGCAATCAGTAAAGACACACGCTATGATAGCCCCAAAATGCGCACGGACACCGCAGTCACATGCCATAGGTAACGCTAGTATATCGCAGTCGCTAAAAGAGTACATAAACATCATGACCTCAAATTCCATCATGATGTGTCCCATTATAATCGCCCTCAGCGCCAAGATCGCCCTGGTTCGCATGATCTTCAGCAACCACTTGCTCTCCCTGAACTCCTTGCGGCGGCACCCACACCCAACGTCCGCCTTGAGAACGTTGTCCTCCCTGACGAGCTCCTCCAGCCGTATCAGCCCCGTGCATAGTACATCTTGGACACAAGACACCGGTCGGCTCCAAGATGTTTATGACGATCATTGGATGAGCACCGTCCATGCTGCCCATGAGATTCTGCGTCGCGGGGGCGAAAAGCTCTCTCCGCTCCAAGGAGTTCAGCCAGGCCTGGACGAAGGGGTCATTTTGGTCTCCGTCATCATCGAAAAATTCGATCGTGGATCCCGCGGGGATGTAGAAAGTATTGGGACGTTGGTTGTTGTTTTGATTCGGAGTCTGGGACATTGTGGCTTGGTGAATTTATAGTCGGTGGGTTATGAAAGATGCAAGGCAGTTGGGGCTACATTTATATTGAACGTCGGAATTGTGGTATACTGAGAGCTTGGAACAACACTTAGTGAACGATGAAGAAGGGGCGAAATTCCGCTGTGATTTCAAGCTTTGAAGGATTCAACACCATCAAAATTGCATCTTAGTCTCTGATGGGCCATCAACACAGATGCAAAGCAAACATATCTAATATGTACTGTCTCTGATCGATCATCGGTATGCCATGTCTGACGTGATCGCAGCGAAGACAAAGCACAATGTTTGATCTGTTGTCTTCACACCTGCTTGACCTGGCGCAGCTCTTTACTCCTTCACTCATCACCGTTAAAATCACGAACATCTTCTTATACAATACCGTCAGCGCCATATATAAATACACCCTTTGTCAATTTCTACTCTAAGCCTTCAACAATCCTCCACTTACACCTCACAATGGCCTACAACCCAAACAACAACTACGCACTCTACCGCTTCACAGGCAATCACATGAGTCCCATGGGCACAAATATGGTCTTCATCAACGGCCAACAAGTCGACTCAAACGACCCAGCAGTTCAACAATGGATGCAACAATTCCAGCAAGGCATGGACCAATCCATGGGCCAACTGCGAGAGTCCATGATGCAGATGAATTAGAGCATGGCGCAGATGATGCAGAATTTCTTCGGCGGCTTTGGCGGTGGCGGGATGATGAGAGGTGGAAGGGGCGGACAGGGGCCGTATGGCGGCTTCTTTTGAGGCGGAAGCGAGAATGATATGCAGCAACTTTGGTGGTGAAGCTTGAGTTGATCCTGAATATGATCGTCGTTCATTTCATAGCAATCTACGCATCGCAGCGGTGCAACATTCCATGACATAAACCTCGCAGTGTACCGTACCACATCCTTCTCGACTCGCATCTCCCTCTAAACAACCTCCTTCTCCCCACTCCACCTCTCCTCACCCATCTTCTCCTTCTCCTCCCTTTCCCTCTCCCCTTCACTCTCACTCCCACCCCCAGCACCATTGAAACCAAACTCCCTAGCCTTTGCATCCAGCTCCTCATCGCTCAAAAACGGCAGTTCTCTACTCGCCCTCACATATGACATATTTTCCAAGTAGCCTTTAGCGAAAATGAGATCGACTTCTTCGAGTGAGCGTCCGGCGGTCTCGATGTAGAAGAAGTAGATGAAGGGGAAGAACAGGGCGTTCATGGCGGCGAAGAAGAGGTAGGTGCCCCAGCCGATGCCGGAGAGCATGACGGGGGTGATCATGACGATGAGGAAGTTGAACTGTTGAGCATGGTTAGTAGGGTGAATATGGGAACGAGGAGTGAGAGTGGAACTTACGAGCCAGTTCGTGCTAGTCGAGACGGCATTTGCTTTTGCTCTGGTCTTGATAGGGTTGACTTCTGCTGGGTAGAGCCACGGCAGTGGGAGCCAAGTCGCGCCGAAGAAGGCGATGAAAAAGAAGAAGCCGACGACGGCGCCTTTGGCTGGTTCTTCCGTACCCGGGATCAGGCAGGCGAAAGCAACGACCATCGAGAGACACTGCCCAATCGTTCCTATCAGGAAGAGATTCCGACGTCCCACTCGCTCGATCACGAACCAGGAGGTTGTGGCGAAGAGAGCATACACGATCATGTTGACGCCAGAGAGAATGAGCGCAAGAGTACGCCCTTCGCCGACGCTGTCTTGGAAGAGGATAGGCAAGTAGTAGATCACTGCGTTACAGCCTCCGACTTGCTGCATAAATTGAGACGAAGCGCCAAGCACCATACGACGGAAGTGCTGCGTCTTGCCGCCAGTGAAGAGAGCGCTGAAAGGCGTGTTGCCACCCGCATGTCCCGAAGCGCGGATCGAGTCGTTGATAAGCTGAGCCTGGAGCTTGACTTCTTCGGAGTCGCGAGATTGACCGCGAAGTCCAGAGATGACAGTCATCGCCTCTTCATGTCGATCGCGGGTCAGCAGCCAGCGAGGAGATTCCGGAAGCCAGACCATCATGACGGAGAGGAAGAGACCAAAGACAATTTGGAAAGCGATAGGAAAACGCCAAGTCAAGTCTGGAGGGCCGTAGCTAGCTCCAAAGTCGATCCAGTAGGCGATCACGGTGCCAATGGCGATTGTGCCGCCTTCGATGCAGATGAGCAAACCGCGGTTCGTGGAGTGCGAGCATTCGGCTTGGTAAGTTGGGATGGTCGAAGTATTCATTCCATTGCCAATACCGGTGATGGTCCTGCCGATGATGAATTGGGCAGTCTGATTGTGGCCCCAGATAGCAGTGATCTGGATAATCACACCCAAGATCATGATGATACCGCCCATGATGATCGCTCTCCGCCGGCCCAGCTTATCTCCGTACGCCAACTGGAAGAGGGCGCCGATCAAACATCCAACTTCGTAGATAGCAGTGACGAAGCCTTGCCAGGTCGAGTCATCCTTGGTTTGTGGAAAGTAGTCGTTGAAGTCTGGTCCTGTGATGATGCCGGACATGACTCCTTGGTCATATCCAAACAGCAGAAAGCCATTGGTCGCAACGACAGAGACCGCAATGGAAAGCGCCTTTCCGCTGAGTCCCATGTAGTGAGGAACGCCATTGCTGTCGTCCTTGTAGGGCGCCGTGAATCCCAAACCCATGGTATCAGATATCGATATCGGCCTACCAGCGGCTAACGTGCAATTTCCCCAGTGCCGACTTATCCGAATTCCAGACGATGCTCAGCACCGTAGATCTCGATATGAGGAGAAGATAAGAAGGCGGAGGGCGTGGAGTTTGAAGAGGAGAGAAGACGGAGAAGGAGGGGAGGAAGGGTCTGTGTCTCTTTTGTGAAGAAGTAGAACCGCGAACTCTCCGATCCGTTATCAATTGCCATATACCACATACCCACCTCATCGTCAGGTCGGTCACGTCGAGTCCCACCGCAGACCCTCATCTTCGCGTGCTGGCGGCTTCAAGATGTGTGCGGTGAGTAAGTAGTATTGCGAAGTCCACGCAGCGACTGCCTCGTCCAAGGGCCGAGTGGGATGGTAATCCAGGGCATCCGGCTCCGCTCCGAAGCTCGACCGTCATGATGCAGGATTGTACGTATCGTCCACAGCTCGTTGATCCGAGCTGTACGCCCAGAAGCCTCCACTTCACGACATCTCAGCAAAGATATCAGTCCCGACAAGCTGTGCGCATGTCCACGTCGGGCAGCTCACACGCTTAGATCCCTGGTGAAGCAGCGAAAGGGTCCATATCGGCAGGAGCACATCATCACTGGTTGGAAGAACTGGGGATTGGTATCCAGCGCGAGGGTGGAGTGGATGAAGTGGATGCCAAGATCCTTGCATGTGATGTCACGTCTTTTCACGTGCAAGGACAACAAAGAAAGCTTGACCGAGCAAGCACCGCCGCTAGAGGTCTTGTTTCGACGCTCACGTTTCGCATGCTGAAGGAGTCATCGAGCGCGTGAGGACGTTCTCGTCGACTTGGATGCTTCAGGTCTGAAGTGGCTGCCATGTTGTGATAGATGTGGTTGCTTGTGGTGGTGTATGTTGATGGAATCAGAGAAGGACAGTCAGGTGGAGGTTTAGAAGAGAGCGGTTGAGCACAGATCAGGTGGACGTAGCTCCCAGCACGGGTGGTGCCGACCTCCCGATTGCCGACTTCATGTTTCGATGTTTCAATATCTTGACAATCTGGTCGATTCTTCGAGTTAAAGAAGTACGTTTCAAGAATTCCATGGCGTTACGTTAGATTTCAAAAGTCATGCTTTTCGCTTCCGGCCGCAAGGAAAGCAGTAACATATCCCCACCATCACCTGCTGACTTTACTTACACCCACAATCCTCACTCCCCTTCTTCTCCTGCACCCTCCCACCAAACGCCATCCGCGAAAGATTGTCCACAATCCCTCGAATGCCCGTCTTACCCGCAGCGACCTGACTCGGAGTACTAGAATACGACGGCGGAACGTCCATACACGGATTCTGGGTGAAGAAGTTTCTCGGCCGAAGGAGGACCTGGAGCTCGGTCAGGACGAATTCTGGGGTTCAAATACCGGAAAGTACGAAGTGGGGAGATGATGGGGGTGTCAACTTACGGTCATCGGCTCAGCCGGCATCACGGGGTAGTCTTCCGGTGTGGGAAAGTGTGTGAGACCAAAAGTGTGCCAGAGCACGACGTCGGTGTTGTCGAGGCTACCGTTTGAATCGGCTGCGATCCAGGCTGGCAGGCCCTGTGAGGGTTCTCCTGATGTTTGAGGCACGTGGCGACCGGCTGGGTGGATTTGATCGTCCGAGTCTGCGGTCTTGATCAGTATGTATGTCTGATGTGGTTGCACCATGCGATGCGCGATGTCTCCCATTGCTTACATTTCGTCACATGGACGGCATGTCGAGCGAATCCGGCACGCTTCCAGACCAGGCTGCCGTCTTTTGGAAGCAAGCTCGGAACTTCTCTGCTGACAAGCTTGTATGACACCGGCTTTTTGCTGTAAGGGTTCAGCTTGTTAGTGTTCGCCATCTCCCATGTCCGGCTTGTTGAGCCTTCATAGTCGCTCATGCCCGTGCTCATGGTATCTAGCTTCGTCTTCTTCGCATAGAATGCATTACCGTAGTAATTCTCCTTGCTTCCCGGCTCGCTTTCGCCCCGGACTGCATCGACTTGGAAGACAGTGTTCTCAGATCCATCCACATTAGGATCCACACGAAGACAGAAGAGATGCTGGTGGTTGTGTGCATTGACTCCGGGATAGACTTCAGTGCCCCATGGAGCGGCGTCTTCGCCGGGCGCCAAGGCATATGTATTCAGGATTCCAGTCAGCTTGATTTCCAATTGAATAGTTCCATCCTGCAGGAAGATCCAGTAGACACAGTACTCGTAGTTTGCAGCTGTGAAGATATGGCTTACGACCAGCTTGCGAGCGCGGGTGACAGTGCAGGACTCATCCCGGAAATCTGTGTGCTTAAACAAGATACCAGCGTCCTCTTCGTGGATACAAATTGCATTCTTGATCGTCTGAGGCTCGCCAGCACGATTGACAAAGTTAGCGTCCATGTAGTGAATGGCGCCCTTGCAATCGCAGCCGAGAGCGAGAGAGTTGGTCATATAGCCTCCACCATATTCTCCCAAATCAAAGGCGTGCTTTCGTTGATGAGGATGTTCGGGGTTGCCATACGGTACCACCATCTCGGCAAGGGACATGCGCCAAAACACCGGACGAACGTTGCCCTTGTCGTTGAAAGTAATGTTTGAAAGGACGATGCCTTCGCGGTAGTTGAAGCCAACGTGTACGTTCCAATTCTGCCATTTCAGTGTTCTTCCGTCGACGGAGAAAGAAACACCCTCTGGCTGCGTGATGTTGATTGGCTTAATATCCTTACGGAAACCAGTCTCTTTCGCAATCGCCTCTGCGTGGTAGTTGATTGGAGCTGCAGTGTTCAACGGCCGCCTGACCTTCGGCACGTCGATGTGAATGATCTCTTGCGTATCCGCATTGAAAATTGGGCAAAAGTCCAAGGGATATGTGTACTGGCTGTCATCAACGTGAGGCCTGTAGTACATAAGAGCTTGCTGAAGCCGGATTCCAGAGCCGAAGCGCTCGTCGTATCCAATTGTCCAAGGATCGCAGTAGACCTTGTGCATATCCTCAGGCGGAATACCCAATATCCCACACTGTTCTATGACCTTGGGATCCTTCCTCACGACAGTCTCGACGATTTGAAGGTCCTCCATTGTAATCAGAGGCTGCACGCCCTCAGTCAATGCCCAGTTCAAGATCCTGCTCTCATCCAGGTCCACGAGACCATCAAAGACCTTGCTTCCTCTTCCAATGGCAACGACGTCTGCTATGCGATGTGGTCGAGGGACAGTTTCGGGGGAGGATAGCCATCTCTGCAGGTCGGCCTTTCGCGGCTCCCACAATGAGACAGCATTGAAGTGCACGCTCGGATATTCTCTTTTGACAATCGCGACGGCCTTTGCAATTTCATCGGCGGAGAGAGGATCGAGAGGATGGGCCTTGACAGCTTGGCCGGTGACATGGGAAGCCATCTGCTGAAGTCGTTCGAGGACCATGGCGGCGGTTGCTTCGTGTTCGTTAAAGTGTAGGATACAGACAAAGAAGAGAACGAAAGAGATAGACAGTAGATATACAGGAGTAAGGAAAGGCTCATACCATGATCATCTGTCAATACTTTTACCTCACCAAGCAATACCCCGCGCAGTACGCGCCAATGCTCGCGTCTCTTGCACGTCTTGGAGCTGTACCCACGCGAGGTCACTGATAAGAGCTCGCCGCGGCCGGCGCTGATAGCTCTCTTTCGCTTGAAGCAGATATCGACGCAAATGGCCATATTTTGGTGAGAGAATTGCCAGTATTGCGGACGAGATGCATGTCAGAGTGAAAGGCGAAGAATGGTGACTGATGAACTGTTCGTTGAGTGAGTTTGAGCAGGAAAGAGAATGGTCAAGGAGTTTCAATTTCACGTGCTGGGACTTCTTTGCTGTTTGGGGCTTAGCGTGGTGGCCTGAGGACTCCGAGCACTCCCATGTGTCTACGCCGAATCATGGACGTACTCTTCGCTCTCGATAACATTTCCAGACACAAGTTCTTGCACTCCTTGCACAATTGCTTCAATCTTCGACCTTTCCAGCCCGTTTTCAACTTCGTTCGTTCGTATTCAAATGTGTTACAAGTTTGGATGGTCGCTGTTTCGGCCATCGCTAGCAAAATGCTATAATACACTATGTTCCAGACGGCTCCAGCCACGAAAGCCTCTTATCCCCGACGGTTGAGTTGCGCAGCGTGAGTACTTGCTGCTTGCCTTGGAGAGCCGCGCCCTGTGTTCTGTTATCACCAAGTCCAACAAGGCGCTGCTTCGTTTGGAATCAGCCAAAAAGGTGCGGTGGTGAATTGTTCCCAGAATTTCTCCTCAACTTCATGAGGACGCGCCTGTTTGCTTCTTCATCTACTTCCCTCTTCCTTTCGCGATTTGATTGCTGTTGCTCGAGCCATCGTTGAAAGGGCCGCAACAAATTGGTCTTTCCGTGAATTGACTGATTGTGGGTCGTCTCACTCCACAATTGTCCTCTGGTCAGCCTACCCAAGGGTTGCCGGCTCTGCCGTCTCTTTTCCGCCCTCCGTAGCCTGAGGTTGCTCTGGTACTGCGCTGCCAACTTGCTCCGGCAGAGTAGCACCCATACCGCCACCCAAATCGGTGCCCATGTCGGGCACCGCCATGCCGTTCATGCCGGACATGTCAGCTCCCATGTCCATTGGCATGCCGGCCATCCCGTTGTCCATTGGCCCACCAACCCCACTGTAATCCATGGTGAGCTCTGGGGTCATGGTATAGAGGCAGTAAATACGCCCATCAAGCGCGTCGCCATCGAAGAGAACGAAATTCTGGATTGGCTGCTCGCGCTTTCCGAGGACGTTTATGACGTCTTCACTCAGACGACCACCCACGAACGCGGCAGTTGGCATGATCTCGGAGCCAATGTTCTGGACGAAGCTCTTAGCAAATTCGCCAGTGACAGTTCCGGGAAGCAGCTGCAGCTCAGCGACCTTGTTGTTGACCAGTTGAGAGAACGTCATGAGGTCTTGTTGCTGCAGTACAGGGAAGCGTCCGTAGTCGCGCTGAAACTCAAACAGTGCTCGCAGGCATGGGAGAAGTGCAGGCACGCTCTTGAGCTTCCTACGATTGCTGAGCACCTCTGGAGGCAGAGGCGAGGAATTGGCCAGGAGAAGGGGACAATACAACTCTTGCTTCTTCACGATCTCGGTGTTCTTGCCATTGTTCTCCTTCTTGTCCGTGACGCTGACGACGAGGCGCGTGAGAGTTTCGGGTTGGATCTTGGTTGGCACGTTCGATTTCTCGCGCTCGACAACAAACTCGTGACCGACGAGATCCGCAAAGATGTAGCCGTAGAAGCCATGAATGCCTGCTGCGTAGAAGGGCCGACTTGCGACTCTCGCTGCTGTGTTGATCATGGACAACGTCATGAGGTCATGATCACATGCAATGATGCAGTCGAAAGGCACGAAATAGGATGGATCCTTGATGAGAAGATCTTCAAGGCCTCCGTCAGACTTCACAGTCACGCGAGGGTTCAGCTCCTGTATCCGCGGGATGGCTGCGTCGGCGCGCGGCTTGCCAATATCCTCCTCTCGAATGAAGAACTGAGCTCCGAGATCCTCTTCTGTCACGGGCTCGTTGTCGATGATCGTGAGTGAGCTGATTCCAGCGAGCGTGAGATTCTTTGCGATTTCTGTTCCGAGCGCGCGCAAAGATACGAGCAAGATGTGGGCTGAACGTATCCGCTCCTGCGCCTGAGCGCCCCAAAGACGGATTTGACGGTCATAGAGCGCCATCTCGTCGGCGCTCAAACCAGGTGCCATGGTGGTAATTTCGCCCTCTGTTGAAACTCCATTCGAGGTTGGTGGCGGAGGCATCGCTGTGCCGTTTGAGCCATTCACGCCGTTCAGCTGGGCCTCCGCCGGCGCGTCGGCTGGATTTGCCATACCTGAGTAATTACAGGACAAAACCTTTGACGCTTGGCTTGACTTTGATGGAGGAGATGGGGACCGTGTTGGCGGCTTGTGTGGTTCAGGGAGGGGCCTTTCGATGCGGTGGATGCGTGTGGTGTCCGGATGTGTCTCGATGATGTAGATGCGCTCCAAAGCAAAGTCGTCAGTGCGACGCTCGAAATCTCGTGTGCGGAGGCAAGGTGAAGGGCGGTGGTGTTGAAGTTTGGTGTTGGAGTTAGTGTTTGCATGTGTTCCTGAATGTGAACGGGATCTTAAGTTAGTCTACGGCAGGGGCCCGTGCATTCGGCGCGTGCCTAGCGCACGACTCTAAACCGGCTAATGATGTCTTCAGTCCGCTCCACCAACGACACCTCTCAGGCCGCTCTGGCAGCTGACTTGCAATTCACACTTTCCGACTCTCTCACAATCTATTCGCGCCTTGTATTTTCAGCAAATGCCAGCACCTCGAATCGCACGTTCTGACACATGAACCTCATCAAAGACCTGTACTCAGCACCGTACAACGACAATAGCTTCAGCTAGCTGGAGCGGGCTGCCGAGGAATCGGAATGCCTGACTCTCGTCCGTTGTCCTCGCTGAGGGTATGTTCAGCATGGCAGGCGCTTGCACGTGTTCTCGGCTGATGCCTGAATAGTATGGGCAATATGATGAGCCTCCAGCAAGTTCCGAATCGTCCACACCCCGCACCCGCCGCAGCCGACTACACCATGCTCTGAGAGCGACCGCCGACATGGCTGCCAATGACTTGGCAGAAATGGGAGCTCCGACACAGCCTCCACCCCCGAGACGTTCACTACTGGGCCCTCTGCAGCGAAGGCGACAGCGATCTCCGGCTTCAGAGCCTCAAGATCTTGGCAGCAGTGAAGAGACAAGGAGACGCAGGCCCAAACGAAGGAAGCTTGACGGCGACCTGTCCTCGCCTCCGAAGCAGCCCATAAAGTATGGTCATTTCGGACAGGTGGAGCCAGGGAGGCTCAACCTTGAGATCATCAGCTGCGATGGAGGAGAACATAGAGATCCCAGGTCCCCGAGCACATACCTTGGTCCTCAAAATCTACTCAGGCACGACAAGAGCGTATACTGCTCGGACCGACCCAGCAGCAGTATCGTCTTGCGACACGCAGATGACACGCCATTCTGCCTGGAGAAATTGCACATTGTCGGTCCAGACAATGGCTTCACTGCTCCGTACATCTCTCCTCGCCTCCCTCCCTTGTACATCCACTAACGTATCACAGCGTTGCGGAAGGACTTGTCTACGTGTCAATGTCGCTAAATGACCTCTCTAAGTACATGGATCCGCCTCCACATGCAAGACTTGCTGGAGTTCATACCCCACCATACCGTCGCAATCGCAGGAGCTTCAGGCGTTCACCAGAGCGAATCAGCCTAGCGGATGCTTTGCGAGACCCCGAGGTCAGCGCTGCGTTGGATGGTGATCGAGATCGAGACTATGCCAATCGCGCTGACGCTACAAATGATCTGTCGGATGATCGTTACGATGGCGAAGACATAAGATTTGGACGCCAAGATGATGACGTCCATTGCGATGTTCCCTCCTCGGCTGATGCACCCGACATTGTTGTGACGGCCGAGGACGAGAATACGCCTGTAGCAGTACTATCTGACGAGGACCCGGGTCCCGAGGAAAGCACTGCTCACGACATTATTGATTTTCGATTCCAGCGCATGATCGCCATGAGACATCGCTTCGAGATGGCAAACTGGGATCGCGAAGACCGCATAAATGCCTATGCGAACGAAAGCAACCCTCGACGCAGAGACTCGTCTTGGGGACTTCGGCATTTAGATGCGATGATGGCGCGCTCGCGAATGGCGGATTCCCCACAACAAGATGAGGCCACCGATGAGCGAGATCGCAACGACCGCAATTCGTACAATCCCATGTCCAGCCCGTACTACCACGCTTCTGACGAGCGGGATCATGGTGCGGAATACTACGACGACGGACTGAATGATCCCAATGTGACGCGCGCACGGTTTCATATCCGACGGGACAAGCATAAGGTCGCTATCAAGTTCGATCCTCCTGTGTCAGGGAGATTTATATTATTGAAGCTCTGGGCAAATCGGAGCAATGTTGACGTACAGAGCGTCATCGCCAAAGGTTTTGGCGGAGCGAGATTCTTTCCAGCAATTGAATTTAGGTAGCATGGAAAGCACGCGAAGCGACAAGGCGTGGATGTGATATGATGTACGAAAGTGAATGGATATCGAAGCCATTATGGGCAAACAACTACGACATTACAATGTCTCGTGAGAACTCCGAGACAAGTTGATTCCGTGAGTCTCATCATTATGGTCATTTTCATTGTTACACCCTCCATTTACTGCTTGTCGCATTTCGTGACAGGCGACTTTCTCTAGCCCTGCCTCACGTGGTGCCTTCCAAAGCCGGGGCTGCGGCAGCTCCCGAAGTCGGTCTTGAAACTTGATGTTTAAGACACCTTTCATTATCCAGCCACATCCTACAAAAGTACCACTCTATCGATTCCCGCTCCTACAAACCACCGCGACAATGACATCCGTCGCCTCAAAACGACTATTCTCCGAGTACAAGTCCCTCAGCATGGACCCGCCAGAGGGCATCACCGCGGGGCCCATCAACGAAGACGATCTCTTTCTCTGGGAAGCTCTCATCCAAGGGCCCGAAGGCACACCATTCGAAGGAGGAATCTTCCCCGCCGAGCTCAAGTTCCCGCGCGACTACCCGCTCATGCCGCCGACGATGAAGTTCACATGCGACATGTGGCATCCGAATGGTACGAGAGAGCACAAAATGGGCTGGAGAAACGTAGAGTGCAGGAAGCTAATGATGAAACCGCAGTGTATCCCAACGGTGTCGTGTGCATATCCATCCTCCACCCTCCCGGCGACGATCCAAATCACTACGAAACCGCATCAGAGCGATGGAGTCCGATTCAGAGCGTCGAGAAGATCTTGATCTCTGTGATGAGCATGATCGCCGAGCCGAACGACGAGAGTCCTGCGAATGTCGATGCGGCGAGAATGTGGAGGGAGAGGAGGAAGGAATATGAAGCCCGGGTGAGGGCGGATGTGAAGAGGAGTTTGGGACTTTGAGTCGACACACAACACGATGAGTCGCCATCTGCGTTTAGCGAGGCGTATGGGAACTTTCATGACAGCAGAAGGAGCAACTTTCACGATACGCGGTACACGATATGCGGAATGAGCATGAATAGACGGATACTCGACACAGCGCCTGACTGGTACTGTCATACAATCAAGGTCTACGCTTCAAGTTTACCGGATGCTCCATGGGCCGGGAAAGAGAGCTGTCGCCATACAAGTTTATGGTCATCGACTTCAAGTACGCTTGAATTGGTTGTCACTCTCTTGGCGCAACAATTTGGGCTATACAGTCACCATCTCAATTGATACTGACTCATGCCTAGACTCGCCCCGCGTTATAAAGCCTTTAGAGTTCCTAGAGGATTTCGCGGCACGGCCAGCATCCTATACCTCAGAAATCAGCGCGCGACTTCTGATTTGTACCTCAAGAATTCGTCTACATGCAATGGCCGTAACACGCACGTTGCTCGGACTGCCGACGGAGCTACGATTGAATATATTTCACTGGGTCTTCCGCGCAGTCATTGTCGAGGTCGAGCGGGCCGACTATCCAACCCCGGAGCCTCCAGAGGCACAGCTCTCTCCTGTTCCAACAACGCCTCCAGAGGTCATTGATCTCAAGCTTGTATGCCGAACATTCGCGCAAGAGATTGGGTACAGCTGGCACTCCTCAGTCACCTACCGCTTCCCCTCAACGGTTGCATTTCTCGACGTCCTCAGTCAATGGTCTTCAGAGCAAGTGCAAGCGATTCGACATGCATATGTTTACGATTATCCACTTCCTTTGGAGCCATATCATACCTACGAGCAATTAGACTTGAAGAATGCCTTGCCGCTTTTTCCAGGGCTTCAGCTGGACTCTTTGACAGTCGAGAACCTATGGCTTGATCCAAGCGGATACTTTCAAGATATTGATGCCACTCTGCGCGTTACATACCTTTCTCTGCTGGGGTTGGCAACATCGAAAGGATGGAGACGCTTATACTATATTTCCGGGATCCTAGGCCTGACGCCATCTCAACAGCATACTATTGAGACCGCCATCGAAGATCTCAAATCTGCAGACGGCGACGCAGACCTCAAGTACGGCTTTGGCCGAATTCGCCCTCAGGCAGAGAACGTGGAAGAAGAGGAATTCCAGACCCGACCTTCTGATGACGAGGAGGTCGAGGAGGTGCTGAGATGGTATGACGACCATCCAGAGGAAGGGTACCCACTGGATTTTCCAGACATTGATGACAAACAAACCGCATTCTGGGTGCGTCGTGGAAAGAATGCGAAATTCACTCAGGATGGCACTCCCAAGCAGAACTGGATTGAGGGGCTCTTGATGTTGAAGAATACCAATTGGTGCGAGTTCAGAAGAAGCCGTGGTCTGGAGCACGATGCTATGGACGATGCATGGGCCTACCTCTAAGAATCGCAAGAACTTGCGGTCGGAGCCACAGCTGTTTCCCCATCGATGAAAAAGCTGCTTTTGGACTTGCATTCTTTGGGCTGCAAAAATCCTTCGAATTTTATGCGGCACCTCAGGAAAATGGTTTCCTGAATTGTGCACATAGGCGTTCTTGCGGGTGTACCTCGAGTGGCGGCGCCCAGGGGTACTGGACCTTGTCAACTATGGAAGCATGCAGCCACGAAGCTCCAGTACCACAGCCCGATCATCAGGTTCCGCTGAACGTTGAGGTGCCTCGGTTATCTCGGGTTTGAGTTGCACTTCACGCCAACACACGCTGCAGAGCGCGAAGCGTTGAATAATGAGCGCTGAATTTCTCATTTCCTCGACTAAAGAAAGACGACTTCAACCTGAAATTATATGTACTCATCGAACAACCAAGTCGCAAAAGTCGATTGATTCGGTTGAATTCGGTTCGGCCAGTCTCTCGGGTCAACGATTTGCATGTGCATACGTTTAAGCGTAAAGCATGTTGGACAACACGCCTATTCAACAGACTGCGGCCCCGAATTGTGACACCGCAGCCTTTGTTTGATACGTGGATCGAGTTCATACCTTTCGCTACCGACCTGATTTGTCTGGAATCTTGGATTCATCCTTCGGCAAGATCGTGACGTTTTTCGGTTTCAGTTGCGCCAAACTTCGGTGTACACATTCCATACCCGGCGTTTTCAATCCTCCGTACACCACACATCACGATGCGCAACAACAATGACCGCGCTGACAATGACCGACTTCAATGGTTGGAAAGACTCGGACAAAAGATGATGACAGTCTACAGCTGCGGTTCATCACGGACGAGGAATGGCCATCCCGAAGATCTTGAGGAATTTGCATCGCCGGGACAGCTCAACTATCTGAATGGAGTACTGCAACATTCTGTCCATGTTGAAAGAATCAGATCGCGATGTCTGCCAAGTCTGCACGGTCTAGTCAATTCATCGAGATGGCGCATGTGTGGAGTTCTGCAGACCTCCGAGAGCCCGTGAACGAGTGCGAATTTGAACCATCCAGACACTCAGACACGGCAGCTTCACCTCCACGGAGCGATTGGGGGCGCAATTCTTCTTGGATAAGCTGGGGCGGCGACTTCTCAAATTGCTGCCGTCAATTTGCCCAGATCTCTGCTAGAGCGCTCGAATCCAAAACATGCAGACTAAGGCCGCTCACTAAAGTGAAACAGTACCAGGACAAGGCGCTATTTTCGCTTTCGGACCCAGCTGGCTGGACTGCACGCTCCCAAAGCGTGGCCACCCCATCCTTCAGCAACCTTAAAGATGGAGAATACGAAATCAAGTTTCGGTCAAAGGCTGAGATAGCTCGAACTTCATGCAGATGGCAGAAGAGCTCGACTTCGGGGCCATCTTGGCGCGCTCATTGTGTGTGAGATCTGGCCCGTCTACGGGATCTGAAAAGACCCGAATCATGCGGGGACATAAAGATAAGGGCATGTCGTCAGGACCATGTGGGAGATCATCATTACTTGTTCGCGGACAACCTCGTGCGTTTCTATAGGTGTATTGTTGCGGCAACTGTTGCTGTCTCGTACTAGTACACTGGGCACTTACTAGCTGTCTCGAACTACATCGATTGAGCGCTCTCATAATCATGCACAACCGCCTCAACCGTCCGGTGCTGGACCTTGCCAGCGGTACGCTGCAGAATGAATCGCAACGCATGATGGCGGATGAGATGATGGTGAAGGAGTCACCCACGGAGCGACGAAAGCTTCGTATTCTTGCCCTTCATGGTACGCCTCTCCACAACATGGCAACAGACATCTGCTCACAACTTTTCCACCAGGCTTCGGACAGAGCGGCGAATACCTTCGCATCGCCATGAAAACCAAGCAAATTTCCAACTACCTCGAAGAGACTCTCTGCAGCGACATGATGGGCAGATACGACGGCGTCGAGTGGTTCTGCCCGGATGGCCCTCTCAAACTCGTCCCAGATGCCCGCTACGATTCCACAGACCCGGAAGACGTCGCAACATACGCCTGGTACTGGACCCCTCAGAATTTCGAACAACGCCACGACCACCTCCTCCCAGCACTGGAATATCTGGCCAAATACATCACCGAATGCGGTCCCTTCGACGGCCTCGTCGGCTTCTCCCAAGGCGCCGCAATCGGCACCATGCTCGCTAGCTGGTGCGAAAACACGCCCTCCCGCCGAGCAGCCTTAGCAGGCCAACCCGTTCCTCTCACCCTTCCTTCTCCGCAATCCCCCTTCAAATTCGCCATCTCCAGCTGCGGCTTCCAGGGCTCCCTCAAATACTACCCAGGCTTCTACTCCCCACAAATCTCCACCCCCTCCCTGCACCTCTCCGCCGAATACGACACCATGGTCTCGGCCTCCCAAACCACGGCCCTCGCCGCCTCTTTCATCTCCCCCACAACCCTCCCCTTCGTCGGAACGCACCACGTCCCCACCGACCGCGCTTCTCTCTACGAAATCGCCTCCTTCATCACCACGACCCTCACGCAAGCGCACGCTCCCCCGCCATGCACGCCGTACGCTCTTCCCGGGGATTTCTTTAGCAAAGTGGCGGCGATGAAAGTCGCGCGGTTTGCGGTTGAGGGACCTGGGACGCCGTATTCGGAGGTGGAGGGGGATGTTTTCACTCCGGGGTGTTATTCGAATTTTTCAGAGTCGAGTTCTTCGTCCGGCGCGGGTGGGAGGAGGAAGCCGAAGGGACGGCTGTTGGTTATTAAGCGGACGAGTCAGATTCGACGGGTGGCGAGTTTTTCGTCGAGGAAGGGGTGATGGGAGTCTTGATGGATGGGGTTCTTTTGGTTGTTTGTTGGTGTAGCGCTGCATTTGAGCGGATGACCTTTTTTCCCACGTGAATGCAAGACACGGAATTCTGGATATCATTATACACTATAAATTACATTGTACAACATGAAATTGAATTGGATTTCACACCACCTCGTTAATGAAATGATCTCACAAAACCTCAATCTCTCACAATTTATAGATACAATGGTTCCTCTCACTCGCAGTATCGCCGACGCCGACGTCTACACCTCTCCCCAAACAACCACCGTCCCATCCCCACCGGCACTAGCCCACTGCCTCCTCGCCTCGTTCCACGCCACCGCGCTCACTACATCCGCCTTCTTCTTCCTGCTCTTCCCGCTCCCTTGATCCTCGACATGCCAAAACTTCCCCACGCACTCTCCACTCAGCACATCCCAAACCCAAACTCTCCCATCCTCACTCCCGCTCATCACGCTTGCGTCCCCGAGCGCGAAACAGCTTCGGATGCGGAATTCTGAGTTGAGAAAGATGTCGCTGGCATTTTTTCCCTTCCCGGACTCACTCCCGAACGTCTGCAAACACCTCCCACTCGCCCGGTCCATCACCCTCAATTTCGAATCCAAACTTCCGGCCAAATATCCCTCCCCATCCCGCAGGAACTGCACACTCGTCACCCCTTTTCCCGGTCCCACGACGTCCGTCACCACCTCTCCATTCCGCAGATCATACGCCCTGACTCTGCCATCCACACTCCCCGCGAGAATCTCCGCCCCAAGCACGTCCACCGACGAAACCGCATCCCTCGCTTCGCTGAGCGCCTGAATCGCTTTGCCCGAACTATTACTCCTCAGATCCCAAACCCTCACAGACCCGTCAAAACCTCCACTGATCAAGACGCTATCCCCGTCCCCAGCAAACCTCACACTCTCAACCCGTCCCACGTGCCCCGTGAAACGCCTAATCGTCTGCGCGCTCGCCACATCCCAAACGAAAACAGCCTTATCGCCTCCCACCGACGCAAACTTCGCGTTATCCGCACTCACGTCCAGATCCAGGATCTCGTAGCCATGAGCGGAAAAGGTCTGGATGCAGGTGCCAGTGGACGGGTTGTAGAGACGAACGAGCCGGTCGGAGCTGCCGGTGAGGAGGTATTGGCCGGTTCCGGAGGAAAAGGTGAGGGTGTTGACGGGAGCTGGCGAAGCAGATGGAGTGAGGCGGACGAGAGGGGTGCTGGGGAAAGAGGGACGGGAGTGGTGTTTGGTGGAGGTCATTGTTGATGGTGGTGTTGGTGGTGTTGGGAGGAGAGCATTTTGTGTGTTTTTCTTAGGTTTTCCTTTTAATTGCCTTGATTCAAGTCTTGAAGTAGAGCGGTGTCGGAATGAGTCTGGTTTGATTGGGTTTGGTTTGTGTTAGGTGGAAGATGGAAGATGGAGGATGTGAGGTCTACGCCAAGACATTGACTTTCGGCTTGTCGCGCTAAGATAGCAGGAACGGACAGTCCAAGTCGCACCTGCACATGACAGACAATAGAAGACGTAAAACGCGTGACTACAGACACGATCATATGCGCGCAATTTTCACATTTGAAATGGCCCTCAGTCCATCTTCTCTCAACGGGTCTCTTGCCTTCACACCTAAGTCCATACACGCAAATCACCAACTCAACAGAAATCAACGCAGAATATACAAAGTGAAGGAGATTACTGCTTGCTCGATTAACTACATTCCTACAGCCTGATTTGAATATGCTTTTCGACGAGCCAGCAATGCTCCGCACCAGCCAGCTTCCGTTCAGCACCATCGCTGGCTCCCATAGTCACCCTCCCTAAATAAACACAATGAAAGCACAGTAATCGAGGTATCTTCGCACGCAACAAGACAGTCTCCACTTCCCGTCTCCCTCCTCAATGCCTGGCTGCCGTGGACGCAAGAAGGAAATGTACTGTCGTCGCAACTGTCCTGCCGTGGCCTGGTCGGTATTTGATCCCATCACACAGCCTGTGCTTAGCGACGACCAGTTCGGGACATGCTGCCTTGCAGACCCTCGACTTCGGCTTCGAGTGTCTTGATGACGGCGTGGCTCTGCTCCAAGTCCTTGTTCAGGCGGTCGCGCTCGGCGATCAGCTTCTGCTCCCATTGTCTGAAACGCTGCTCTTCCACCTTGACCTGCTCGGTGAATCGCTTCCTGAGCTGCTCCTCTTCCTCCTTGAACTTGGGGTTATCAAGCTTTCGGGGTCTCGCCTCGCCGAACTTGCGTGTCTCCATCTGCTGTGCGCGGTAGACCTCGTAGTGCGTCTCTTCGGTCGTGTGGATCAGGTCGAGCATGTGGGTGCGGATGAGGATGGCGCGGAGCTTCTTGAAGTCGCAGTGCTCCTCGTTCTCGACCTCGGCAACTCCCCAGGCGTACTGGCGGCCCTTGACAGTGCGGCCATCGGGAGTGCTGACGTCGCGCTCAGATCCTATCACGGAGAACGGCATGGCAGCCATCAGGCTACGAGCGTGCTGCAGGCCGGCCTCGTCATCCTCCTCGAGTGGTGGAGTGTACATCTTGATGCCCTGGGCCTCGATGACATTTCGGATCTACACACCGTCAATTGATGAATCATATCATCTACAATGTCAGTACGACTTACGCGGTGCTTAAACTTGGCAAGATCCGCAGGAGAAAGAGTGTCGGCCTTGGCAACGACTGGGATCAGGTTGACTCTTGTGCACAGACGCTTCATGACCTCAATGTCCAATGGCTTCAGGGTGTGTCCAGTTGGGCGGATAAAGTACAAACAAGCGTGCACTCGCAGGTCAATCTTCTCAGTTCTCTTGGGCTGCTGCTCCTGAAGCATGTAGCTCTCGTGTTGGTCGTCCAAGAATTCAATGATGGGTTGCCAGCTGTCGCGGTTGTTCACGTAGTCGCCAAAACCAGGAGTGTCAATGACCGTCAGGCGGACCTTGAAGAACTTCTCCTCCAGCTCGGCCTTGGTGATTTCGATCTCGACGGTCTTGTCGACCTGCTTAGCGTGACGGCGGCGGTGGTCGGCGTAGTTCTTGATGGTAGTGCTGAACAGAGTGTTGATGAAGGTAGTCTTTCCGAGACCCGACTCTCCAGCTACCATGATGGTAAAGGCGGCACCACGTTTGGCAACGATCTTGTGGCGCTGGTTGGGAAGCTGCGTGCGTGGTCAATGGCTGCGCATGTGGTGTACGAACTCTTTCTCAGTGCAGGTACATACATTGGCAATGCCAATTGGCGATGCTGCTTCGGCCATGATGGTGACGTTGGTCTGGTTGCGCGAACTGTCGGGCGAGATGGGCGAGTCGAGGGTCTTTAGGAGGGCACTCGGAGTGCGACTGTCGTGGCGATTGAGGTCTGTGGAGAGACGCATGTTAGCTGCAAGGTCGTCGTTGTCGCGTGCGCAGCGGCCCCAATGGTCCCAATGGGTTAAGGGTGGTGATGCTGGCGCGTGGACGGGGATTGCGTTGCAGAAACAATTCAATGCGTACCGATTCAGAGGGTTGAGAGGAGGTAGCGAGCGACAGAAGGGAGGTTGACGCTCGGTTGGCGGGAGGTGGCAGTCGCGATGGAGGTGGGCGAGTGTCGCTGCTGCTGCGGTTGCGATAGACGGAGAGAATGGGAAGCGGCGGCGGCGGTGTGGGTGGTGGTGGTGGAGGCAGCGGTGGTGCGAGAGGAAGGAAAGCTGGAGTCTCCTTTCCCTCCCAACCCGAATCCGAGGCCCCCAATGCGGATTGGCGTACCGCGGCTAGCACAGGGCCCAGACAGGGTTGTGCGCCCGAAATGTGCTTAGCGCGCTCGGCCAATCGGATTGCCTGACGCCGTTACTAGCGTCTCTGGGGTACTGAGAGCCGCAAGAGGCTCGTATGGAAATTTTGATGTCGCCGCTGGAAACATTATCAACAGTGAAATCCACCGCATATCGCACACAACTACATATGATGGACATGATGAGATGACCTGAACAGCTGCACGGCCATTATGAAGACCGAATTCAAGGTTCGTGTCACATGTTTCTCAATTGAATATTCCTAACAGCAAGCGCAGTTCTCAAACCTACTGGGTACCGTCTATCGGAGAGGCAACCTGGGCTACACCAACGATGGCAGCTGTCTGTTGTCTCCCGTGGGCAATCGAGTCACAGTTTTCGACCTGATCAACAACAAATCGCACATTCTCCCATTCGCCCACCGACAGAACATCTCCCGAATAGCCCTACATCCCAAGGGCCAGCTGCTTCTCACCATCGACGAGCAAGGCTATGCTATCCTCTCCCATTTTCAGCGAAGGATTGTACTCTACCACTTTTCTCTGAAAAGCCCCGTCACCTCACTGGCTTTCTCTCCAAGTGGCAATCACTTCGCTGTTGGGCTTGGCCGGAAGCTGGAAGTCTGGAAGACGCCTTCAACACCGGGATCATCTAACGACGCAGAGGGTGGACTGGAATTTGCACCCTTTGTCAGATATCGACAGTATGCCGGCCATCACGACACCGTCCAGAGCATCGAGTGGAGCAGCGACTCCCGATTCTTCCTCACAGCAAGCAAAGACTTGACCGCGCGAATATGGAGCTTGGACCCAGAAGAAGGTTTCACGCCCACGGTGCTTGCAGGTCATCGCACAGCTGTCCACAATGCATGGTTCAGCAAAGACCAGGAAACTCTTTGGACCGTCTCCAAGGATGGAGCGCTCTTTCAATGGCAATATCTGCCCCCACCCGATGCCGATCCAGACAACTTCAATGAGGAAGACGAGCGGTGGCGAATTAGCGAGAGGCACTACTTCTTTCAAGATCAAGCGCATCTCACCACAGCCGCTTTCCACGCATCTTCCAATCTTCTTGTGACAGGCTTTTCAAACGGCCTATTTATGCTTCACGAGCTACCCAGCTTTTCGGAGATTCACAAGTTGTCAATCTCGGCTTCAAACGTGGACACTGTCTCGATCAACCAGTCAGGCGAGTGGCTGGCATTCGGTTCCTCTGCACTTGGTCAGCTTCTGGTGTGGGAATGGCAAAGCGAGTCGTACATTCTGAAACAGCAGGGCCACTTCGACAGCATGAATGCCCTCACTTACTCACCTTCAGGCGACAAGATCATCACCTGCGCAGATGATGGAAAGATCAAAGTGTGGGACACGACATCAGGGTTCTGCATCGTGACCTTCACAGAGCACACGTCCGGCGTGACGGCCTGCGAGTTTGCGAAACGCGGCAATGTGCTCTTCACAGCTTCCCTGGACGGCAGTATACGAGCTTTTGACCTCATTCGATATCGATGCTTCCGCACATTCACAGCGCCCAAGCGTCTCAGTTTCAGCTCTATTGCGGTTGACCCGAGTGGAGAAGTGGTTGCGGCAGGATCGCTGGACGACTTTGATATTCACATCTGGAGCGTGCAGACAGGCCAGCTACTCGATCAACTAAATGGCCACGAAGGTCCTGTCTCGAGTTTAGCATTTGCGCCTAACGGAGGAAACCTCGTCTCAGGAAGCTGGGACAACACTGTGCGCATCTGGTCTGTCTTTGGTCGCACCCAGACATCAGAACCGATTCAACTTCAAGCAGATGTATTGGCAGTGAGCGTGCGCCCTGATGGCCGACAAATTGCAGCTTCCACACTCGACGGCCAGCTCACCTTCTGGAATCTAAGCGAAGCCACACAAGAAGGCGGCATGGATGGTCGAAGAGACGTCAGCGGAGGCCGTAAAGCGACGGATCGACGTACAGCCGCAAACGTTGCAGGGACGAAGAGTTTTGGGACGATTGCATACAGTACAGATGGAAGCGTTCTGATCGCAGGAGGCAACAGCAAATACATCTGTCTGTATGCAGTGGAGACAGGCGTACTGCTAAGAAAGTTCACCGTCAGCGTGAACTTGAGCTTAGAGGGCACACAAGAGTTCCTCAACTCTCGTCTCCTGACCGAAGCAGGGCCGCAAGCGCTTCTAGACGAGCAAGGCGAGGCCTCGGATTTGGAAGACCGCACGGACAAGAGTTTACCAGGTACTAAGCGAGGTGACGCTGCACAGCGCAAGACTGGCCCCGAAGTTCGCGTTCCTGGACTCGCATTCTCACCGACGGGAAGAGCATTCTGCGCCGCAAGCACAGAAGGACTTCTCCTGTACTCTCTAGACGCCGGCGCGACTTTCGACCCATTCGACCTAGATGTGGACGTCACTCCCGAGAGCACGCTCGCAACACTAAAGCGAGGCGAATGGCTCAAAGCAATGGTCATGGCCTTCCGCCTGAATGACCAAAAGCTGATCCGCCAAGTCTACCGCGCCGTTTCCGTCTCAGACATCGGCCTCGTAGTCCGCGACCTACCTGAAGTATACCTCGATCGCCTCCTCCGCTATGTCGCTAAGGAATCCGACCAGAGCCCGCATCTCGAATACAACCTTCTCTGGCTGGAGAGTCTGCTCAACCAGCATGGACGAGTCTTGAAATCCAAGCAAGGAGAATTCGCAGAGGTGGTGCGTATGGTGCAGAAAGCGGTAGCCAGAGTACAGGGGGAGATCATGAAGGTTGCGGATCAAAATGAGCATACGATTGATTACTTGCTCTCGCAACCGAGGAAAGATGAGAATGCTGGGAAATTGCAGTTAAAAGCTCTCACGATTGGTGGTGCTGAGGAGGGAGCTGAGGATGAGGATATGGCAGATGATGGCGATGAAGCGGAAGGCGAATGGATAGGCTTGGACTAAACACCATTTAGTCTCAGTTCCCACTTCACAACAGTTTTGTGTAAAGCTCCCGGACATATTGCACAATCAAAAACGTGTACGAATACAAAGATATGAACATCCATACTCCTTCCACCTAGCACCCAACATCCTAAACCACGACTTCTGCCCCCCACCCTCCCCCTCTCCCAAAAATTCCTACTCTAGACATCACCTTCTCGAATCCTTGTCCATACAGCCTTACCACCTCACATTCCCCCTTCCACGCAATCTACCATTCCTTGTTTGACACCCATCATGCCCACCGTCTCCGTCATCGGCTCCCTCAACATCGACTTCATCACCCGCACTTCCCGCCTCCCGGAAGCGGGCGAGACCTTCGCTGCCAGGAGTTTCGATACCGGGTTTGGTGGGAAGGGGGCGAATCAGGCTGTTGCGGGTACGTCTAAGAAAAGAAAAAGAGAACCCGACTTGATTTCACTTGAGTCAAGGTTGATGTGCGCTCCGCTACGCTTGGACTTGAGTTTTGATTGATATGCGCTATGCTTCGTTTCGCTTCGTCACCGCTCCGCTTCGCTAACACTCGACAGCCGCTCGTCTCGCAGGCGAAGATGTAAAGATCAAAATGCTCGGCCAAGTAGGCGACGATGGGTTTGGCAAAGATTATTTCGAGGCGTTGGGGAAGGAGGGGATTGATGCGGAAGGCGTAAGAACTATTCATCCATGTCTAACCAATCCAAGAATAATGCTGAAATTTCTTTGGGATTTCGTAGGTTCGAAAACTCAAAGGCGAAAAAACCGGAGTGACGAATATTGTTGTTGAGGAGGAGTCGGGCGAGAATCGAATCATGTTCGTCGCGAATGCGAATAATATGTATTCAGAAGAGAAGGATGAGGGATGGGAGTTTGTCAAGGGGAAGGAACAGGAGGTTGGGGAAGTGGTTGTTTTTCAGTTGGAGATTCCGATGAGGGTGGTGAGTAAAAGTCGACATCCACCCCTTACCCGCCAGCAGCACACATTTCCCAAAGATTTCAATATCCATTCAGGTATTCACATTCTGCAGGTCCTCCACAACATGACCCAAGCCCACACCGCCGGCAAACACGTAATCCTCAACCCGGCGCCCGCAGCCCCCTTGCCGGCTTCCGCATTCAAACACATCTCCACCCTCGTAATGAACGAAAGCGAAACTTCCATCCTCGCCGGCCCAGAAAATCAACCCGCCAACCAAGAGCCCTCAACCCTCATCACCCTCGCGAAGAAGTTCCTAAGCTGGGGCGTCCGCGACACAGTAATCATAACTCTCGGCGGTGCAGGCCTCGTCTACGCCAACGCTTCCGGCAAGGAGGGACATGTCCCCGCGTATAAAGCTAAAGTGGTCGATACCACCGCGGCGGGGGATACGTTTGTGGGAGGATACGCGGTGAAGCGCGCGAGGGATCTGAGTGAAAAGTTTGACTACGAGGCGGCGCTGAAATTCGCCACTCTTGCGGCTTCAAAGACGGTAGAGAAGAATGGCGCTATGGCTGCGATTCCATACCTCAAAGATCTACCTTTGGAACAACTCTAAGACCCAAAACATAACAACAAACCCCCTTGGTCCTTCATTCTCTTTTCATCCTCAAACAGAATCCACAATCCGCCTTACACCAGCCCCCAAGCACGACTTCCTTCTCATACCGCTGATAGACACAGCCTTGCTGGGAGTAAAAGCAATTCCGTCCCCAGGCGTGGCACTGGTTGCAGTAGATATTGTCCCAATTTGTTGGGCGCGGGAGGATGGAGATGGAGCCGTCGAGTTTTTGTTCGGTAGCTGTGGAAGGGAAGGAGGAGCTGGGACGCAGGAGGGAGCGGGCATGAGCTGCGAGGGAGGTGCGGTGAAGGAGGTCGTCGAAGGCTGTGAGGGCGGAGGGTTTGGGCGGGCTTTCAGGGTCGCAGTTTTCGTCTTGCTCCTGGTTGTGGTCTTGGTGATAAGCGATCCCGGCAATTGCAATCGCCATAGCCGGATCGATTCCCGCCGGAACGAGCGAGGGGAGGTCATCCTCCTCCTCTGCCTTGCCCTGGCTCTTTCTCCCATTCATTCTACTACAGCCACCCACCGTCTTCGCTGGCACGGCCGTCTCCTCCTCCTCCTCCGGCTCAGGCGATTGCGGCGCCTCATTGCCCTCCCTCAAATACCTCTCCATTTCCGCGTCAAAATCCGCATCCCAATCCCCATCATCCCCATCCCTGACTTCTTCTGGAAGAGGAGCGAGTTTTGCGGGGAGAGGCGCGAGTCCCACTTTCCGCTTAGGAGAAGAGGAGTCCTTCTTCTTCTGAGCGGGCTTCTTCGCCTTTGGCTCAGAGATTGGGGAGCCAGCCCCCGACGAAGCAGAGTTCTTTTTGGTTCTTTTCTTAGCCTTTTGCCCCTGAGGTCCAGCTTCTTCAGCAAGTGAGGAGGCTTTGCGTTTGGTTCCTGCCATGACGATTAAGATGTTGCTGCGAGGGGCTGTCTGAAGCAGATTTGTGTAAATGCTCTGTCGTTGAGAGTCGTGATTTCGTCCTGCTATTTCTCCTGCGTGCTTCGGCTGTTAAATCGTAGATGGTAGTGAGCGTGTAGATGTTAGCGAGACCGGCTCGTCGCAGGAATGTAAATCACAAAGGAAAGAATAGAAAGTGACAGAGCGTGGTGCTACTGGAGCCAATGTACAGATCGCAAAGAAACAGGGAGAAGTAAGAGGGAAGAGTAGAGAAGACGAGGGAGCGGTTGGAAAGTCGTTCGAAATCTCATACTATGAATGACAAAGAGGTTGGAGAGTGAGACAGGAATAGGAACAACGACGAGAACCAAAGAAGAACAAAGACTTCAAATGTATGTTCTTTGTGCAACATTGTCAGAAGATGAAATTAAGTCTGAGATCTTTATACAAGACAATGCTGCTCCAGCAAGAATAGATCGCCCGCAACCTGACTCAGCCTGAGAAGAGGGGCAGAAGCGAGTCGAAGCCGGGGAGATAAAAATTACTGTCGCAGCCATGATTTCGTTACTGTCGCATGATGATATTGCATTGTTGCCGCCGCCGCCAACTGGGATCTTCTGATGTACAGACCTGATTACACGCGCTTCCAACTCCAGACACCTTGCTAAAAAATCCAAGACCAAAAGTTTGAGAACAGAGCTATGTCCGCGCGATCACGGATCGATGGCATTGGGAGTCCATTCATTCCCGACGTGCTGGAACCAACTCGGGCGACAGTCCTCCTTCTTCAAGAAATCCGCACCGTCGAAGAATTTGCCAGCTGTGCACTTCTTGCACTTGGGCGAATTAGGACAGTTGAAGAACGGGATATGGCGGTATCCGATATCCTTGAACCAGTGGACCTTGCTCGCGTCCTCGAAGAGACCAACAGCGATAGAGTGAACAGGAGCGTCTCCCCAGCGCTCGTAGAAGAAACCTCCGGCACGGTCGAGGTGCTCGAAGTAGGCTTCGTAGATGGGCGATCTCCACAGGTTCATGTCGGCGATTTCGAAGTTGGACCAGAAGTGGCAGGTACTGTAGCCGCCGGCAATCTTGTTATGTTCGGGCCGGTGTTCGCTGTCTGTCAGCCATGCCTGGGCGTTATTCTTCGGGAGTGGTTCCTTGTTCGTGGCGAGGAACTTAATCGTCTCGGGCCAGAGAGTCGGGATGGATTGCGGCGAGTCGTAGAGGTTGATCGTGAAGCCGTAGGTCTTGTTGTGGTCGCGCATATACCGAAATACATCGTAGTCGACGTCGCAGTAGAAGTTGACGTGCGGCTCCACACGCCAGTAGTACTGCATGTCTTTCAACGCCGGATGTTTGTAGAACATGCCACTGTTCCATCTGCACATCTGGTGGTACGACTTCATGCGTGCGTACTGGATGTTCTGCTCTTCCAAGATCTTTGCGCTCTCTTCCATCAAGTCCAAATTGATCCACGATGGAATCTCCCAATGCTCTTTCGGGATGATCTCGTATCTGCACTCAGCTTTGGTGTTTGCCTGAGTGGCTCTTTTGAATTCCTCCGTGAAGGGCTCGTCGTTGAAGAATGTCCATGGATAGTTGAATTTGTGATTCCACGTGCTCTCCAACTCTTGCATGCTGCCGACAATCTGTTCCAACTCGCTATTCCTGACCAATGACAGTAATGTTGCGTTGATGCGATCCGATCTCGGGTTGTTAGGGGCGTAATTGTCGCCGTTTACTCGATGGAGAGGTTCAGGTGGCTCGCCAGTTGCTGTTGTCTGCATTAGCTTTGAAGGCATCCGCTTGGCTACGAATTACACATACGATCCAGATTGGGATCTCTGACCATATCATCAATCTTTTCTCTCCCGCCAGGCGCCGAGATGACCTTGGGACTCCGCATGATCTGGAAGACGAGGAACAGGAAGAGCAGCATTGTGCCTCCAGCGAGCATCTTGATCGGTTTGGGCATCCTTCGGGAGGGCGGCGGCTTCCCCTTGGCGCCGGCAAGCGTCTCATATGAAAAGCTGTCTCGTTTCTTGTCCATTGTGTGAAGAGGATAAAGTGTTGTCTGCTCACGAGAGTTGTCCAGGATGTCGCCTGCACGAGTGAAGATTACACCTGAGGCATGCTTCGGACCCGCGTCGGGACGACGCCTCCCGAAAGCTTAAGCATTGACATTCTGTCCCGCTCAGATTCATGGACCTCCGTTGTTTGCACCTCGCGTCGTCCTCGCGTAAAGAGACATCGACGACAACATCAACCTTTGGCACCACAATGCGGCAAGCGGACGATCATGGCACACGCTGCAACTCTCAGCCGGCTGGCAGAGGGACTGGCCACTGCTGTCACGGGCCAGAATCCCACTGATCCCGGATTCCGCAAGCTTCGAGATCAAACACTGCGAGGCCTTAAAGACCAAAGCCATGCCCGGACTAATCAGTTTGCCGTCAAAGACAGCTTCGATGGGCTAGTTGAGAAATTCTCTGTGCTCAACCGGGAAGACTTGGCCGAAACTTTGGAACAGCGCCTTCAAGAATTGCCGACCAACTCGAGATGGATGCCGGAGTACTTGTCCTTGCTCCTCGAATTGAGTGATAAGCCGGCAGAAAAGACGCAATTGGATGATGTTTTGCATGCAAACAAGGCTGATGAACAGGAGTCAGCCTTGACGTGGAACGATATTCTCGCCGACGACCCACTAGACGAGCCTGACGTTTGGGACGACATCGACCGTGGCTACCACTCAAGCGAAGATGACCAGCTGGAGCGTGATGTCGACTCCGAACCTACTGTCTCTACCAAGGCGACCTCCGTACATGATGACGATCCTGCAGCCACCGCAAGATTGCACCTGGTCCAGCTTGATGAAGCAGCTGTCAGGAAAGTGCAGGAGCTGAGGGGCCGTTGGCAATCAAGACAGCAAGAAGATCATGCTCTCGAGCTTTCAGAGCTGATGATCGTGCGCGAGACCCTTTTGATGCTGCGCGGTCTCCCTACGGACTACTTTCGGCTGCTTGAGTCTACGGGAGAGGTCAGCCTTTCGGTGGAAGCGCAGATGAGCAACACTAGTCGCTCGGCCGTTTCAAGCGTTCTTAACGACTCAGCACGCCTTGGAACGTTGATGAACTCGCTTCGACTTTGGGCTTCGACCGGACATCGAACGCCTTACATGCAGTCCACGTCAGCAGCAATTGACGAGCTGCTGCTTCAGTTTGGTCGCAATCTCAGCGCAATTGAAGCACAGCTGATCAATACACCCAAGAACCTGGTGGTGAGTGCTAGCTCTGTCCTCAGTCAGGTCTCAAAGTTTGCAACCCCACTGGTGCGCCTGTCCGCTCTAGTCCAGAAGAGTCTGAAAATTCCGGCAGAGCAATATCCATTTGCATTGATCGACTTGCTTTACGACGAGGCCAACCTTGCTCAAATGGCTGGTGACGAGTCTGCTTTTGAGACTTTCGCATGTGTGTTCATCTCTGGATTTGAAACATACTTGCGGTCCGTCTCGGCCTGGATCGAAGCCGGCTCTCTCAGCGCGACAGACTCCAATGTCTTCTTCATTAAAGAATTGAGGCAGGATTGTGATGCAGGCAATCTTTGGCACGGGCAGTATGGCGTCCGAAAAGATCCAGAGGGCAACGAGCTGGTGCCGAAATGTCTCTTACCTTTTGCCGACCAAATCTTCGCGCTCGGCAAAGCCAAGTCATTTCTAAGGCGTCTCAAAGATGAGGGCAGCAACCCCGATGATGCAGCAGGCAAATACCAAGACAAACATCTTTTCGACGATGTCCGGGTCTCAATACGCCAAGACTCTTTGCTGGCGTTCTCGCAGCTCCTGAACGACACATTGGAGGACTGGCTCTTTGAATCATCATCGAAAGACAGTGTTTCGGTTGTCTCATCGCTCTGGTCTGATTACGGATTGAGAGAAAGTCTCGCAGCGATCCCTTACGTCTTCTTCTCCAAAGACGGAACTCTCTTTGAGGGATTCGCAAACGACCTGGGCAGTCGCATTGCCAAAGGACCTGCGCCGACCACTTCGAACGAACGATTCATACTGAGTGAACTCGCTCAGCTCAGTCTAGGTAATGCCGCAGAAGTGGACGCCGAAAATTTATTCGTCACCATGACGGAAGACGAGTCATCCATCGCGACCTCTGCAGTGCGCCAACTTGGGGCCGTCAGTGTGAGATACCACTTCTCTTGGCCAATCCAGAACATCACACGCTGCAGCAGCTCAGAGACACTGTCAAAAGCTCTGGCTTTGTTGCTCCAAACAAATCATACGACTAGCATGCTGAGCCAGCGCGTTTTCGATCTTCGGTCGGAAAGGGAGAAGAGCTCCGCACTACTTCGTCTTCGACAGCGCTTACTTCGTTTCGCAAACATCCTCCAAGCTCACATCACCACGACGTCCAATGAGCTACACAAAGGAATGGGAGAGCAAATGGTGTCCGCCGCCGACATCGACTCTATGGTCGCGATCTGGGCCGGCTTCGAGAGACGACTGCAAACAGATCTGTTGCTGTTGCCCAATCTTGCCCCTGTCATGGAAGCGCTGATCAGTATTCTGGAGCTGGGAGATTTGCTGGCGACTTCTGAACCCAAGCGCATCTCTCACTTACAGGACCAGTTAGAGGAGCAGACTACTTTCCTTGTTGCTGGCATCCGTAGCGTCAGTCGAGCTGGTGGCGAGCCTGCTTTGGAGATACTAGCTGAGCGACTGGCTGCTGACTGAGGAGAAATGTTCTTCGCCATGCCTGCGCATCAATTCTTGCAATCGAAGGCACCCCTTAAGATCTTCGGGCCCCATCGGGCAGGTCTAAGCGGGCCTTGGCAAAGGATCGGGAACTTGACTCCCTTGGAGGCCGCTCGTTTGGGTATGACCCATCTCGTTCCGCACAGCAAAGTTCTCATCTATCATAAAGAAATGACAATGAGGCATGCTGTACTACGCTGGAGATGTCGTCAGATGCGCACTCGATCAGCATGCGCAACCAAGATCGAACTAAAGGCGCATTCTATCCGCACCTATACAACGTCAAGAGCATCACTAGCTGCACGGATCCCCGTTCGCGAGAGACCGAGTTGCCGTCTACTTGCTCGCGGAGTATCTTCCAGATTCTTCAGCGTACCAGCCCGTATAACAAACAACATCGAAATGACTTCTATACACACAAGCGCTCAATCACGATTCTTCATGCCGTCGGAGAGCGGTTCGCATGCCGGTATGATGATTGTCTGGCCCACCAGCGCATCAATCGAAGAAGATCACACTGATCGTTTCGGTCAAACTCCCGGCACAGACGTAAGCGAGACGCGCTCTGAGATCGCAAGCATTGCAAAGACAATCGCCAAGTATGAACCATTGCACCTGTTCGCAGAAAGTGGTGTCGACGGCGATACTGCACAAGATGCTCTTGGCGACGTCCACAACGTCTTCTTTCATCGCACAAAGAATGTATTCTCTTTGTGGGCCAGGGACACGGGGCCGACCTTTGTTCGATCCACGTATGGACCAGTCGAGAATACTTGGGGCAACGACGATGACCCTGGAATCAACTTTAGCCTCAAAAACACATCGAGCGAGATCGTTGGCCTTTTGCTCGATTTCAATCAGTGGGGAAGGAAGCTCGCACCAAATTTGGATTCATATACAGCTGCAACAGCTGCACAGGCCTTCGAAGTGTCAGCTGTGCGAGCACCTTTCATTGCAGAAGGAGGAGCAATCGAAGTAGATGGCGAAGGCACAATGTTGGCGACGGAGTCCTCTATCGTCAATCCGAATCGGAATCCAGGTATCAGCAAAGAAGTCATTGAGCAAGACCTCCACACATATTTGGGCATCGAAAAAGTCATCTGGATCCCTGGCCGCCGGGGCTGGGACATTACTGATGACCATATCGATGCTCTGGCACGATTTGTGTCTCCTGGAGTTGTCATTCTCGGCAAGCCGTTCGCTGGAGAGCCTACCAACAAGCATCGGATGGGAGCATATGCCGAAGCTAGACAAATCCTTTCCCAGGCTACTGATGCTAAAGGTCGCTCTTTCACGATTATCGATCTGGAGGAGCCTGACCCAGTCAAGGCACTAGGCAAGGATTACCATCCTGCAAGTGGACCTTGTCTAGCCTATGTGAACTACCTTCTTGTCGAAGACGCCGTCATCATGGCTGCCTTTGGTGATGAGAAAGCAGATGCTGCAGCGAGAGAAGTCGTTCAGAAGGCCTTTCCTAACAGGACCGTGGAGCAAGTAAAGCTGAGACAGTTGGCTTTGCAAGGTGGAGGAATTCATTGTGCCACGCAGCAGATTCTGTGAGATTGACATTCACCAACCCTTGATGGGTGATTGTTACAGGCTGTTGGCGAATGCCAAGTTCGGCTGTCACTGCTCGACTACAATTGCCTTCAGTCCTCACGACACCGCCGAATCTTGAACAATGGTTTGTCCGACGATGCCGATGACGAGATTTTCAGACAGAATGCTAAGAACGATTCGACCTTCACTATGCCTTGTGTAGTGAATCACGGCGAGTAACAATACCTGCTACGTGCATACTTAAGCACGCGCGACTCCAGTGCTCTTACATCAGACCAGAACTCCTCGAACTGCCAAACCAACACCACACTCTCGCCTGGAGAAGCACCTGACGAAGACCCAACGAAGCCAAGAGAGACCAGCACCATCACTCACCAACAAAGTCCGTCTACAACATCTCCTACCGCCGCCATGGACGCCGCCGCAAAGCTTGCAAATGCGTTCATGAACGATGACATGATCACCATCAACCTGGAGGACGGCGGAAGCTTTACAGTCCAGAAAGCGATTCTCAGCAACGCCTCGGACTACTTTGATCGCGCAGTCAACGGGCGATTCCTTGAGGCTTCCACGAAGACTCTGACACTGAAGGAGTGGACGACAGCGTGGTTCCAGCTCTTTCTTCACTGGCTCTGCCGTCGTTCGCTTCCTCCGTTTTTTGAGGTCATTGAGCAAATGCCGATTGGGACTCCAGAGAAGATAAAAGCGCTTCTCGCGGCTGTTTGCGACACACAAGTCAACCTCGTGCGGTTGTGGATCAACGCAGGTATGTGCTTGATGCCCGAGCTCCAGAACGCCGCGATGAAGAGCCTGCTCAAGGTCCTTCAAACGACCCACCCCCAGGCCCCAGCCATCCGCCTATCTTACGAACAGACGGAATTTGACTCAAAATTGCGATCTCTGCTTTTGAACGAGTTCGCGTACTGCTACCTCGGCTTCGACCAGGAAGATTCTGCTAGGCGTCTCTACTCCCCTGAAGACATGGACGAGATCGGCAGCATTCCGGGTACCTTTGCAGCGCTCATGAAGATCACGAAGAAGGGGAAAGGAGACTACTTGAAAGAAATGTGGCGCGTGGTCGATGACGAAGAGGTCGATTCGACGGAGCTTTTCGACTATATGGTTCCCACGGGCGAAGAGGAGATGGACACGAGCAATTGACGGAGGAAAAAACAATGGCAACAACAACTTCACGGTATCAACAGAGCGATTTCGGCGGGACGAGAAAGGACATGTCACGACTTTGCAGGAAGCGGTGTACAGGCTGTGTTCGGGTTGAGACTGAGTAGATCGAAGAAGAGCGTCCATGGAAGGAACCGCAGAGCTCTTATCGCTTGACAGGCATGATAAACTTGACATCGTAGAACATTGAAGACATGAATCCTTTTTCATTTTCCTATTTGAAGCTTTTACTTCGTAAAGCATGTGAAAGCGCACGGACCCTATTTGTGATCGGCATAGAGCCGCATGAACCCTGACGTATTTATGAACTCTATCTCCTTGCATAGCAACTTTGCCGTTATCATACTTCATCCTTCGATGCTTCGGCAATACGGATGTGAGTATGTTCTTGTAAACAATAGACTTGCACATCCTACAATCTTTCGAAGACGAGCTCTCTTTACCGTAGAACTTACCTGCACCACCAAATCCCGACACCATGGACGAGACCGTCTCCACCACAATCACCTCAGAAACCCAAAAAGCGCGAGCCATCATCTCCCAACCCTTGACCCTCCCCTGCGGCCTCACCCTCCCCAACCGCCTCGTGAAATGCCCCATGCAAGAAACCCTCGCCTCACCCCCCTCCTTCGACCCTCCAATCCCACACTTCAAAAACATCTACTCCAACTGGGCAAAATCGCAATACGGCCTACTAATCACCGGCCAAGTCCAAGTCGACCGCCGCTTCCTCTCCGTGCCAGGAGACGTCTGCACGCACCCCGGGAGTTTGGAGCCGGAGGTTTTGCAGAAATGGAGAGAATGGGCGAGGATTGCGCAGAAGGAGGGCACGCCTTGTATTGTGCAATTGGCGCATCCGGGACGGATGAGCCCTGCCGGGGCCGGAGAGAGGCCGAGGGGAATGAGGGCGCTGTGTCCGAGTGAGGTGCCTGTGGCGGCGGGGACGGGGTGGTTTAATACGTGGGCGAGAGATAGGGTTCTTGGGACGCCGAAGGCTATGACGGTGCAAGAGATTGATGAGGCGGTGGAGAATTTCGTTCGAGGGGCGGTGGTGGCGAAACAGGCGGGTTTCGCGGGCTGTCAGATTCATGGGGCGCAGTGAGTCGTTCCAACAGAGGAAAAAAGATTTTTGGTCGATGGGCTGACATGATGCGAAGCGGATTCCTGGTCTCCCAATTCCTCTCCCCTCACACAAACAGACGAACAGATTCGTACGGCGGCACACCCGAAAAACGCCTCTTCTTCCTCCAACGCCTCGTGCACGAAATCCGCAAACACTGCCCTCCTCCCTTCTGCCTGAGCGTAAAACTCAATTCAGGAGACTACATGGCCCAAGGCGGCCTCTCAACCGACGAAGGCCTTTCCCAAGTCCACTGGCTCGTAAACAGCGGCCAGATAGACTTCGTCGAAATCAGCGGCGGAAACGCCGAACAGATAAAATCCCCCTTGCACACCACGTTCGGCAAGAAATCCCTCTCCCAAGCTCCGAAGATGAAGGAGAGTACCCGCATCCGCGAAGCCGCGTTCGCAGAATTTGGCGAGCGGATTCAGGAGATGGGCTCCCCAATCCCCATCCAACTATCAGGCGGCTTTCGATCTCGAAACGGAATGGCAGACGCAATCGATTCAGGAATCTGCGATCTCATCGGACTAGGGAGAGCGGCGGTCTTGGAACCAGATTTACCGCGAAAGATCCTCCTGAATCCGGAGATTCCCGACGATGAAGCGTTGGCGATGTCCCATCAAGTGCGTGGGATGTGGTTTGCGGGCTGGTTTCCGGCCAAAGTCATTGGGAGGGGACTGCCGATTCAGTTCTTTTATTATAATATGAGGAGATTAGGGAGGGGGTTGATGAGTGATCCGGATGCGAGTATTCCGTTTGTGTTCTTTGTGAATGTGTGGAGTGGATTGACTGGGGCGGTTTTGAAGGCTTGGAGAGGTTTGCTGCGTAACACGGGGATGGTTGTAGAATGAGGTTTGTAGATCATAGATCGTTGCTGCGCATTCTAACGATATTACGTCTGCAAATGACAGCAAATGACAGCGTTGTGAAGAGCAAAATCAGAAAGAGAAGCAAGTTTTCATGAGGGAAAGGAAAAATCATTTTAGCCATCTCCAAGTCATCCGCTTGATCCATTAGACTCGACTCCAACTGAGGTCTCACTTCTCACACGCATCCACTGTGCCATTCGGGTACAGTGTCGAATGAATGCAGTCGGTGATGATCTTGGGATCGCATTGAGAGTTCGTCTTGAACGTTGCGACGAGCCCACCAGGATGTTCAGAAGGTCCACAGGTGTGCTTGAAATTGCTGAATCCGCAGTCATCTGCGCCATCCACGCTGTCACTTGGAAAGCAGTCGCCGAAGCCACCTTCGGCCCAAGTGCATTCGTCCGGTTTGAACAAGGCGTTGATAGTGAGGTTCCAGGAGACGGACTTGTCGTCCGTAGTGCCTTTGCACGTGCCGCCGGACGAGAGAGGACTGGAGGGTGTCGGCTTTGTAGCATTATTGGCTACGACAAGTCAGCCAATGTGGAGATGAGACGGTGTAATGCCTCAGAAGAAATGACATACCGCAAGAGTCCCTTCGCTTGATGCGTCCAATTTGATCCGGCTTAGATGCCCAAAATTTATCGACCACCGGTGTCTTGTGATTCTCGTAGAACATGCGGACTCTAGCTTGGGGTGCACACTTGTCATCGCCGCCGTTACGGTCGTAAGGGCTGTACTGAACCAGAATAGTACCAGTAGCTTCAGCGGACGATCGGTCGCCATTTTGGTAAAGACCGAGACTGTATCTCGCACCAGGAATGAGGTTTTTGAACTTGCTAGCTAGTTGCTCGACCTTCTCTGGGTATCTTGGCTTTCGATTCCTCGATCTGTTTTCCAAAAGTTAGCTATCCTGCAAGAAGTGAAAGACAACGCTGGCTGAGTATATCGCTAACGCACTTCATCCCTTGTTCCGTTTTCGACATGATGAATATGTGGGTGTCGGCTCCATCGCCGAAGGGACTATTTTCTTGCTGTTGAAGATCCCGTAGAGATTTCCAGAGCGGCCGATCGCGTCGCTCATTAGCTGGCGTTGCAACATCGAATATGTCCACAGCAATGGCCTGGAATTCCTCTCTCGGTCTAACTACATCGTCCTTGCGCCAATCGCCAGTCTTAGCTATCTTCTCTTGGAAAGAACTCGGTCCGCCGATGTTTGCCGCTCCTTCCCATAGATGAGCAGCATAAATTCCACGAGAGGACTGTGGCATCACGAAAGTGAGCTCTCTAGTCGCAATTGGGAGTCAGCTTTGACTCACCACTACAATGATCGCTGTACATCCAGTCAGACCACTCATGAAGAACTCCTCTTGCTTGTTCTTGAAAGGGAACCAAACTCCAGTAGCGCCTATTCAGAGTGTCAGTCTTCTTGCACAATGATCTGCAAGGGCAAAATTGCAACAGTCACGTTCGAACTCGATGATATGTTTCGTGCACACTGGTTGTAGGGAGGCGATGAACTCACCGATAGGGATCACTTTGTTTCCGTGCTTGATCTGCCAAGAGTTCGTTTGCGCTTTCGAAGGAACAATTTCCAGTCTTGTTGAAATGCCGTCTTCCGCGTGCTCACGTATCCAGGCTGCAAATGTCTGATCTTCGTCCGGCTCTTGTATTGGCATAGGAGACTTAGGGGCCCGAGGAGCTGGCTGAGCCAGGGCATGCCTTTTGGTTGGCGCTGTGTCATGATGAGTATCGTCCCCCGGCGCAGGTGATGGACGTACGCAGGTTGCCGATCAGACAAGTTGGAGGCCCATCATCATCGCCGCGAGCAGCGAGAGAGGATCCGTCGTTTGCCCTGGGGTATATGATCGCATTGAGCGCTGTGTCGAGTCGAGCCCTCTCAGAGAGCTGTGGAACCCTGGAAGAGATGGAAAAGTTGATGAAGAGGTTGAGACAAAGTGCTGCGGTCAGCACTGGGGTCATCATCTCTTCGTGAGCTTGTACAGAGAAGTATGAGTGAAAAATGTTGCTCTATTTCGCGGCAAGACCAAAGCTCCTTGTTTATGTCCTCTGGCAGAAACGGCAACCGTGGCATGATCTTCAAGGCGCCGTCAACTTACAGCATCCATGCCGCTCCAAGACTACTGCCCGGCCGTACATGTTGGACAGTCGAGCCATGCATCGAATTAGAGGCCCGACTTAGCGCTGCTTTGCCGGTTTGGAATCCTGAAGTAAGAATTGTGGATGATCAGTGAGCCAGAGCCACTGCGCTGTCAGCGCGTGTGCCGCAGACTTGCTCTGGCACTACCCTTGGGCGCTAAGCCATACTGCAGTTCCCCATTCAAGGGTTTGCTGATGCTTTGCATGCAGTGGTACCATTTGAAGAACCAGAGCGGACTGTCAGAAGCAACAGTAGTCATGAGAGAAACTGAAACAAGATATGGTTTTGGTAGTATCCTCGCTCAAAGTCCGGAAGCTCTTGCGTAAAGGGGTAAACAGGACTTCTTCTCCAGGAAATTGACACAGAGTGCGGCGCGGTGAGATTGAAGGCATGCTCGTCGGCAACTCTCTCAGCAGAGATCCCATCTCGGTCTCCTAGATCGAGAGCCGCAATTCCATGGGCAAAGACGAATGATTGCTACGACATGAGTAAGGTGGGAGGCATCGTGTACTCAAGCGCCGACAACTCGCTGTGACACGCAAGCGAAGACTCGAACAGGATTTTGATTCCTGTGAGCATCAACTTGAATGTTGGAGGCGGCAATGCAATGAGGTGGCACATTGTATTGAAATAAGTACAGGAGGCACAGAACCTAATAAGTCGAAGCGCTCGGCTGTGAAGTCAATTTATACTCTGGGCGACACGTTGACACTAGTCACGTGTCGGAACAAGCGTGGCACAGCATTGCCTCCTGCCTTCCACGACCTCCCTTTTTCTTCAACATGTAATCCAAAATGCAACCTAATACTTCCACCTCGAACACACTTGAACTGAAAGCGACACATAAAGATGACAGTCACCGACGCAGAAGCACGAGATTTACTCTTTCAAGCATGTGACAACAAAGACCTCGCAAAAGCTCAACAGCTGTTTGCAGCTTCGAATCTGGCCGCAAGTGATGCATCAGAAGCACTGAGACACATCTCAAAGAAGAACCTGGACACCAGAGCTCCGATTTGTCGACTTCTGTTGGAACACGGCGCCGATGCCAACGTCGTTCCCTCCATCACCACAACCTCGCTCGAAGTTGTGAAACTGCTGACAGAATTTGGATTTGACATCAAAAGCGAGGGTCACAAAATTCTTGAGTAGGTACAGACATAGCACGACTGCGACCGTGAGTACTAAACGCGGCATAGAAATTACAGCAAAGATCGCGAGGCTGTCGATTGGCTGCTTGATCAGGGAGTCGACATCAACAAGACGAACACTGCTCGACAGGCAAATGGACGTCCAGGGTATTGCGAGATGTTCGACTGGTCAAACCATCTGCTCAACAACGTGGCAGCGAACGGCGACATCGAGTTCTTCGATTATCTGGTCAGCCGAGGAGCAGACCCTCATCGTAGTCTTGCCCTGCACGACGTCTCAAGGTGCAGAGATGACGATAAAGCTACCGCTATGGTCCATCATCTTCTAGATGCTCACAACATGAATATTCACGCGGACAACGAGGATTTGCGCGACTTTTTCCATGACGCCCCAGACTCAGGTACTCCACTGTGCAGTGCAATCGACAACCAGAATCTTGCGGTTGTGAAAGCTTTGCTGGATAGAGGTGCCAAAGTCGACAAATGGGGCGCTCGTGGGCACATTCCTGTAAGCATAGCTGCCGGGACCTGTATGAATGGCAAACGTTTTGAACCAGCTGTCAGACCACTCCTTCAAGCTGGCACTGACCCAGGTATGGCTCTGGAGTGCGTTATAGGAGCCGGTATGCTGGAGGCTGCAGAGGTATGCCTGGAATATGGCGCTGATCCTGTTATTGGCTCGAGACTGGCCCGCGAGCAGGATAGCGCCAATCCGGACAACCTTCGCTATTGGAACGATGCAGATTCTGACGACGAAAGGGATGACGAGCAAGTCGAGCGAGACATTGGTCAGCGAATGCAAGAGATTGTGAAACTGATGGAGAAATGGTGTGAGAAGCTCAAAGACACTCTTGTCGAACCAAATATGTGAATCGCATGGCGACGAGCACGTTCATTTCCCAACCTTCCTCCAAATCTGCATATCCCCATCACTAGGAATTCGTTCCCAGCTCAGGAGATCTTGCGTATACCCAAAATTCTGCCAAAGAGTCACCAACGCAGAGACGAGTGCAAAGCAACTCGTGCGAAATGACCACGCCGGTAGTGTCGCTGGCGCACGACCGTAACACCACCAATTCTCCCCAAATAGCCAAATAGTATACCCCAGCCACGCGGCATAGCCAGCCTGAAAGGCGAATCCCGCCAAAGAGATAGAAGCGCTCCAATATGACGAATCTCTGATCTCGAGGTATATTTTGAACAGCAAGAGCGCCGTGTTGACTGAGTAGCAAGTCATATTGGCGCGGGAAACGAGAAAGAGGCCGAGATCGTTGCCGCGAAAAAGAGGTTTGCGACAGACGGGGCAAGTATTCTGAAGTTTTTCGCCCATGAGTTGTAGGCAGCGGCGGCAGCAGTAGTGATTGCAAGCGAGTTTGGCGAGTTCCTGTTCGTCGTCCCAGCAGACTTTGCATTCTTTTTCTCCTGCTTCTTGTTCATCGCTTGGCTGGACGATTTGTAGGTTTCGCATGAACCGGCTGTGAGACGGCAAGTCCAAGGAGCTCAAAGAACCAGGCAGGAAGGTCCACATTGCATACGCAATGGCGAAGCATATGGAAAGAAGCGGCGCCTCAGTCCGATTCCAGATCAGGAAAACGAGGCAGATTGCGGAGTCGATTGTGCGTTCCAGTTGAGACTTCTTTTTCCATGACCACATGAGTGAGGATATGGCGCCGAGTGCGAGAGGCTGAAGGATTGCTGCCTTCAGCGATTGCATCGCCCACTGAAATGTAGAGTCGGACATCTTTGATCGACATAGAAGAATTGCATCTGTCCATGTGGGCTATAAGTAGTCGGTCAGAGATTTGAACAGCTGGTGGTGTTGTAAAGATTAGGTGGTTGTGAAGTATAAGGTTGCTGTGGCTGTGCCGCATCCAGCTCCTCGGAGCGGATTCGTACAACTAGCCTATGATCGCAAGTGGACCTCAGCTGCGCTGACTTGCAACAAATTATAAAATGTATCATCGAGCGATTTGCTCCGCCAATCTTCAAAGGCCAAAAGACAATAATCCATCTGCTTAGTTGTACACTTGGTTGGATCCGCAAATGGTCAGAGAGGACTTGTGATTGAAGTATTAAAAAGGTTGTTCTATGCCCTTCCACTCTCTTCTTGGATTCCGCTGAGATACGAGAAACACTTCCATTCGACCACGTTGCGAGACTGAGAGAAAAGACTAAGAAAGAATACCCAAGCTCATACCGCTAGTATTTTGTCCCGTGGAGAAAGCCCACGTCTATGTCAATGCCGTGACAAATGCCCCCAAAAAAGGCCAGCTTCGAAAATTAAGCAACCCAGCTGTCAATATGAGAAGCAGGTCAACCGATGTGCGGAATGCTCATCGACCACGATGTAGCATGAAAAGCTTGCGGGGGTAGATAGAAGAGCAGCCGTATCATAAGGACCACAAGGATGACACGTGCGACAACATAGGTCAACGTCAGAGTCAAAGTGAACACAATAGCACTGAAAGAGCTGATCGCTTCACTGACGTCGTCCAGCAGAAAAGCAACAAGAAGGAGCCCAATGATCGCCGGCCCGGCTGCTGTGGCTGCGATACTTGAAGAGCGCCAAAGCCAGGTGTCGGCCACGGTTGGGAAAGGAAAGTTCCAGCCGGCGACGTGAATTGCTCCAGGGGGGATGCTGACTAACAGACAGCACATTACCATAGGGAGAGACTCGTCATCGGCCTCTGAGTGCCTTAGAACTCGTAGGTAAGAGCCGAGCTTCCCATCCATGGGAGGTAAGCTTCCCTTGGTTACGACGTCTCTGACATGTGGACCACTGCTCCTCAAGCGTCTACCGGGAACGCCATCTAGCAAAGTCGCCACATCGGAGGATTCATCTGCACCGAGTTGCGAACCGTCCGCATTTCTGTGAGAGGGCTGGCGCAACTCTATGACAGTTGGTGTCTCGATGCTTTTTGGTTTCCACCAGCCAAGGATGTAAGAGATCACAGAATAGAGGGCGGTGCTAGCAACACCAAGCTCCAGCTGAGACGTCGGAGTGCTTTGGATGATCCGGGCAAGGAAGTCGATAGAGAAATATAGTATCTGGCCGATGGCAATTGTCTTCGAGAACACGTCGTCTTTTGACTTATCCATGATCTCTGTATCTGTGAGAGGTGGCTTGGCGCTTATGTATCCTCTTTCGATGAGCTTCGCCAGGGTGGCTCCGTCCACAGGTGCCAAGTTTCCATTTTCCTGTTTGACAACGATGCCGCCCATGTTGGCGTAGAATGTCTGAATCAAGGACCATGGATTCCCGGAATCCTGCGCAGCTTCGTTGAGGGATTTGCGTTTCTTTCGGGCGTCTTTCAATTCAAAGATACTTTCTGTCAGAACCACCTCCGGGGCCAGGAGGACCAAGAATGCGAGGCCGATCGTTTTCAAGACTCGAATCGTAGTAGGGTGTGCATGTTGGTCTCGTGGATCAGGAAGGTTGAGTTTCAGAACTTGATATACGCAGACGAAAAGAGTTGTCAAACAGATCCAGACGATTTGTAGGCTGCCGCGCACATCTGGATTCTTGACGAAGTGAACTTCCAGACTGTTTCCAGTAGCAGGCAAAGAGCAGTTGAAGTCGTAGGTCTGCATTGCGATTCAAGGTAGTTTCAGGAAACGACTGTGTGGGCGTTCGCGGAGCGATCTTCGAGACTAAGTGTCAATCGCAGCTCTAGCTGACGCTGCGAGCCTTTTGTATTTCGTCCGACTTCTTCGCATCCCATTTCAAAGCGATGGCACATCACGAAAGCAGGACATGCATGTTAGTTGCCTTTAGGCTGTTGGTTATTTTGAGATGTCTGCAGGGGGCCATCTGCAACAGTGCCACCTTCGCAGAAGAGAGGACCAAGGCTATAGACTTCCATTTGGTAGACAGTCATTCGAAGTGCAGCTGCAAAGATTGACGAAATGGCAGGTACTGAACATGCGACGCCAGGTTCTGCATTGCTGACCACCTCGTCTACTCAGCTCATGTGTCGTGTGCGCGCTAATGCTGTGTCACCATGGCGGTTGTGGATTCGCTTAGTCCCTCAGGCATATTTTGAGACTCGAAGCTCTCTCCGTGGAGGCTGAGACCAAATAACGCAAAAAGAGTAGAAGGCTGGCCCCTTTTCAGCCTTGTCATGGAGATCAGCAGTTAGGAGGTACCTTCAAGGTCCAGCACCTTAGCTTGTGGTCGGCCGCGTTTGTTTCTCGCGGTCTGCGGGTCGTCGCAAGATAATCGTACTTAAGAAACCAGCACTGATTGCGACCTCCAATAGTAAAAACGGTCATATCGAAGCTGGAAGACGAAGATGTCTTTTCAGTTTGCTCAAGCCAGCTGGGACATTGAAACCTGGAAGGAGGCCTGCTACGTGACGTCATTCTGGGCGCGCATTGGTCAAGTTCGAACTGCTCTTGGCCAGGATGTTCTTCCCAACAATATCGATTAGAAGATCTCGACCGTATATCCTTCGACTGATCTACCCGTTGTTCCAGGAGGGAGCGGTTGCTGCAGGTCACTATGCCGAACAATCTGCAGATCGCGCTGCGAAACGACTCGAATCTCGACAATCTCCACGCATACATTACTGGAATAGCAATCCAGCAGGGCGGCCAGCGGTGCCTGCTGAAGGCGACTGGAAAAGATCTGTACTTTCCCTCGAAGGTTGACGCGATCGGGTCGCCTCTGGCTGAAGACTGTGCCATTCCACTAGGGCCGCCTGGTAACACGGTGAATGTTACGATCCCTCAAATTGCTGGAGGCAGGATCTGGATCGCCGAAGGCCAAATCAGTTTCTTACTCAATCCCACGCCCGACGGGAGCGCTCTGGTCGAACCCTCAGTTCTGAACCCATCCGACCCAAATGCTGGCGTCAACTTTGGTTTCGCGGAGTTCACGTTGAACGATGCCCAGTTGTATGCGAACATCAGCTACGTCGACTTTGTGCCTCGCATCCCAATCGCGATCACACTGCAGCAGCAATCTGGACAGGTTCAGCATGTAGCAGGCATGGCACCGGACGGCCTAGATCAAATGGCTCAAAGCTTGAGCGCGCAGACACAGAAAGATGGTCGGCCATGGGACAAACTTGTCGTGAACCGTGATGGAAGAAACCTCCGGATCCTGAACGCAACCCACGGCGGAGCTGTTGGTGCCAGCTTTGATGGGTATTACGAGCCTCACGTAGACGAAGTCTGGGAGAGATACAAGTCCGGAGCCAAGATGAAGTTGGACACACAGGCCGGTCCTGGGGTACTCGAGGGCCACGTCGGCCACAATGGGAAGCTAAAGATTGGCGATGAGGAGTTTGAGAAGCCGAATACCGCCGACATCCTGGGTTGCAACAGCGGTCCATTCACGACTGGACCGTCACCAACGCGGAACGCAATCATCCCTAGGCTTGCCGCAGGTTTCGTGCGCACGTCCTTGTGTCAATGTGAAGAGCATCCGAGCCATCCTGACACTTTCTACCTCCGGGATCCCACGAATCACTATGCTCGCTTAGTACACCAGCACAACATCGATCGCAAGGGCTACGCCTTCGCGTACGACGATGTTCAGCCAGAGGGAGGTGAGGACCAGTCTGGAAAAGTCAATGCTGGTGATCCGGTCCTGTTTACTGTGACTGTGGGTGGTAAAAGTGCTGGAGCGAATGCGGGAGCTCCGCCTGTGCCACCTCATCCGCAACCTGCGCAGGGCCAAACTTACGATCGTCCGCCTCCACCACCTCCTCCAGGGTCTCAAGGAGGACCGAGCCAGGGCAAGAGCGGTTTGCGAGGTAAAATTCGGGGGTTTGCGGAGAGCATTCTCAAATGAGGCGTGAACAGCTTCATTCTGAACTATCGTGGGAGACTCTAGGAGCGGACAGGACCGCTCCGTGCATCTGGGACAGGCAATCTTCGGTATACCGAAACACAAAAGGCGGCTGCAGCGGTGTTCGGTCCGTCGCCGAGCATGAGAAGCTAGCTGTCGCGGCAAATGGCGGAGCATTCACGTGCGTCAGGTGTCAAGACATTGCTGACAAGCCGCGGCTATGAAGGCGGTTGCAGATAGTCGTGTTCAGATGCAGCTGTATTTCCTCGATAGTCCCCGACGTAGGCATGATGGAAACGGATGGAAGCCATGCTTGCCGACGCTTGCCAGCGCACCGCCCAGCTTCGAGGCGAACTAAAGATCTCCCCTGTTAGTCCACGTTGTTCGGCACGTGTCTCGTCAAGCTGCAGTCCACGTCGGCACTGCTAAGCTGCAGAGCTAATTGACGCGATCATAGCGTTGTCAATGTGGTGTAGCCAGCTCCGTGTGAATGAAGAGTTTGAAAGGAGAGCGTGTAGGCCAATCTTGCCGTCAGCGTTCAGCGCCGGAGATGCACTGTTCAGGGAGAGCGAGATGGCCGCTTGTAGTCCTGCCGAAAGAAGAAGCATGAGCCAGGGGCTCTTGGCGTCGGAAAAGACGGTGTCGGGAGCATGTGAAGACGCAGAAGTTGGGGAGACGAAGTGAAGGCGGTCGGGCTCACGGGCCACAGCGGCAAGATCCGAAGCCAATGGCGGGGTGTTTGAGTTGGACTGACGTCGGGGCGCTGGTCGTTTCCGAGCAACAGGCATCGCATGCATATCCACCACAAGACTTCGTTTTCTCCCTTCACTATTGCCATCGTCGACTACACAATGCACCACCTCCCCGACCGCAACGACTGACCTCACCTGCACACCACAACTGACAGCGACCCACCGTTTGACCAGCTCTGCCAGGTTGCCTGAGTCGCACCAAGCTGTACCTGCATCCCAGACAATCCTTCACGTGCGACGCCCATCACACGACAGCTGCGAGCCACGCCCCATATACCCCCTCAGCTCCCCGAGGTCGACCACCTCCTCTCCTCCAACATGGCGAACTCCGCGACGAACCAGCAATCGCCCTCATCCGCGCCTAAGAGGCCGAGAGGTATGTTGCGAACTGACACCCCCGCGGTAAACAAACGCGCTTGGCTGACACGCATCGATCGTAGGTATCCTCAAGAATTCTGGCTCGTACCAGCAGACCTCGCCCGACGCTCGCATCAGCCCCACGTCCGAAGTCCCAGAGCCTGCTGCCGGAAATTTGGACGACCATGACGGCCAAGCGGATGCGTCTGCCCGCCCTGGCATGCCTCCACGGGAGCTTTCGGAGAAGGAAATCACCCAAATGAACACCGAAATCAATGCAGGCAATGGCCATCGTCGGAACAGCAGTAATCCTCGCTCGAGCATCAGCCGGCGTCAGTCATCTCAGACCGAGCACAGCGGAGCAGCTAATGGCGTGCACGAGGATGGCGGCATGAGACTGAAGTGGGATGAGGCGAATCTGTACTTGAACGAGGGGCAGATGGGAGGCAAGATGAAGATCGACGAGCCGAAGACACCGTTTGCTAAGCACTACGACCCTGCCGAAGACGAGGAGGAGATTGCAAATATCAACGCACAAGAGCTGGCTGTCGACGAGCTTGACATGGGCAAGGCGAGGCCGAGCCAGCGCAAAGCTTCGGGTCAGCGTGCTAAGGACACTGAGATCCCAGGTCTGGATCTTGGAGAGCCGGAGATGGACCCTCTGACACGCCGCGAGAGCGATGGCGAAAAGAAGGTCCAAGTGGAGAAGGATCCGATGGCTGAGGATAACGGTCGTCATGGCGAGCAGCAAGAAGACATGAGTCGTGAAGAGCGTGAGAAGCACAAGAAGTTCGAGGAGATGCGCAAGAAGCACTATGAGATGAAGGACATCAAGAGTCTGCTTGGGTGAGTCTCGATTTGCACGTTCGCGGGTATAATCTTTACTGACATGGCCGTAGCCATCCTGAACAGCTGGATGTCGAAGATGACGAGTAGGAACGAGATGACTGATGTATTTATGACCCACGCACGCAGCACATGGGCGTTACGGTAGCATGGACTGGCGCTGAACGGAATACCCGCCTAGCCCACCGAGGCTGGAGATGATTCGGGCGGATGATAACGATGAACACACGCATACGCAACAACAACCAATTTTCGGCCATCAATCGAGCACGAAGCAGCAGGCGATGCATATGCTTGAACGCTATGTAATTCTACGGCAGTCGCTCAAACACAGAAATGGTCTCTGTTTCCCAAAGCGTTCCCGCGTCCACTACAAATTTCGGAGTACTTACTCTCAGCTGCGCGTCGTCATGCAAGACTGACCATTGCAAGACGTGTCTATGGCCTTCGGAAAAAATCTAGCCATCGCACGGTATATTGCAGTCTATCTACATCTGGCTGACGCTGTTACAGAGAATCGGTTACGCGAGGTCTCGGCATGGTCCGGTGTCTGATCCGAGCGGAATTTCATCTATTTGCTGCACGTAAAGGACGTCACCCAAGCTTTTGCCTTTCCAGCACAGATCGTGAAGCTTACAATGTTGTACAGGATAGCGACCAAGGCGGTAAACACGCGAGAAGAAAGTATCTTTGCCGATGGCCGGGTTAATCTACTTGATCCAAGCCTACACATGGCGGCCGTTGTTGGACCGGCCAACCACCACAGCGACGAATATAATACGATGCGATTTCTGCTCTGCTCGATGATAGCACTGCAACATCTTGAGGACCTTTCGTTGTCGAGCTGCTCCTGACGAGCGTCCATTCGTTTTTCCCCCAAGTCCGCTTCTGGCTTGAAGTCATTCGTTTCATACCTTCCTTAGTGCAGTGCACTCTAAAGACCTCCCGGCGAGGTCTCGTTTTAAACAATCATGAAGCTCTCTTCTGCGCTTTCATTCCTCGCGTCTGTGTCTGCAGCACTGGCACAGACTTTCGGATCCTACACCGACGACAATGGCATCACTTTCTGGCAAGCAACTCTCAGCACTGGTGTCGGGACTGGAGATAGTGCCTTTGGCATGGCGTTACCTGCCGCATCGCAAGAGAAGTACACAGACGAATACATTGGACGCATGGTTGCCACACGTCCAGAGAGCGGGACTTGGTTCGGAATTAGTCATACGAGCGGCATGACTAGCTCGTTGCTCCTCATCGCCTGGGTCGACGGAGAGAACGTCATGTCCTCTTTCCGCTACGCTTCTGGATACGTGGAGCCAGACGTCTACGGTGGAAATGCATCGCTTTCTGTGATCGAATCGAATGTCAACGACACCCACTTCGAACTCACTTACCGCTGTGAGAGCTGCTGGAGGTGGGAAGATGGTGGTGTTTCTGGTAGCCAGGTTCCCGCTACGACTTCTGCTGCTGCTCAGCTCATTGGATGGGTTCAGGCTACGAATGCTCCTACTAGTCCTAGCGAGGCTGACACGGGTATCAAGCAGCATGCTGAGGATGGCATCTTCGCCGTTACTGCTGCGAGCGCACGGAACACTGCGTATACCTCTTGGGTCTCACTTGCTACTGCATCTGCTTCTCCTTCTACTGGCTCTAACAGCAGTGCACCGTACCCGGCTGGCAACTCTACCGCCACTGCGACTGCGACCGGAACTGGCTCTGTAGCGACTTCAACAGCAGCCGCCACATCTACCGCCTGTGCAAGCAACAGCACCGTCGTTAGCAAGACCTGGGACTATATCGTCGTCGGTGCCGGAGCAGGCGGCATCCCCCTTGCCGACAAGCTCTCCGAAAGCGGCGCCAGCGTCCTTCTCGTCGAGAGAGGCCCTCCCTCTTCCGGTCGCTGGGGCGGCACTCTCAAGCCCGACTGGCTCGTCGGCACCAACCTCTCCCGCTTCGACGTGCCAGGCCTCGACAACGAAATTTGGGTCGACTCCGAAGGCATCGCCTGCTCTGACGTGGGAGTCATGGCCGGCTGCGTTCTCGGTGGCGGCACGGCTGTCAACGCAGGTCTGTGGTGGAAAGCCAACCCAACCGATTTCGACTACAACTTCCCTGAAGGATGGAAGTCCACCGACATGCAACCCGCCATCGATCGTGTCTTTGAGCGTATCCCATACACACAGACCCCGTCGATGGACGGCATCATCTACAAACCACAAGCCTACGACGTCGTCGCCGGAGCACTGGCCGCATCAGGATGGGAGAACGTCACAGCAGACGAAGTCCCAGCGCAAAAGAACTTCACCTTCTCCCGTCCAAACCATATGTTCAGCCACGGCGAGCGTGGGGGCCCGATGGCAACCTACCTCGTCTCCGCCAGCGAGCGCAGCAACTTCCAGCTCATCACCAACACCACCGTCAACCGCGTCCTCCGCACCGGCAGCACCATCACCGGCATCGAAGTCGAAGCCTTCACCGACGGCGGCGAATGCGGAACAATCAAAGTCGCTGCCAACACAGGCAAAGTCATCCTCTCCGCCGGCGCTTTCGGGACCCCGAAGATCCTATTCCGCTCTGGAATCGGCCCTCAAGACCAACTCGAAATCGTAAAGGAAGCGGAAGGAAGCAAAATGATCAACAGCTCACAATGGATTTCCCTCCCTGTCGGCGAGAACTTGGACGACCACGTGAACACCGACATCGTCATCACACATCCAAACATTTCTTTCTACGACTTCTACGCCGCTTACGACTCCCCCATCGAAGCCGATAAGACCTCCTACCTCGACTCCCGCACCGGCATCCTCGCTCAATCCGCTCCCAACCTAGCGGCCGTGTTCTGGGAAGAAATTGACGGAGCAGACGGAATCACCCGCCAACTACAATGGACAGCCCGCGTCGAAAGCAGCCACGACATCAACAGCAACAGATCCGTCAGCATTTCGCAATACCTGGGCCGCGGAGCCGTGAGTCGCGGCCGCGCGACAATCTCCTCCGGACTCAACATGGTGGTCTCCAAAGTGCCCTACCTACAAGACCCCAACGACATCGCGGCCGTGAAAACCGGAATCACCACTCTTCTTTCGGCCCTTTCTACCAACCCTGATATCGAAGTCGTATACCCGCCGAAGAACACGTCCATCGACGACTTCCTCTCTACCTACCCCCTCACGACGTCCGCGCGCACTGCGAACCATTGGGTCGGGACTTGTAAAATGGGCACCGATTCGGGTTTGCAGAATGGGACGGCAGTGGTGGATACTGATTCGAAAGTTTATGGGACGGAGAATTTGTTTGTCGTGGATGGAAGTGTTTTTCCCGGCATGGTGAGTACGAATCCGAGTGCGCTGATTGTTGCGGTGGCGGAGAGGGCGAGTGAGAGGATCCTTGCTTTGGGAGGAGGGAATTCTGAGAGTACGACGCCGAGACGGGCGAGTAATGGTACTGCGACGAGTACGGCGACGGCGAGCGCGTTCTTCCCGCCTTCTTCGGCGAATAGTACGGCGTCTACAACTTTTGGAGTTGCAGCGACGGGGACGGCGCCTTTGAACACAGCTACGGGCACGCCTTTGGGCACGGGCGTGGCGGGGATTTATGAGCAGTGTGAGGGGCTTGGGTTCAGGTTCATGACTTGTGCTGAGGGTTTGACTTGTGTGAGGCAGAATATCTATTATTGGCAGTGTTTGCCTAGTGGAGACGAGGGTGCCGGTGCTGCTGGTGTCGCGAGGAGCAGGATGGGGAGGAGGTGGAGGAGTTGAGCGAGAGGTGAAGTGGTGGGAGGGAGATGTGGTTGTTGCAGTTGTGTCGTCAGATTTTGCGTTGGAGTGTGTCGATGGTAGTGGAGTAGGGAGAATATGGTGTAGACAATCGTAGACAAATCGCAACATCACCTACCGTCTCCTGTCCATTCCTCTCTTTCACTTTCCATTCCAACAGCCCCCGCCGCATGAATGGTTCTAGACCTCACCCTCCCAGATCCACCATCTCCCACGTCCAGAATAGTCAATATGCATCTACGCGAACACGATCTTCGCAAACGATACGAAACAATGTTGCCGAGTAGGTATCAAGTGAAGTGAGCAAGCTTCTCCACGCAATCCTTACCTCGCGGCTCGCGTGGCTTCATCCAGACCTCCCACTCTCTAGGAACAAGCGCGCAAGCCGCTGGCCGGGTTGCCTGTTCATGCACGGTTATATGCGAGAGCGGGTGGGTGCGAGGTTGGTGGTTGTGTCCCTGTGCTGTGGTGTTGAAGTTGTGAGTTTTGCTGTTGCTGACGGTATTCGAATTGCATATTGATCGATAGATAGGCAGACAAGATATTGATCGGAGCCATGTCGGCGACGAAGGATGTCGTGGCCAAGTTTTTGAAAGGAAGACAAGGGAGGCACGTGAGAGATTGCTGCACGGGCCGCCAGAAGAGGGGTCTCCGTGTTGCACTTCACTTCGCCAAAGGAGCATTTGAACAAGACATTCGCAGACAACAACATCGAACATCTTCCTTTCCACATCGCACACACGGCAAAACGAGGTCATGCGCGCCGCATTCTTATCATGCTTTTTCCCGTCCCGCGCTGCTGGATGAACAGTCAGCAATCCAATTTCCCGTCGTCCACAGCTCCAGCAGCACCAGCACTGCTGCTCTCCACTTTGGTGACTTGCTATCGGCCGTCGCCGGGTCGCAGCTGCTGCTCATCAGCTTAGGCACTATACTGCGATAGTGACTGTGTGTGCGAAGCTCCGCTGTGGAGGAGGATGAGTCGACTAGAAGCCGTGAGTAAGTTCCTGAATGTCTCACTTGCAAAATTTTCCTATTCGCCTACTTCTATTTATTGCTCCTAAGGTTAGGGAGCGCTCGTTGTATTTCATTCGCTTCGCCGCTCCCTGCTGTGACTGGCAGCGATATCTATTGAACACGCGCGACACGGACGGGCCGACGCATTGCGTGCATTGCATTGCTCATCTGCGGCCATCCCACGCTGCAACTCACTCTCCCTCTCCAACCCAGCCAGCCAAATCTTAAGCACCCGAGAGCCTAACAACGAGCGTGACGTCCAAGCGACCAGCAATCTGAAAGTGTCCTGCTGATTCCTGCAGACCGTGTGAGGGGAACTCTGCCGCTGACTGGTCCGCCGCACACCACTCCGCCAACATCCCGCGCCGCGCCCTGCAGCTGCTGACAGGCCTCTCGTGCAAGCTTGCACAGCTTGCCCCGGATTTTAGCAACCACCACCACTTCATCCATCACCTGCTCCTGGTCCCTTGGATCCACATTTCGCGAACGACAACTTCCAAGGCTGTTGCTGCGTGCAGTCAGTCTCCGTTTAAATTCCGGCCTTTGCGCTGTGACGTCGGCCTCACCCGAGTACTTGACTGCGCTGGACAGGCCAGGTGAACAAAGCGACCTAACCGCCAGATATATTGTTCTTTCCCTCCCACTTCCAATTCCTCCCACGGCATTCCTACACTTCGAGTCAGGACTTCGGCATTGCATATCACGCTTACCAGTTGGATGGTAACGGACGGCTCACTGGTTGTCGTTAAAGCATGAACTTTCAGGCGGCCCTATATCAGGATTATCCCATTCCCATTGAGCCCGTCAATCGATGAGACAAATACGACATCAGGAGACTACCAATCCTTTGTTGTGCATTGCAATAGCAGTGTGACTCTGACCTGGGAGTTTCAATACGAGGTATAGCAACTCATTGCATCGCCAACATGGGCCAGCCTATTGCCGAGTCGAGCACTCTGCTCAATGCTCAGATTGGATTTCTTGTATGTGGTGCGGAGGTTTTCCAAACTTGATTGTTTACTTATCGCAACGCAGAAAACGCATTTGGCCCTGATACACCTACCTACGTCAGCATTCCCGCTATTCCTACAGCCGATATTGACGCTCTTACTCCACAACGACCAGAAAGACGAAGATGGCAACACAATAGAGCCTCATAGACCATGGAACTACTGGCATCCATTCGTCAACGTCTCAATCACTCCAAACGAATGCTCGATCGTCTGTCCGCGCGAGCAAGCCGAGACTCTATTTGGACCCCTAATCGAAAACTTGAGTCCTACCCTACGAAAATCGGTCTCAATCAGCAGGGAAGACTACTCCGTCATCATGATCGGAGGTGAAGGACTGGAAGCCGGCCAACGAGTTCTCGACCTGACGAGCCCCCTCGCGATGGCCGGCATCCCCATCTTCTTCATCACCAGCTACTACTCCGACTTCATCCTCGTTCCCTTCAGCTCACGCCCCAAAGTCATCCACGCCCTCGAAGACCGTGGCTTCGTCTTCGAAGCAACCGACGCTGACGGCGAAGCCGGCCAAATGACCAACCCACAATCCCCACTCCACAACAACTCCCACCACCGGCCCAGCTCCTCGACTTCTTCCCTCGACTGGCCGCCTGCCCCCGTCAGCACGCCCCCACCAACTTCCATCCCCGAACTCCAAACCAAAACCTTCCGCACCCTCGCCCGAAACAACATCCACCCCTCGGTCGACCGCTCCATCGAACTCATCACCTGCGCCGGGATCAAAGACTCCATCCTCGCGACCCAACTCTCCCACTTCCGCGATGGGAAACTCCACCTCGGAATTGTCCGCTGTCTGACTTCCCAACCGCCTCCCAAATTCTTCTCCCTCACACTTACAGACTCGGAATCCGCGTCCCTAACCCTCCAGAAATCTTTGCTGCATCACTTCCCGAATGAGGGGGAGGATGTTCTTCTCGGTACGGATGGGCCGGTGCAGGTTCCGATAACCTTGGATTTGAAGGATTTGCCGAGGGAGTGTTCGGGGATTGTTTGTGGGGTCAGTAGTCGGTTGTTGGATGGCATGAGGGGAAAACTAGGAATGGAGAGCGGTGTTTTTGATATGAGCTATTTGAGCACGAGTAAGGCGGGGCATGTTATTGTTTATGAGGATGAGTTGGAGATGGTGCTGGAGGCTTTGGAGGGTGTAGGTGGGGTGGAGGAGAATGGGGATGGGAGTTGTGGATGAGAGTACGAACATGTGGATGTGTGATGATTGTAAATATCTGGTGTACATGCCCAACTTCGAGGTTTCGTGTTTTGTGTGTCTTCTCTAAAGCTGAGTTTCACAGCTCCGTTCACATGAAATCGAAAGCCCTGACTCGTTTAGCGCGCGCACGGACATTTCCAATCACGAGAACGGAAGGTGCGACTGCTTGACTTCACTTCCATCGCCATCACGACAGTACACTTTACAGCCTCTGATAAGATCACGCCCCTCCTTCTCATAAGATGGAAGAAATCCAGACGTTCGCTACGTAAGTCAACTTTTCCTCCACAGACGGCCACGATCACCTCATAGCTAACCATCGTCCACGCAAACAGCGCTTTTCAAACCGACCACCTAATTCTCATCGCCCCAGACCAAGACCCAGAGAAGACATACATGCTGTCTAAATCTGTGCTCCATGCCGCATCGCCATACTTCGCCAAACCAGGCATTCTGCCCGATAGCCTCTCGGCCGTGTTTGGACGCAAATTTCTCCTCCCAGGCACGGACTCGGAGACTCTGCAGGCATTCATCTTCTACCTGCTCAACGGACACAAGCTGCCACGATTCAGAATGGCATACACACAGATCGCTGCGCAATGCGACCCATACAAAATAACAGAAACGCTCCTCGCCGCCAAGATCACTTTGCAGAGCACGCTGGTCAAGCTGTGGTGCCTCGCCGAGAGAGTCGGAATGCCTCAACTCCAAGACCTCGCCATGCTGGATCTCTGGGATCTTCTCCAAGCCTGCCACGTGCAGGTAGAAGCGGTTGAGATTGCGTTAGGGATGACGGCCGATGAAGCTCCACTTCGACAAATGATGATGCGAGAGTACACGAGAAGCTGGAAAGCAGGACACTACAGCTTTGAGCAACAGAATCGGTTGGGAGCAAGTTGGGGCTTCACGGCGATGTTCAGCGAGATGAAGACAGAGTGTCTGGCGCCGGAGTGTGCACATGAGCCGCGTTGCTTGGCTTCGAGGGCGGGAATGGTGCGGTATTTGGTTGCGCCTGGGGGTGAGGAGCAGAGACGGCGTCTGGCGAACATGGACGGATGTTGAGGCACAGGCATGGATGGGAAGCTGGAGAGCTGAGAGATCATCCTGTGTGGTAGTGTGAGGCCGCAGAGAGAACGCCTCGCTATCCGATACTGAAGGTATGCGCAGCCGTATCGTGCTTCTCGTGTTTTCACATGAGAAGATGTCGTCTCATCTAACATCGCGATCCATCATCTCCTCTATATTTCCTTCGCACACCGCGAATCGAGGACTCGCTCATATGGCCATGATTCGCCCCGGAACGATCATGTTGCTCCTTCGCAGAGCGACCCTGGGGCAAATCATATGCTCTCCAGACTTTTAGTCTTGCCCCGGGCGCAGACTCCATCCGTTGTGGTTATAAAACACTCCAGCCAAGATCCACGGCTTTGAATGGCGCAGACAGAGAGCTTCGAGTCGCAGGTCGCGAGTCGCAAGCGCAATCAAGCCTCACATCAAGGCAAACAGCGCTCACTTTCTTGCTTGTCATCCCAGAGAAAATTTGATCTGATCAAGGACCTCTCGAGAGGGTTGGCAATCTTCGAAGGAAGCAACAGTCCCCAAGTCGCACTCAAGTGAAATTCCCCTTCTCCAACATCTTCTCCTCATGCCAAACCGCCGTCCCATCAATCGCCGGTCCACGCTGACAGACCGCCAGAGCAGACCCAACAGCCAAAAGAGCCCACTCACTCCCCAACCTCTCGCTCACAGCCTCATCCACAAACCGAAAAGTCGCCAGTCGGTAATCCCTCGTCGGCACAGATCCCTCCATGAAAGTCGCAACCAGTTCATTTTGACTCTTAGTCACTCGCATAAGTTGTCGAAGTCTCGGTCTCTGCCTCTCTTCCTCTCGCCATTCGAAGAGCTCATCTTGGAAAGCGAAGCGGTACGTATCCGTGTTGAAACCAGAGTACTTCACCCTCTCCGTCGTGGGGCCCTGACCTTCCTTCCCGGCAATCGTGATCGCAATCGATCCACTCCAGCGTCCATCGTTCACCGCCACAGCGAAAGGAGTCGTGCCATGTTCAAGCGAAGAGTACATCGTCATCTGATTCGACCCAACTCCGGAGTGGAACGTCACGGCGTAGAGATTCTGCCTTGATTGGGAAGACTCTCCAGAACATAGAAAGAACCTCTGCGACAGAAAGTCCGGCCCGGGACTGTCGTAGTATAGACCGATGTTAGATGGGAAATTTCCCCAGAAGCCGGGTTTGATGGTGGCGGTCCTGGCGGTGTCGCGTTCTTTTTTGGAGCTGAAGGCGTAGCGGACTAGTCTTGGTGGGTATGCGACGGACATTCTGGGAACCTGCTACTGGAAAAATGAAGCGGCGTTCCTTGGAGATAGAAGCGTCGGTCAAGCCTGTGCGAAGCTTTTGTACGGGTGTCTGACCTCACCGGAGATGAAGGCAGCTGAAGTTAAGTTCCAAGTTGCACTGCATGACGCCCCGCTCGAAGGATTCGGTTGTACGAGCGAATTCAGCAAATGTGTCTTCATTATCGTGTGCTCCATTGGCTTCGATTTTGACGACTGACTCTCGACGACAAGTCCATAAAGACCAGTAGGTTAATCTCGATGATGGCGCAGACGAGAAAAAAGAAAGATGATGAAAATGAGGAGTCGACAGAGAGGGGCGATATATTAGTCATCTTACGTGAGGCAATGTCTCGCTCAAAGCTCGAAAGGGGCCTATCAAGAAAACCTCCTTACAGGGATCGCAACTAACCTCACTTGCTCTTGCCATCATCTTCATTATCTTATCGGCTCTCCTGTGCAACAACGACAGCATCGCATAGCGACCATGATATTTGTCTTTTCCAAGACCGTCTTCGTCGCCATCATGTAGGGGTTTTCTACAGTGCCACTGCCGCGGCCGCTGCGATGGAGATGCGCAATCGCAGATATCATTACTCAAATCGTCGACTCCGAACGCTCCATCCATCATACATATATCTTCTCCAACTCTAAGTCTTCAGTTAGTATTGACAGGCCGTTTAAATGACTGCGCTGGCGGCCGCGGTAGTCCGCAATGCCATGGACGCCACAGACCTTGTCGGCCACGGTGCCAACGAGAACGCCATCGCGAACTATTGGCGGGTGTTGCTCTCTCCATCCAGGTCGGAGTGGTTGTAGTCCCCAACCCGCGCACCTTGTGGGCCATCAAGATGAAGAACGAGGCCAAGATCTAACTGCTGATGGAGGATGGTACTGAGGTCTGGCCTGTCGATCTGATTGACGGCGACCGGCCAGCCGGGAGAGAGGTCGTGCTTGTGGGGCCTAAGCCGCGCGTGCAGTATCGCTTGCTCCCACGCTACAACAACATTGAGGCCGCTCGTCTTCTCCCGTATGTGCAGGGAGATATCGTCAGCGTCCTGGGTGGCTTGGTCGTATCTCGATGCGCTGAACGAGGGAGCCTGCATCAAAAGACTGCACGACAACTAGGAAGACGGGAGGCACTGCATCATCTGAGGCTTGGAACATGTGGCAACAGTGCCGTTCTAGCTAGGATACTCCATCGAGCTGGAACTTGGGACGATGTGCAGGACTCCGAGAAAGACACCCTGACGATCTTGCCGAATCTTAGCTGGTCTCCAGCGGCCCTCCACCACGAATCAACAGTACAACGCGAGGCCAGAGAGCCATTCGCCTCATCAGAAGATATTCTGGGCGTATGCGCTGGACGTTTGAAAGCAGCACCGTGGCGGTGTCTACGCGGACAGCATCGACATGGGCAAGTCCCACCAGATCACCACGCTAATGTTGGCGATGGAGTTTGCCTACAGGCTCAAGAATCAAAAGAAAGCCATCGAATGCACTATGCTAATTGTCCTGGAAGTGCTCGCGCCTTTTGGGGCGGCGAGCTCACTGGCAGCGACAGTATCCCCATTTCATGGCAGTCCGACGTGACCAGCTAATCAAAACCGCTCGCGCAGCCTGCGCGCCGCGACGCGAGAGATCTGGTTCTGCCCATATGCGATGAATAGAGTGTCAACTCCGGCGCTCCCCGGCTGAATGACTTCTAGCACCTGGCAGGACTGGTCGCCTCTCTGAATCCCTGACTTTGCATTCCGCAACTGGAAGGCGGGTGCTCCTGTCACTGATAAGCAGCTCAGAGACAACTACACAGACCCGAGTCACCATGATCGCACTGGTGCGAGGAGTGTGACTGCGAGCCCCTGGACACTTGCACACACTTTCCAAGGATTGCGCGGAGATCGCGAGCCTCCAGTGTGGAAGATAAGAAGCGCCGCGGCGTTCTGGCCATGAAGTCGGTACAGGAGCAGCAGAAGGCTGAACGCAAGAGAGGACGCTCTGTTCCCAAGAAGAATGCCAGCCTCATCTCAAAGCCCTTTCAGAACCCTTACACCGACTACCATTCGGCAAATCACAACAAGCGACGATACTTGCTTGCCAGGTCATTCTCTGTTACATTGCAAGGACGCTGATCTGACCGATTGGAGCAGCTTAGGTGGACGCGTGCCCCGGTATGGGCTTATGGATGGAAGGAAGTCTCGCTTGCAGTCGCTGCTACGCTCTTTGGGTATCTCTAGAATCTAATCCGTCCTCTCCAACGGTCTTTCTACTGCCTCATTCCTGTGAAGTGAGATTGGAATCTCACCTCGAACCTGGGAGCTGGCGACTTGCGCGGCTTCTTCACCTTTGTCGCGCCGGGACCCTCTGCGGCGGCAGCAGCTTCTCTCCTCTGGGGTCTTGGAGGCGGCGGCATCAAGCTGCTGTCCGTGGGAGCGACAGGAGCGGCGTTGGTGAAGAGATTGCTGGCGGTGGCGGTGGTGTTGGTGGTGGTGATGGCGGCGATCTCTTCCTCACGCGGCGCGTTGTCCTCTCTCTCCTGAGCCTCTATCAGGGCCTTCAAGGCCCGCTGTTCTTGGATGCTAAGACGCGTCTCAGTAGTTGTTCTAGATAGCAAAACAGTCTGCTGCATAGTATTCTAACTCACTTGATTGGCCCCTTGGTGAAGGCGGCGGCCGGGGCGGTGAGCAGCACTTGCGGCTGCTGGGTGGGGGCGAGGGGGCGGCGACGCTCCTCCTCTTCTATCGCCTTGCGGCGATTGGCGTCGACCAGCATAGCGCTGGGAGGGTGGGAGACATAGGAGGGTGCTCCGGCGAGGAGCAGATCCACGCCGGAGCCCCTGAGGAGGCGGGCCTCGTACTCTGCCATGGTCTCTCGCATATTGGCGGTGCTGTGAGGAGTTAGCACGGCGCAAAAAGGCGAAATTGGCGCAGTATCTCACAATGATGGCGCAGAAGCGGCGGGGACAGAGAAGAGACGTGGTGATGGCGAGATGGTGTTGCGTTGAGAGAGTGCGAAATTCCTGATTGTTGATTCGGCTCACCCTTGGGAAAGACGCCCTCAAGGAAGGAGCGACTGAGCCAGCTTCACTGCAACTTCCCTCCCAAATGTACATTGCCATTCTTCCCCTCTCCCTCCTTCCTTCCCACGGGCTCGACACGCTCCTCTCAAATGCATTTGCCCCTCCCATGTATCCATAACGGTAGGCTTTCAGGTAATCTCGCTTTTCTCCACCGGAATTCATGTTGTCTTGACGGTTCTTGCAGAAGGTGGGATGTCGGATCTCGTTTGCGTTGTGGCGTTGATGCAGCCCCTGAGCTGTGGGACTTCAATACAGCATTAATGGCCTCGAAGTTTCTTGGAAGGATTTGCTGTGGGAGATGTTGGATATGCACGCTCAGATGCGAAAGGCTCTCAAGCAGAAGCTGAAGTGGATCGTGGAAGTATCTTCTAGACACAGCCAACGGGGCCAGACGCGTTCAAGATCCGGAAGCGGCTTTGTTTTGCCAGGCACACGCACTTCAACTTCAAACTTCGTGACATTTTGCTGCCGTATGAACGCGTGCGAAGCAATTCTTTTCAACGGCAGGACCAAGAACACCGCGGCTTGGACGAATCTCACCGCGTAAGAATTTCCAGAGACTCGCTTTCGGCGTCGAGGCATCTGGTGCAAGTCCTGTTCTGCTCAGCAGCCTGGTCGGCCTCCTAAGTTTGCTCAGCTCAGTTGCAGCTCACCAGCATCTTCTTGAAACCTATCACTGATATCGCGTCGCCGCAGTTTTCCTCGTTGCAATGGCGGTCAGCAAACTACCAAACCAGCACGCCGTTTTGAACGCACAGGAGCGACTGCTCTGCGCACCGCGCCGCTCTTCCATCCTCTTCGAGAGGCTCTCGCCCCCTGCCACCTATGCAACATGATACTGGACATCCATTTTGCAGAGCCAATCGCCCTTTGAGACCAGCCTGACCTTCGCACGCGTCGGCAGGGCCAGGAAGACGTAGGAAAAGACATCCGCTTACACCTTACGAACAATCCCAACAAGGAGCTGCAGACGAGAAAAGAGTTACAAATTCTGTGGATACATTGGACAGTGGCGAAGAATCAGCAATACAGCAGCGCGGGGGTCATGTTGACTGAGAGAGGCGCTGTTGCACGATTCTGCGGCGGCTCGCAAGACGCTTCTATCGTGCTTCGCGGACGTGGCAGCCCTTCATCGTGCAGGTCTCCTCTGAAATATGGTTTCACGCGTCGGGCGGCCGTACTCAAAGTGCTGCAGCAGCAATTGGGTCAAGCAAGTACGGTAGTGGACATGATGGTGGAAAATTGGGAGGCTGAGGGAAAAGGACGAAGAGCAGGAGCAAAAATAGGAGAACAAGCAGGCGCTGAATGCACAAGCAACGTCAATTGCTGCAAGCTAAAAAAGTGGAAGTGCTCCCCTTTGGAAGGCCTTTTGCGACGAGACATGGTGGACAGGCTGGCTTGCCGAACGCCAAGACCACCCAGTGGTATTCCTTCAAGCGCTTGTTACAGGACCTTCAAAATAGATCGAAGGTCTCCTCTTGTGTCGACACTAACACCTCGAAGTGTTGCAACACGCGTATGATAATCTTCTCAAGAAAGGGAGGCCCTCCCTGAGTAAGCCCCTGAGCGTCCCCGACGCGTCCCAAAGCCTTCGCGCAGCGCATTTCCCAGCACCACCAATCCAATGCTCATGACAATAGGGTCAAAGCTCCAAGTTCTCACCGCCCTGAGCGACCTCGCTGTCGCCGGGAGCACCGCCGACCACGCACAGACCTAATTCCGCCTAGACCGGCCCCCATTCACCCATTCTGAAACGTGTATAGCCCCACTCAACGACGAGCGGGCCAATAGCGCAATCGCTGAAGCTTGGACGTCAATGGCACAATAGGTAGGCACTTGCTATTCTCACCTCAAACATCACCTCCGTCTACCTCTTAAAACTAATCTCCAACTCTCCAACTTCTTCCAACTTCCACCAACTCACGACCGCTCACGACCAGCCTTTCTTGATCAACACACTCTTCTTGACCCCCTTTCATCAGCAGAAGCAATCAGGCATTGCAACAGTTCCCCTTCAAGCACACAGCATCTTGCAACCACCACTAACAACCTCCAGGTACGTTCACCCTTGGTCGCCGCGCAACCACCAGTACGCTTTTGCGACGCGCTTTTCAAAAACATCCATTGACACTTGCGCGCAGACATTCGAGCGGCTTCCAGTAGCCCATCGACCTTAACACAAGCAACCAATCCAACAACACCACTCACGACGCGTCAAACCATGGCTTTCAACCCCAGCTTATTCGCCCAGCTCGAGAATGCTCAGAGCTTGAACACCAACCAGGGCCTCAGCAACGACGAAGACTTTAAGGAGTTCAGCCGCCTCATGGGCCTCACCTCTTCCTACGACGACATCAACCCGAACCTCGACATGAACCAGGACTTCCAGGACCCCTTCCTCTCCCAGGACTACGGCGCCCCACAGGACTACGGCATGAGCCAGAACTACACCACCAACCAGAACTTCACGGCCTCCGGTTCCTACCAGGGCTCCAGCACCACTCCAGAGAATTACAGTAGCCCCGAGGGCTACGGCACCAGCTACCAATTCAACCAAAACTACACCACCTCCCAGTCGCTCGACCAACAAGCCGACTACAAGTACGCTGTCGAGTTGCAGTCGCAGGAGTATGCGATTCCCTCGAAGGAAGCCATCCCGAAGGGCTACGGCTTCAACAGCACCACCAAGAAGACCACCGCCCCGGAGCCCGAGGACGACAAGCACGAGATCGAGTACGCCGACGGACACGACGATCACGACGATGACTACAACGACGAGGCCTCCCAGGATCCTGGACACTCTGGAAACGGGGGCGCCACCAAGCGCCAGCGTAAGGGTACCGCCGGCCAGAAGCTAACGCGGTGGGATCGTGAGTTCTCGCAGCGTAGCCGATGGCCTTCGTTTGCACATCCCCGTCATTCTTGACATTCAAATGCTAACTGTTCGCAGCTTCAAAGGACCAGGTCATCTTGCTCGCCATGGAGACCTACATCTACGGATTCAACATCGAGTTCGATTGGGACCAAGTTGCGAAGTTCGCGCAGTATACGCTCAACCAGAACGTGTACATCTCCGGAGACGCCATGAAGCAGCATATCGAGAAGATGCGCAAGCACCGCGAGGCTGTTGGTCAGCCATGCCCACCCAAAATCGATCGTCCATTCTGGGGCACTCTCGCCGGCGACAGCAAGGAGGCCAAAGCAAACAGGGCCAACATCCTCGATCAGTGCATCGAAGCAAGCGAGCGCAAGCCAAGCGGAGGCGAAATCAAGTCGTTCGACCTCCTCCACATTCCCAACGTCAACGCCATGCCGAGCAACAAGGCCGGCCTTCTGCACCTCCCCATGCCTAAGGGCAAGAAGAATGCCGCTGCTAAGCATCCCAAGCAGCCAGCCAAGCCAGGTTCCAAGAAGCGCAAGTCCAAGGCCATGGACAACGACATCGACGACGGAGAGATGAACGACACTCCATCCAAGAAGCCCACCACCCAGGCCACCAAGAAGAAGGCCGAGCCGCGCCGCAAGAAGCGCACTCACCGCAAGGACCTCCCGCTCAGCGCGGACATTCTCAAGGCCGAGGCCCAGCAGCCGGGCGACCAGTTCGCTCTTCCTGAGTACGTCCCGGCTGGCTACGGCGGAGATGCGCAGGCCTGGCTTGGCGCGGATGGCCTGGGAGACGACCTCAACTGGGCCCTCAATGAGGACTGGGAGGGCCAGTACGGCCAATAGGTGACTTTCGTTACCACCATGAGATGACGGAGAGAAGGCCGCTGTGGCCCTTCAAGGATTTTGTAAGATAGCACATGAGAATGAGATTTTTGGTGAAATCTGCTTTCCTCCTTTGCTTCTCCATTCCCAAATTCATCTCCGTTTAGCGCACTCATAACCGTGGCGGCCACATATCTCCCTGGTCATGACCTCCTTGATGTTCTTGGGGATCTTCTCCCTGAGTTTCTGATCTCCAATGCGGAAGAAATCAGCCATGGCAACCGCAATGCTCCCTGACTATCATCTCTTTGACATTTTTCGGGATGCTTTCTTCATGCTCTGAAAACAATCTCCGCGACAGGATGTGTTAACGATGCCAATGACCAAGCTCCGTCGTCATGTTGTGCTCCTTGAATTTCGAGATCTGATCAGCGTACAGTTCCCGCCAGATTGATCTTCGTCGAAGCATGCCGCAAGAAAGCGAGCTTTCCCTTGGATCTGAACAGGCTGTGCTTGATCAAACCCCACTGTTTTTGCTACCTTCGTGCTCTGAGGTCGATCTCCGGGACAGGCAGTGTCGACAATGCCAATGACCTAGCTCCATGGTCACGTTGTCCTCCTTGAGTTTTGAGATTCAATGAGCCACACGGTCTTCTCCAGATTGAACCTCGTCGAAGCACGCTGCAAAAAGGCGAGCTTCTCATCGACCTCAAAAGATTGTGCTTGATCAAAATTCATTGTTGGTTGCCCGAGTTCCGTCTTTCAAGAGTCCTGGCTGATCCAAAGCAATCAAACCGGCTTTCCAGGCCCTGCCCACTTTTTCAACAAGTTCTACCAGCTCTTGTCAAGAGTCTTCCTCTGTTTTACCAGCCTGCCTTGCACAGATTATGTCCTTCAAAAGCAGAATCGTCTGTTCGACGAATCCAGAAGCCCGTCTGCCACCTTTCCCACTTTTTTCGTCAGATCCGAGACGTCTACCGCTTCCCCCGAACTTCACAGACCGACGACAGCGGTTTGCTGATACACGTTTTCTCTGCAGCTCTTCCACTCTTTCTCTGTGCCAGAAGCCAAAAAGGCAACAGTCGCGACTGCAACCAGCATTCCCACCGTCCTCCGACCTGCGCGATGACCAGGGGCTATCCACATCGAAATCCTGAATCTTTCCGAGCGTTCAACGAGCGCAAGAGGCAGATGAAGGCCTACCGTGAGTCGAGAAGAGGGAGTCCAGAGCAGGATTGGAAGAGTAGGAGTCAGAAGAGCGGCATTGTGGCCTGCAGGACACCAAAATGCAGTTGGTGGCGATGGAAATATGAACATTTGCATGCTCAGTGCGACGGCCGACTGTGCCAGGACCCTGGCAGATGAAATCCAGCTCACGAGCAAGACTAGTTGACCTCTCTTCTGAAAAGCACATCAGCAGCAACTCCATGAGAAGCAAAAGAGAAGGGAGCAACGGACACACGCAAGACCACCACAAATAATCCAACCCCTCGCCTCTGCAAGTAACCTTCATGCACTATAAACATTCAAGGGGTATGTCGAACTCATCATCATACAATCCTTCATCTCAAACAATGCAATTCGCAGCGCTGTGTCGTCGAAACCAAGTCATTACTCCCAAATGCACCGCTTAACAAAATCATTCCTCCTCTTCTCTTCTACTGCTTGATGCGGCAGCGTTGTTCTCATCAAAAGCAGCTTGGAGCGTTCTCTGTCGCCGCTCTTCCTGTGCGTTAGGCACCCTCGTTTTCCGGCCATTTCGCACTGCGACGCTGGAGCTCTGAGCTCCAAACATATCGGTTAGAGTCGCTGACAAACTCCGCACTCTCCCGGATCGATCTTCGGGGCTGCCAGCAGCAGCTCTCATGGCGACATCGTCATCCGAGGTAAGATCAAGCTCCCCGCTTGCTATCGAGTGCCTCTTCAGCCTGCTCGAAGTCGGAGGGCGGTTCAGAGCCTGTTGAAGCTCCGTCGGCCTTCTTGTGGTGGCCGGCGTTGGTGTCTTCCTTCTCCGTGATAGTGACCCTGAAGGCGACTTGTCAACTCCGCGACGAAGCTCATCGGCAACAATAGCGCTTAGCGAGCCAGAAAGCGGGCTTGTCAGAGGACCAGGGAACATTCCCACAACTGAGTGACGAGCTGTCAACTTCCGTGCTGACGCGCTGGGGTCAAGTTGTTGCTGTTGAGCTCTAGTTGGAGAGCGGTGCGATGGGCTCCCGCCAGTGGGTCCAGTTGGTGCTCTGTTGAGAGGAGTCTTGGGCCGCAGAGCAGGATTCGGCGTAGTAGGAACGACAGGCTCGCTGGTCGTGGCGTGTATAGTAGGCTTCTTCCACGGATCGCCAGTGCTTTCAGCATATAGCGGAGCTGATGAGTCTGTATGCACGGCACTGGTATTTGCTGGAGCAATGTCTTCAAACTGATCTTTGATGGGCTTCGCGTTAGGATCCAGAGGAGCCGTAGGGGATGTCCCGAGTGCCGACTGCATGTTCGGTGTATTGAGAGATCGTGGAAGAGAAGCCGCACCTGCCGTGTTGTACCTCCGCAGAGAGCCACCTGCAGACGATGCTACTGCAAACGATGACTGCCGCTGCGCATCGATTTCTCTTGTTTCGGTCGCGCCTTCATCGTTGACCAGATTGATAGCATCTTCCTCCTCTCCAATGTTGCTGTCATCATCCTTCTCTTCACCTGGCCGATGTCCAGAAGTGATACAATACACTCCAAAGAACGTCAAACCACAACCAGCAACGAACTTGATTCCGTCTTCTGCCTTTTCAGATTCGAAATCTCGGTACAGGACGGCACTTCCCAAGATGACAGAGATTGTAAATAGCACAAACTGTGTTGGGATGACCTGGGTAGCGTTGAATCGCTGCAATGCCCGATTGACATATTTGATCTGCATGATCGCAGTCACTGCCAGAACAGCGACCAAGAGGTAGGTGATAGGAAAGGTCACCACTCTCCAAATGCTGTAAGTCAGTAATGAAGAGACACCTTTGGTGGATAGCGCAGTGTATCCACCGAAAAGAGCCACCAGTCCCAGATCTATCAAGATCGTCTTCTGGCCGTACTTGTTGCTCAGGAAGAGCAGAACTACAATCACGAAGCAAGTGATTCCCAGATATGTTTCGAACTCCCAAGTGGTCACCAGACCCCAGATAGCATCCGGAGTGAGCTTCGGGTTGCTGGCACTGGCGCTGAGGACCACGACAACGCACCCGGCGATTGCCACGACGACCCCAAAGCCATCCCGATATCTGAAATGCTCTCCTAGTAGCAGTGGCGCAATGATGCAGTTCGAAATGAGCGCTACCACACCGAGCGGAGAGACAATCGAGGCCGGTGCAAAGCCATATGCCAGAAAGTTTCCAATCTCGCCCAATACCATCATGGTAATACCAAGCCACCAGATGGGCGATTTGAGATATGACTTCTCTTTCGGAGATTCCTCATCTGTATACTCCTGATTTGCGCTTCCGTTTGATGAGCCTGACGCTTTCCTGCCATTCTCCATTCGCGGGATGAGCGGTGCAGTGTCTCCGTCCTGCTCATCCGGCTGCTCCACACTGTATCCATTCTGCTCGGCTTTTGAATTCTGCTTTGCACGGTCCTCCGCGATGGCAGACTGCTGTGTACCGTAGGAAGTACTCGATGTATGTTTCCTCCTCGCTGCTCTCTTCTTCTCTCGTAACCGCTCCTCCCGGTCTCTGCTCAGTCTCATGTGGGCATATCGTTGGGTATTCAAAGCGAACGAAATGAGAATGTTTCCGATGATCGCCGTGACGACGCCAATGAGACTTGACCAGTCGCCATTCTTCAGCCTGCTGCTGCCTCCAAAGCTGAATGTAGAAGAGATGTCGGAGCTCGTCGCGTTGCCGGAGTCGTAGGATGTCGGTAGATACATGGCTGATTCGCTGTACAGGACGCGCCAGGCGATGTGCAGAGAGGTCGATGACTACCGCATGTTCTCGATATACGCTTTGATAGTCAGTGTGATTGCCGCAGCCGGGCGGAGGATTAGTCGAGGAGGCAGTGTCCCTGTGCCTCTTGTTGTCGTCGGCGCGTAGACTATGAGGCGAAGTTGACCGGCAAAGAGTTGGCGGCGGGATGACGCTGCTCACAAAGCTTCTTCGCTATGCCCGAGTCCGACGCGTGAAACTTCCAACCGAAACACGTCTTCATCCTGTACAACCACAACAACAACGTCCAATCTATCTCCTGCCCATTTTGATATCATTAAAGTCTGTGGCATTGTTCAAAATTGAACGTGAATGCAACAACTCCGTCGCACCGTCAACAAAGGATGGAGCGACGACAACGAGGCAATGTCGCAATCAACGCCTATAAAAGAGGTGCAAGTCAACGTGACAAGCAAGAGGAGACCCGCGAATGACTCCTTGGTGCTGCCGATATACTTAAGAGAGGATTTGTTCAAGACTTTGTCTGTCAGCATTTCATATTTCGGTAGCGGCATGAGAAGAACATCACACCAAGCCCGCAACTTCTTTCAGGCAGTACGATACAACATCTGCCGGCCATGCGGTGATGCGCTCCCCTCACAATGATACCCCTGTAACACTCCCGGAAGTCTGAGGATCATAGCCAAGATCACGTATCAGACGTCCCATGAAGCACTCCAGCTTCTCCATCATCTGGAGACAGCAAAAGATTGACCAATTTCAAAGGCTGCATTCGTTGCTAACAAGGCTAGTCTTCATGAATAAGTCGGCCAACTATCTGGTCAACATACGCAACTTGCTTGGCTAAAGACACTGACACCTTCCGAAACAGGCAGCTCTATCTTGAGCGCCCAGCGTGCTGGCGGGGTTGCTAAGATCTCGCACATTTATCCGGACTATCTGAATCTTGGATTGTGGCAAAAGATGGACTAGGCCGTTGAAGGAAGCTGGAAAGACATAGCCAAGCGATCAGTCAACGGAGTTGAAAAGTAGCACACCTCACCTCGCCCCTCATCGATGCCTGCTCGCACATCAGCAGATTGATACACACGATGCTGTCGAAGTCGATTCTGTTGGCAGTACTGCCTGTACTGCAAGCTCAGCGACACCCAGGCTTTGGCAGTACCTACGACGTCTCCTGGATGGGTTTGCCTGGAAGTATATACGAACACGGAGAACCATGGGGCTCCACAGTCGAAGCGAGTTGGCCGCCATCAGATGTTGGAAGTCCAATCGAGCCGCAAAAGCCTGACCCGGAGCTCATTGCCATGCTGAGCCAAATCGATGAGAAAAGGATCGAGCAAATCATCACGAAATTGGTGAGCTTTGGTACCAGACACACATTGTCGACGCAGAACTCCACGACTCGCGGCATCGGAGCAGCCAGAGACTGGATCTACAAGGAGATGCTTCAGGCGGCCAAGCCTTCGGACGGCGATATGGATGTCTTCTTCAACTCATACATCCAAGGCGTTGATGCGAGCCGCATCACTTTTCCAGTCAACATCACGAATGTGGTCGCCCGTATCAACGGCACCGAAGACCCCGATCGTGTCTATGTCGTCACGGGCCACTACGACAGTCGACGTATCGACGTCCTAGACTACGAAGGGGATGCACCAGGAGCGGACGACGATGCTACAGGTGTGGCAGTAGTGATGGAAATGGCTCGAATTTGCGCGACAAAGAAGCCCAAAGCCAGTAGGTTTCGCAATCAATGCATCCTCTCGAGCGCACGCTAACATAATCTTTAGCCATGCTCTTTGCCGCAGTTGCTGGCGAGGAACAAGGCCTCTACGGCTCTGCACATCTCGCTGCGACCCTCAAAAACGCCTCTCTTGCCGTGGCAGGAAACTGGAACAACGACATCGTGGGCACAGGCACCAGTGCCCCATTTTCTCCCATCAATGACTACACCCTACGCCTCTTCGGCGCCAGTATCTACTACCCCAATGCCTCAACTGCCGCCCTGCAACGCACCTACTCACTGGTCGGCGGCTGGAACGACTCTCCCGCGCAGAACCTAGGCCGCTTCATCGCTGAGATCGCCGCTGGCGCTGCTCGCTATGTCGGTATGCAAGTCAAGCTCATTTACCGTCCAGACCGCTTCTTGCGGGGAGGCGATCATCAATCCTTCCTCACGCAGGGCTTCCCAGCTGTGCGTTTCACGGAGGCAGTCGAAGACTACGCACACCAGCATCAGAACGTCCGAGTAGGCGAGGATGGAGTCCAGTATGGCGATCTCATCGAATTCGTCGACTTCGACTACACTGCGCGAGTGGCAAAGGTAAACTTGGCGAGCATGTGGGCTGCAGCAAATGCGCCTGCTGCACCGACAAATGTGACGATCAGTGAGGAGGTTGGATTCCCAGCAAGCAGTGAGCAGACACCGCTGGAGATCATCAGTAATGACTCCAAGTTTTCGTGGAACGTGGAAGACGATGTTGAGGGGTACGAGCTGGTATTTAGGCCTTCGGGAGCGTTGCAGTGGACGAGAAGCGTGTGGGCTGGCAGGAACGCAAGCGTGACGGTTCCGCTGGGAAAGGATGATTTCCAATTTGGTGTGAGAGCGATTGGAAAAGGCGGTATGAAGAGTGCAGCGACGTATCCGCTGCCGGCGTAGAGGCTACAGAAACGGGTCTGTTCTACAACATGTAGTCTGAATTTCATACAAGCTTGTCGAATCGGCCGACCACTCTCGCCCAGATGTCGATGCGTGCTGCCTGACCACGCATGCCTTGGCCTTTTTGAGGATGGTAGGCCCAACAGCGATAGGAACAGTTGCGTACCGACGATGAGAAATGACAATCGTCAGATGCGCTTTCAGAGAGGCAGCAAAACTCACACGCGTCGAAACCACACTGTGCATTTGTCCAGCATCAGCCTACGACCTTACGACTGTCCAAAAACATTGCGACAGCGTTGCATCGCCCTTCACATCAGACCAACGCAAAAAGCGAAGCATCAACGCTCCCAAAACTCCAAAAAGAATGCGTTTGCCGAGACTCGAACTCGGACCACGAGTACTTCCTCCATACACAACACTGCGCAGGATGGGAAACTCGTATTCTACCCCTAAACTACAAACGCGTGCGTAGCATCTCTACTAGGCAGAAGAGGGTCTCGTTAGCATTCCATCGTTTTTGGACAGACTGTCGTGGCATGACAGTGGCAGTGGCATGTACGCTGTAGCAGGCGTAGGATAAGTCATGGTAAGACCAAACGCGTATATAGACCTTTATGATTTGGGGCAAGGAAGGTGGAGGCGATAGGGTGGCAGGTCCCTTGCTTGCGGCGATGTTCCCCTCACTTGGTGTGGAGGCTGGAGACCGAGATCGGGAGGAGCTTGGCGGGCTGCGGCCGGAGGAAGAGAGCGGAATTCGGAGAGCTTTGAAAGAGAAAGCAGAGCTGGAATCGAAGATGCGACAATTCTGAGATTTACACAGAGGGTTCGCAGAAGAATTTTGGGCACGGGCAAGTTTGGGGCCGATGTAAGGCCGTGCTTGGTTCAGAATGGTGCTAGTCAACGTACTCAATGCCTCGAGCAGACACATCATTGTCGAGTTGTAAATCGTGAAAAAGACCTGAGTTAATTCAGCTTCGTTCGAAATATCTGTCATTGTCCTTTACTGCTAGAACTTGCTCCATGCTCTCATGCATCATCATCACAAAGAAACCGGAAACTCCCTAATATCTCTTCAGACCTGATTGTTTTCTTCCTAGAGAATTTAATGGCTTACAGAAACCGACTGCTGCTCAACAGCCCCACATACGACTTGAGCAATGATGACGGTAGTCACAAGCCAGCCAAACGCAGAAACGTTGTCCGCGGGAAATCGGCCCAAGCCCGGAGCCATCCTATGGAAAGGTGCTCCATCTACCGTCTGGTCTTGTGGCATTCTTATCAGCAAGCTTGTTCGTCCCGTGGACACTGCGGTGACTGCTTGTTGATTCATGTCAAGGACTGAGGCTCTTTGGCCTGATGAATGCCTGAAGGGCCATCTTCGGATATCCGAGACATACAGAAATGGCCCGAGGCTGACATCCCAGAGTCTACGTACTTGGAATCGTACCGATCACCTGCCCTACATGAACCAACCTCGCGCAGATCTGTTGCACTCACTGTGCAAGCCACATGTTCTCCAAAAATTCACAAGCCCATGTTGCCAGACTCAACCGCATTATCGTCTCGAACGCCCTTGGAAGTCGCTTTTGAATCCAGATCAGCTCATCATACGTTCGTCAGCTCCCAATGTGAGCGAATGATACCCCGAAATGGTTGGCTATCTAAACGCGGGGACCCGAGGAAATTACACGGAAATCACGCCCATCGATCCTCGCGTTGCGGCCGAATACCGAGATTCCAACTTCCCGCACGTGGGATAGTGATCGCCTTTCAGACCGACACCACGTGGAGAATCCCTGCTGCGACTTCTGTACCATTACAATAAGCCATCCAAGCTTCGACTAGTTGCGGAGAAGGTCTTAGCTTTGCCCGCTCAGATGAGTACGAGAGCGAGGTAGCACACGACGGTTGATCTCATGGATCAGCTCCGTTTAGGGCCCCAATAGGAGCCGAAGCGTCAATTGATTGCAACTGAAGGTGACAGACTCCCCCGATTCCAAGCGCAACTGTCCCCTTCGTCTATGCCGGGACAGTGAGGCTCGTACCAGCATCATGATAGTGTGTAGCAGCCTGAGATGTCGCCGAAGAGCAAATCAAACTGGCATCTTGTGACTCAGATACGTACTTGTGTAGTCGAAGAGCGCAGAAACCACACGACACTCTCACTCAAGGCTCACAGAGTCTCTAAGGTTGCGAGGACGATCTTCGTGGATATAAAGCCTCCCTACATTCCCTACATTGAAGAACCACCATCAGCGTCCAACAACGACATCCTCATCCCGCAAGACCAACTCCATTCTTGCAATCAAACAACCAACTCAACATCACCTCCCAACGACCATGAAGCGTAACGTCTTCCTTACACCCTTCCCTCTCGCCACACTCAACTAACCCTTCTCACAGCCCACACCCTCATCACCCTCCTCACCGCCACCAGCACCTTCGCGGCTCCATCTCTCAACAACGACGGATCCGGCATCGTCAAACGCTCCGACCACGAACGAGCCATGGATCTCTTCTCCCGCAGTCTAGCTGAGCCCGAACTCCTCAAACGCCAATCCGCTGCGTGCTGGATTTGTCTCGCGAGCTGTGGTTTCGGTGGCGCAACCGCGGATTGTGGATGCTGTGCTAAAGGACGGGGATGTGATGATGATTGTCCAGAGTAGAAGAAAGGCAAGGAAGGTTGGCAAACATGGGGCTCAGAGAGAAGGAGTAGTATTGGGTCGAAGGGCGCAGATACGGTTCTGGTGGTCAATTTTTTATATGCAATCAGCAGCTGTGAGAGATGTATCGAAAGAGCGACTTGAGCATGCACTTTCTATTGGAATCAGCTTGTGTTTATTGCGCTCATAAACCAAGCAAATTGCGATCAGCAATGCACTTCAAGTATTTGTACATCCTGTTGGCTATCTCAAGATGGCAGCTGCACCTGGCTCTCAGGGCGACCAGCTTGACAAGTGATCATGGGCCTGCAATTCAGTAGTTCTGTGTCTTCAATTAAGAGCTGGAAGCCATCAAAACTTCTTCAAAGACGTCGAGGCGGCATCCTTCCGCTCTTGGAGATGAACCTGCCACTCTCATCTCGTGCGGGGCGTCTCGGACTGACGATGATCTCGTCGTCGTCAGCACGCTTTTCTTCGTCGACCTTTGGGGGTGGAAGCGGAAGGAGCTCCTCGTCATCGCAATCGCTGTCAAAGGCTCGCAGCATTTCCGCAGCCTTGCGCTTCCTCATGGAGTCGGCCGCGGATCTTGTACCCTTGCTTTGCGAGCCAGTCAAATATCGATTGGCGGTCGCCTTCTGCCGCGGTGACGGGCGCTTGGGGGCTGAAGTGCGGTTTGAAGAGTCCGGTGCTGCTGTTTGGGTGGCAACAGGTCTCATGTCGTCGGGAATGTGAGATGTACGTGCGGCGTCCCAGATCTCGCGCTTGACTTCGGCGACGGTTCTGTAGTTGGCGTTGGTCTTGATGTTGCCAAAGTTGTCATACTGGAGAGTCTCTCCTGGTTCGATCAAGGTGATGATCAGATCCAGGTGGTCCTCACTGGCTTCCATTCGTACAAGACCAAAGACGTCGTACCATAGACCGCCATCACGTTCGTACATTTCCACACGATCCTCGTATTGCTCCCATTTGACGTCTGGAAACGCAAACGGCACATCCAGCAGATTGAATTCGTTTCGAAGTTTGCCGTCTTGGTCGTGCAGCACTACACCGTTAGGGAAGAAGCTTGTGCTGTGGTAGAGGAAGAACTCGAGGCTGACGTTGAATTCCTGGTCGACTTCGAAGCGCATTGGAATGCACTTGGTGACTAATTTCTCGTTCGGCATCCGCTTCATGATTAGATATCCCTTTGGAACACATCGAGCCGATTCGATGTCGCGAGACGTTGGGCCTGAACAGTTCAAGCTGGAGGCGCCGCCACGTTGCTTCCGCTTTGATGCCTTAGTTCTCGCAGCAGACTTTCGTGCCTTTACACGTCCCGGCTGACCACGCTCGATGTAGAAATGACCGTATTGGAGTTGGGAGGTCAAGTTTATCGGATAGCGCCGCATCCCTCCCTCAGCAACTTCATGATCGCGGTCGGCATGGTCGTGGTAGACGTTGTTCACCAGCTCTCGTAGCTCTTGCGTGCGCGCTCGCTGAAGAGTTCTGTCACGGCCGCCACCTCCTGTGATAACCAGCCCGCGGATAATGGATCCGGCCTCCTATTGACAACTGTTAGCGTGGTCGTATGAGAGTTTGGATGGCGACATGCATTGTGAAACATTGGGCTACTCAACCATTGCTTGTCTAGCTCCACAACTCTTGCTGTCCATGTGTCCAGAAAATGCTGCATTTGGTGCCTATCAAGCATCACTATCGTAAAGACTCATAACATTGGGAAGTAGAGGGCGCGATACGTACCGAGTGATGCGAATATAGATGCGGTCGATGCCTTGGTCGATCTGCCGGTGAGCATCCATGCCGGTCACGCTGATCACAAAGTCTCTGGGGTGCTCTTTCTTCCTGAAGTCAATTTCATTAGAGACTTGCCGATCGAACGCTTCGACTGGCAGACCACCAAGGCGCCTGAGAACCTCCTCGAGCCCTCCATGCTCCGCTACTTCGGCGCAAGATCGAACATGTTGGCAGGCAAGATGGTTGATGTAGTGCGAGCCGTATGCATCTCCATGGGGCTTCCCAATGATCTCCAGATGCTCAGAGTGGTCGGCATCGATGGTGTATTTCACTGCTGCACGATCGTTGGTGAGATGACCCGTATCGCAAAACGCAAGGACGACACCATCCTGAGCCGCGTCAGTAGATGTCATGGAATGATTCTGGAAAACAAACCTGAACTCGGCCTTCTTTGAAAAGCGTCTGCATGTTTAGAGCAGCGGCACACAAAGGCTCCAGACGCAGGTTAATGCTGGAGAAGCCAGCGTCCGTAGCAGCGTTCTTTAAGATCGAACATGCCTGTGCTCCCCACAACGCCGGTACTGTGATCATGACCTCAATGCTGATGTTTTCCCAGTAGTTTGAGTCTCGGCCAAGACCTTTGGCAGTATGATCTTTGTAGAACGACAAGATACCATCTCGGATGGTCTTGTATCGCAATGCAGTGAAAGCTTGCACATTAGCCATGTCACCATGCCTGGATTCGATGGACTTGAAGAAGCCACACGAAGCCGGAAGGTCCTTGTATTCGTCAAATAGGACAAGCTTGTGACTGTCAATGACTCTGTGCTTATGAGTCGGATTGTCGTTCACCCAGTTGGTTACTTCGTCGTCGCCCTGGAGAAGTTGGTCATGTCCGTTTGAATCTTTGATGATGAGAAACTTTTGGTCCAATGTCGAGTAGCCGGGTTGTACATGCACAAAATCGACGGCGAGCTCACTTGGGGTTTTGCCGGTTGGTACATGCTGGCCTGCGACTTTGAGTCTCCCACTGCCGTCGTCTATCACAATGCGCAGATAGTCATGGTCCCGGATTTGCTTTGTGTCGCTGGCCATGCCGACAAGTGTCAGTGACGGGGGATGGGAGCCTGGGATACCTGTTGAGCAGGCAGTTGACGAGAAATGGCAAAGATCGAAGTGTATCAGCAAGCTTGGCAAGATCAGCTTTCAGTTGCGTGGCGAGAGACGAAAGATCGCCGTACGATGAGTGGCAGGGTGTCTGCGATGTACTCTGTCAAAGTGCATGGGTGGGTAACGCGTGATGTGAGTCGAGCTTCGACCCGTTCTGTTGCTGGGCATGCAGTCGCAGCTTCACGATCCGCCGCATCATGCAGCGTCTACGTCTGTAGTCAACGCTTGGTACCGACGGGTGGACGTGGACATGCTAGAGCCGACGAGGATGCCAACCTAGCCAGCGGGCCACAGTTCGACACAGCACCAACATATCTGCATTCCGATCCTGGAAATCTTGATCAGTCACATCCACTTCATGTTCTGTCCATGCATGTTTCCGCGAGCGAATGCCCGGCAACAGCAGCGGATGCTGCGATCGTCAGCCGCAAGGTCCTAAGCGTTTGCTGCATTTGGACGTTGGCTGAACCGCATGAGGTCGAAAAATAGCGGTGAGCAGTGTTGGTTGTTGCTGGGAAGGAGGAAGCTCCAGATCATTGAAATGAAGTGCTCGGATCGGGAAAACTTTCTGCCTAGACTAAACGCTACCTTCCATTAGGTACCGGGCGAGGCCACCGTCTTATCGCGGTGGTCATCTTTGGCTTCACCTTTTTCCTTCCTTTCAAGTCCCTGCTACACCTAATACATCCACTATATCCCTGCTACATTGATCTCAGTCCCGGCAAGTACTCGTTGGTGTTTCCAACGAAATTATCATGAATCAGACGTGTCATGTAAGCCTCCCTAGGAGGTCTGCACCGTTCCGACTGTTAGTCTGGAAGGAGAGCCTGCAGTTCGCCGGGCTATGCAACTCGAAGACGCAGCCTTCCGCAGAGATCCACATCTTCCAAATGGCTGATGTGGCTGTTCGGAATCTTGACAAACGGCGTTTCCGGAGCGAAGACAGGAGAGGACGTGGCCTGCCTCGCGCGCACGAAAGTCTCTCGCAACCATTCCACACAACCGACTCAGATCTCATCACTGGAAGCTATGGCTGAAAGTGACCTTGATCGCTGGGCTCGCAAGCATTCTCGAGAGATCTCAAGGACGGGTCCAATACGACGCAGCCACTCCATCGTACTCCAATACATCGACGAGGTCAAACACCGACATGACGAACCGGATTACCCGTTCTCAGGCAAAGCTATGAACGCAACCTTGGCCATGATCATTGGTCAATACAATCTGTCTTGCAGGACTAAAAAAGGCGCACTCGAGCCGTGCACGCCCAGATCTCTTCGCTGCTTTATGCCACTGTGCCTGTTTGGGAAAAAGGGTCTCCCAAGCCAGGATCTCTGGATTCGAGGAAGCGACTGTCTTCCGAAGAAATACATTGACAAGATGTACAAGACTGCAAAGGCGTACTCCAAGGAAGCTCCCGGCTCATCTTTCGGCGACTTTCCCGTTTTGGACAACTTCGCAGACATCGAGAGCGAGCTTGAAAGAATGCAGTCGTCAGAGCTGTCTTGCTCGAAGAGCTTCAAGCAGACCAAGGATTCTCATGAGGACAGGCTACCGATGCAAGACGTGGTAGAAGGTCAATCTGGACAGAAGCACGGGCTGCTGGCAAGTGAAGTTGCAGAAAACGTTGGGCCACAGCCTCCTCTGCAGCGAGCGCCAAGCACACAGCTAGAAATGGAAGAAGCCGCAGAGTCACCACCTGATCATCATGTCTTCACACTCGAGTCGTCCAAGAAGAGGCCAGCCGTCGAGTGCTCAGCTGACACCGTTGAATCTCCGCTCCTCGAGCGATGTTGGTCTCAGCTTCCACCGAGCCCCAAACGTCGCAAGGGCGTGCGGTTGTCACGAAGCCCTTCCTTGAGAGAGCTTCTGGCCAGCTCGATCGAACTCACCGGCGAAGGAACTCCAATCAATCGTGCGCTGTCCCCTGCCATTGACGCCTCAGAGCGCGAGCGCGACAGTACCTTAGGATCATCAACGAGATTAACGAAATCAATGACCTACGCGGACGAAATGCAAATTCCGGTCAGTCAAGGCGACACATGTACAAGCTCTTCTTCGCCTCAGGCGGAACACCTCGCAAATATCGATGTCTCCGCCTCGGGCAAACCGCCATGCCCTGACACGCTTCTGCCAGCACACGCAAATGCTTCAAAGTCCCGCGATATGGGTCTGGCCATCGTAACGAATGCTGCTGGAACGAGGCCAGCGCCTGAGCTGAGGAATCTCAAGCCCGCTCTGAATGACATATCCCACGCTGTTCGAGCAACAGTGAGTAGCATCTTTGTGCAGATCGGCCTTTTGGAAGGTCAAAACAGTCCATACTCAGCGGAGATTGAGGGAGATCTGCTTCATCTCTTCAAGCTTTGCTTCGGTGAAGATTGGCTTTCTGTGTGCGGTCGTCTTTACAAGCTTCAGAGGTGCTCCGCCTCTGACCTTGTGCATGCACTAATCGCCGGGTTTCTGTTCCGTGAAGTATTGGCTGGTGGTTTTGGCTGGATGATTGATATCTGTGAGAGCGCAAATGCTGACATGACCGCCACGACTACCAGCGATACCCCCATGGACTCCGTCATTCCAGGTCTTTCGGAGTTTGAGAAGCTACGCCGAGGCGTCTTAACGGAGAACACAGCGAGGAGGTCTGAAACAGAGGAACAAGTTCATCTTCGATTCGCTGAAGTCCTCGCGACTTGCGGAGCGCAGGATGAGAGCCTTCAACTCGATAGCATCTCCACTGCCTTGGCTGATCGACTGGTGTCTACGCTGCAGCCTCATCTGCAACGTTTGGCTGAGATGGCCCAGTTCTTCAACCCTGCAGGATCCACTTATTTCAGTCACCAAAATCTGTCAAGTGAACTGTCGGGTACGATCAAGAAAAGTCTTCAGCTGAAGCTCGAGTCACTTCGATTGGAGATCCGACACACATTTTTTTGGCCATCCAATGGAGACTTGTTTGATACCAAACACATGAAGCATCAGTATGACCAGAATCCGCAGCTACAACATGAAGTCGCTTTCACGTCATTCCCTGGCCTGCGAGTGGATCTTCAGCTTGGCTGCAAGACGAATGTGGTCAGACATGCGGATGTTGTATCGCGCACTCTCCCGACTCGCAAAGATGACAGGTCAACGATATCTCATCTTCTTGCCGATTCAATGAACTCACAGAGCCGAGCCAGCTCGTTTCGGAATTCACGCAAAGCCATGACCAAGCAAACAACGAGGACAGTGCGAAGATCGCAGCGTCTGGAGAGTGCATCGGAAACAGGCTCCTCCAGCTCTTTACGGAATTCGCAGATTCGGTTTCCTCCAACGTCTTCTCTCGACGAACCCGGCCGGAACCTAGTCGTCAAGCCGTTTAAGGACAGCAAACCTCTTGACCTGTCGTCTGATCCGGAGAAGAAGTCTCTGCATCCGCAGGAGCTGCAAGCTGCGTCGACTTTGAGAATGTCTTGCGCAAAGTATCTCGAGATCAAGAGAAAGTTCTTTGCTCTCAAAGCTGAATTACAGGCAAAGCGTCAGCCGTTCCACTCGACTTCGACGAAGCGAATGGGGGGAATCGACAATGCCAAACTTTTTGCTTTGTGGAGAGCCTACAAAGATGTGGGATGGCTCGACGATATGTAGTTCAGAGCATCGGTATCAACGGAGCAGGACTGAGGCATACGACCTCTCTGACAACTCGCGCCGGTATTTGCATTTTCTGGAGGACATCGAGTTCGCCTCCGTATGCGGTGGCTGCGCATCAAGTACAAAGAGGTCGAGCAGCGCATATTCGCTGCCAATGGTTGGGCGCTGGCACTTCAATGATCCCCCACGCTTCACATGTGCCGTGCTGGTGAGAACATTGGGAATCTGGATCTGGTTCCACTGTGTTAAGCATTCATTGCCGAGGACTGAAAAGATTCACATCTGGACGAAGCAGCCACAACCGCACAGGGAACGAGGTTCATAGACTGCTATCTTTGGGAGGACATACACACATCTACATTGCTGTTGCCAGGACCGAGCAAGTCGCTGAAATTCTCGCGTCTGCGCACGAGCCACTGACTGCGTTTGCTTCTATCACATGCCTAGAACATCAAAATCACTACCCGCTTCTCTTCACTTCGCTGCGCTTCAACTACTTTCCCTCCACATTTCTTATTCTTCCGCGCTGACCTCCACTCCATGCAACGAACACCGCCAAGCATCGCCAACATGGAAGCACAAGCCTGCGCTCGATACAAAAAGTCCGTGCCAAAGCCTGCGCTCGCTTGCCTCGCCTGTGTTGATGGCGTCGATGCAGACGGTGATCTCCAGAGGACTTACTACTGCAGCGCTCGATGTCATAGTCTCGACAAGAAGAACCATGCAAGCATTTGCAAAGACACCAACATTCGCAAGAAGTTGTTCCGCGCTGGCAAGCTCTTGCAGACCATTTTCTACCAGTTGCGCGAGGCGGCGTTTGACATCAAAATCAAGAAAATCGAAGAGCGCGACGGCAGGATCCTGATATTCGAGGACTACTACAAGAAGGGCCAGCCAACGCTTTTTCGCTTCCCACAATGGACTATCACGGATCCAAAGGCCAAGACGGCTGTGCTCTCATACCTTGCTTGCACCGATGCTTGTGATTTCTTGTACGACCTCAGCAAGGAGCTGCTCACAGGTTAGATTACTGACTATGGACGGCTGACAATATCAGACTGATACTGTCTTACAGATCTCTCAAGCATAATCGAAGAAACGTTCTTCTCTGTGCGGCCAGAAGACTGCCTCATCCTGCGCTATTTCGCCAACGGTATGCAAGATATGACTAGATACTCCCACACAGCCTTGACGGTCGAAGCCACGGATGGCGAATCGTACGTTGTCGACATCAGTGGAGCTCAGCTCGGCCAGCATCGACCGGTCATCACACTCGACGAGTTCATGGACACGCACGCGCAAAAGGTCTCCGAAGTCCGCGCCCACGGCAAGACGGCAGCACTGGCCAAAGAGATACGCGAGGGCGCCAGGAACATTGGCCTCCTTCCGCAATTAGCACAGACCGGAACTCCTGGCTATCAGGATTACGGAGTCCACATGCTGCAACACCAGATCCACAAGCATTTCTTGGCTGCAGTAAAGGAGTGGGAGCTGGAAAACAAGATGAGCGTCCGGGAGCTTCTGAATCTCGACCAGAAGTGCTACAAATTGAGCTCAGAATCGCTGCTGCTCGAGACGGACTCGACATTCAAGGCGTTCATTGCTGAATGGGAGGCCAGCGGCCGCAAGGTCGAGTTGCGCGTGCAGCAGCCATCTGCACGCCCAGATTGGTCGGAGGAGCCACCGATTCTGGGCGAAATCTATCGGGGCTCGAATTCTAAAGCCTACAAGAGACTGCTGTCTGACCAGAGGGGCTGCGGAACTACCCTGAATGGTTGATACAACAAAGGAACTGGGATGTCGGAAGGCAGAGGATGACGAAGCGGGTCCAATCACGGATTCAGGGGCTGCGATGCCACGACGAGTAGGAGATGGCCAGTGTGCAACTAGTTCTCACTGCAAGTCTTCACTATGCTCCTGCGGATGTTGGACGACATTGAGCTTGAAGAACGGTACAAATTTTTGTCGGCCTTGATTGATCGAGCACACTAGTTGAGCCAGAAATCCATTGCACATCATAGCTTCGGCCTACTCTTCGCATCAACAAGCTCCAAAGCCCCATCCTTCAACTGATAATGCCGCCCACGATGCCACCCCGTCCACTGCGCAAGCGTCTCCTCCCCGCCCTCCCCTGGCGCCAACCCCGGCGTATTCCACCCCTCCCCCTCCACCCCAATGCCCGCCCCTGTCGCCACGGGCCGTGTATCCGCATCCCCATCACTAATCGCCAGTCCAGGCGACCCCTTCAAAGTAACAATAGGCCTCTGATCAAACCCACCCTTCTCCAACTCTTTCTGCGAAAGCACCGGCGTCACACACGCATCCGTGCCATCAAAAATCTTCTCCCATTCCGCGCGCGTTTTGGACTTAAAAATCTTGGTGTAGGCGTTCCGTTGGTCGCCCCAGGTTTGCGTGTCGAGGCGGTTCGCGGCCCAGCCGGTCGAAGGGTCGACGCCGAGGCCTTTCAGCAGCGCGGCGTAGAATTGCGGCTCCAGGGCTCCGACCGCCATGTATTGCCCATCCTTGGTCTCGTACGTATCGTAGTACGGCGCGCCTCCGTCAAGAGTATTCGTGCCTCTGGGGCCGTTCCACATGGGCGTCTTGGTGCTGAAGCGCGGCATGGAAGCCAGGTGCGCCGAGCCATCGACCATATTCGCCTCCACAACCTGTCCCAACCCCGTCTTCGAGTCCCGCTGCAGAAGAGCCATAACGATGCCCATAAACAGAACCGCGCCCCCGCCCGCAAAATCTCCAATAATATTCCCCGGAGCGTAAGGTTTCCCATTCTCCCTTCCCAACATCCCCAGCACGCCCGACACAGCAATATAATTGATATCATGCCCCGCCATATCTTTATACTTCCCATCACGGCGGAACCCCGTCATGCGCGCAACGATCAGTCGGGGGTTGATGCGCAGCAGGACTTTTTCCGGCGAGAGGCCCATTTTCTCCAGCACGCCGGGGCGGAACGGGTCGATGAGGACGTCGACATTGGGGATCAAGGATTTGATCAGCGCGATGCCTTGCGGGGATTTGGTATTGACGGTGATGGAGCTCTTGTGGCGGGTGAGCTGGTCGGTTGTGGGAGGCGGAGGGTTGGAGGTGTCGTAGGCTCGTGGGTGGGCGCGGTCGATGCGGAGGACGTTGGCGCCGTAGTCGGCGAGGAGCATGCCCGCGTACGGTCCTGGACCGCCATCAGCTTCTGCGAGAGCAATTGAATGATTACATGAGAGCTCGACTCACCTGGAGCCAGACCGGCGAACTCCAGGACACGAATGCCTTGCAACGGCGGTGCCTGTGTCATCTTGACTGCGAGCGCAGCGAGCAACGCGAGCAACGTGAGCAACGTGAGCAACGTGAGCAACGAGCAACGCGAATGTGAACAACTCAACCAAAGTGAGGAAGAAACACAACAGCAATAAAAGAACCAACAAAAATCTACCTTCGTCTCCCAATCCCAGGAAGTTCCTCCTACATATCCATCTGACACGCCAACGAGGTGTCGTGCGCAGGTCGAGAGGAGAGCTCTCGGGTGACGATAGCCTCGGTCGGGGTTGACCGGAAACGGAAGGAGATTTTTGCGGGGGAAGACAAGGTCCGGGCCGGTCGAGTGAATGCCATGCATGGGAGCGAACAGGTGCACGTGCCGAGCGTTCTTCTGAATACTCATTGCGAGTTGAAGAAATGGACACAAGTTTGAGGAAATTTTGATGGGTCTGGGGATCGCTTTGGTTTGATGGTGATGAAGGTCTGTGATTCTTGGTAGAGGCAAAGAACCTCTCTATTTCGGTTGCAAATCGTATTTCGAACTCATCTGCCCCCCTGCTCAGAAGGGCATCTTGACAGGGACAAGGATGCTAGAGATTGAGACCTTCCACAATGACCACTAGCAAGGGAGCAAGTCCGGGCCAAAGGAACTTACTTCGTCGATAGAATGTGCAGCGTTGACCTCCAAATCCCTTTCCTTCACTGAAAGCATTTCGACCGACAGGGAAAGCGGAGGAGAACATCTCACTCGAAAAATCTTGATGGTCGGCCGTCTATCTCATGTCTATGCTGTGCCACGCTGCCGCCACAGGACAAGCGCAAGGCTCAGAGTGGTATCTCTCGCATTCAACATTACCAGGACGCCGCTCCCAAACAAACATGCCGCAAGTCGTCCCTCCCAGAAAAGAAAACAGATGCTCCCTCGAGCCCCAATGCAGGTCTATAGCCATGGTTTTTCTGCCGTTTTGTTTTTCATGCCCTTTTTACCTTTTCTTAGAGTTGGCGGCCGCCGATGATCGTGTCGTGTGATAGCTCGCCCCAGTGCTGTCGTCATGACGCACAGGATGAGCGCGAAGAGGATGTGTGCCGGCTGGCCACGGAGTGAAGTTACCACTACCTGCTGCGCTGGCTAGACTGCCGCGTCGTGAGTCTTTCGCGTTAAGCAAGCTTGCCGACATGCGTTTGTCTCGCCAGACTCTGGTGTCAACAGGCTCCGGGCCTTCCCAGAATGGAGGATCATGAGCCCAGCCGTCGAACATAGAACTTTGCTAAAACACTGTGCCGTCGGAGAGGATCATTATGGGAGGCTCCTTGGTGTTTGGCCGCGAGACTTCCGCAATTTCTCGGCCGCCCTGTTGAGCTATTAGCACATCGTCAATCGAAGCGAGGGGAGTAGCTTACCTTCCAAGTCCCCGCCTCAAGCATTTGCGCCAAACTCAACTTGTTCTCGCCATTTAAGCCAAGGAGGGCATTGACCTCCGCGAGTAGTTCATCCAAGAAGCCCACGGTGAGTGCTCGCCATTCCACAATCACATCGTCGTCAGCTGTGAAGAGAGGGACCACTTCCACATTTGGTTGTCCTTGTCGTGTCGCATTCATCTGATACTGCTCCAATCCGCGCTTTGCATCCTCAGGCTTCAATGTCAACAGTCCTGTGTCGACCAGAAGACCACCGTTTCTATACTCCGGCAGACCAGTCATGAGCTCCACACCCACGAAATGGACGTGTGCCAGCTTTTGCATCGGAACCATCAAGGAGTATGTAAGCCATTGTGTGAGTTTGTGGAATGGAACGATGCTTTCCCACGGTTGTGTCGGGTGTGACGGCATTGACTGGCATGGCCACGCATCACCAAGAGGAACTCCGTCAATCTGTGTCCGAGTAGCAGGCCAGATGGCGACGAGTCCGTTCATCAATGTGTCCCAGAGAGTCGGCAGTGGAATGACAGGGACAGAAGTTGCGTGTGTCGTGGGATGAGCAAGGAGGTAGTCCAACATGTTGCCTGGTCGAGCCTCTGGACCGAAGATTTCTTGATTCAGCAGTGCATCACCTAATCGAATGAGTAGGCTGGTTCGGCCTTCGAGGCCATCAATAGGATTCTCCGGAGTGACCTGCAGACCTTTGCCCATCTTCTCCGTCGTGAGCTTCTTGAGTCCTTCGCTGTCGACCTGAAATGGCTGATCGGGGTTGCTTGAAAAAAGACCTGTCTTAAACATCTCCAAGCTTGCAACCGCCAGGCCCTCACTCCGTCTAAAGACCTTGCCGCTCTCTTTCGACTTGTACTGCCATTTGGTGCCAGCGCCGGCGTCCAGAAGCACCGATACCAGAAAGAGATCAATCAACCGCCGAGTTCGTTCCTGATTGTCCACGGAGCTGGGCCAGGTCTGCATGAGCTGATCGACTCGTGGCCGACCACCGACTTCGAAGTGTTGCCATCGTCCATGAGGGGGGATCTTGTGGTAGTCCGGGTCAAAGTCTCGCTGCAACGCCCAGTCAGTCTTGAACCACACGCATTAGCAATATTTGCCCAACTCACCTTGATAATGCTGACAACATATCCTGCAGTGTCTTTGAACTTGGACATGTCAACATCGAAATGGCGGAGCTGGTTCCGCTTTGCCTTCTCCAGCACGAGCTTGCTCCTCTCGCGAACGGCATAGATGCTGCGCAAATAGCCGGCCGGATCGGTGTTTGGATCGGGAGCTCTAGGGAGCTGCATGTCGGACATACTTGTGGCGGGCGTGGGATTGTTGGTGTTGGAGCGCTTGAGGCCGAGAGGAGAAGACTTGGAGGTCGAATGGCCGTTGGTGTTGAGGGAAGAGTCGCCGTTGGGTGTGAGTTTGGACTTCCTCGAGAACAAGCCCATGTCTGGCCGAGTAGGGCGGCTACCCGTTATCGGGCGGCCAGCGAGTTGGTTGGCTCGTTGTCGAGCAGCTGTCGCAGCTCGCCGCGGGGTCGGGCCAACTCTGTAAACGCCGTTGTGAAGTGCAGGTTGTCTTCGTGTTCTTCTTCAACGACAGCTCGTGCAAGTAGAACTGCTCATGTGCATTATGACAAGACTCGGAATGGTATTGACTGGATTGCTGTCGGAGATTGAAGACTGCGGATCGGTTGAAGCACGTGGGAGTTGTCGCGGTTGAGGAAGGAGCGGAATTTGGCAGTCGGCGCGTCAACAGAACTCGCTCGTCTTTTGATGCGCTTCCGGCTGCAGGCGCGCGGCCGCACGTGGGCGACTGCCGCAATCAATATAAGAGAATACAACCACACAGTCGAGGCTCGCGGTTTCCTCTCCTACAGCGCACGGTGGCTCCGCGGACGGTTCTGCTTGCAGGGATTCGAGTAGGGGTCGTTCGCGATGCAAGGGCACGCGAAACCTTGAGCTTGTTTGCCGGCGATATCAACAAAGTGAGAACAACAGTTCACCAGGAAGGCGCCATCTCATGGTTTTGAATATTGCTCTATTCTTTCGCGCGCGAAGAGGAGTACACGGCCTCCGAAAAATGCGACACAGACCCACAGCGCATCATGCTCCATCTGTTGGAGACACTCCGGTCCAACATACAACCTTCCTCCTGACAAAGCATCGCCCACTGCATTTCGATCTGCCCCCTGACTCGCTTCCAGCATCCTTCATCCTCCCGCAAAAGTCCACTTCCACCGCCGTGGTTCGCGTACGAGGATACTTTCACATGCAGAAGTACCCTACGCTTCCTCCGCGCCGCCGTCCACCCGTTCTCTTATCCCTCCCGGACTTCTGCCTCTTTCGTGATGAAACGCCTTGTCGTGCACGAGCGGCGAGCGCTCGTGCATCTTCAATCCGCTTTCTGCCGCTTTCGAGATCCTTCGTTGAATGATGCCCCGCAGTCTCCTGGTTCTTCCACCCTTGTCCGCGCCGGTTCTGCCGTACCGGTAGCTGGAGTTGGAGACAAGACCGTCGTCGGGGCTGTGCGGTTCGGGTGTTTCTGCCGTTAGTCGCAAAAATCGGGTCGCGGGCACGGGATGCATTTCATCAGGACATGAAAAAATAGTGAGAAGTCGTCGCTGCGTTGCAATGCCCCAATTAGAAACATCTCCAAATTATTCAGGTTCAATATCTGTTAACACGGAGCGATTGTAAGCTAGCTCGACCTCGGAGAAATCAATCTCTTCGTCGAGGCTCATCGAGAGCGAGGTAGCGCCTAGAACAGAGTACAGGGCTTTTTCGAGTGATTTGGCGCCTCTGTCGGTACAAGTCCGAAAAACTGGCTATTACGAGGCTGAGTCTTCTCAGACGAGTGCATGTCCCTCCTTCGCTCAAACCACATGATGAGTTCGCAAATTGAGAGTCCAGGGTTGAATCAACATCATCCTCCTGACGACCAGAGCAGGCGGTACCAAGGGTATGTCCTGCGCCTGTCGATGCCTACTCTGCAGCCGACATTCGCGATTCTTTTCTCTGGCAGATTGTGACTGCACAGAAGCTGATTCGATGACGGTGAAGACGCCTCAGAGCCAGGGAGGCCTGTCCGTTCTGCAGCCTTTCGTCTCAATTGTTGGCATAGTTGAGTGTATTTCCCACTGATATGAAGCTATCCAAGGCATAGAGTCGCTCATGGCTAGTGATTAACTACGTGGTATTTCATCTCGAAATCTGCAATGCACCACTAAAGCACGACATAACGCCATGCTACGAGTGCTCGCCGCGCCTTCAACTGGAGGATCCAGACGGAGATATGAGATTCCTTGGTATTGTAAAAGGAAGACAGGACGTCCAGATGAAGCTCAGAAGCCGCAAATTCTATCCGTGCACAGACCTCCAAGCAGCACGTGACTCTTTACCACGACGCTTGCCGCGATTGGCCGAAGACCTCGTCCGCCTCGGTAATACGTTATATCCAGACATCATCACTTCTCCCTCTATCGCGCGCTTCACACTCGTCCAGAGCACCACAGACGCACCATGCTGGCCCAGAGAGTCGCTCAGCAGTCGCTGCGGCGGTGTACGTACTGTCGAGGACCTTTTGCACAAGAAGAAGCATCGCTGACATCCCTCACAGTAGCCGCCCAGCCCACCAATGCCTACCGATTCGCAGCGCCGGCCGCAGTCGCCATGGGAGTCTTCAATAATGGCAGCATCCAGAGAAGGTCACTACAACCCGGTCCCTTCGATCTCGATACGTACTCACCGTCTCGATAGACTAGTCGCCGCGCAAACCGTCTCGGAGGAGTCCGCCCGCAACCAAATCCTCGGTACGAAAACACCATCTCAAAGCCAGTAAAGAGAAGGAAAGACAGTCTAACACGATGTGATGAAACAGCGAACCAGCGCCTCAACCGCCCCGTCTCGCCGCATCTCGCGATCTACCGCCCTCAGATCACCTGGTACCTGTCCGCCCTGAACCGCATCACGGGCTGCGCAGTCAGCGGCATCTTCTACCTCTATGGCGCTTTGTACCTGGTCGCTCCGATGCTCGGATGGCACGTTGAGTCAGCCGTTATTGCTGCTTCGTTCGCTTCGTGGCCTGTCATTGCCCAGATCTTGACGAAGGTTACGTTGGCTTTGCCTTTCACTTTCCACAGCTTGAACGGTATCAGGCATTTGGTTTGGGATACTGCTAGCATGGTAAGATTTGGCTGTGGAAGAGGTGTAGCGGATGTTGAGCTGATTCGGGATACAGATCACGAACAAGAAGGTTGCGCAGAGTGGATGGGTAAGCTGGGCAAGTTACCTGGAATTGGGACAGTTTGCTAACAGTGCTGTAGTTCGTGGTGGGTGCCAGTGTGGTCAGCGCGCTTGCCCTCGCGTTCATCTAGAGAGCAACCAGAATCTTGATACATTAACAGCATTATCTTTCGGTTGTATAGACATCACAATATCACGGTTCCAAGTTGTTCAGCTTTCGTTCAGCTCAATTAACATCCATTGGACTTCTCAGACACGGCCTGGCGTCCAGGAGAGCGTCTCACTTTTCTGCTGACATGTCGAGATTGACATTTCTGAACTCTGCAGAACATGAAGAGAAACCCACGTCCCATTCCACCCGCCCGACAAACTCTACGCATAGCAAGGAAGACCGACCGAGCCATTGGAAATGGAACATAGTCTCCTCCAGACATCTTCAACCAGTCGACTTCACCAGGATTTCTTACCGAGACGACCAACCCCCTCGATCTTCACAAGCAAGACGCACAGACGACAAACCGAGGGCTTGGCCGAAGCAACCGATGGAACTAGTGCTTCACACTGAGACCGCCGCCATCTTCCAACACCGGATACGATGTTCATATGAAAATGGCGTGGAGCGCAGCAAGCGAAACCCAACACCTCGGCTGCGGGTCAGAACGATCTTCTCAGGCATTGAGAATTTGGGGACTGGAGGGAGCTACAGTGCGTTGAATAGATTGAAGCTGGTAGCTAAGCTAAGGCGAACCTGCTGTACAATCCGCGAGAACCGGATTGAATGATACGATACATTTAGTAACGGTCACGTCCCTTTTTCTTGTGAGCCTGCCTTGGTTGTGCCCGCACTGCCCTTTCCATTCCACTGTAGTGAGGCTGAGAAATCATCTTCGCGTACATGGACAGCTCTGCTTTCTGCGCGGAGTTCCAAGAACGAAGGGAAAGAGAAGAGTCGAAGAAGTTGCTTCCGTCAATGGGAAGTCCTCATCGTGAAGCGCGGCACCGCTGCTCTTCCCTTCCCTAATGCGTGATCAACTACACGTACCTACACGGTCCACCTCAACATCACAATCGCCATCCTAAATCCACCTACCTTACATCCCAACGAATCTACGAGATCAGCTCAACCTACGATCAACCTTACGCCAATCCTAGCAAACGTCAGATTCCTAAATCTCAACCCCAACTCACCAACCATCCAATCTCTCCGACCCGATATCTCATCCACACACGCATCACACATCGAATCGCATTCCGTCATATGAACCTCACCCACATCCTACCACCAAAGGATCCGCCGCGACTCGTACGCCTGCCCGGGCCCGACGCAGGAGGGAGGGTTGACGAAGGAGGGTTTCACACAGGAGAGGAAGACGAGCCCAACGCAGAATCGCTACAGGAGGGAAATAAACAGCGGAATAGATTGATCGATTTGCTGATCTACTCGTGCGTGGCGCTGGTGGCGGATGTGTTGGTGTTGTATTTGATTTGGGAGTGGTGGATGCTTTGGTGAGGTGAAAGAGAGCCAAGAAGGGATAAAAGGGATGGGAGAATGGGAAAGGAATGGGTAGACATGAGGGTGAGGGAAGGGAATGAGAGGGAGGAAATGGGAGAGTGAGAGGGATGGAAATGAATGAGATTACAGAGACGATGTCGGACAGTGCGCAGAAACTTTTGATCACGGCGCTCTCCCTGGAAATTTCGTACAGCGTCCCAACCAGCACCAAGCGAAGGACAGGGAGGAGGAGGAAGTGAAGTGAAGTACAGCCTTCTCACGTGCGTAGCAACAGCAGGGGGGACAAGCTAGTAATGAAGCGAATTTGTTTCGCTCGGAGCCTATTCCCGCGGCGGCGGTAGGATGATGTCTACCGAACCACACGAAAGAGCCGGAGGAGCCACTCAGGCGGATACCTCTACTGCAGCAAAGCGATAAGGTGGTGTTCTGCGCTCGGAATAGAAATTCTCATGTCATGGACCGAGACGTTCTGTAGGAAGACATACGGGTGAGTCCGTTGAGGAGCCATGTGTAGCCATGTGTAAGGACATCGAGCGCGAGAGAGTGTTGCATCGAAAAGTGCCGCGGCGTGAAGGGTTTACAGCAGGAGGTAATAGGATGTCAGAAGTTGGTAGGTGGATCGAATCTGCATGCTGTCACGATGGCGTCTTTTGGAGGCAGACGGCACCGAGGATGCGGTACTTGTTAGCTCTCTGCACAGCGCCGCTTTGCAGTCTCAGTTCGGGCGTGTGAAGCGAGTCGAGCAGGTGCAGTGCTTGAACCTGAAGCAGATGATGTACCTTTCTCATGTTTCAGCTGTCCATCAAGAATAGCAACGACACTTTCCTTCTTGGTGGGCGGGTTTTCAGTCCTAGATAGGCGAAGCGTCGTAGGGATTGAAGCCCAAGATGATGGTCTGCGAGTGTGTGCGATTGGTGTCGAGCGGGAGAGATGACATCTGAAGTCTCCACAGCAAGGCACGAGGACTGTGGAGGTGTCGCGGGTTCCCTGCACGACTTGGCGAAGCTGCTGGACAGCTGAAGTGCTTTTGTACATCGGCCGAACTTCGTAGGTTGGCGCTACTGCTTGATGTTAGTCCTATCACTGCTCGAAATATCTCTCAGCCGGGAGCAGAATCGTATCAAGACGTGGTCGTTTGTATCGATGCCTTTACTCGCTGAAGCCGGACTGGTGAGAAAGTCGATCTCGGGTTGAAGTCCCGAAACGCCAGCGGCGTCGGCTCCGTGTCCTACTCGCCTTGCGGCGGCATCGTTGCTGTTGGCAAAGCCGAAGTGGCACGAAGCTCGAGGTGTAAGCCGCGTGGCAGATGGAATTTGCATGTGCGACAGGTGCGTGTGATGCTCGAGGCTGGCCTGATGAGGCACCAGACCGCGACCCTGCTTTGTCGGTATGGTATTGGAGCGGTCTAGTCCTTCTGCTTTGCAATTTTCTTGGCAGCAAATACAGCTGATCATGCGAATGAGCAGCAAGATGGACACGAAATCAGCATCTCCTGCTTTGCTATGCTCGGGCTAGGTCAGGCTGGCCGTAGCCAGACGCCGGATGGCGTGTGTCGTTGACAAAGCTTGAAAAGCTTGCGCTTGGGCCTCCGGGAGTAGGACGTACTGTCGATCGGCTTCTGGCTCACTGGTCGGCTTAGTAGATTGGGTGAGGAAGGCGGCGTCACTCTGGTCGTAGCCTTGTAGGTACCGCATGTCACAGCTGCAGGTGACTGGACAGGAGCGAGTGAGGAAACAGCAGCGTGTTGTTCCTTGGACGAAGCTCGAAGCGGAAGCACCTGCGGGCTCATGCAGTGAAGCGGGCGCTGGGAGGAAGCTATTTGCTCATGCTGCAGGGATGAGCGAGCGAAGGAGCAGCAGAGAAGAGTTGATGCATGTCTCCAAAAAGAGGCGTGACTGAGGCGTTGAAAGAACCGGTGCGAAGTGCGGCGGAGCGGAGTCGTTGCGAGTGTTGGCGGTGGTGAGAGGAGACGGCGGTAGTGGAATTGCTCATTGTTCGCAGCAAGACACATCAAGTCAGCAGTGTGAGAAAAACGAATAGTGAATGCGGTCCAATGAGCTGCAGGCAAGCAATGTACGACAGCGTAATAGTTGGCAACTTATCCCATGACCTTCTCAGCGGGTATATAAGTAGAAATAGACAAAAGCTTCAATGGAGCGAGGCGCACGTGGCCGGCGGCATCTCAACGACAGCCGCAGCGGCCGTCGCTCCTCAACTGTCCGGGTGCAGATTTTGACTGGCGGAGAGGAGTGGTATGGCGAGATGTGCAGCTGTCTTGTTGGTCTTGGCGGGAAAGGGACATTGTCGAGGAATAGAATAGGGGATGCAAGCGGGCGGCGTGGTGGGAGACGCGCGGAGCGGTGGTGAGGTAAGCGCAGGTGACCAGCTGATGTTTTTTCGCTCTTTCCATTTGCTGGAGCTGTGCTGTATTACGGAGGTATTATTTGCGACCCTCTCTTTCTGCTGCCGCTCCCGTTGCTGCTGAAGGCTAAGTGGGCGCTTCGTCTCTTCTCGTCTGCCCGTTCCCCACCGCGTCAAATCACCTGAAATTGGCTCTCTGAGATTCAGCGCGGCACGTGAGAGCCGCCGCCCGTCACTCTGTCGCTCTGTCGCTGTTGCTGCCGTCGACTACTGCCTCCTACCGCTGCTTCCTGCACGCTGCACCATTGCACGCTTCTGCCTTCGTCTTCCTCACCCCGACGGCCCTTTTCATCGCTAGCGCCCATTGTTCGCGGCCGCAGCCCATCTGGAGAACATTGAAGCGTTTTGTGTGTCCACTGCAGACAGCGTCATTGCGGCAGCCGAGCACCTCCCTCGTGACTCCGTAACGGCCCAATCCAATCGCCTGCCGGAAGAGGGGCATCACGCATCCTGACCTCTGCTCTTTGCGTGCACCAGACACCCTCAACTACCACCACCTCACACTCACACACTACTCAACCATCTTCTCGCCCTCATCACCGCTTCCTGCCTCTTTGAGCCGTCTTGCGTGCCCAGCCCATCCACCAGCACCTCACCCACCGCAAGCCGCCCGCCGTCGCCAGCATTCACTGCTGCTCGCTCAAGCCAAGCACAGACTTCTGCCCGCCGCTTCCTCCTCGTGACCTGGCTCTCGACATCACCTGCTCTCGACTGCGAAAAGCTCCACACCACACCTACGACCTTCTTCACCACCACCTTTGACCACTCGACTCACCACCGCCACCCCTCTCGCCGTCGTCGCGCCATTACCGCATCGCCGCTCTCACCCACCGCACCCACCGCACCTACCGCCCACCACGGACCTCATCTGCGACCACCCCAAGTCACCGCACCAGCTCCTCAACCGCAGCCCGCCCTACTCGCGATAGCAACCGCTCGACGTTGCGCGCGCGAGTATCTCCTACCTACCACCGCCCCCAAAGCATGTCACAAAATCGGCCGTCGGCGTTCCAAGGATTAAGAATGGGTGGTACGCTCCTCCGCTCCACGTGATACCCGCCGCTGAGGCATTGAGCTGACCGCGCCTGCAGAGGTTATTCGTGAGAAGGTCCAGGATGGCCTGACAGGCGAGACCAAAGAAATGCAATACACGCAGTGCAAGATTGTGGGCAACGGCAGCTTCGGTGTAGTCTTCCAGACCAAGCTCTCGCCCTCGGGCGAGGATGCAGCCATCAAGCGGGTCCTACAGGACAAGCGCTTCAAGGTATGCCTCAGATCACTTTCGAAGACGATTGCGCGCCACTGACATTCCCTCTCCCCAGAACCGAGAACTCCAGATCATGCGCATCGTCCGCCATCCCAATATCGTCGAACTCAAGGCGTTCTACTACTCCAACGGTGACAGGGTCCGAGACCTCGATAACAAAATGGGGGTGCAAACAGCTCTGATTCAGGCGCAGAAAGATGAGGTCTACCTGAACCTCGTGCTCGAATTCGTCCCCGAGACCGTCTACCGCGCTTCGCGACACTTCAACAAGCTCAAGACCACCATGCCTATCCTCGAGGTCAAGCTGTACATCTACCAGCTCTTCCGCTCCCTCGCCTACATCCACTCCCAGGGCATCTGTCACCGAGACATCAAACCTCAAAACTTGCTCCTGGACCCGCAGTCTGGCATCCTGAAGCTTTGTGACTTTGGCAGCGCAAAGATCTTGGTCGAGAATGAGCCCAACGTCTCGTACATCTGCTCCAGATACTACCGCGCTCCAGAGCTCATCTTTGGTGCTACCAATTACACCACCAAGATCGGTATGTCCTTCCCTTTCTGAAGTCGGCCTGCTGATCACGCCTAATTTCCGCAAACCTCCGAGAACATGTGTTAACAGTCCGTCGCAGATGTGTGGTCCACCGGCTGCGTCATGGCGGAGCTGATGCTCGGCCAGCCGCTATTCCCAGGAGAGTCGGGCATTGACCAGCTTGTGGAGATTATCAAAGTTCTTGGCACGCCGACTCGCGACCAGATCCGGACTATGAATCCGAATTACATGGAGCACAAGTTCCCTCAGATCAAGCCTCACCCGTTCAGCAAGGTATGTAACGTCCTCAAAAGCACCACTCGCAACAACGCGAGCTCATCGACACTCGCACAGGTGTTTAGAAAGGCCGACCCGAATGCGATCGACTTGATCTCGCGTCTCCTCGAGTACACGCCGACGCAGCGCCTGTCGGCAGTTGATGCCATGGTGCACCCATTCTTCGACGAGCTCCGAGACGCCAGCACGAAATTGCCGGATTCGCGTCATACCAATGGAGGCAGCAAGGAACTGCCAAACCTGTTTGATTTCTCTCATCATGGTGAGTCTTCGGCCTCGAATGGGTCGTTTCAAGTCGGTTTCACGCTGACATGTTCTTTGCAGAATTGTCGATTGCACCACATCTCAACCACCAACTCGTGCCAGCCCACATGAAGCCGGTCCTCGCCGGCAAGGGACTCGACATCGACAACTTGACGCCGCTGACCAAGGATCAAATGATTGCTCGTCTGGATTGAGAAACCCGGCTCGGACAACAGCCAACCTCTCTCTCCGTCTTGCTCGTTGCATTGAGCAGTGAGCTCTCAGTAATGATGTCACGCAGCGATGCATTGTCATAGGGCGTTCGCGGGCCTGGAGTCTTCGGCGCCCGGTTTGGATCGACGGGAAATACCATACACTTCACGGTGTGCTGCTCCTCTTTTTCCACACATTGAGTTGCGGACGTGCATTTGGTCCGAATGAAAGAAATTTGGCCCGGGACGTCCTGGTTTGACCGGGGTGAGCTCGCTCTCAGCAAGTAGATGTTTTTCTTCGAAATTCACGATCGGGAAACGGCATGAATGCGGAGGAAGGGAGGGCAGGGAGGGAGAGAATTTGAGGAGGGAAGGAACGGAGGAGAGAGCTTGGCTAGCATCTTGATTGGGAGGGCGAGCTCAGCTGGTGCTGCTCTTCGTGCGTGCTTCCTCGTTTTCTTCTCCTCTCCACTCGCTCTGCCTTTTCTGCCCCGGCAAGAGTATCATCGATTCATTCGATCGGCGCGTGGATCACTCGGGGCCTGGCTCATCAGGGAAAGAAAGCAAAGTGTGACAAGAAAGTTGTTTTTCAAAAAATGGCCTTTTTCTGAACTTGCTGTACCTTTTCTGTTTTCTGCTTCTTGAGTCACTCGTAACGCACGTATCTTTCAATGACTGGGAAAGACTTGAGGACTCTTGATGCTCTCTTGTGAACGTTGACGATTTTTCATGTCTTGCCAACTTTACGTCGCAGCTTCTTTTCTGCGCTTCTCTTCTCTTCTTCTATCAGACACATTTCTTTATCGTACATTCTCATCCAGCTCACCTTAGCCATACTTCACTTCCAAGCTAAGCCACAGCACCCACCTCCTCCCCCGGCAGCTGTGCCTCTACCGTCTCCTTCCCTCTCACTCTCGCCCCACCCCCATTCCTCTTCACATACGCCAACAACGCCAACGCCCCCGCAGGCGTAACGCCCTCCACGCGCCTCGCCTGCCCCACACTCTCCGGGCGCGTCTCCTGGAGAACCTTTTTCTCTTCAAACGACAAGCCGTGGATGGATTGGAAATTCAGGTCGTGGGGTAAAAGCAGGGATTCGTCTTTGGCGAAAGAGGCGGCGGCGGCGGTTTGTTGGGTGATGTAGGGGGCGTAGAGGGCTTCGATTTCTATGCGGCGGAGGATTTTTTCGGGGTAGTTGGAGAGGAGGGAGGGGGGAAGGAGAGGGGAGAGGGAGGAGAGGGAGATGGTGGGATGGGAGAGGAGGTCGAAGGCTGTGCGGAGGCGGGTGTCGGAGCGGACGGGGAGGGAGTGGGAATTACAGGTCTGGGAGCTGAAGGCGTGGGATTGCAGGGTGGAGCGGAGAGTGTCGAGGTCGGATTTGGTGGTGGTGTAGGAGCTCCAGCGGGAAGGGGAGATGAGATTGTGGTTGTTGTTGCCGCCGCTGGGGTGGGTTTTGGCTTTGGCGGTGAGGCGCAGGTCAGCGTTGTCGGCGCGCGCGGACATGCGGAATTCGCTGCGGGAGGTGAAGACACGGTAGGGTTCGCTGACGCCTTTGGTGATGAGGTCGTCGATCATGATGCCGATGTAGCCGTCGGCGCGGGAGAGGGTGAAAGGCTCAGAGTCCGGGTGGGCAGCGGAGAGGCCGGCGTTGATGCCTGCGATGATCCCTTGTGCGGCGGCTTCTTCGTAGCCTGTCGTGCCGTTGATCTGGCCGGCGAGGAAGAGGCCGCTAATGGCTTTGGTTTCCAGCGTGCTGCGCAGACTCCGGGGGTCGACGTAGTCGTATTCAACTCCGTAGCCTGGTTGGATCATTTTGACGTTCTCGAGGCCGACGACTTGTTTGAGCATTGCTTCTTGCGCTTCGGCCGGAACCGTCATGCTGACGCCGTTGGGGTAAATGATGTCGTTGTCGAAACCTTCGGGTTCGAGCCAGATGAGATGGCGGTCTTTCGAGGTGAAGCGAATCACTTTGCTTTCGAGCGAGGGACAGTAGCGGGGCCCCTTGACGGTTTCGCGGATGTGGATGCTTTTGTCGAGGTTTTGGCGGATTATGTCGTGTGCGGCGGGGTTGGTGTAGGTGCTCCAGCAGTTCAATTGTTCTTGGACTGTGACTTTGTCGTTGAGGAAGGAGAAGGGTACCGGGGGTTCGTCGCCAGGTTGAACTTCTAGTTTGGAGAAGTCGATTGACTTCTTGTCGAGTCGTGGTGGAGTGCCTGTCTTGAGTCTTCCTAGCTTGAATCCTGCCTCTTTCAATGACTTCGAAAGACCAGTCGTTGCCGCCTCTCCCATTCTTCCAGATGGGAAGACATCCAGTCCAATGTGTATCTCACCACCAAGAAACGTGCCTGTTGTGATAACGACCTTCTTGGTGTCAATGATCTCTCCCGATTCCAGCCTGACTCCGGTAATCGTTCCATGTCGACCTTCTGTTGCAGCCTCCGGCGATCGATCGATGAGTACATCCGCAACCTTGCCCTCCTTCACCTCCAGTCCAGGATATGTCATCATCTCTTCTCGCATGTGTTTCTTGTACAGCGCTCGATCAATCTGCGCTCTCGGTCCCCAGACCGCAGGTCCCTTCTTCTTGTTCAGCACCCTGAATTGTACACCCGCTTTATCTGTTATCCTTCCCACCACGCCGTCCAGCGCATCAATCTCCCGCATCATCGTCCCTTTGCCAATTCCTCCAAAGGACGGATTGCAACTGCATACTCCCAGGTTTTCGTACGAGGGCGTTACGAGGGTCGTACGTGCACCGGCTCGCGCGGCGGCTGCTGAGGCCTCGCATCCTGCGTGACCACCACCGATGACTATTACGTCCGCTGAAGGCCTGAAAAGATGTTAGAAGAGTGCATGCCAGTGAATCCGAGGCGCATACCTTGATGGGAGGTCGGTGACTGTGGCGAGCCCGCGTCTGAACGCCGCCGCCGACCTGACACGAGGCGCATGGCCCCAGAGCATGCGCGCTCGAGCAGAGAAGACTAGAACTGTCATCTTTGCAGGTTAGGAGTACAGAGAAGCAATCGCGAGAAGGTGCTCGCCATCATGGTGAAGTTATGCGCTCGGACTCGGGTCCGGAGGTCTGTCCTGGCCAAACTTTATGGCCACGACAGTTGGGCCTGCATATCGCGCGGCCTATCTTTGCATGACCTACCAGATAAACACGTAGAGACATTCAGTTGTGCCTAAGAAGGCCCCCAGGAGTATTACTTGTTGATCTGGCGTCCGGCGCGAGTGCCTTAATCCATTGAACAACGAAGCCAGCCACACCGAATTTTGGCTTTGACCTCGGGACCCGCCTTCCTGTGGCGTCGGCGCTGCCCTTTCTGATAAAAGCTGTCAACTGCGATTGTCGCGTGCCCGGCGCTCAGCAGATCCCAGAAGTCCATTTCTACAGCATACATGGACTCGAGATTGCGCGATGAGAATGCGGCAGGGCCATGAACATGCTGTTGCGACTCGGAGTCTTGCTCTGGTGGGTCCACGGCGCTATCGGCAATACTCAGTCGAGTACGACTGCTAGCAATGGAGCGGGAAATACGACCGCTGCTCCTACCACGACCACGACCACAACCACAACCACACAAACGGTCCCAATTACAGCCTCATCTACGTTCTCAGATACTGCCGGGCTCTCCGCCAAATCCGGGAATGCGACTTGTCCGAGCCGGACCGTGAACTACATCACCCACACTCTTCCGCGGCAGTGCCTCAGGACTGATCGCGTGCCTCACAATACCACCCAGAATGCTTCAACAAATACCACAGAAACGGCTTCTACGCAGCTGGAGACCTCAACCGGCGCGGAATCAACAGATACCACCCCGGTGGTCCCATCCACTCCAGCTCCTGTGACCGAGATCTCCGAATCAGATACATTACCAAGGAATACAACTACCAGCACCACCACTTCAACCGTCACATACTCCATTGAGAGTACGAGTACGGTAGAAGCTGCTCTGGAGCCTTCCGTAGTTGTTGAAGAAGTAGATTCGCCTCTCGACAATGCAAATTTCCTGTCCTTTGAGGAATGGAAAAAGCAAAACTTGGCCAAGACAGGTCAGTCGCCGGACGATGTTGGCAATGGCCAGCCTGTCAATCCAAATCGCCCTCGGCCAGGCATCAATAATGCTTTGGATTCGTTGGGAGAGGAGAGCGAAATCAATCTCGACTTCTCCGGATTTGGAGGAGCAGCGCAAGCTCCAGTACCGGACGGTCCGGATAGTCATTCGTCTCTGCCGGCGAGTAGTAGCGATAGACCATCAGGGAGTACTCACAGCCGCTCCAAGGATGCCGGAAAGACTTGCAAAGAACGCACAAACTATGCCTCGTTTGACTGCTCAGCTACAGTCCTGAAATCAAACAAGGAGTGCAAGTCAGCTTCCTCTGTGCTGGTTGAGAATAAGGACAACTACATGCTGAACAAGTGTTCCGCGGACAACAAGTTCTTCATCGTGGAACTCTGCGACGATATCCAGATCGATACGATTGTGTTGGCGAACTATGAGTTCTTCAGCTCTAGCTTTCGTCATTTCCGGGTGTCGGTTTCTGATCGCTATCCCGTCAAGATGGAGAAATGGAAAGAGCTAGGCACGTTTGAAGCAATGAATGTCCGCGATATCCAAGCGTTCTTGGTTGAGAACCCTCTCATCTGGGCAAAGTACTTACGCATCGAGTTCCTAACACACTACGGAACTGAGTACTACTGTCCCGTTAGTCTGCTTCGAGTCCATGGTACGACCATGATAGAAGACTATCGGCACGCTGAGGACCTTGCGAGAGGCGAACATGAGGAAGAAGCCACATTGGAAGCGGAGGCCTTGGCTACACCGGCGGTAGTGCAAGAACCCGCGGAGATTGGTGAGCGGACACCGGAAGCTGGTCCAACTGAGAAGGAAACTGTGACCGGTGCTTCAGAGGATGCAAATGCCACCGACGCCACACCTCCAGATACGCGAGACACCAACTCTGCAGACGGCGAAGCATCACAGAACTTGACCGGGTTGACGTTTGACGGCTCCGCATCACCAATGCAGGTCGGAGCATACGAGCCATCAAACCTTAACATGACATGTGAAAGCTCAAGTGTCTCCTCTGACGTTCATGCTGCTACTGCAGCGTCAAGCGAGAGCGATGGCTTCATGCGCGAAGGGCCAGAACTCAGCAGCAGCACGTGCAGCACGTCGGCACAGGATACTGCCTCAACAGACAGCAGTTCGGCGATTCCTACCGAGTCAAGTACGTCAGCATCTACTGCTGGCACGACAGGTGCAAGTACGTCTAGCCAAGATCACGCCTCACGAGATTCTCAGGCTACCGCCAGTACTACTTCCGTGGGCGCAGAGAACAGCACATCTTTGGTGACGGTGACATCTACTCTGGACAGTGCAAACTCGACAAATGTACCCACACCAACGACCAACACCACGCGTCCAGCTGCATCTTCTTCAGTGGGCTCGCAACCCCCGCAGCCTTCTACACAAGAATCATTCTTCAAGTCGTTCGCCAAGCGATTGACGCAGCTCGAGAGCAATAGCACCCTGAGTCTGCAGTATATTGAAGAGCAATCACGGATCTTGCGAGACGCCTTTGGCAAAGTTGATAAGCGACAGCTCTTGACTACTTCCACTTTCTTGTCGCAACTCAATGAGACTGTCATGTCAGAGTTGCATGGCTTTCGGCAAGCGTACGACCAGCTGTGGCAGAGCACTGTCATCGAGCTGGAGGGACAGAGAGAGGCATACCAACGCGAGATGCTAGCTCTCAGTTCGAGACTTACGCTTGTCGCCGATGAATTGGTCTGGCAGAAGCGTCTCGGCATCGTGCAGTCAACTTTGCTCCTCCTGTGTTTAGCACTCGTGCTGTTCGGCCGAGGCAGCAACGGCTACATGGAAATGCCCTTGATGCAGCACATGATGAACCGCTCAACGGCCGCTCTCCGAGCCGGCTGGGAGTCTCCGCCTAACAGCCCTTCTCCCGACAGCAGGAGCCCCGTCAGTATCTTCAGAAGAAAGCTCTGGCGCTCCAAAACCGAGCCTACTGGCGAGGTGAGCACTTTGACAGACTCGGAAGTGAGTCGACCGCAGAGCAAGGAGGGGCCGGAGGTTCTGGTTCAGCCTCCTTCTCCGGCTTCGAGGGGCCCGCAGAGTGATTATGATGAGGAGCATGAGGAGGATAGCTCTCCGAATGGGGTTGGTAAGGCGCCGATGCATCTTCAGAGCTCGTCGAAGAAGAGTCGGAAGAAGCATAAGAAGCTGCCGAGTTGGCCTAGGGAGAGTGGGGTGGGGTTGAAGGAGAAGGAGAGGCCGAAGAGTCCGCTTGCTTTGTAGATGATACCCAAATTTAATGAGTGTTTTTGGTTCTCTGAATCTTTTCGATTGCACAGTCGCCGCTCTCATGTAGACTTCAAAGAACCGTATGGCTGACCAAGTAGATTCTCGTGAATGTTCAACAAGGAAAAGGCATGTGAGTGTGATCAGAGGCCAGCATTCAAGAACTTCAATTTCAATTCCGCTTTCATCATGACAGTATTCCTATCACTACACTCCATTCCCGTGAACGCCAAAAGACTCCAGCCATCTCAAACCGCAAAGCATGGGCTTAATCTCCACTCGCACAACCCCTGCACCCACAACTAAAGCACTGGAACTCCTCGTCCTGCATCTGCGACTTGGGTACGCGGCACTTGCACGTGGCGTTGAAATTTGTCTCTTTGGTTTGGATGCAGCGGAGGCAGCAGAGCTACACCGCGTTAAAAAAAAAAGGGAGATGTTAGCGAGTGGGCGGCTTCGGGAGGGGTGGATCTTGAGAGAGGAGGGAGGGGGTGGAATCTTGGGGTGGTTTTTGGGGAAGGGGCAATTACCTTCTCGTACCCCTGCTTTTTCCACTTGGCGATGAGGTTGGCGTCGGCATAGTTGTTTTTCAGCAGCCAGTCGTAGAGTTTTTTGCTGATGGCTTCTTTTTCGTAGTACAGGTCGTAGATGTAGCGGGAGCCTGTAATACCAAACAAGCCTACGTCAGTGTTTGATTCTTGGAGCATTCGCTCGAATTTTCGGAGGAGTGAGTGAGGTCAAGGAGAACGATAGCCTCACCTTCATGCTTCTATCCCGCCTTCCTTCCTTCCCTTGTGAAGAGGGATGGATGCAGAAATTTGATACCAAGGTTTGAGGATTTGGGGCTTTTCACGTACGTTGGTGGGTAATTTGGAAAATGGGCCAGGACATTTCGTTCTTCTTCTTGCCTTCGTGGCTCGCGTTCTCGGCGTCTTTCATTTTGTTGGAGAATTCGAGGAGGGTGTCTTCGATGTCTTCGAAGCCGTCGGGTGGGGGCTTGCGGTTCTTGGCTGTGCGGATCGCGGGCATTTTCGCTGGTGTGTTGAGGCGCTTGATCGAGTCTGCTGTTCGTTCCGTTCGCAGGTGTGGAAGGAGAAATGTGGTTGTCTTGTGTTATGGCTCAGACTTTTGGAAAGTGAAGTGGCGCCTGCACGACTTCACGTGGCGGAGGCGGGAACGGCCGACGCTAAAGCGAGTTCAGCAACAAGCTTCGCGACAAGCTGAGGCTACGCGACAAACTCCATCATCAGACACGACCACTGCACTGCCTGCATCTGGTCCATCTGCTCAATCACCATGGCTGACTATGACAGGAGATCAGAGTATCGAGGAGGAGGAAGCCGATACTACGGCGGCGGCGGTGGAGGGAAGCGCAAGCGAGGAAGAGGTACGGGCTCCTGAAGCCAGCGTACAAACCATTTCAGAACATCAATTGAATACTAACGTGCGGCGCATAGACGATGATGACTTCGACCAAGGCTTCCGCAACCAGCGCCATCGCCCGGAGCCTCCGCCAGGCACGCGAATCCGACGAGGCCTGCTCGAGATCGCCGAAGACCACGGCAAACTGCACCACAAAGTCGCCGCCGAGCTCGCGAAGTTGACCGCCGATAACTACGACGATGAATATGTGAAGGACACATTCAACCTCGCGACTCTGAAGCTGGTGGTCGAGCAGCCTTTCAAGATCCCGTTTGTGGCGGCGGTGCTGCTGTATGCGAACACGGAGAAGTCGGAGATCGCTGCGAATGTCATTGCAAAGGTTGGGCAACAAATGCAAGAGGCTATGGAGGGCGGACGGTGGAGGGAGTTCAAGCTGTTGCTGCGCTTCGTGGCTTGCGTCAGCCGTATCTTTGAGGAAGATGGCGTTCTGCCGATTCTGGATGAGCTTTTCGATCGCGCTGCGGACTTGCAGGCTGCCTCGTCTGAAGATGCCTTCGGCTTCGAACTGGTCAAGATCATCCTCTTTACCATTCCTTACTTGGTCGCGTATTCGACGGATGACTCGTTGCAGCAAAAAGTGTCGGAGCTGCTTGAGAGAACTGGCATCATTGCGGGCGAGAAGCATGCTCTGCAGACCTTGGTGGACCCGTACCCAGAGTCAAATACCCAGGAGGAGAAGCCAATGGCTTGTGAGAATGTCATCCAGCTGTTGCAGTCCCAGGTCACCGCAGAGGCAAGCAACGGCTGGAAGCTCTCTTGCATTCCAAGGCCATACGATCCTGACTACAGACACAAAGCAGTTAGGCATGACGAGGAGGAAGGCAACGGAGAGACAAATGGAGATGCCGATACTGAACCTCCTGCCAAGCATGCCTTCCCGAGCATCACCGTTCCGGCGCAAGTCAACACGGGATCGAAGGTCGTCCTACCGGAAATCTACTTCTCAGTCTTCGCAGACCAAGAGATCGAGTCTGTGCCGCCAACGTCGGACATTGCATCGTCTCTGCTTCGAGACGCCGTCATCGACACGATCAATATTCTGGACTTCAACCGCAACATTGTGGCCAAGTACCTCACAGAGATCGACTGCTTCTGGAACGCGGACACTTTCGTCAAGCGATCGATGACTTTCGACAAGTTGAGAGACGTCGAGCCGGGAAAGCCTACTTGGAAGTCGGAAGATGTTTGCATTGATGCCATCTTCTCGCAGCTATTCACGCTCCCCACTCCAGAGCATCGTGTCGTCTACTATCACTCGCTCATCACCGAATCCTGCAAGATCTCACCTGGCGCCGTCGCACCCACGCTTGGACGCGCTATTAGATTCCTGTTCCGCAACCTCGCGCAGATGGACATGGAGCTGTTCTACAGGTTTATGGATTGGTTTGCTCATCACTTGAGTAACTTCGAGTTCAGGTGGAAATGGACTGAATGGTAAGTTGTGTTGTCACTCTTCGATGTGTGACCTGGCTAACGTTATCATAGGGTCAAGGAAGTCGACCTCACTGAGCTGGATCCGAAGAAAGCATTCATCATCGGGGCGCTCGACAAGGAGATCCGACTCTCGTTTGCAAAGCGCATCCGAGAGACTCTGCCCGAAGTCTACCACCCACTCATCCCAGCGAGTAAGGAACGAGACATTCCGGTATTCAAGTTCGACAGCGACCAGACTCCTTACGCCAAAGAGGGTCGCGAAGTCCTCAACCTCCTGAAGAAGAAGGCAACGGAAGAAGAGGTCCAGCAAGTGCTCAACTCGGTCCACGAGCAGGCTGCCGCTCTTGGAGTTGGCGATCCACTGGTCCCCAGCACCGACATCTACATGACGGCCATTCTTAGTATTGGGTCCAAGTCGCTGTCGCATGTGCTCTCGACAATAGATCGTTGCAAGGACCGTCTCATCAACATTGGTCAGCAATCAGAGCAGGCCCGCCGCCAGATCATCGCGTCCGTGGTGGACTTCTGGTCCGACCATCCGGGCACAGCTGTCAACATCGTTGACAAGCTCCTTAACTACAGCATCATCACGCCAATGGCGGTCATCCAGTGGGCTCTGCAGGATCGCATGGATCGCGGCCGCGCACTGGCTTCCTCTCAGGTCTACGAGATGGTCTCGATCACCATGTTCAAGGTCACGAACCGAGTCCGCCAAGTGCTGCGCGAGCGCAACAACATGAGCTTGCCGTTCGAGCAGCGCAAGCAAATTGACGATGCTTTGCCTCGCGAGCGTCAAGGCATGCTGGACCTCTTCGCCGCCATCGACGACGCCGTTAGTGCTGTTGCCGCCAATGCTCAGGACGAAATGATCGAGCGCTTCGATGATGAGAGCGTCGAGCAGAGCCTCATCCAGCATTGGGGAGCCCGGTGGGTGCGTGTGTGGAAGCGTAAGGCTGCTGTGGAGGAGGCGATCGTCGGTGAGGCCGCGGTCGGTCCGCTCGAGGAAGCCCCTGCTGCTGCCGATGGGGCGCAGGAGAATGGGGATGCCATGGACGATTTTGATCAGGTCTCGTAGACGAGATGCTGAGACTGCTCACCGGAGGAGTTGAAGGGGCGGCAGACGACTATAGGACTGCCCCCATCCCTTGCCCGCGGAGAGTTTGAGGCGGAGAATGCTGTCCATGCCTGTCGGCCTCAGTCAGGCTCTCTTCCTCCTCACCCAAACCAAGATCTTAAGCCAGTGGAGATTCCACGCTGCTCGCACAGCCATAGCAGCCGCGGCGACGGTTTCTGACTCCTGCGTGCTTTGTACATTAGACCCACAACGAACAAACAAAAGAAACTGCCTGGGAGTTACAACTTGATCCACGATACTTTCTCTTTCTTCTCACTCATCATTCTACATGTGAGCTCTGTGTTTAGGGGATAGAGATGGTGGGTTTGGTGGAGAACGTGCGAGTCAGAGGCTGAATGTCGGGAGGTAGGAGTTGGTGTTGATGCCGAAGGCAAGTGTCAGCGAAAGAGTGTCTTGAATGACGAAGGTGAGTGATGCTGGGCATGAGAGTTGCCTTGAGGGATTCGTGGTGGATCTCGGTTGGTTTTTAGCGGGTTGGGAGATTTTCAAGATTGCGTTTTGCATTGAATTTTTGGAAGAGGTAGTAAAAGGGAGATTTTGATTTCTTCCCGATGCATTCTTAGAAGGCACGAGGTTTGGGTGGGCTGATCTTGAATTGTCCCCTCTCCTTATTTCTAAGGTTGGCTTCGGCTTAGTGAATTGTGAAATGTGAGGTTCATGGTGCGTAGAAGAAGATCAGAACGTTTAAGTCGAGATGAGACGAGACCGAAGGGTGCTGGCGTCGTAGGCGAGCGCACTTAGCTCTTCTCTTTTCCTTTTCCAGGGGGCCAATTTCACTCACACGAAGCTGTGATCTCCAAGCCCTCCCCTTTTCTCCCCATGCAGCTCACGAAAGCAGACACAAGATATAAGATCGAACAAAGAGATACGACACTACCACTGACGCCCCGTACATGCTCTGCCATGCCATTTTGTTAGTGGAAGAATGTAATCGAACTCAAGTACCCGACAGAGAGAGAAAATCAAGAATCGCTCAGCGAACTGTCGACTCGATTCTACCAACGTCCCCAAGGACTCCGTCTTGTTCCATTTCCTTATGCGTTCCTGCGTAATGAAGAGGTCGATTTCGAGACAAGTTGGTATCCTTCTTTCGGAAGCGAGATAGTCCGAAGCAAAAAATCCAAGAATCGCTTTCTAGATTTCCCTCTCGGGCTGTCTGCTATCTGCCCTGAGTCTTCAGTTCCTCTTTCTGTCATTTTCGAGATCCGATTCCACACGAGCAAGAAGAGACTTAATCTCTCCTTGTCTCGGATTGGAGAAATGCCGCAATCTATTTTCCAAGCCTCCCATCGAGTGAATACATTCTCCCTCCCCTCCCCCCAAACCCCTCCATCATCGTCCTACAACAACGTCAACGACGACGACGGCGAAGAAGATCACGGCCACTTCCACTGATCCTATGCCATCGCGGCAACACCTCCATCATGCCTGACTCGTCCCTCTCCACTTTCCTTTCCAGGACGCTGCAAGCCGAAGCGAAGCGAAGCGAAGCATCAGACTTCCCGTTCCCTACATATGCCTGCACGCATGCGATCCCCGTCCAAGAAGTCTGCGTCCGGAGCACCCTAGCCCCCTTCCCTCTCCATCGTTCCCTGTCAGCACATGAATCGCTCTGACTGAAAGCCTTGGCGCGCGATTCATAACACCCGCCTTCAGACTTCAGACTTCAGAGTTCAGAGTTCAGAGTTGTTCGACTGAATCTTCTCCGTTGACGCCACTCAACCATCTTAGCTCTGCATAAGCTTTGAGTTGGAGGAAGTTGAAAGCGCAAACCGCTGTCAATAATAATTTACCAACCACACGGAACGCCGAAACACCCAGCAACTCTACATCACCCGGTCACCGTTCCGTTCCCCATCCATCACTTCCTCGCAGGTAGAGGTAGATCGATCCTCCAATCTGCTCGTTCGTTCGTTTAGAGAAGTCAAAAGAGTGAGAGCCGCAGGAAACGCATCTAGATGTCCAGGGTTGTTTCTTCATTTGCTCGTTTGGTTTTTAGGTTACAAGTGGAGGAAGAGAGAGCTGCAAGAAACAGGAAAATAGAAGTAGAGATGTGGGGAGGCAGGTAGATGAGGGTTCATCTTTGATTCACAAGGGACAAGGGAGAATTGAAATAGTCGACGTGTTTGGACGAGGGAGATGATGATGATGGTGATGATGGTCGAGTTGAGTGCAGTAATAGGTGAGGTGAGCTGGTCGTTTGGCTTGGTGCGTGGCGCGTATGTGTGATATTGTGCGGTAGTTCTTCGCTATGGTATTGGACACGAATTCTTCCACTTGCTGTGCTGGTCCGGGTGCTGGCGCATGGCGTGCAATCCGAGTCTCCCTTCACCATGAAAGAGATGGTCAGAAGTCCTGTCTGACGAAAGGTGATCGATCTCACCTTCAGACTCCTCGATTGCAATTCTCAACTACAACCCCTTGAGTCTCCAGAGCTAGGGTGATGACTTCACTCCGTTCTCAGCCTCCTCCTCCTTTGGCGCATCAACATTAAAAGCAAGCCACACCGCAGCCAACACACAGCTCCCAAACGTCACGCCAATAATTGCCCTGCCCCTCGCTCCCTGCTTCGCCTTCAAAGCCTCATCACTACCCAGAATAGTCACGACATTCTTCAAATAAGCATAGCTCAGACCGCTCCAAGCAGTAGTACCAGCAACCAGCAATTGGAAATACCACATCACCATATGCAAATGCTCAGTCGTGAGGCCGACCGCATCGAGGAGCTGCGTCTGCTGGCCGCCAGCGGTAGCGATGACGGGCAGCGCAAGGGACGAGCCGATCAGGATGAGCTGCAGGAAAGTGTTGTACTTGGACACAGTAGTGGGATGCACTTCCGCCGAAGGCAGCGAGAAGTCCCAGTACCGGAGGAAAGTCTTCGGCGCAGGGAGAGAAGCGAAGCGATAGTAAACGGCCGCAATCGCGAGCGAGGCATCGCGTCCTAGGATCAGAGTTGCGAGATACACTGCAAACGAGTTCTTTAGTCAGCTAATAGACTTCCACGGCAAGCAGAACCTAATCATGACAAAGGTTGGTCGCACAGCAGCCATTGTGCAGCAAGCGGGGGAGGAAGTAAAAAGATTCGCGGTTCCCTTACATGGTATCGCTCCTTTGACGGCCAGCGTCACGGTGAGGATGATCATCAAGCCTTTGTCAGCCATGGGGTCCATCACGCTGCCGGCGACGGTCTGTAGCTTCCATTTTCGCGCCAGCCAGCCATCGACCAGGTCCGTAATGCCAGCGTAGGCAAACAGACCCAAGGCCCAGGCGTGATGGTCGTGCAGCAGCAGGTACGCTGTCGCAGGCGCGGCGAAGAGGCGTGTGACGGTGAGGAAGTTGGGCAGGTTGTAGATGTTCTCGTGTGGCGTCAAGCTCGAGAGGGAGGAGCGGACCTTATTTCCGACCGCCTTTGTGCGTTCACGCGCAGCTTCTAGACTTTTAGCGACAGGTCGTTTTGGGGTTGGTGACTGCTGCGAGAGTTGGCACGGTCAGTCTCAATCTGGCAACGCTGGCAAACGCAGTGTGGCGTGTTCGTGATGAGTGTGGAATGTGGTTGTTTCAAGCACCGACGATTGGCCTTAGGCGCAACTCAGAGGGCTAGATCTGGTCTCCAGTGACACAGGTACCGCAACGGCCTTCCTGAATGATCATCCTCCTTTCGCAAGCGACAGCGATGTGAGAAGATGATGATCGGATTGCTGGTCGTCCAGAATGTGACCAGCTAGCAAGCAAGTGATGGTTGCAGTGGTTCCGCGGCTCCATCGAGCTCGCCGTGGATCGGTAGCAGTGCCGAGGTAGGTTTCCAGCAGCGAGTATTGTTGATAGTACCTCTCTCAATAATGCGGTGCCGGAGAGCGCGGCGAGGTGGTGACGATCGAGGCCATTGGGAAAGCTGGACTGCGGGGATGGGGCCAACGTCCTCGGAAGCGTGCAGTGTGTATGGATGACGGGTCGCGGTAAGACAATATTGTCGCTGCAGGGCAGGCAACGGCGCGGTGGGCATGTGCAAGAAATGGAGCGCAAATGCAAGTGACAAATCGGCGGGAGCGGGAAGACGAGAATGTTGGGTGCTGGTGATAGGGCGGGAGGGCTGGACGAGCGAGTGCTCACGACTTACGCTTCTGGGCTGATCGACATGATTCTGGGCTGATGATGGCGATGATGATGATGATGTTGGTGTTGTTGGTGAAGACGAGAGCGGGTCCCGCTTATCTTTGGACGAATTCTCCAACGGCGGCGACGAAAGCAGACGGGCGCGTGGATAGATGCAGCTCCTGCAGCGCGAGGGTCAGCGAGAATGCTCAGTGGTAAGTGGAAATGGGAGAGGGCTCGATACCGCTGCGGGCGGAGACTTGGATGCCGAGCACGACGGCCCGACAACCCAAGGCAGTGCGCGTTTCTTTGCAGGTGATGTTGGTGTTGAGCTCGCCCCTGAACGAGCGGTATTCGTGTCGAGATGGGACCGCGGACGAGCGACAGCGAGTGGGACGTGAAGGAAATGCGAGGGAAGAGCGCCGTCGCCATCTCGTCAAGGCATCGCAGGCGCAGAGGAAGAAAGAAAAGAAGGTCAGGTGACTGTCAGTCGTTCTCACAAGCAAAGTTCCAGTTCTCTCAGCAGCTTCTGCAGAATCCGAGAATCCCAGCAGGCACCGAGCACCAAGCATCCCGCGGCAAACCTGCCTCCATCGTCACTTCCGAACCGCACGGCGCGACCTCCGGCCACGATCCCGTGAGCCAGGTTACCTCCTTTCCCATCAATTCACAATCAATTTCCTTATCACACCGACTCACGATCAAATCAATCAATCACCACCTCAACCATCTCCAGCAAATCTCTCCCCAAATCCGCAGAAAATACGCCTTCCATCATCATCATCATCATCATCGAGCCTCCCGTATTCTGCAACCAACAAACCCCTCCTCTCCTGCGCGAATTTCCTCCCCCTACTAGTCCGTCCGCACCGTAGATCTCTTCCCAAAGCGCACCCCTGCCGCAGATCACTCTGCCAAGCCTTTTCACCGCGCTCCCCACTTCCGGCTGCAACTTAGCGAGCCGAACCCTTCCACTTCGCAAAGTGCCCAGGTGCATCTCCGCTGCCGACCATGTGAGGTCGGAACAACGTTACGATGCTCAGCTCGAAAGCGAAAGCATCGCGGCAGTGTAACCAACAGAGTTCACCTTTGCGAACGCTGAAGATCGGGGGCTGAAAGCTACCGCCAACTCTCCAAAACGTCAATACTCTCCCGAAATGCTATTGCTTCGGCATTCACAGTTTGGGATCACAATGGTGGTACAGGAATTACTTGTCTTGCAAACAAAGCAAATCACCAATCGATGCGCGCATCTATCTTGACATGGCCTCTCAGTAATTGAATCTCGCCTGGGAATCATGCAACGCAGAGCAGAGCGCCTCCACTGCGCACCATCCTGCCGAACGGCAACGCAGCACATCTTCAACAAAGCAACAGAAAGCCTTTCCCTTTCCATTCCATCCCATCTCTTCCTGATCCCAATCCCAATGTCGTTGCTCGTCCACCCCGTAAGTCGATACATGAATCCCCTGCCCCCATGAAACTTTTTTCAAAAACTCCCTCCGCGGCTCAGACATATTTCCGGCCTCCCAATTCTCTTGGTATCAATACATTCTTTGCGCCTTCATTTCCCATGTGTGTTGAGGTCGCACTTCGCACTCGATTGTCACAGAATGGTCTTCCCATCTCTGCGCGTAATTACCACTTCCACACGAGCCCACCGGCTCAATTATCCGATTCGTGAGCTTCATTTCTCGTCATGGCCTTCGGTGACTTCGGTGACTCCGGTGACTCCGGGCTCGTCGCCGATGCTTCGGACGTCAGGCTGGGCACTGCTGCTTCGTCCTTGCTTGAGACCGATCCATCCTATGGAGCGTACGGTCCTGCGCTTTGGGCGTGCCCAGTGGTGCCGTAGCTGTACGCCGGCCCACCCGCGGGCGGCGCATACGTCGAGCTGGTGCTGATACCAAGACCGTTCATGTCGCCGCCAGGATGTCCCGATGGCGAAGTCTGGGGAACGCCATATCCGCTGCTGCGAGGGTACGGCATGCCCGAGGTGTGCAGCTGAGAGTTAGGGTCGCTCGGGTTTCCAGCGTGTGATGGCGGAGGGCTCTTGCCGCCAGGATGGGGCGACTGAGAGACGGCGCTCTGGGGCGCGCTTTGCATGCTATAGCTCTGGGTAGGGGAGCGCACGGCGTATGGCTGGGATGAAGCGCTTCCATATGGCTGTGGAGCCTGGCCGTTGGCTGATGGGCTGTTCATGCTGCCACTTCCATACGAAGGTCGGCCACCAAACGTGGAAGAGCCTGGCTGCACGGGTGTCTGGTACATGGAAGGAGTAGAGACGGATCCGCTCCTCTGCATGTTGGGGTATGACGGTGCGTATTGGTTCCCATATGGCATCGACTGTGTGCTGGGCTGGCTCTCAGTCTTTCCATTGGTCTGATCAGCAGGCTTGTAGTAGCTTCCGTAGCCCTGGCCACCGTACGCCTGATGTCCGCCGTATGGAAGCGCACCAGCGGTTGCTTGTTGTCCAGGCCAAGAGGCGCCCGTCATGCCGCTGTACATTCCTGGGCCGGAAGAGGCTGCCATTCCGTACATGCCAGGATATGGGCGGGAACCGTAGAACTGGCCCGGCGGTACGCCGTAAGGACCTCCGGCCATCGACGAGTACATCATTTGCGGGTGTGCGTTCATATGGCCGTCGATGGCGTAATGCTCGGTCTCCTCGACTGGTGCACGGAAGTTCTGCTTCAGGTATAGCTCGGGTCGCACAGAGATGTTCTGAAGACGCGGGTCTGACAGTGGCCTCGGGAGAAGGTTGTTCTTGACGTCGTCAACCTTGTAGTAGCTGACCATGTGGTGAGAGATGCCGTTGACCGAGATGCTCATCGTCTTCTTGACGAGCCCGTCAGGGCGGAAACCGTAGCTGTCGACCAGAGATCCGATCAGAGACCTCTCCAGTTCCTTATCCTGGTCTGTGCTTGGGATTTCAGGCTTCACCTCACCTCCCACATTGTTCTGCTCGGGGGGAGTCAGTGGTGTCGTCAGCTCCGAGTTCTCGTTCTCTTCCGAATCTCGACGAGGGTATGGCTCTCCAGGCATGCTGGTGCGCTTTCGCTTCATGGCTCGCTTCTTCTCGCCTGGTGGGAATGGCTTTTCAAGCTCGCGGTAGATGAGGAAGTTGCCGAGGATACGGCTGGGACTCCATGCAACGCCGTCGGTCCATCTCTTGATGCCGGATGCGTTCTCCTCATAGATGAAAATGCTGCCGCTCTTGATCAGGGAGCTACGCTCGCGGTCGTGTGGTCGTCGTGGGACGTGATGCAGCTTTCCACTCAAACACGCCTCGAAAAGAACCAAGCCATCCATGCTGTTATGGACGAATCCATGGAATGTAGGGACCAAAGGTCCCGCTCCACCGCCAGCGCTCATGGTGAAACGTGATCGTCGCGCAGTGTGTTTGGGAGTGGAATCGCAAGTCTTGGGCAAGTGCTCGGCGCAGAGACTTCAAGACAATCCGGATGGAGAAGCGGTAAGCTGGTCCAGGCAAGTACTCGTTTCCAGTGGACGCGTCGGAGTGATGTTCCAGATGGTGGATACTGCCTCAAGTAAGTCTGCTGGTGAATTCGAGGATGAATGTTGCCAGCGAGCACGAGTGATCTGTCGACGCGTCAATATGCGGATTGCGGAGAATGGTGATGGTGTTGACTTTGGTGGACTTACAGTGCAGCGTGTGAATGAGTATTGGCGGTGGTGATGTGGTGTGCCTCGGCGTGTTGTGGACGGCGACGCGGAGCAGGTGAGGTTGGGCTTGGTCGAGGTCGTCGCAGTGGTGGGCCAGGTGAGATGTCGTTGATGGAAACGGACAACGCGCAGTTGATGAAGGTTTGAGGATGTTTTGTACCTGGCGGAGGACGAAGGTTAAGTGGAGGATGCTCAAGGTTTGTTGCGCAAAGGAAGCAGATCCAAAGCTTCCTTCCGCTGCAGAGCGTCGGAGCGTGGGTCGCGCTGCTGAAATTGCGGGCAGCGCCGGAGTGAGGTGTTATAGGTCGCTATTGCCGGGATGGCGAGGCGCGAGCGACGCAGAACGGAAGGCGCGGCGGAGCGGCGAGAGTCAGTCGCGCGCAGGAAGGTGCGGGAGCAGTGCACAGCAGGTGCGTGCGTGAGTGCAGCGCGCAGATGCTGAGACGAGTGACGGGTGGGCGGTGACGCGCTGAACGCTGAGTAGCAGTGTACAGTGCGCGAGGTGAGGAGTGGAGGGAGGTGGTGTGTGCGGAGGGTTGGGTTGATGAAAGACGGCAGGTGAGTGCGAGGAAGCGTAGATTTGAAGAGGCCCGTCCGAGCGCGATGATGAAGGGTGAAGACGGGTGGAAGGGTGGAAGGGTAGGGTAATGGTGCGTGAAGGGTGCCCAATGCTCGTTCGCGCTGCCGGCTGCTGGTGCTGGACGCTGGTCGCTGGTCGGTGGTCGCTGCGGCGTGCGGTGCGGTGCGGTGCGTGCTGACTGACGACTACGACTAATTCGAATTGGACGTCGAGTGACGGCGGGAACGCGATGGCGAGCGTGCGGGTGGTGGGCTGTGGACGCCAACGAGCGCTGGACGCTGGACGCTGGACGCTGGATGCGCGATGCGCGATGCGGGTGATGAGCAGAATGGGCAATCCACAGAGGCACGAAGGGCGGGTTTGACGACACAGCGCACGTCGGGCGATAGAACTAGTCGATACCAGCACCCGCGACCGCTGGACCGCTGGACCATTCCCCACAAAAACGGATGGGCGAACGACGGGCTCTAATTAAGCATACCTCTCTCGACAATCTCGCCCCAGACCGCACACAGCTGTGCAGCACCACTGCGATTGCCAGGCCCTGCCGCTCGGTGCCTCCACTATCCACCACAACCCACCCAAGTTCCAACACCTAGTCCTTTCTCCTCCTCATCACCAGCGTCGGGACAAGCACCTCCTCGCCAGCTCTGCCGGAACTGCTCCCACCTTCCTGGCCGCCGCCGAGCTCGAGTTGAGATGTGCTCCACCCGTCTGGTCGTGCCAGCAGCTACCGCGACTAGCTCTGCAGTCCGTGAGCGCTGCACCAGGAATCGCTGCCGGCCTGCTGCGTAGTCATCAGGCCCTCAAATAATCACCAGCTTCAATCTCTAGCGCCCTCTGCCGTTGCAAATCACAAAATGGTCGCCGCGAGGGAGTTGCGAGCGACGCTTCGACGCATCTGGGCCGTCGAGATGGGCAGCGTGTGCGCAACGACCTACCGCATCCACTCCTACCGTGGCCCTGCTCCCCGCCTTCCAGCCAATAGCGGCCGCCAATCGCTCGACTGCCGCCGCGTCTTCGACATGCACCAACCCGATGCGTGCTAACGCTGCCTGTCTGCGCTTTATCCCAAATGTGTCAGAGGCGCGGCAGAGGCAGACGCAGAAGAGGCACCGCTCGCTCGCACCAGCAGTAGCAGCAGCACCAACATTATCACCACATTCACCAACATCGCGTACCAACAAGGTCAGGCACGCTCCTCAGCACCTCCACGGCCGCCGTCGTCTGGCTGCGCGTGTGCGTCGGCCTACGTGCACACCGCACACGGCAAGGGAGCCAGGCCTCGACAATCGAGCCGGACCGCACGAGCTGGCCATATCACTGTCTTCCCGGTCCCAAACTCCAAGCGCTGCAGCGATTACGCCCGTTCCTCACTAACCGGCTACCCGCCAACCCCGGCGATCCGGCCGGCCTGTCCCGCCCTCAACTCTTTTTCTCGCCGTACCTCCTGTACCCTCTCTCTGCTGCTTGCTGAGCGAGATCCCCGTCATCAGCTTTCGACGGCGCTGCAGTGCGGCTCGAGCTCGGCGGGCGATTGATCTGCACCGCGTTGGTGCCGTCGATGATGATGATGTTGTTGATGCGTGTGCGCGCAGCAAACGCGGCGCGTCTCTTCTGCGATGCATCCAGCGCTGCAGCTACCAGCTAGCAGGTGGTGTTGATGTTGCGTGTGCGACTACCTTAGTGCTACTGCTGCAGGCGACTGCTCACATCTGGCAAGGCGCGCTTTAGGTTGCGCTGGCGGAACGCGGGATCTGCTGGGGCCAGGCCGCAAGCTTGTCCTGCGCTGCCAACAGATCTGTCGACGCCTGACGAGAGTTTGATATACGCCGGGTGCCGAAAGTCCCCTCGTCGATCATTCTGCTGCTGTCCTGCGCTGTGTTGTAATCTGCTCTGCCCTACTGCTGCGCTGCGCTGTGTGCTGCGAGCCGGAGTCAGTCGGATATCTCCCCAGCACGCGCGCGCGCTGTTTGATCCGGCCTGGCCCGGACCCGGCTTCCTGCCCTGTCTGCCGTCTGCTGTCTTCCGTGCTGACACTGACACCGACTGACACTGACTGACCGCTGCCCACGTCGAGGTCGAGGTCGAGCCCAGACCGTGATTCTCCTCGCCCACCTGCACACCTGCACAGCTGCGCCCTCCCTCGTGCTCTCAGGTCTCCACCCGACACCTCCTACGTCTGCGGCCCAGCGCTGCTTTGCCGGACCACTGAGCGAGCTGGCGGCCTGCTTTCCCTAGCGTGGTTGGCTTCAATGGGCGGCAATAACAGACGAAGAACAGGAGTTCCAAAACTGCATGACTAGCCCGTGCTTCAAAACGGTTGCCGGGAAGCCCTCTTCGTCCCATCACCCATGTCATGGTGGTCCAGCCACCTACCGGATCCTGCCTGCCAGCGTCTTCCCAGCAGGAGCTCGGCGCAGCAAGATTGGCTCTCATTCCCCTCGACGGTGCGGAGCTTATGGCACATGCCGACAGGCGTTCGTGGCCTGCGTATCAGAAACTCTGTGCGCCCACGAGTGCTTCATACACCAATTCTTGTGCGACTCTACAGACGATTTTGTTTGTATCGACGAGAAGAGATTTTGTCGCGTCGCACACGATGCGCTCAATGCTGCTCGGTCAGAAGGAGACACGTCCGTCTGCTGTGCCCCACCGAAGGAGGCGAGCGCGGCTAACAGGAATCGATCTGCGGCAGATCCCATCTCTGACCGGGATCCTGGCTGCCTGGCTCCTGGCGTTGTTCCAACTTCCCCGGCGGTCTTGGTGACAGCCACTTTTTCTCTTCACGCGCAGCACATCACTTGACATGCCACCGGCCGTTTTGACGGCAATGCGGCCAATCGTACATCACTATACCTCCATCAGGCGACGACGATGCGCTATTGCCGTCCCAATCGAGAAAGCGGGGCACCGCGAGATGGAAGTACGCATTTCGGTCTCCTGTTAGCTGATGGGAGGACCCGCTCTCACCGCAGCAGCAACACCATCGACCAACCGAGAAGTCCGCCATTGTTTCTCTCGTTGCGGAACGATCCAATGGTCCACGACAATTGCGCTGACAATACGTGCTCACATAGCGCAATAGTCCGTCTGGTTAGCTGCAGCCGCCAGCGACCATTCTCGACATCGCCCTCGACGCGCCTTGTTCGAGGTCATCGCAGACACCCGTCTTCACCTGCACCACACTCAGGACACCGCACCTACAATCCTGCGAGACAATTTGACCGAGATGCCTGCCTCATCACCGTAAAATGACATCGTCAACCCGCAATCAGATCGTGCACGATGATGTGAGTCATGGCAATCAAATTGCATTGTTCCAGGTCGTCCTTTGGTGCGCTCGCCTGACCACGTCTTCTGGGAGGTTGTAGAGGAATCGTCGTCCAAGACAGTAGCTCGACCCTTGTCGGCCTAGATCTAACGGCAGAAGCACTTTCCTCTCTGGCTTTGGAATCTCATTACAATCTTGACGTGGCGTTCTACTGACATTCGACTGCAGACCGATGAAACGCAAAGTCTCCAAGCAGTCGGAACCTTTCTGTGCAATGACTAGCATGGCGTCACTCACAGTTGATCTAAATGGTTTCTGGCGACCATAGCCGCTGCGTTGCCATCATCAGACCAGCAACCCCAATGCGTGCCCCTGCTCGTGCTTCTTTCATTGATCACACCGCCTAGGCCCAACGATCTCAGGCGATCTTGAGACACAAAAGCTGGGGAACGTCGAGGCAATCGCGCGCTCCCAAAATGTGAAATGTCAATTGAATGACTTGGTGTTGACTGCTGAAGAATTGCGCACATGCCAGCAATAAGACAGCCATGACAGCGAACTCAGCTTTACGGTTTCGCCTACGTGCAGCGACACTCCCGGAAAGCCTGGTCTGCAGAACAAAGGGCCTTAACAGCTACACGGAGGGCATTGCAGTCCTTCCTCATCGAGACCCAAAACCTGCAGACCTTTGACAGCCTCCTTTGATCGTCGGCTGGAAGAACACTGCAGCATTTGTGGATCGCCTCTCCTGTCTATTGCATGCGTTCTTGAACCGGAACGATATCGTGGCTTGCCATTTCGCTTGGACAGTCGTATATGGACGTGCGGGCACAAGTCAACGCTCTGGCATCACGAATCTCCTCGTATCTCTCGTAATGAGGCGCCTATCAGGGAAGAAGACTCGCGGCCGTCGATCAGGCAATCTGACGCGGCAGGCTGTGCGTGAGCAACGGAGAGACTCTCAGTCGTCTCTCAGAATCTAGAGACACTTCGTCGACTACTGTTGCTTCACCCACAAGACTGCATGGGTATCGAACACGAGCAATCGACTTTTCGGTCGAGCAAAAACCTATTCTGGACGTGGCTGCAACATCTCAGAAAGGCCATTGCCTGGCGTTGATGTCAGTGGTGACGAAAGAGGGTCGATTAAGTCGGGAACACTCAGCTCAACAAACGAGTCAAGATGTTTCATCTGGACCCGAGCACTTGGGTCGAAGGGACATAGACGCAATGAAGGATGTTAACGATCGCAGTCAATAACAGGGCAGTTGGAGATGCCTGGGCGCGACAGGAAACGGGCAACTCTAATGGCAGCGAATGAGACGTGATTGCCCCAAGAGTGAGGTTGAAACGAGGAGGATTGTTTCACATGCCATAGATGGAAAAAAGCATTAAGAGAGTTCTCGGGAGACACATGGCAGACTGGACATTAGGCTCTGCTACCGAATCTGCCAGCCGCTTCGTTGCGAACTCTATCCAAAGGCAATTGCTTTGGCTTTGACCTTGACACGACTTCACGTTGTTCATCAGGAGCGACCATCAAACACCAGTTCTCGCAGCCGATGTGTCGTGGAGGCGCGTCGAGCGGCATCCGCAGACCTGGGAGGGCATCATCCTGCAATGTGCCAGCTCCTCCTCCCTCCTGCTCCGCGCAGCAGGCCACGGCCTCGGCGGGCGACAAGAGACCAACAGTGGCCGCGACATGTCGCAGCGTCCCAGCGAGTTAAGATCGACAGCCACAACAGGGCGCCTGTCAGCAGAAGCGGCGCTTCGTTGCTCTCGCACACGGATGCGCGGAGCCAAGTAGCATCAAGTGGGAAAGCGACTGCCCGATTCATTCCTGTCCCCATCGCGGGCGCTATTGAGTGACATGGGTTGGGCATTTGGAATGTGCCCGCCAGCTGTGGGCTCTGACCGCTCCGGACGCACTCGTTGCTCGCAAGCAACTCCACCGCCATCCACTACCACTCACGGAACCACGCACCTCACGCACCTCGGCACCGCACCGCCTCTACTCGCTCGCTGCGCCTGGGCTCGGCTTGCTCGATTGAGGCCAGCTGAGAGCTGCTGCTGGGCCGCACAGGCCGCCGCTGTGGGTGACTTGGGTACGTGGGATGATGGAGTCCATACTTTCCTAGTGCAAACTCTGATCACTCTGACCACCGCCAGCGGAGACACGCCTTCCTGAAGTGCACGCGCACGCCTCGTCCTGTCAGGATCAGCTCTGCTCAATGCGGTAATTTAACGACAGGCACCTCGTCGGATGCGGCCCTGCGAGGCTGGGTTGGCCATGCTCGTCTCGCCGTTTCGCTCTGCGAAGAGCTGCGCTGCTGCCGTGTGACACTTGTCGTTGCTAACGAGCTCCCAGTGGACGTTCTCACACCTAGGCCAGACCAGCCCTGGCTATTGTACTCAGTACAAGCATCCGCAAGCTTCTCCTGGAGGACACATTCTCCGAGCAAGGTACGGCCAAGACGCGACAACTCGACACACTGGTGGGAATAATCCTCCTGCTTGCTGGCCTGCTTGCTTGCCGCATCTCCTCATCCGAAGGCCGTCTGGATATTGCCGTGACGGACAGCGACGTGGCGCATCGAGAGGTTCGCTTGTCGTGACTTGACATAGCGCAAACCGGGACACCTTCAACAACCCTCACTGCGGCATCTCTTCTCCTCTTTCCAACTTCTCCTAGGTCCCCATGTTCTAGAAAGAAGCGATACCCTTCTCCTCCGCAACAGCCGCCGTTGACTTCTCGGTCGACGAGGAACCACACAACAAGCTCGCTTCTGTAACCTCGCATGCCACGCTGCTCACGTGGCAGAGTGGGAGCTTGCTTACATTCCTTCCCGGTCAGAAAGTCTGTGACCAACACGTTCGGTCCTGGATTCCCTAGGCATGATCTATCCCTTCTCTGTTATCACAGCCAACGTAGAGGTATTCTCCTAGCCCTCTTCAGTCATATCTACGGGCTTCTCACCGAGCAGGACGATCTCATTGCCTTCAGGGGTCTTCGACGCCCTAGCTACGGATCGATGCTCGCTTCGCCCTTTTCGATTGCACCTACAGGAGATACGAATGCTATGGTGGGATCGTATTACCCCTAGCAAGCTAGCATCCTAGTGCCACCTTATATTTTCCGTCGCTAAACGACCCCTGCTGCCTATCTCCCCCCGACTTGAGCTGAGCTGATCCCACGCGTCCGATACAAATTCTAGGACGATGATGAGCTTTGATTGCGAACGGGGCGATGTGGGTTGAGTACTTCGTACGTGCTCGAAGCGTCTTGTACGGGAATGCGACTGTGAGATTGTCTTTCTGTTCTCCGTTTGGGCTTTGAGTAGCACGAGAGCAGCGGAGGCACGAAGGTAATAATGCTGCTAAGTAAGTTTTGTTTTGTATGTCTTTCGCTCACCGATGGAAGAGAGATTTGGGCACAAGGAGAGCTGTTGCTCTACTTCTCCTACGACTTGGAATAGTGATGCCTTTTACCCTTTTCGCAGTTCCATAAAATTTCCATTTCTTGTTAGTCGTCGAATCTTATCTCATCAAATTTCCTGCCAACTTTGAAGACACTTTCTGTCCTTCGATTCTACCGTGTGCTATCTTCCTCTCCGTCCTAGTCTGTCGCCTCTTCCTACTACATAGGTTTTTTCCTGGTTTACCCTTATTCAAGTGTTCGTCTTTGTCTCTTCCGTTTGACGCAACTTCTACTGGAAATTCGCGTTGATATTTACGTTCCCATGCTTTCTCTATCTAGACTATAAGCGCATTTATTCCTAAAGAACTCTCCTTATGTCGAGGCTCCGGCCAACAACATGCTTGAAGAAAATACAAGAGCAACTATGTCGTCTGCAAAAAAGTTTTTTCTTCGATTAGGTTCTCCCTTTTCCTCTAGACAGAAGAAGCCGTCGACATAGAGACAGGAGATGTTAGCCTATCTAAGGCTGCGACTCTATCACACACTAGCAAGGCACGTACGTATTCAGTCGCATATACTGCAATTCCTGAATTCAATCGTACCTCTTCTCGCGCGATGCTGAAAAAGTATTTTAAAAAAACAACAAGGAGCGACATCTTCAAGATCATCGCTAGGGAGAAAATCCTGAACGAAGTGTATTCGCTAAAGAGAAGCGAAGTACCATCACCGTCTTCCTCCTCCTCTCTTCCTCCTCGTCGTAGAATGCAGCAACAGCAACAGAAACACAGAAAACATGCACAAACGACCAAAAACTCATCACAAAAGGAGAAAAAAAAAAGAAAAAAAAAACTCCGACCCGTGCGCGTGAACGACCATTCATCCATCCATCCGTACCACAACACGGACGGCATGACGAGAAAGAAGAAAAAGAGACTATTTATCACTACAGATACGTCTCACTTCAGTTAGCGAAAGCGGTAGAATCAGAAGTGAGACCTAAGAAAAAAGAGACATCGATAAGATCAAGAAGCAAGAGATCCAAATCCATTCCTCATCAACCCCTCTCTTTTCTTTTCTTTTTCACGGCGGACTTTCCTCCCATCGCATTCCATCAACTCTCCTCATGACCAACGACGGAAAAAGGAGTACGAGACCCAAACAAGTAAAAATCCATTTCACATATCACGATAATCGAAAAAGACACAACACAACACAAGTCGCTCCTTTAAAGCAAGTCGAATAATGCACTTGTCAATTCTTAATCCTCTCTTCTCGCACTAGCGAGACTGTATCTATCCATATCCCTATCGCATTGCAAGCTCCACAGCGCTGCGTGTATCTCTCCCTCCGTGTACACACATCCCATCACTCCAATAAAACACCACAAAACCCCTAAAAATACAGTCGTGCCTCTCTCCTTCGTCCACTCAGCTCAACGCCATCAGTCAAACATACAACTCCCCTCACTCCCTCACGCGTACATTGTATGAGGATCAATCATCCAACCTCCCCATCAACAACAGCAAGCCGCTGCCGCACTGTCTTGGCCTTCTTACTGATACCCTTACGCTTCTTCGCCGGAGGCCCCTCCATCGCCGACACAGGCGTCGCAGCGCCCGAAGGCTCATGGGAAGCATTGTCTTCGAATTTACCCTCGCCTGAAAAAACAAACAAAAGTCAGTACTGTTCATAGAAGATATCGGGGAGGAAATGAGACTCACCTTCATGGTACATATCGTCCATGCTGACCTCCTTCCTCTTGGCGCCAGCACCAGCCTTCCGCTTCCGCCCCTTACCAGCCTTAGCCTCTTCCTCAAGGACTTCCGCTTCGCGGCGCTCAATGGCTTCCACCTGGTCGTCGTCGGCGAGCCACATGGCCATCTCCTTGGTGCGGTTGTTCTCGCGACTGCGGTTGTTGAAGTCAACAATGTTATTGCTGCCCGCCTGTCCCGAGATGACAACGCGCTGCACTTCTTCCTTCTGTAGTGCACGCTTGCGGATACGCTCTTCGATGGTGCCGCGTGTGATGAGACGGTAGACGGTGACTTGTCTGGTCTGACCGAGACGATGCGCACGGTCCATAGCTTGCGAGTCGATGGTAGGGTTCCAGTCCGAATCGTAGAAGATGACGGTATCTGCGGACGTCAAGTTGATACCCAGGCCACCAGCTCGTGTAGACAGCAAGAACACGAAGATCTCGGGTGAGCTTTGGAAAGCTGCGACGGTGTCTCTTCGATCTTCGAGCTTGGTCGAACCGTCCAGACGGCAGTATTTGTAGTTGCGGTAGGTAAGGTACTCTTCCATCAGATCGATCATACGAGTCATCTGGAAGTAGAGAAGCACGCGATGGCCGCCCTCCTTCAATTGACGCAGCAGCTGATCGAGCTTGGCGAGCTTGCCAGAGTCGGTGACGAAGCGGCGCATGCTCGGAACTTGCACCTTTGTGTATCGTTGCTTCTGAGAGGCAGGCTCGGGAAGCAAGTTGGTGACAGGGTATTTCGTCGGAGCCAGCTTCGCCTTGAGAAGAGCCTCCTCGGTAGGGGTGTCGATGGGGTAGAGTGCGCGGCGGGTGGGGACATTGAAAAATGCCGTCTCCTTTTCTCGCAGTGAGTAGTCGCTTGGGCAGACAAGCTCAACCGGAGGCGCAGAAGCAGCTGGGAGATAACACGATTCGATGACCTTGTATCCCTTCTCCTCCATAGCCACATGTCCGATGTTGAGAAGCTTGCTGAGATAGCCTTCCTCGGTGGCATCAGAAAGCGGCTTACGGGCTTTGCGGTCAACGATATTGAGCATAGCATGGACCGGCGTGAATCCGGCATTCTCCTTCTCTTCGTCGTCGTCGTAAGCAACTCCGAGCTTCCCAAGTCGGTTGTCTGACTTTGCAAGGTCGATGACACGCTCAATCAGACTCCTCCGGGCAGTCAGAGCAACTTCAGTGGCCGACTTGTCAACGAAACGCAGCCACGAAAAGGCGCCCTTCTGGCTCTTGCCATCTTGACTCCGACCTTGAGAAGCGCGCATGTGGTTCTCATTCCAGATGCTGAGGTCACTCTGCAACACCTTCTTCCGCCAGCCGGCATATGGATTCTCAGGGCCTGCAACGTCGAGCCTTCCAGGGGCGTCTCCAAGCATTTTCGGAAGCCAGAACTCAACCAAGTTGCGAACGCTGTACGAGACGTTGACATTGTGGCCTTCGCGCATGAACGAGGCCGTCTCGGCGAAGTAGGACATCGACAAGGGACTCCACGTGTCGGCACGTTCGAAGAGATCAGGGTGATTGCAGACCTTGCGGAACTGCATGACCAAATTCATCAGCGTAGCCGTGTCCTGATCATCACCAGTAGCGGCCTTCTCGATGAGGTCCATGATGCTGATCTTGTTGCGGAGGTTGGTGTAGTAGGCGCGCTGTCGATAAGTCAGGTCGCAGAAGACGTCTTCTTCAATCTTGTCACCAAGCTCCTTCTGGACATGCTTCTTGATACGTCGCAACATGAAAGGCTTCAAGATCATGTGCAGACGGCGCAGTTGGTCCTCGTTGAGCTTGGTGTTGGATTGAGCGTGGTTCTCAATATCCTTTGAAAACCATTCCGAGAACTCGTCGTGACTGTCGAAAAGCTGCGGCATAATGAAATGCAGCAATGCCCACAATTCCTGCATGTTGTTCTGAATAGGCGTACCAGTAAGAAGCAACCGGTTTCTGCAATGGAAACCAAGCAGAGACTTCCATCGCGAAGATTGCGAAGATTTGATAGCCTGAGCCTCATCCAAGATCATGTACTGCCACTTGACCTTTTGAAAGTACGCAGTATCCTGGACGACTAGCTGATACGAAGTGACCAAGACGTGGAATGGACTGTCCTTGGTGTAGGTGATGTGCTTGCGATCCCAGAACTTTCGCAGCACCTTTCGGTCTTTGGCAGAACCCCAATATGGCAGCACTTTAATGCTTGGCACAAACTTGGTGATTTCCTGTTGCCAGTTGTGAAGCGTACTCGCCGGCGCAATGACCAAGAACGGACCCCAGATGTTGTGAACTTCGGCAAGATACGCCATCACGGATATGGACTGGACAGTCTTTCCAAGACCCATCTCGTCGGCGAGAATACCGTTGATACCTTGCTCGTAAAGGTTAACAAGCCAATTGAGACCCTTCAACTGGTACTCCTTGAGCTGGCATGCGAGCATCTTCGGCTGGGCAACGTCCATGCTCTGCAGCGAAGTCGGGTTCTGGAAGTTCATCTCGCCTTCATCAAAGTTGGCCTGAGCGTCTGCAAAGTCCTGGTCCTCTCCATTGCCTTCACCCTTGTCGAATGCAGCTGCACGGTCCTTGGCCTCTTTGATCGCGTGCTGCGCATTGGTCATAGCAGCCTGCTTGAGCGCAGTCTCGTCATCGTCGTCGAAGTCCAGCTCGTCGAAATTAGTGACCTTGTTTCCAAGTTTGGAGGGCATATCCATAGCAGAGGCATTCGGATCATCATTGACAGTCTGCGCAGTGGGAGCCACGCCATCGCCGTCGACGCCGTGCTTCTCAATCTCATCAGTCTTGATCTTCTTCCCGATAAAGTGAGAGTACAGTTCCGTCTGAGAGATCAAGAAGTTGAGCTTTCTCTTCTGGCGGTTGGCTTCGCGCTCTGCTTCGGCCTTACGAGCCTTGTCAAGCTCTTGCTTCTCTGCAGCCTTTCTGCCTTCGCGCTCGTCACGCTCGTTGCGCTTCCAGAAGCCGAGCATTTCACGCATGGCACGCTTCGCGCGAGCCGCAACATCCTTGGTGCTCTTGTTGGTACGGAGTTGCCAACGGCGCGCCTCCTTGGATGCAAGCTGGGCGGTCTTTCGGGCATTGGACATCTTCGTCTCCAGATTGTTATGCTTGATTCGATAGACTTTGGGAATAGCCTTTGCAAGGTCACGAGAGATCTGTTCGTAGACTTGGTTATATCCCTTGGACTCAAATCTCGCCATTCCGGTCAGGCCAGCAGCTGGCTGGGTCTCGAAAGAAGTCTGCGGCACCTCGCTGAGCGGCTCCGAGTCCTCGCGCTGCTGTTGTAGCTTGCTTGCGTAAGCGGCAAGGCGTTCTTCCTCCTTGGGCGCGATGAGTGGGAGGTCCTGGCCTTGATCGATGTAAGACTGGGCAAGTCGAGCATTCTCCTTCTCAGCCAGCTTCTGTTCCTTGCTCTTTCTGGCTCTGTTAGCACCAGCTCCTCCTCGACTGCCGCGGCCGCCACGACCTCCTCGGCCACTCGTAGTAAACTCCGGCGTGCCATCCTCAGTACCTGGAGGACCGCTGGTATAGAAAGACGTCATCAAGCCGCCTTCCAGATTGACCTCTCGCTCTCTCCGACCAAGTGCAGCGGCGTTATGTGGAGATTCATTGCGGAACTCCTTGGAGGGTGTGATGCCCTGAAGTCGACTCTGAGTGTCGCGGATTTTCTTGTCAATCCGCTGAATCTCTTTCTCGGCCTTCATCTTCTCCTCCTCATCCTTGGCATTCTGCAGCAGCTGTACGGCCTCGACTCGCTTGATCTCCTCATCTGCGATAGCCTTTTCTCGCCTACGTTTGCGCTGCTGGTCCTTCTTCCGCTCCTTGTCTTCCTCGACTTCGCGCTGACGCACCTCTTCCGCCACCTCCTGTTCGTGATTATCGATGTAGATCGCCCTATCCACCTCCGCGGCGCCGATGAAGTGGTCGTGATATTTGCTCATGAGATCCAGCCTTCTTCGCTTGCGCTTCATCGCTTCGGCAATTTCGCTCTCCAGCGCTCGCTTGTGTGTTCTCTGCTGCCAGTCTGCCTTGGGCACTTCCAAGCCAGGCATTTCGGCCTCCACATCGGACAGGTCTCGGGCTTCGATTTCTCTGTAGGCTGCTTCTGTATCGCGGATGGTTAGGCTCGGTGGTCCAGTCTGAGGGGGCAGGGGTTGGGATGCGGATCCGAGGCTGCTGCCATGCTGTGCTGTGGTTGATCCAGACTCCTTACTCTTGCTTGCGGCGTGGGATGCGCTGGATGTGCGACTCGCCTTTCGACTCGATGGCTTCGAGGGTGCGGCAGGCGCTGGTGCGGCGGCCTTTGATGAGCTCGGGCGAGACTCGCGCCTCTCGACTGGTTTGCTCTCGGCGGCCGGAGGTGTTGGTGGTGGAGCTTCTTCTGAGAGAATGTTCATCATGGACATGGGGTTTGTCTTTCGCTCTGGGGGAGGTGGAGGTGGTGCTGCTGTCGAATCTGTGCTGGTGGTATGTGAGTGATTTCCATTGCCGCGTACCGGATCGTAGGCGCCGGGTGACCTCGCGTCCGTCGATGGAGGAGGAGCGGGTTGCGCGTGGGAAGACATATGCGGCGACGACTGGCTCGGATGTCTGCTCATGGACGATGGGCGGTGATGTTCACCGTGTCCGTTGAGGTATGGCTGTGGAGGGTGCTGGTCGTACGAAACGCGGCTCTGGTTGCAGGAGCACATGTCAGCCGGAATGAATGTGTGATGATGGATGATACGTGAATATTACATGTCGGTGCTCGTGATGTCTTACCTGGTGTGGTGACCGCGACTGGTACGGGGTGCTGTTCACGCTGTTGCTGGGTCTATCTTCTTTGGTAGGATCGTAGTAGCTCGATGTCGGACGTGCGGCGGCCGTGGGTGATGGCGGCGGCGGCAGGCGATTCGCGGTGGGCGACGCAGGCACGCTGCGGTAGTGGTTTGGTGATGGAGGGAGGCCGTTGTAGGAGGCAGAGCGATGCCGTGCGTTGCCTTCCATGATGTGTGGCTCCGGCCGTGGGCGCCCGAGAGCTTGTTACCCTATTACTGTGCAGGCAGGCAGGTCTTGTCCGGCTCTTCAGCGCATCGCGGGCGTGTCAATGGCGGGCAGGGATGTATCTACGAATCCACGGACACGGCGATGATGGGTATGGACAGGCTGTTTCGTGCTGTCGCGCGCGGTTTGGGATGGAGTGCGGCGGCAAACAGATGGCGGATCCCCTTGTCTGTCTGCGCTGCCGAGAGGGAGCGATGCAAATCCGGCGTGTCCCTATCCTTCGTCACGGCCGCGGAGGATACTTTACGCGCGGTGGATGCGGCGGGAGTGCGGCGTTGATGGGGATGGGGCGGTGATGACGGCGACGGTGATGAAGAGAAAAGGACAAAAGAGAAAGACGGGCGACGAGGTGGAGGTAGCGTGCTGGAGGGCATGGCTGAGTGGCCCTCCTCCAATTCGGCTGCGGGATGGGATTCCAGACGTCTTGCTCTGCTTGGTGCTGCAGCGCGCGTAACGACCTCCAACAACGCCTGCCAACTACTACACCTTCGCCCAAAATGGCATACATATATTCTACGGCGCATCGAGATACAATTTAATGATAGACGTAGGCATTTATTTTCATTGCATTTCTGTGTATTTGCATCGATTTCGTCTTGTGCGGCGCTGGGAATTCGCGCGAGTCGCAAGCTTTGCCGGTCGGAATCGCCTTTGTGAAGCGTTTCGTCAGTTCATCCGCCGAGCTGACGGGTTTCTGGCTGTCGTCCTGCTTCGGGTTTAGCGCAGCTTTAAGTTTGGCTTGCACGAGGAAAAGTTCACGACCTCAATCTGCAACACCTTCGCAGCTTGCGACATCACCAAAACGTTTCTCTTGCCAACCTCACCATGGCGTCCGTATACAAATCAGTCGCCAAGCAAAAAGCAAACGGCAAATCAAAAGATGCCGAAGCCGACACCAAGCCCAAAAACCGCCAACGAGTCCTCATCCTAAGCTCTCGAGGCGTCACATACAGGTACATTCTCCCACCACTCTTTCCTATCCTCACAACCACCTCCTAACCACAAGACTTGCAGACACCGCCACCTCCTCTCCGACCTGCACTCCCTCCTCCCGCACTCCCGCAAAGACGCCAAACTCGACACCAAAACCCAACTCTCCCAACTCAACGAACTCGCCGACCTCTACAACTGCAACAACATCCTCTTCTTCGAAGCCCGCAAAGGCAAAGACCTCTACCTCTGGCTCAGCAACCCTCCCAACGGCCCCACCGTAAAATTCCATTGCCAAAACATCCACACCATGGAAGAGCTCAACTTCACCGGGAACTGCCTCAAAGGCTCCCGTCCGATCCTCTCCTTCGACGCCGGGTTTGAGAAATCCGCACACACCCGCGTGATCAAAGAGCTCTTGACGCAACAATTCGGCGTCCCGCCCACATCGCGGAAGATAAAACCTTTCGTCGACCACGTTATGGGTTTCACGCTCGCGGACAACAAAATCTGGATCCGATGCTATCAAATCCAAGAATCCGAAGCTCCCAAGAACAACACAACAGACGAATCCACTCCCTCAGCACCCGTCGCCAAAGCAGTCGGGAAGGGCGAAACTCACATCTCGCTCGTCGAAATCGGACCGCGATTCGTTCTCACGCCGATAGTGATTTTGGAAGGCAGTTTTGGCGGGCCGGTCATTTATGAGAATAAGGAGTTTGTTTCGCCGAACCAGATTCGGAGTGATTTAAGGAAGGCCAAGGCGGGGAGGTATAATAAGCGCGCGGATGCGACGAGGGATCGGAAGGTGAAGAAGAAGGAGATGGGATTACGTACGGGTGAGGGGGAGAGAGAGATTGATGAGCTGGACGATAAGATGCTGTTCGCATAGAAGACCGAAGGGAAGGTGGAGTTGAATACCCACATCTTCACCCACTTGCTCAATTAGCGCGGCGTTCAGGACGGACAGACAGGTGCCAGTATTCCCATTCAATTCACCCAGAAGAAAAGAATCAAAAGAAATGTCTCACAACCACAATTTCATTCCACTCTCTAATTACCTCCTCTCCCTCTCCCTCCCCTTCTTGCCCCTTCTACTCTCCTCTTTAATCTCCCTCGCCTTCTCCCTCGGATCAATAACCTCAATCTCCTCCAGCTTTTTCTTAAACTCCAAATCCTTCCCCAACGTATCCTTCGCAAACGTCAACTTCTTCGCCATCCACGCGGACCCTTCATCCTCTTCCTCCTCCGCTTCCCCTCCCTCTTCATCCCACGCTTTACACGACTGACAGTTCGCGATGAAATGTAGATCGCAGAGCGAGGCTTCTTCGTCCTCCGCGTGCCCGTTCGCGGGGACGTCGCTGGTTGGTTTTGTGGATTTCGAGGTGGAAGCGGATTCTTGCTCGGCAGTGTCAGGTAGTCCTTCGAGACGTTTTTTGAAGCTGGTGAAGAGATCCAGGGCGCCCTTTTCGTCGCTTGCTTTGCCGCGTTTGCGGCCGCGGGTGCTGGTTTCGGGGATCATGGATTCCAATGCAGATTTCGGTTTTTCTTTCTCTTGTGGTGCGATGTCCACTGTGCGTTTCATGCTGGCTTTGAGGGCTTGGATTTCGGCGTTGGTTTTGTCGAGTTTCTTTTGACGGCGGGAGGCTTGGGGCTCGGAGTCTGATGAGGCGTCGGAGTCTGGTTCGGGAGGGTGGTCTGGTTTTGATGTTTCTTTCTTCACAGGCTTGGAGGTTTCCACTTCGACGTCTGGCATCGGTTCGTCTTGGTGTTTCTGCTCTTTCTTCGCTTTCTTCTCCTTCTTGGGCTTCTCCTCCGGCTCGTCGGGCTCCACGGCCACAAGTTTAGGATTCGCCTTGGCCTTCTTGACCACCGGCGCAATATCCCCATCTTCCCCTTCCTCCCCTCCAAAACTCAATACATTCTTCCCCGCCGGCTTCTTCCTCTTCTTCCCCACTTCTTTCTTCACCTCCTTCGTCCTCGGCGCCTCCTGCACCCGCGCAACCATATCCTCAAACGGATTCACCAGAATCTCCGACCCGGTGATCTTGGTCGGATACATCGGCCTCTCGCTCCCTTCATTCAGCTCCGCGTCCGCCATGCGCATCAGATTGTAAATCGTATCGCCCTCAATGCGCCCAAACATGGTATTCTTCCCCTGCAATTCCGGCGTCGCGTCCAATGTGAAGAAGAATTGACTGCTGTTGCTGTCCGGCCCCTCGTTCGCCATGCCCAGTAACCCGCGACGGTTGAATTTGAGGCGCGTGTGGATTTCATCTTGGAACGGCGTGGCATCGTTCAGGGCGGAAATGCCGCCTGCTCCGGTGCCGGTGGGATCGCCTCCTTGGATGATGAAGCCTGGTACCAGGCGGTGGAAGATTGTGTTGTTGTAGTAGCCATCTAGGCAGTGTTGGAGAAAGTTTCGAGATGCGAGGGGAGTTTGCTTTGCGAAGAGCTCGAGGGTGAGGTCGCCGGCGGTGGTGTTGAGGATGACTTTGGCGGTGGGCTGCGGTTCGAGGTTGTAAAGATTCGACATGTTTGTGTTCGTGCGCCTGGCCAGCCAGCCGCGAAGTTGACAATGTTGTCAAGAAAGTTGAAGATGTCGCATGTGCAGATCAAGTCGCATGTGCAGATCAAGTCAAAGTCTCGAAGTCGGAGTTGGAAGCTTTTGCGGAGTTCGAGCTCCAAGCACGTCCCACCATCGTCATCACCGACATCCAACTTCAACTTCAACAACACCAAACAACATCCATCCAAGATAGCACTCTTCAAGCTGGCCTCACCGACTCCCCACCAATAAACCCTCTACGCCCGCTACAACAAACACATCATGTCCGAAATCACCTTCGCCAAAACCTTCCTCACAACTCTCGACAAGAAACCCATAAAACTACCCGCCGACCACGTTAGCGATCCGCGAAAATATCCCTCCCAAAGTCCTGTACGTAAACTTCATTCCTCTCCTCCTCCTCCATGTTCCCCAACTAACCCTGATATCCTCTCTAGTACATCCTCCCCAAACAAACACACCCCTTCCCGCGCAAATCTCCCTCCACAGCTAAACCGACAACCACCAAGTCCCTCACCGCAACCCTCAAACCCACCCGCGCCGGCACCGTCGACCCCATAACCCTCCCCGACCTCACTCTCAACACCACAATACACGAAATCAAAACCTCCTACGCGAGCAAAACCGGTCTCCCCGCGGAGAAAATCAAACTCCTCCTGAACAAAAAACCCGCAAATGACCTCAAAACTCTCAAAGAGCTCGGCCTACCCGAAGGAAGCGACAATGTGGAGATTGGAGTGATGGTGATGGGAGGCGCAGGGAGTGGGGGAACTCCGAGGGCGCAGTCGCCTGCTGTGGCGGTTCCGGATAGTAGGTCCCCAGCACCGGAGAGCGAGAAAGCGAATGTGGAAGCGGAGCAAGCGGGACATGCGGAGACGACAGCGAAGGAGGTGCTGCGGACGGAGGAGTTTTGGGCGGATTTGAAGGGTTTCCTCGCGCAGAGGTTGAGGGATGAGGAGGAGGGGGAGAGGTTGAGTTCGATGTTTAAGGAGGCGTGGGAGAAGAGGAGTTGAGGGAGTCTGCTGTGTGCCAGTGTGTTGGACGGATCGAGAGGATACCCGCATGAATTCATTTACATAAGCGAACGACTGGCAAAAACGACATGAGGCGAAGATGCATCACGTTGCGGTTTCATTCCTCTCCCTCTCTCTATTCTACTCATCCCCTCAGACCGAAGTCGACACCATACCCGTCCTCCTCTCCAACGCCTTCAACTCCCCCATCAGGAACTCAAATCGCTTCTGCTGGAACTCCCTCAAGCTTGCTTCTCGATGCGGCGGCACAGGCGGCGGTGCACCAAAACTCAGAGTCGGCTCCAAGGAATCTCGCTTTTCTCTTTCCCATTCTTCCCTCCTGAGCCTCTCTAACTCAGCTTTCTGGGAGTTTGAAAGCTCTACTTTCTTGATCTCAACGGGGCGCGCTTGTTCGAGGGCCGCGTCGTCGAGGTGGAGGTCTGAGTTCACGGAGTCATCGTCTTGTGATGATGATGAGCTATCGCCCGAATGCTTTTCATCATCCAAGAGGCCGTCGACGCTCTCCGTCTTGACAACCCCAACTTCTGCACCTTCGTGCTCACCATCATCATCACCACCATCAAACCCCTCAGAGCCCTCAAACTCAACCTGTTCCTCCTCTTCCTCCTCCTCCTCATCCTCCCTACACTCCTCAATACAAGGCATACAAACCACCCTAACTCTCTCAGGCGGCGTGAACCTTCCACTCATCCTCCTCGGCGACACTCTCACCCTCCTCGGCGCAAAGTATCTCCATCGCGGATGGTCCGGGTGAGGGTTTGCTGGTCGTTGTTTGGCGGCTGGGATCCACTCATCTGCCTCCTTGTGCACCTTCACCAAGTCCTCGTCAGATGAAGAGGAGGGTGGAGAGGAAGTAAGGGAACCGGACTCAGGCGTCCAATCCCACACCTCCCTCTTAATCCTCCTCGCAATCTCCCCGTGCGTTAGCTGCGTTGAGGTACTACTCCGACACGAGGAGCACGCGCTCTCAGGAGCAGAAGAAGAAGTCGGGAGACCTCGAGCCCAGCGCCAGAATTTCTTCGCGATGCACGAATCCCCAGCACCTATACAGCAGAGCGACGCAGCAGTCGGCGGCGGCTTCCGCAGCTTATTCGCCTGATTCTTCTTCTTCCCCTTCTTCAGCTTCTCATCCTCCTCATCGGAGCTCTCGGTGCTAGAATCGACCTCCACAGCCATGGAATCCGTAACGGAGAACATGGTCGCTCTACGGGCTTCGATTTCGCGGATGCGGACAAGGGGTTCAGGCTCGCCGCCAGGTTCTCCGTCGAGCTCCTTCTCCAACCGCGGAACCTCCATCGGCCAAGGCCTCGCATCGCTCAAACTCATATACGCCAGCGCCTGGCTGCGCGTAGGCGTGAGGGGGCGCGTAGAGCGTTGGCGCCAGAGCCGTTGCGGATAGCTGTAGTCATGGTCGGAGAGTCCGACGGCGCGTTTGAGGCGGCTGATGTCTGGTTCGAGAGTCTGAGGGGTTTCGTAGGCCTGGGATGTTGCTGGGGCCGGCTGGTTGGCAGTGTATCTGTAGCGAAGATCGGAGGGGTGGTTCGAAGCGTTGGGCGAATGTCTGAGAGCTTTTGTGGTGGTGATAGTCGGGTCATGGGGATGAGCTTCAGGAGATTCAAGCTCGCCAGCGTCGTCTTTCCTTGGTCTTGCTACCTTTCCAATCCGCTGCTGATATACTGTTGAAAGACCGGCCGATGGTACGCACCTCAGCTCCTTTGAACCGTCCGGGTCAGGAAGCAGGCAATCTCGCACGTCATCGCCAGAGCGGGCCTCAATGAGAGTCGGTCGCTGAGAGGAGTCGCAGATCTTCTCGATCGTGCAAGTAGCTTCTCTGAAAGCTTGTTCGGCCTCGTCGCAGACGACTCGGATTGTCGATCGCTCCATCGTCTTGTGAATGGAGCTGATGACTGGAGGTTAGGATATTCTGCACACTAGCTTATACAGCGAGATGACAATTTACTCGCGGATATTCTGTTTAGCAGTGGTCCAGAGGCTCCGATCGTAGTCGATAGATGCATAAAAGTACAGCAGCCATAGGACTCTGCAGCATTATAATATGCGACATCTTCGCAGTCTCTGTGAGGACAGTCAGTAGCGTGAAGACAACCGTGAGGACTTTTAGTATTGAGTTGTGGTAATCAGCTTTTGGGATTGGTGGTAACGTGAGAGAGGTCGTCCGCCGAGCACAAACATGGAGGAAACAGGTCATCTACTGGTGGTATCCGTAATGGTCATATGCTTTCACACTCCCCCACGTCTCTGGCCCGTTCCTTCCACCGTGCCGAATCCGCTCTCTATCTTCATGTCTGTCATCGATGGGAGAGTCGCTCGTTCGTTTGGTTACGATGTGGTAGTTTAGCGGCCCTTGGAGACGCGGGATTTGATGCTCTCGTGCTCAATGTCGTCTGGGTCGTTGGCCTGAATATCAGCAGCGAGGCCGTTGAGAGCACGCTTGAGCGCATCCTTGGAGGAGGAGTACATCATGCGAGGCTGTCCTCATGTTAGCCCACGACACGTCACTATCGGGAGTGTGTATGTTGTCCTCACGTATTGTGGCGCATCATCAGGCACCCACGAGATGAAGGTGATCTTGCTGCGCTTGCCCTCACCACCGTCTGCCTCGTATTCGACATCAAAGACGGCGTATCGGCCGCCAATGCCCTCCTCGCCCTTCTTGTTCTTGCTCTTGGCGTTCAGCAGCTTCTCGCGGAACTTGGAGTAGTCCGGGTCGGTGGAGCTCTCCTCGACGACAATCTCCTTCCAGTCGTCGGAGATTTTGTAGATGATCCACTTGGTGGACTTGCCGAGCTTGAGGTCGTTGAAGGCCTGGATGCACTCGGGTGCGACCGAAACGCTGCGTTGGGAGGTGGAATCAGTGATGGTCGCATGCGCACCGCCGCAGCGGCTTTCAGCTGCTGATAACGTACCCAGATTGTGCCTGTTCACTTCCACATCAGTACTGCCTTTTGTTGCGTCGAGAGATGTGTTTCTACTCACCATAGTTGCGGGGTTTTCTTGAGGCGGGGATCAATTGATGTGGATGTTGTCTGGAGGGGGAGGTTAGAACTTTTCCGTTGGGTGACGTCGCAGGCGCCGGCGTTGCAAATAGCTGCCTGCGGTGAAGGCGTCGCAAGACGCCAAGACGAGGTATTGTCTTACTGGGCGATGTTCCGCGGCGAGGGGTTACAAGATGATATGTAGAGGCGTAGTTGCGTAAGGTGCGAGATGTAAGGTGAAGTGAATCTCCAGACGTTCCTGCTCCTGGTTGTTGCCGGCGGATTGCGCCTTCCTCTGCCTCTACTACCATGTGGACCCTGGTTGCCCCGCGACGCAACCGATCGACGGCCTCAGGCATCAACTTTCTGCTGTCACATGCAAAGCCCCTGACTTTACGACATTCACTTACACCCTGCAGCCCAAGGATTCTCATTTGTCAAATGAAGCTAAGCAGCCAAGACATTCCAGACTACCTCATGAAATGGTGTTTTTGGATTGCACTGCGTCGCTCAGTTTCTGCTGGATGACCCCGGAATCTCAGGTCTTGCTGCCATCAACCTCAGCCTCGATTTCGTCTGCCCATGGTATAGCGTCCTGTGCTCCAAGTTGCAAGATAGTCTTTGCAGCAGCTCGACAGCCTCTCTCCACAGCCTTTTTGATATCCCATGTTTGATTTGTGCGCTTCTGCCGCACGCACTCCAGAGCATACGTCCCAACAAAAGTATCCCTTGGGGGGTTCTTGTTAGCGCGCTCATGTCTTCTTCAGCATCGACCACTTTCCCAGCTCCCGTGGTATCTTTGATGTCTTCGTCAGGGACGGAGACTGCTTTGACTAAGCCATGAGCACCAGCGCTGGCGTAGAATGCTCCCCGCGCTCCGAGAGTGATGACCATATACTTGACGCCTCGCTCCATGAAATACCCGCATGCCTCGAGCATTGCTTCTTCGGTGGGCAGGTCTTTCGGTACGCCTGCAAGCTCGGCCACCTCAACCTCGTTGAGAAGCAAATGTGTTACGTTCTTGTAAGTTGCGTCGAGCAGACGGTAAGCAGGAGACGGATTCAACAGGGTGTCAACGCCATGTTCATGCGCTGTCGTGAGTACATCCTCAACGACTGTGCGGCTGTTTTCTAGGCAAGTGACGATGAGGTCGGGCTTGTTAGCATGCGCCAGGCATTCGACCGAGTCTTGAACCTCCGGCATCCAGTGTGTATTGGCCCCCGAAAAGCCAATGTCTCTGCAATTTCGTGAAGTTTTCTCGACGAATACGGCACATGTACCAGTCTGACTTTGGTCAAGAACTTCGATGCCGGAAGTATTAACGCCGTTCTCTTTGAGAGACTGCATCAAAACGCCGCCAAAATGATCCCTCCCGACAGCGGTGTTGAGGAACACTCGCACTTCTGGCTGGTTCTCGTCCTGTTGCTCCGAGATGGATGCGGCGCCCTCGACTTGGTCTAGGAGAACTTTTGGCTTGTTACGCTGACCTCGAGAAATTGCGACTGCAGTGTTTGAGCCCTTGCCGCCTGGTTGGAAGGATAAGGATGAGGCGTCAAGAGAGTCGTCCCGTTCAGGCATACGCTCTACTTCATACACCAGGTCCATGATAGCGCCCCCAACCACAGCGATGACACCAGGCACAGCGGGCTGGGCAGACGAGAGGAGACTCATTGCGAATGCTCGAACTAATGCAGTCAGGGCGTTGATGAATCACAGACAGTCCGCGAGAACCAGATGTATCCATTCAGATGGGGTTTGGCGTCGCAGAGCACGAGTAGTATGAAGCCGCAAAAGCGAAGTAAGCAGCAAAGATCTGGCAGACAACTTCTGGGGCGTTCGCGTTGCATCGCATTCTTTCGGCCGTAAGCCCTCAATCCTTCCATAACACAGCATGGAAGAAGCCAACCAGAAGACCAAGCAGCAAGAAGAAATAAAGAAAGAAGCACGAAAATCTTTCGAGAAAGAAAGAACATCTCGTCGCACACTCACCTACCCGAGAAGTCGGCAACGACAGGAGGAATACGAGCTTCGTGAACGGTAGCCGGGAACCCAAGAACCATAAAACCGAGATGCCAAAAAGGTACCGTGACACCGTGGGCTTCCATTCTCGTGTGCACGACGGCATGCGGTGGTATACCAGTAAATGGTAGAAGGGGCAAAGAGGCTGTGCAAACAATAGCGGTCTCTGTAGTTGCGCGGATCGGGAAGTGCTGTTGTGCCATCCGAGGACTGGTAGTGTACAAGAATAGCACGAATAGTTCTTCACAAGCGCCGTTGGAGCCGTTTTTCCTCGGACCCTGATGGACACGAACGCGGCTCCACGTCATGGAATGGATTGCAAGCGCCAAGAGGGGATATCGTCAATGAATGAAGATGCACTCTTCCAAATCGTCTGCTTTCCGCGCCGCCTTGCATGCCATTTCGAGGAATCTGCGGTGAGGAGATACTGGATTGAGATGCAGGGTGCAGGTCGATTCTGCAAAGCAAGCGAAGGGGGGATGCAGCGAGACCGAATTGCGCGAGAAGCTTGGCTCAACTTCTCGAGATTGTGCTCTGCTAGCTTGGGCTGAACCGAAACCGAGCTTCTTGGCTGCGTCTTGTCGTGATGCACGGGCAGAGATGGCGAAGATGTCGATATGCGGGTGGAGGAAGTGTGGTTGGAGAGCTATTCGTTAGCCAAATTCTCCGCTATTTGCAGAGGCCAACGCTCCCGTCGCTATACGGGAGGAGCATTGCCGTAGCGTTGGAGGAGGTAGCTGCCGCGGCGGCTGGAGCTCAGCATTGAGCGGGATCGTGGGAGCATGAGGCGTGCATCTAGGTCTCAGCAAGCTGGCTTCTTTCCTGTTTCGCGTGGAATTGTTGGGATGTTGGGCTGGGGATATCGGCGATGCGAACAACATGTGCGCTGGGATAGAGTTCAAACCAGCCAGAGAGACACACGTCGGGCGGAATGACGCTTCCCACGTTTCAACTCCCGCACCAATGGCGTGAAGTCTCGCGCTGTCTGACGGAGCCGTCAGATGTGATACTCACGAGTACGATCGGACACAGCGAGCGTCTCGTATCCTCCACCCTCCCGAATGCAATGGAGAGGGAGTATCAGGACGTGACGTCGAGCGTTTCTTCATCGTCCCCGTCGTCTCCGCATATCTGCGTTTCGAATATAGCAGCGCCATGTGCCCTATCGGCTCTGTGTGACGAGCGTGCACCAAATGCTCATCACGCATATTAGCTCCCCAATTTCCAATCTCCAGTATCTCATATCGCATATCGCGACCCTGACTCTGATAGATCTACCACACCTCGTCTGTCGACCCCTCCATCATCTCGTCCATCTCTTCACCATCATCCTCCCGGCAGGCAATAAAGTCTCTAGACGACTCCGCAGCTGATTCTCCATCCAAGTTCTGCTGCGAGAGAGCTTGTTCCTGCACGAAAGGCATTGACTTTCTGGCGACAAGCGAACACACAGGTGAGTTGAGACGTCTGATTCGCCGTGCCGCGCGGGAGGCGCGTGCTGCTATGGCGACTGAAGGAGCTCTCTTCGGCCAAGCTAGCTAACTGGGTCCAAGGCGCTCGACGAGACTCTTCTGCCGTCTTCTGGTCTTGACTAGCTTGTCGACGAGGAGATACCAAGGCCGGGCGGATAGTCAGCAAACGACGGGCTCCACGGGTGGCGTGAACAAAGTCGCAATTCTTGTTGAGGAATTCCCTCGCCAGCAGCGCCGCTTTCAGCATTGTCGTGTCATTTCCATTCGTGTTGCGCGCAGCAGAAAAGGCTCGCCCGCAATTGTGGAGTAGAAAGACGCTTCGATAGGGCCGACTCGAGGGGACTCCCACCTCACATCAGCAGCTTTCTTCGCTCTTCCCGCCGCGACCACTATCACAACCACCGTCACGTCACCGACTTATCTTCTCTTCACCATCAAAGCAACACCTCTCGGCGCCGCCGCCGATCCTCTCTGTGCGTTATCTGCAGCGTCCGCCTGGTGCAGCGCCGTCATCCACACGCTCCCGACCTATCGCTGCTCATTCGCCGACGCTGTGCACCCGCATAGCGCATCGAGCAACACCCCGGCACATATCCACACGCCTACTCCGAGACGCGTGCGAGCATCCACCTCACTTCGCTCTTGTTTGCGGCCTTATAGCCTCGCGCTTTCGTCGCACTGCTGGCCCGCGAGCCCCGCAGCTCACCACGCCCATTGTTCGTTGCTGAGCAAGCAAGGACAATCCGCGAGCCACCAACCACTTCTAATTCATCACACGCCGCCGTCATGTCGACCATGGTCATGAACGGAGGCTTGAACCCACCCATGAGGAAGCCTGTGCCTGGCAGGACTTCCCCGGCGGCTTCCTTCAACTCGCAGACTCCCATGCCGAAACAGCCGCCCGCCCACTACGGCCAGGACCGCCTACAATCGATGCACTCACGAACACGAACCAGCTCCTCCAACGTCATTCCCTACGACGCCTCCAACCCATCGCCGCCGCAATCGAGCACTCCCACTTTCACCATGACCTCCCACCCGAATCCGCACCCCGGCCAGAGCCGCCGTACCCTGTCCAATGCAACGTCTTCCACCTCTTCTACCAACACGAACACCGCAGGACTGCAAAGAGTACCTACGAATTCGAACCAGAGCACCGTCAGCGGAGTCAGGCGATCCACGTCTTCTCGCAGCAATGGCTCCTCCTGCTCCCCCACATCATACGTTGCGCTCATGCGGAAACAAAAGGGCACAGTCTGGTGCGACAGAGCGCAACATGAAGATCCGAGGATATTGCAAGCTCAGAGACAGGCCAAGATGCGGGCAGCGGCGGAAGTTGCGGGAGGACACAATTACACCACCCAGGTGCGGACGAGCACAAGCAGCGGTGGTGTTGTGGGTGGAGTGAGGAGCAAGATTAGACATCACGGTGCACCAAAGGCCAGCGCCTACAACGCCGCGCTGGTGGCAGGTGCCGGCGTACCCATGCGGCTGAGTGCATCTGAAGTGGACGACGGAAATGACAGCGACGAAGACACCGGCGCCCGCTACCACGTCCGCAATGGCAGTGGCAGAAGCAGCCTCGCCAGTGGAAGAAGAGGCCAAGCCCACCTCAGCTCCAATCTGGCCTACTCTTACAGCAATGGCTCCACGCCTCCAGGAGTTAGTCCCATCGACAGCATGGGCGACGTGCAAGAGGAAGAAACACCCATGGTCAACGATGACGGCACACAAAAGGACGATTACTTCACCCAGACTGGCGGTAGCGGCAACAGCGGCGAGCAAGAAGAGAACTTTGGCTCCGTTGGCGGCCTCCCACAGAAACGTCCTGGTGCTGAGCAGCCCAGCAAATCCACAATAGACGACCTGCGTCGTAGAGGAAGCGTGGACGAGCGGACGATGACGATGAGCGGCCCGCGACTGTTCGTTGCGAATCCGGATTTGAGCGATTAGAGGAGAAATAAGAAGAGAAATGTGCAGGCACATGAATCGTTACACAACCAAAACAACATGTAATTCATGACGGAAGAAGGAAGCGAATTCTCGCTGGCTAGACTTTTCTTCTTCAAAAAAAGGCCATGCAGCATACGCCAAGGTTCCAATGTTTCCTTTCGTGTGTCATATCACTGAGCGGGGCTATATCATGGATGGATGGCAGCGAGAGATGACATTTTCCTCTCGTAATAGATCTTCTTCCTTTTTAGCGCGTCTGGGAGAGGAAAATACTACGAGGCATAGCATAGGAATGAGATACCAATGGTTTCGTATGGAAATGTGTGGCGTTCCAGAGAATGATTTTGCTGCCATGTGAAGGGCGCTTGGCCAGGTCGCTCCTTCCGCATGTGAAGATTGGCGCACGGACTGCACGCTAAGAAGTCCCGCTGCTAGTCTCGCTTCTTGTCTTGAACACATGCACTGACAGACGACGCAGCAAACGCCGGTGGACGCTTTAAGCAACACGTCGGTTTTGATCAACACTTAACTTTCGCTTCAACCAACATCAACATCTCTGCTTTGACCAGCACATCGGCTTTAGTCGACGCACCAGCTTCAAACAACACACCGGCTTCTTGACTGGGCGCTTCACACCCGAGTCCGCTGCCCTGTTCCTGTCCTTGCATTTGCGCTTCGCTGCAAAACGACACCCTTCAGCAGCAGAACGTGCAGCGAGATACTTCAACAATTCTGCGCAGATTGCGGCATTTGTACGCGCCATCATCGACGCAAAACACACCGGCTCGACTCCCGTGCGACTATCTGGACTCGTGCTTCGAGCTGCACGATCGACACACGCGGCGAAGAGCATTACTTATTCCAAATTTGCAACGTGGATTTCGACAAGCGTCATTTCACCTATGCGGCGGTTCGGGAAGACATCAAGAGAGGGACATCGCGAAGAAGAACACTGCAGAAGAGTGCACTGTACACGCAAAGACATCAACATGAACCCACCGCAGTACGATCCTCGTGTCGAAGAAGTGTTGGCAAGCTGGCGAGTTATGATGGGCCAGAACGATCGAGTAATGGCGGCTGTAGACGAGCTCATTCGAGTGAATCAGTACGACCTGCGATTGAACGGTGTACTCTCGGGCTGTTTCACGAGGGGAACGCCCCTCGGTAAATTCGCGTTCACGGCCTACTTTGAAAAAGTATGCTCCAAAGTCCGCCAAGGCAATGTGAAGATGGGCTCTGGACTTCTCGCTTTGCCAGCGGAGCTTCGCGAGAAGATCTACGAGTATGCTCTCTCAAGTGAGCAGGCAATCACAATTCATTGGCCAGGTTACGCAAAGTCGCCCGCGCTGCTCCGCACCTGCCAACAGATACGCAACGAAGCCTCGCCCGGTCTCTTCAAGCTCAACTCTTTCTCTACCGTAGTGGGTTTCAACGACTGGCGAACCTTGCTCTCGTGGGCTTTGGACATTGATCGCGACGATGCCGCGGCGATCGAGAAATTCAGCATTGGATTCAACGATGCTGAAACTAATTCGGCATTGCGTACAGTCACGGACTTGCAGGACCTAGAATCGTCGCGCGCCGTTGGAAAAATCTACATTAAACAAGGGGAGCTCATTGCGCGCATCTTGTCGAAGCTGCCCCTCTCCGGGCTACAACTCAGCAGCATTACTGCCCCAATTGTTCAGATGCCTCGAATCGAAAACGGAGTGGGAGAGTACCTGCTGGCTGACATCAAGGACCACTGGCAAAAGGCCTTGGCGAGACAGGTGGCCGCTCTGATCACAAAAGCAGCTGAGTAGCTGCTGACTTGGTCTTTAGACCTGCTACTCAACGAGTTGTTTCCCACACATGAGATTCGTGACCGCAATCAACAAATGCGCCCGGAGCGGATTGATGGCGCGTGGGAAAAAAAGGGGCTTGAATCGGGGCTGCATAGGGATAAGAAGCTTCCACCTGAGTTTGTGGAAAGGAAACGCTCAACGAATAATAGACAGCAGGAAATTCAGCTTGTCCTCAGTGTAAGAGAATACATCTTCTCTCGAGCCACACTCATGTTCCTCCGTCGCGATACAAGAAATGCCCTCAGGCTTGGCGTGAGGACTCTCAATTCATACTGAGTATAACTACCACACCTTCCCGTCTGTCTTGTCTAGCACATCAAATTCTCAACTACACCAAGCTATATCAGCTCACCCACACATCAACCTCACCAAATCCACCCATAACCAATTTTCGAAATGAAATTCCTCACCCTCACCACCCTGACCTCCCTCCTCGCCGCTCTCACAGCGGCCTCCCCTCTCCACCCCACCAGCACCGCACCCAGCATCTCGGCGAATGGTGTCGAAATCGGAGACGTCGCGGTCCCAGCCAACACGACCGCTCTCCGCGCCGCCCCGCCTCTCCAACCCACCAGCACCGCCCCCGGCAGCTCGGCCATTGACGCCGAATTTGGAGACGTCGCACTCAACGCGACGAGAACCCTCCTCACCTTCGGCGACAAAACCGCTCTCAAGCCGAAGCAGACCCCGCGCCTGGTCGTCTATACTGCTAATGATGGAGACGAGACTTGTGAGAATGGCTTGGCGAAGTCGAATAAGTGGAAACATGCGTGGTATTTGCCGGAGGGGGAGTGTCATAATTTTGATACGGCGTGGACGGTACGTATCCCTGGTCCTCCGCCAGGAGGGCCCCTTCCCCCCTCCCTCCCTACCTCTCCGTCCTCCTAATGTCCTCTGCAGGGCCTAACCCAATTCTCCTCCCTCGGCCCCCGAATCTGCAGCATCACCTTCTACGAGTTCCGCTTCTGCCCCAGCGCCCCGGTCCTCGGGAAACTGGAAGAATCCGACGATTGTGGAGCGGATCACCAGGTTGATCGGACGTGTAACAAGTGTGAGAATTTGAGGCGCGGGGTGAAGAGTTTGAGGGTGGAGTGTAGGCGGAATGAGGAGGAGGATCCGTAGATAGGATCGGAGGGGAGGGTAGGGGGGTATGGGAGGGGAGAGAGGAATTTGTGGGATTGGGATCTTGGGATTCTGGTGGTATGGGAGGTTGGGTTGGTTTTGGTTTCAAAGTGTTGAAAATGTCGTGATGAGGTAGGTGATGGCCGACGAGACTCGGGGAAAACGATGTAGTCTCGAAATGAAATTACTTCATCACGACAACCATTGTGCGTCGCAATTTCTTCCCTTTGATATAGCTGCGCTCAGTGTTGTAAAGCAGTCTTTTGAGTTTGAAGACTTGCAAAGCTCCTTTGCAAGCAGACAATTCTCGGTCCGTAGTTGCATGCACAGAGATCAAGGATCAGCCTTACAAAGCCTTCCATCCTCCTTTTCAACCCAAAAATCACTGCCTACACCCGTCAAAGCATAAAACACATGCTCTGGGTCATACGTCCGTTTGACTTCCAAAAGCCTCTCATAATTCTCCCCATAATAATTGCTCTTCCAATCCGGATCCTGAAAATCCGCCTCATTGACATAAACCCCACTCCCCTCACTCACCCTCTGCAAAATTGGAATCAGCGTCTTCGTCATCAAATTCGCATTCTCCACCATCTCCTCCCAAGGAGCGGAGAAATTCCAAGGTGTCGTGACGACTGTGTCGAGGAGATTGGTTCTCCAGGCGGGGCTGACGGAGTTGTAGACGTCGCCGGCGACGGTGGAGTTGACGTTGATGATGACGGCGGTGAGACTGCCGCCGTTGCGGACGACGGAGCGGTAGGCGGATGTGAGGGCGGAGTTGTTGGTTTCTACGGTGGAGCGTGGGATGAGGCGGCCGCCGTATTGGGCGACGGAGACGGTGACGGGGAAGATGGAGGCTTTTTGGAGGATGTTGAAGAAGTGGGAGTGGTATGATGGGGAGAGGGAGGTGGTGGAGTTGTAGGTAATGTTGTGGGAGTTGAGGGTGCTGAGGAAAGGGGAGACGAGGGAGTTCAGTTTGGCTGTGCTGATTCCATGGCCGACGACATCGACGATGGTGAAGGATTTGTTGTCGAAAGCTTCGAGGCCGGTGACTCCTTCATCGACGATACCGGGGAGAAGTTCGTGCCAGGCGCCGATGAGGGACCAGTAGGCGTCTTGGGAGATGCCGTCGCTGGTGAACGTGAGGTTGAAACCTGAGGTTGGCATATCTGGGTACATCTTAACAGTCATGGAGAGAGCGACACCATACGTGCCACCTCCGCCTCCACTCAGAGCCCAGAACAGGTCTGTATTCTGGTTCCGTGTGGCGATGAGGTGATTGCCTTTACCGTCGATGACTTCCCACTCCAGAACTTGGTCGGCACCGAGTCCGTACTTGGAGCCCAGCATGGAGTGGCCACCGCCTTGAGTGTAGCCGCCGGCGAGCCCTACCGTGGGACATTCGCCACCGACCATGGCAAGATTCTGCTCGTGAGCAGCATTGTAAGCTTCGAAGCCTTGCACGCCAGCACCCATCCGCATAGCTTTTCCTTGATATCGATCAGACGACCAGTCGATGATTTCAATGTCCTTCAGATGGTGCATCCATATTCCAAGAGAGCCCGATCCTGTCGACTTGCCGTTGTAATCATGTCCAGTGTTCCTAATGACGAGTCGAATGTTGTTTCGTCGTGCAAATTCCATAGCCTTGATTACATGAGCAGCGGAGGCGACTTCTACAGCGTATTGGACGTATTTGCCGAGAATGCATTGGGCGTCTCTGGTCGTGAATGGGTCACAGCTACGGTTCGCAAAGAAGGGTGCCATGACAGACGACGAGGAGTTGTAGCTATTTGGTATGTCAGCGTCTCAAAGTGGAAGACAACCTAAGCAACGCAACCCCGGGAACGTGCATACTGTTGCTGCGGCATTGTCCAAGACTCCTGGAGTTCCTGGCATTTGGTGGCATTGTATTGCGCGAAGTGGGATTCATGACATGGAGCTGCCAGGGGGACGGTAGCCACTAATCGGCCGCCCAGAGTGCGATTGAAGGCTTGCCAATCGTCTGTGGAAGGCCAACACTCGTCTCCTGGGAAGCATCTGCATTCTTGCTGAGTTTGGGTGCGAGTCTGAGCTGCTTCAAAATAGTGAAATTGCACAGAGCAGCAAACAAACAGCGCAGAAATGATTTGGAAAGTGCGAGACATGTCGATGTAGCACAAGAGTAAGCAGGCGGGTGAATGGAGGAGTGAGGAGATGACGAGCAGCGCGGATGTTCTTCATATTCAGAATGTCTTCTGCCACGGTGAGGCTGAAGTTGAACAGCGTCGAAGGAGTTGCAGGGAGCATTGCCCTGTGTCGGGATAGGCGCCAGCGGAGGTCGTGCAGCGAGGACTGCTATTGGGCGTGGAGGAGGATCAAGCTGTAGTTGTATGCAGCACACAGAGCTGATGCTCGCACTCGCTCGGGAGGAGACTTGGAGAGACTTGGTCCTGTGCGGTGATGCGCTGGAATAATTAGAAGTTGGCGTTCTCTCGGCACCGCTCGCTGCGTGATTTCCACGAGGCAGCGAGACCTCGCCGTCGTCAACGCCGCCGCCACCTCCATCACCGCCGCGTGGAAAGTGATTTCTGGCGATGTTTGGTGATGTTTGGTGGAAGGTATTCTGGTAGTGTCGGAGATTGGTGTTGCGGAGTACAGCATGCGCGGGTGGAGGAGATGCAGGGATGTTGGCGTCGTCGCACAGCATAGAGTGGATGTGTGGATGTGCCCCATCTCATGTGGGCGATCGTTACACCACATGTCTGCTTCCCAAATTCCATCCTCCTCAGCCTTTCTGCATCTCTTCACGATGAACGAACAGCTCTGATTCCTTCATCAAGTCGAGATGATGTTGATGAGAGTGCTGACAGTGTTTGCGCCGCGCCGCGACGCGCCGCAGCTCCGCCGGGGTCTGCAGTCGGCGTTCTGGCTGGATGAAGGTCGGCGACCAGCCTTAGAAGGGTTGTCCGTTGTCGTCAAGAACACGGCGAATCAAGACAGCCGCGGACAGCTGCGCCGTGGCAGAGCGGTGCGTGTGAGTGCTACGCGAGCATTTAGAGCCTGGCTCCCGGACGGCGGACGGCCTCCTCTCACGCCGGATCGTAGACGCCGCGACGAGTGCCTGGTGGTGCCGCATCGCCGTGGGATGATTGGGGCATCGTGCGAGATAGCAGCAGCATTGCAGCAATACTTGTTGGACAATAATGGCGGACAACCGCCGGATAGACTGCGCCAGATGCGCCTTCCCGTCGACGACAGCAGTCACCATCTGCGTCTTCCCGGCCGCGCGCTCGCTGCACCAACGTCCCCAGGTCAAAAAGTAGTTCCAACCTAGTAGTCGCCGTTTGCACCCCTTCTGCCTCCCCCTCGCGCCTGCCCCATCAGATCTTCTTGGGCGCTCGTGCCTGCCGCAACGACGACCTTCTTCCGACTTCAGCGACCTTCCAGGTTCCGTGGCAAGCACTACCCTGAGCCTGAGTTTGTCATCCACCTGCTCCTTCCTCGCCGACCCAACTCCCGGAATCATTCGAAACGCCACTACACTGCGCGGTACCTCTAGAACTATTGAAGGGCATCGAGCTACATCAAGAACAAACGCGTCGCTCACTTCCCGTCACTCCCTCACCACCATCACATCCCTGCCCATCTCTCTCTCTCTCTCCCCAAGCGCCCTATGCCACCGCGCGAATCGTATAGATCCGACGTCGAGCTGTTGATCATGAATCCGAATGGCAATGGCACCGCCGACGACGCCAAGCCTCCTCCTCCCGCCCTGCCCAATGGCGACGCCGACACCGACATCGACGTCGAGAAACACTCCTCCACCGGCGGCTCCGTATTCCTCAACGACGATGTGACAAGCCTGGCATGGCACGACCTCACCGTCACCGTCTCCGACCGCACCACCGGCGAGGACCGCAACATCCTCAACAAGGCCTCAGGCATCGTCCGCCCCGGCGAGATGGTGGCCTTGATGGGCCCTTCCGGTTCTGGAAAGACGTGAGTTTGGATGAAGTTGTATTGCCATGTGAAAGCACGTGCTAATTCGCTTCCAGCACCCTCCTGAACACCCTCGCCCGCCGCTCCAAGGCCAACGGCGGCAAGATTCTCGTCAACGGCAAGGAAATCTCCCTCGCTGCTCACCGCGCCGTCAGCGCTTTCGTCGAGCAGGAAGACACTCTCATCGGTGCTCTGACGGTCCAAGAGACGCTCCGATTCGCCGCTCGTCTTGCACTCACAGGGTAAGCGAGCCTCCGCCATCTCCTCCCTCTGCACACCTCACTCACATGCGCAGATCAATCAGCAAACAAGAAGCCCGCACTCGTGTCTCCACCCTGATCGACGCATTCGGGCTCAGCGGCCAGCGTGATACCTTGATCGGCACTCCCATCCAGAAGGGTATCTCCGGAGGCCAGAAGCGCAGAGTCAGCATCGCCAGCCAACTCATCACCGGCCCTCGCATTCTCTACCTCGATGAGCCGACCAGTGGCCTCGACTCAACGGCCAGTTACGAGGTCATGGCCTTCATCCGCAACATTGCTCGCGAGAATAACGTAAGGGTCGCCCTCGTGTCACTTTCCACGCGCTCATCCCCCCCACACATCGCGCCTCGCTTGCTGACTAGAGATCCAGCTCATAATCATTGCGAGCATCCACCAGCCGTCGACCAAGACGTTCGATCTCTTCTCCAAAGTCCTGCTTCTTTCCAGAGGCCAGACGTGCTACTACGGCTCCGTTCCTGACGTCGCCCAGTACTTTCGCTCAATCGACATGCCGGTACCCGACCTCACCAATCCAGCCGAGCACTTGCTGGACTTGACAAATGCGGATTTTGGCGGCGCTGGAGGAGGTCGCTCGCGTCTGCAGGAAATCACCGACGAGTGGGACAATTCGGAGCGTGTTCACGATCTCCAGGCTGAACTCAAAGACTTGTCCGGGCCTGAGTTGCACCTGCACGACAAGACTGCCAAGCCTGCGCTGCTCTCTCACTTCTTCCTTCAGGTCATCACACTCCTGCACCGATCCTTCATCAAGAGCAATCGAGACTACCTGGCCTACTGGGTCCGACTGGCCATGTACATGGGCTTGTCGATCATGATGGGGACTGTCTGGCTTCGGCTGTCAAATGTCCAGGAACACATCCAGATCTTCATCAACGCTATCGTGAGCCAGAATCTTCTCATTGCTACATAGTATATGCTTACCTCTCCTAGTTCTTTGGCTCTGCGTTCATGTCCTTCATGGCCGTTGCCTACGTCCCTGCATTCCTCGAAGACCGTGCAAACTACGTCAAAGAGCGCGCCAACGGTCTGTACGGCCCAACCGCTTTCCTCATCTCCAACTTCATCATCGGCCTTCCCTATCTCTGTAAGTACATCGAACGGCTTGGAACTTTTGCGGCAACAGTCACTGATGCTGCGGCCTGCAGTCCTCTTCTCGGTGCTTTTCTCAGCCTTCGCGTACTGGATGATTGATTTCCGAGAGAATGGTGTTGCTTTCATGACATGGGTCATGTGGCTCTTCCTCGATCTCGTCGCTGCCGAGTCCTTGGTTGTCTTCATGTCATCCATCTTTCCCAACTTCGTCATTGCCCTTGCGCTGATTGCATTTGCAAATGGGTAAGCACATTCATACACATGATTAGTGAAATACACAGCTGACGGATCTTGCAGCCTCTGGATGAGTGTCGGTGGCTTCCTCGTCGCGCTGGGCACGCTCAACGTCTTTTGGAAATACGTCTTCCACTACATCGACTACCAGGCATACGTGTTCCAAGGCATGATGGTCAACGAGTTCAAGGCACGACAGTACCGCTGCCAGAGCACGGGACCAGGCCCCAACGACTGCTTTTGCAACTATCCCGCCTCACCCACCAACCAATGTCTGATCGACGGCACCGCCGTCCTCAAGTCATACAAGTACCCGCTCGGAAAGGAAGGCGAGTGGGTCGGCATCCTGATCGCAATAATCGCCGTCTACCGTCTTCTTGGTTGGGGCGTCAATTGGTATCGCAAGACTTGATGCGCTGGTCTTTGTTTCTTAATGCAGTGTACATGAGCCTAGAGGATACAGCCAATCATCGTTTGGACGTATCGCTACGAAATGGGATCGGATACAGGTTATCTATGGCGTTATGCGGCGCATCGCCTTTGGGATCGGACAAGGATAGACTGTACACTTCAGGGTGCTAGAATGACAGGCATGGCTTGGCACTGCTTTGTCATGGTTACGATGTAATGCATGAGGACTTTTCCCATCTCTTTTACGATGCGGGTTTGCTGGGAGATCTGTTTGGTCCGGGACCGCTTTGCTTGTTTGGTTTTTGCGTGTTGTGAGTTCTGCCTTTCTTTGTTCAAAAGTTTGACAAAGCTTTTGTGTGCAGGTCCGAGCAAACTGGGCCAGCTGATGAGCATACTAATTGACAGGTTGTTTTATCTATCGCAGCGCGACCTAACTTTCCAGATTCAATACATCATCCAATCATCTGGACTCCTGAGAACAATATACTCACCTTTACACTACACTTTGGAAAATTGAATATACACATCACCTTCCCATTTCGTTTGCTTGGACCGAAGCTGCCGCCATCTTACTCCGGATGAACTCTTCTTTCACGGCGACCTCTTCTCCTCTTCTTCTTGACCTGGATGGTCGACCCGGGACGTCCACGCTTCCTACGTCAAAGAAGACGAGTTCTCGGACTCCAAGTCCGCCTCATGGAGCTGGAGATGCAGCTCACATCAGAGCTGGACACACACGCAGTCCCGCACATTTACTGCCTTTCTACCGCGAGCTAAACGACTGCAAGCTGGCTGGTGTGAGCTTGGAATAGGAATGTGTTCTGTCTCTGTGCTGTGAGCCGGAGCACTGCGATGCCCACCGTCAGCAGCAGACCATTGTGCTGGAGCGATCGGCATATACTACATCTGTTCGAATTTTGGGAGGTGGAGGTGTAGACTGGTGGACTGAGAGCGAAGGCAACAAACATCCTGTCCTCGGCTTTGGCGTTTGTGTATTCTGGAGCACTCGCGGAAGTCAAACAATTCAACATTCCTGGACGCTCGGAGATGTCGATATCAAGGCGCGATGTCGGGGTGGTGGAAGCCCACTACAATGCCAAGCTAGATGGACAACAACACCGCCGACGTTACATGGGTCTGTCTCCGGCATGACGATCACCGCTACTGTTGCTGGCTCCTGGTTGGGAGTTGTCGGATGGGGCTGGAGAATGGGTCCGGCAATGCTTCCACATTCTGTGGGCTTGGAGGAAGATATAAACAGACATGCTTCGCAATATACGCTGGACTTACAAAAAAAGCTTGAGCTGAAACGGGATCAGCTTCGGTGTTCAAGTCAACCAACTACACTGGAACACCGACAAGCCTGCTCACTCCTCTGTCCTGCCTGTTTCAAGTGCTAGGTCTGAGGCCTTGGCTTCTTCCCATGGGTGGAAGGAGAGGCCATTCACCACATCCGTCAAGACGTCAAGGACGAGTTCATTGGCACTGGATCGGTTCGCCACGTCCGTAGATGCTACTGGCGAGCTCCGAAACATGGTATACGACCACCTCTTCGCCTCAGGCATTCGCATCGATCCGTGCTGGGCATTCGTCCGCAACAGCTATGCGTCGGTGGAGTTTCTGCTCGGCACGAATACACAAAGCAGACGGAAGCTTGGATGGTCGGTGTGATGCGAGCCCTCCGTACACGTTAGCGAGACGGTTTGCTTGCAGTGCCAGGAGATCTCGATGGAGGCTATGCACGGCACCTATGTCTCGAGGCCTCACGTCTCGCTATCAGCAAGATCACTCGCAAAACGTAGCTATCGATGGCAGTCCCGAAATGTGTCTTTCCCCAGGAGCTGCGCCGAGGCCTCATCGTCCAGCACTACGTCACGACGGAGTACGATGGACCTCTGCCACCCACCCCTGAGGAATTCTCTCATCCTGGTACAGAGAGCAACGAACTGAACATCGTCGATTCTCAGGACGTCTATGCTGACTTGCGCTATAACAGCGACTGTCGAACGGGTCTCAGACCTTGTTCTCGGCATCCAGAAATTCGACCATCACAGCCCTGTCGCAGATGCGGAGATTACTCGTCAGCTGTGCTTTCGGCAGAATCCAGAGCAGGAGCTCGAGAATGCTACGGTGCTGGCTCTGGACTCTGGAAGGTTATGCCTTCAGTAACATGCCGCACATCCATCCCGGACGATACAAGTATGCTGGGCTGCGGGAAATGCTGGAGTCGATTGCCTCAGTATCCACTCGAAGCAGGCATCCGCCGCAACGCCTTCGCGACGGAACCACAAGGACGATAGGCAAGGAGGAGCTGGAAGCGGAGTAGGACTTGATGGAGGCATCGCGCGGTATCTTGTTGCTGCAGCAGCCACAAACACGTAGCAGCATCCGTCGACAGACCCTCAAATCCAATGCTCAGCACGCTGTTGACTCTCGGAGGCGCTGCGGGCGGACAGATCCACTTTTGACGCTAGGCTGATCCCGTTTGCTGGGCAAGTGAATGAACAGCTTCCCCATCTAGTGTAATGTTGATGGTGAATGTCCAGGCTTGCCGCCAAGACTCGGGTCACGGACCAACAGGTGAATGGATTGGACGTTCACCTCCTGCCCAGAGAGCCTTTAAAAACACGCCTGGATTCCTTCCTTCGTTCGCGAAGTCCAACGCCTCGACAACCTTGACTCCTCGCGACCACCAGCAACACCACGCCTTTCTCGCCGACAAGATCACCCACAGACCCATTCTAAGTCCGCGACCCAGAGTGCGACGCCTTTTGCCCCCATACAGGTACGATTGTCCACACGAGGTAACGGTTGAGGGTCCCTTCCGCTGACTGTTCTCCAGAAAACCCTGTCGCCGCCTCATGAATCTCGAGATCTCCTAGAGAAGCATCAACGCCTCACCTACATCAACTAAGACCAGAAGACCAACAACATGCAGCCTCTTACGGATCTTCTCGCCGAAATGGACTTCGAGCGCACCACAGCAGCGACCGTGGTCGCCACGCCCCAGACTGTCATCGCGGAGGCCATCGAGACGGAGTATGGCAGCGCTATCGTCGTTGCGAAGCCGAAACTCGACCCTGACAACTGGGTATGCCGAGCTACGCAGCTTCATCCACGCTTCAACCTCCTGCGCCCTGGTGAGGCGGTCTTCTTTGACTCGGAGCACGTCGGCTTCGGGAAGGTCGACAAGAGCCAGAAAGCACGTCCTCGCCTGGCTCGGGTCGCGGTTCTGAATTCCGCTGGGCAGGTCATTCTCGACATTTATTGCTACTACAACAAGGTGAAGGGCATGAGGAACTTCTACCCGCCAGAGGAGTTCAACGTTTGGTGGCCGGACTTGCTTTCACAAAACGGTGCCAAGTCCGCTGAGGTAGTGGAAGATTGGCTTAAGCGAATCTTCCACAACCGCCCGGTGGTCATGCATGCCGCCTCGAACGACATCGCCGCTTTCCAGATCAAGACCGACGCATTCGCCACCAGCGACCTCGTCGACACCCAGAAGCTATACGCTGGGTTGCCGGGCCTTGACGACTACACGCCCGGCTTGGCCAATACCGCGAATCTTGTTCTCGGCGTCACCAGCTTCGACGAACACAACCCTGTTGCTGATGCCGAGATGACTCGTCGCCTGTACCTGGCGAAGTTCCCAAACAAGGAGCTACCGAAGGCTATGGCTCATCAGAAGGGCACTTTCGTTCCAGGCTCTCGCGGACGTGGTCGGGGCCGTGGTGGTGGTGTTGGTGGTGGAGGCCAAGGTGGTAGAGGCCGTGGAGGCAGAGGCCGGGGTGGCGCTATGGGCCACGCCCGCCAGGATTCAGGCTCGACGGCCACTTCATCTTCCTCTGGCGGCAATACCTGGACCGCTATCGCTGCTCGTGGAGGGCGCCGTTGAGTAATGCAATGAACACAAAAAGGAGGCGGGATGGAAAGGAAGTGAGTTAATTCATGATAGCTCCAAAATCCGGATGGATTCTCGTGGAGCAGGCGTTTTGTTTTAGGTACCGCGGCGATAGGCTTACGACTTGGTTCATGAGGAGGCAACTGATGGCCCTTTGGAGGTATGAAGCATAGCAAGGGGCCCGGTTGGCTATCCAATTGGAGTCACTTGATGAGCATGATAGATTAGCATTCTTCTACGTTTGAGACACATACCTTCTGCTCCACCCTGCCTGCTTTCATTTGAAATGGATCTGGAGTTCCAGTGCCGTAGCACTACTCTTATCCTATCGGCACAACCCTCGTTCACATACTCGTCCGAGTCTGTGCGATACTATCCTTCGACTTGCAGTTCACTTCTGGCGGGGGTTGCGTTGACTGCGAAGCCAGGTTGTCATCGTCGCCGTCGAGCAGCCATTGAACCAGAACGAGCTCATCCTTTGCCGTGGAGCCGCATATTGCGTGAAATTGTTGATCAATATTGGTATGTTCTGTGCAAACTCTGAGGACGTGAAGTCGTCACAACATGGAAGGTTTCCTTAGCGCCGCGCTAAAACTATGCATAACATTTTAGCGTATCGCGGGGATCTGCTTTGTCGACCGCAGAAGTTTTGGTCGCGAACCATCAACGCAACATCTTCTCGCAACTTTTCAACCTCCGCTTTTAGTAGTACTCCAACATGGCTTTCGAAGTAATTGATGCAGCTCCTGCCATGGCAGACTTTGCTCTGCTTTCAGAGCATCAAGAACAAACTCCGACCACCTTTTTTGGCGGCAAGCCTGTTCTGCACCTTCACGCGACATCGAACACCATCAAGATTCCTAGCGATCAATTCGCCGCACAGCCAGATCTGCAACGCCTGGCGGGAAGCACGCCTCCAGCTGCTGCCGACGACGGCTCAACACACATTCCCGGAGTCGATGTCTGGGTGTCTTCGCGGTTCGTCCCAACTTCCCACAAAGCGAACAATCCCGACCTGACTGACATGTGACAAGACACTTTACCCTCTTCGCTCCCACTCACACAGCCGGCCTCGAGATTCCCTACCAAACAATCACCGTGACCGCTCAAGACGGCACCGAAGTTCTCCTCGAACTCAACCTCTCCGACCCGGACACACCCGATGAGGAAATCCAATTCGTGCAATTGCGAATTCTGCCTGGAACGATCCAGTCTCAGGCGCCCTCTGAAGAGCAAGCAAGAGCCGCGAACGGCACTACGAGCCATAACGACTCCGCGACCGCACTGTTCAAGGCGATATCGGACTGTCAAGAGCTGAACCCAGATCCGGAAGAGGATGAAGATGGGGGAGAGGGCATGCAGCCAGGCGCCGGAGGCTGGATCACGAGTGAGAATATGGGAGATTTTATGGATGAGAACGGAAACTTCCGCATGCCGGAGGGGATGACAGTGGTTGGAGGAGAGGAGGAGGAGGGAGCGGAGGCTCTGGGGGAGGGCGCTGGAAGGACGAGGACGGCTGCTGAACTGGACGCGGAAGATGGTGCGGCCGACGAGGATGACAGTAAGTGGCAGCGGACAGGATGAGAACAGAGAGAAGAGCTGTTGCAGTACTGCTGGTGTTACTACAACTACGGCTATACGACTATATGCACGTCGAATACCCGCATGGAACTTGAGATACCCCGGAAAGTACAGACTGGCGTTTTCAAGACAAAGATGAGGGTATCATGGACACATCGAACGAAATCAAGCAATGACAGATCTCTCCTCATGGAGACACCTCCAACAGAACCAATTCTCTACGCCTTCAAAAACCCATCCGCATCATACAAACTCCTCGGCGTCCCAAACCCCTTATCCTCCTCCTTCAACTTCGACACCGGCGTCATCAACAGCCGCGGATCCACCGTCCTTGGCTCCTCATCCTCAACCCCTCCATCCGTCCAAAACTTCTCCCCATCATCCCACACACTCGAGCTCCTCTGCCCCGCCAAAGCCGAAGACCTTTGTAAAACCGACTTCCGCTTCGAGTTCAGCGCCGCCGTCGTCTCCGCTGACCACGCATATCCATGGTTTGCCTCGAACTCCGCCGCGAATCCCGCGAGCGCGCCCTCGATATTCCGACCCCAGGCGTCGAAGTCGATGGAGCCGAGGTCGCTGACGGCGCTGGGGCTGGAATTCTGTTGCTGTGAGGGGGGCGAGAGGTCGTAGGTTGAGGTCTCTCCGGGCTCGGCGTCGAGGGAGTTGGTGCTGGGGATCCAGGGGAGGAGGGGCGAGGCTTCGCGGCCGAGGCGGGAGTAGCGGGTTTGCGGGGAGTATTCGTCGTCGTGTTCTTTGCGCGAGGGGGTGGCGGGGGAGGAGAAGGCTGCTTCGCTGTTCATGCGGCGCAGGGCGATGATGTTTTTCAGGACGGATTTTCCCGGTGCGGCGCGAGGACCGTGGAGGGCAGGTTTGGTTTCGGATGTGCGTTTGGAGGATTTGGTTGGGATGGGTGGCGTGCTGGGGTTGTCGTCGCTTTGTGGGATTGTCGGGAGGTGAGGAGCGCGAGCAACCGCGGGTTGGCGAAGTGCGGCGGGTGGGGTGCTCGTGATGGAGTTGCGGCGGACGGGAGAGCATTGCCAGTGGGTTTGGTAGAGGTCCTCGTTGCCGGTTGCTGGGGGCATGAGGATGGGCACGTTGCTAGCGCTGCCGAGGAAGTTGGAAGGGAGACGGGCCATGATGGAGCTGGCATTGGCACTGGTGAGCTTCTCTTCTGGTGGAGCGAAGAGAGGGCGCGGGATCGTTCTCGGCGAGCAGGGCAGGTCTTCTTCCTCCTGTTCCGCCTTTGGCGCGTAGCTTGTTGGACGGCTGCGGGGAGAGACTTCTTCGTCTTCGTCTTTGATCGCGAAAGGGAGGAAGAAGCCGGAACTCCTCTCTGCTTCGGTCGCTTCGCTGTCCCAGATGACAGGTGGACTGGCAGGGTCATACTCCTCTCGTGGTGCTGGGAGGGTCACGATAGGCCTCGCTGGATCGTACTCCCGTGTCTTGGAAGTTGGCAATGGTGGAGAGGACGGCAAGTCATGCGGCGACACTGGCGAATACTCAATTGGAGAAGCCTCGCTTGGCGTCTGAGGCGCTGGCTCATCAGGAGACGCCGATTGTGGTGCCCAAGGGTGGTAGTTCTTGTCTTCCAATCCAAGCGTTGGACTTTCCATCCCGAATGAGAACTGCGGCATTGGAGCGGTGTCAATCTTGCTCATCGCGAGGGACGCCTTGGCCTTGTTCGGCGATGGGAAGCGCGGGATGTTGAAAGTCGAATGATCAGATTGCCTCTTTTCCGAGTTCACCGAGTTAGAATTCGACATTGCCGAATCAGAAGGCTGCGACGGCAATCCAAACGCCTCCTGATACACCGTCCAGCTCGAAAGCTCTGGCGAAGCAGGCGTCAAAGAAGCTCGCAGAGTTTGAATCCGCAGGTTCGACTCGCTGGACGTCGTGCGGTACGGCATTGGCGGCCGCGTCCTCCTACGCTCATGCGCGACCACTCGCTCGACCTCCCGCCTTTCTTCCTCGCCGCGCTTGTACTCGTCGCTTTCCCGTTCCTCCAGAATCTCGTCCATGACCAACCCAGCTGGACTGGAACTTCTGCTCCTCGCTGGACCTAGGATCTGTGGTGTCAAAGTACTGATACGGACGCAATTCTGTCTTCGGTGGCCTTTCCTTGCGTTTGGGGAGCCTTTGAGCGCACTTGGTTTGCTGAGCAGGGAGTTGGAGGAGTTGCTGCAATCCCAGTGGAACGGGTTGCCGTTGCTGCTGGTGGAGGAGTCTTGCGTGGAGATGGACATTTGCCTTCTTGATGCGGTGGGCTTCGTTACGTTTCCGGAGATGTCTCGCAGCACGCCGTTCTTTTGCTTGCGTTGCGCCGGGGAGCCATTTACGGAGACAGAGTTGACTCGCTTTGATTGTCGGCGGGGAGGCGTGGTTATTGTCTTCACGGCGCTGCCTGGGTCGGTCAGAGAGTTTGAAGAAGATACGCGGCTGATACTGATGCGGTCCGCGGTGGCGATCTGCGGAATTGACAGTCGCTTGTAGCCGCTCTCGCTCGTGCTAGAGGAAGTACTGGCGGAGGAGAGTCGCTGGCTCACGAGGCTCTCGCTGCTGAAGCGGACGATGTTACCGCGTACAGAGGCTCGGGGCTTTTCGATTCGCATGGAGTTGCTGCTTCCTGTGCGCGATGCTGCTGTTGTGGTGTTGCGTGGTCGTTGCCATGTGCGGTTGGTGACGTTCCGAAGAGAGGCGTGCGAGTCGTTGGCCACAACATCTTCGAGCGTTGGGGAGCTGAGGGGCTCGTCATCCGCGGTACGTGAGAGGATGGGGCTGGTGACGAGCACAGAGCTCCCGGTTGAGCCGCAGCTACTGGAAGACGACGTGCGGGAGATGTTGATGACGGGTCGCGTGCATTCGTCGCTGGAGATGGTGTGTGGAGAGATGACTGGAAGGGGAGGGACTGGGCCGGATGGCGGTCGGGTGAGAGGAGCGCCCAGAGAGACGGACCTCTCGTGCATGGGAGGACGAGTCTTTTTGGTATTGCCAGTTGCAGCATCATTCCGTCCAAATACTGCTCCATCCGCAGCCAGGTTGCTCACGGAGACTGATCGGGTCCCGGTACTCATGCTCTCATCATTCGCAATCGCAGCTCCGTACTTAGAATAAGGCAAGCGGATCGCAAACGACGGCAGTACTTCTGGTCTGGGACTTTCTGGTCTGATCATCATCATTTCCTGTTCGCTATGCCATTGCACCGCCTGATCTGTTGTCGTTGCTTGACCAATGGGAGTGGGTACGGTCGACTGGTCTACATCCGGCACCAAACGAATTTCCGTCTGTCCTGACGGGTTACGACTTAGATCTGGGCGTGGACTTTCTGCAATGGCAGAGAGATGCTTCGACTTTTTCAACGACAGGCTGCGAGATTGCTTGATGCGTTTTGGCAACGATGCAGTCGCCCTCTTGCGCTTCGCCGGGTCTGCAACTGCTTGCGGCTCGTTGACCGTATCGTTCGATCCCAACGCATCCCAGCCCGTCAGGTTTCCTCGATATCCTGCAAGATTGACTGGTCGCGCAATTTCTTGGGTTTGTTCGCTGGCAACTCCGACGGCGCCTTTCTCCAATTCGGCGAGCGCTTTCCGGTGCGCTTTTCGCACGTGCACGATGCGGATCAGCACCGCGGCGATTGCGATGGCGAGGACCGCGGGCACGCCAACTGCGATGCCAATGATGAGCGAAGTGCTGGAGCCTGCTGTTACGCTGTTTGCTGCTGCGGGAACTCCTCCGTCGCCTGCTGCAGCTTGTCGTGAGAAAAGCCAGTTTGGCGCCATTTTCGTTTCGGTTCGATTCCAAAGAAGCCAGGGAGAACAATGTCAAATTTCGATTCGGTCCTGGTCGTGTCGTTGTTAGATCCGGGCGTCTTGGTATGGCTGCGATTCCATCGCAAATGCCTGGCGATGTTATCCTCGGGCTATGGCGCAGCTGGCCGGTCGTTGTAAGTTGTGTCGCAAGATGTGAAAAACAATTGTTGTGTTTTCGAAGTTGTTGATCCGAGTCTCGGCGAGGTATGCAAAATTGCGGCTCGTTGCCCCAACAGTGAGGGTATTTTTGCTGGAATGCAATGCGAGATTATCTTCAGGCACGACTCAGCGGGCTTGCTTAGAGACCGATGGTATCGCGATTAGCTGATTACGGAATTAAGAAATAAAGATCGCGCTGGTAGTGACTGTTGGATTCGGTCGGGACAGTAATGAGCGTCTTGATAGCAAAGAAAGTGTGAGTGAGTGAACGGCACACAACGGCCTGGAAGAGAGCGGTATGGTAAGAACGAGAAAAACGACGACAACGAAGAGATGGCGCAGAACAACGAGAGAAAGACGGGAACGTCGTCCTCTCTCGGACTCTCGACTTTTCTTGTGCCATCATGGCTTGTTCCCTACCGCTGTTTCCTCTCCCTTTCGTCTCGCCTCGCCAGGTTCCGCACGTTTTCATCGTTGAGCGAAGGCTGCTACCCAAAGGTACTGCGAACGTTGCGAGCAAACGATTCCCAAGGCCGGAGATGAAGAGGTGGCGGTTGATCCGAGACTTTTCGCACGCGTTGCACGTGTAGAGGGCGAGAGATGGCGGTTTGCGAAATTATCTACCAGACTGACAGACGGGAGTTGGGGAGGGAGGGCTGTGGGAGCGTGGTAGGTAGGGGGTCGGATGTTGTGGAAGGAGTGTTCCGATGCATGCGGGCTGACGAAAGCGCGAAGGTGGCTCCGCTTTCTCGACGCTCCAGCTCCGTGAAAGGGGACTTATTGGTCGCGGAAGAAAGAACAAGTCTTTCCTGAAGGGATGTTGCGGTCTTCTCGACAAAAATGAATGCAGCATTGTGGAAGAGAGTTCGTCTCCTGCAGCGACAGGTTTGCTCTCTGACACTCTGATCCGGGAGACACCAGCCAAAATACGCCAATGCAAAAAGACATTCTTTTGGGAAATTCTTTGCGACTTGAAAGGAAAGTACGCTGTCGGCGACTCTTCCGAAAGAACGATCGCGATCAGTCCTGATGCTAGGCCCGGACTTGGTTTACTTGCCGCCAAAGGTTTGCAGCATCGCAATAAGGAGTTCGGGGTCGTTCACCATGGCGTGAACTGCAACTGCCGTCGACCTCTGCTGTATGTTCCGAAATACAGAACGTCATGTCAATGTCGACGTAGTCAGACCCTGTCCTTAGCAAGGACCTTTGGCTTCATCCACCGTCGCTCGTCGCTTGCTCCAGCATTTCGAAAATCAATTCCAATCCAGGCCGCGAAATCCTCCCACTGCCGCACATGTCCTTGAGAATCAAATCGATCGTCGACACCAGGCTCGTCGGCCCATCTTTATCGTAGCAAATTCCGCACTCGAGCTGTCGATCGCCCCAAAAGGAGACTGGATCCTCAACTTTGTCCAACACCAGCTCAAAGTGAAGATTGCAAGGCAATGTGCTTGTAGTAGACTCATGTGAATGATTAATTCTAATCACCTTCACCATCGCCCAAGCCGACTCTGGCGCGAATTGCAGCCACTCGCGATTAGCAGAGAGATCTGATGGGTTTCGAATGGCGAATGTGACGAGATCCAGGTCATAGAAGTATTCCAGAGTTTCTCTACGAATCTGACGACAGGCTCGAGAAAGGTCGGCTGGGACTTCACGATATCCTTTCTCGGATGATATGGTTACAGATTTGGCTGTTCGTTTGTGGTGCGAGTAGACGAGTTCGTAGATGTGATTTCGTATTTCCGGATCGAGATCCAGGAAACCTTTGGGCCCTGGTCTCGCTCGACTGGGTCGATCCATCTTGCAGTGTGCGACGAAGGGTTTAAGAGGTTTGTGTGATGACAATGGAACCACATGAGTGGTAAGAGGGATGTCAACGTCTGGAGCCGTGACTCCGAGAACGTCCAGGCAGAATGACGTAACAATTGGTTGGTTCGTACATCGATCTTCCAAGTTGACTTGAAGCCAATTCGTTACATGAACAGACGACCATTAAGAGGTTCTCGAGCGACTGATGCGCTCGCTCGAGGAGAATCGTTCCAAGAAGCTTGAGAAGTTCTATGACTTGGAGTGATACGCTCACTGATTCAACGTAGACGCTGTTGCAGAGGTGAGGTGAAGTGGGAAGAAGAAAGATGGTAAGAACAGCTGAAGGATGAGACGTTTCATTGAGAGCGTTCGATTCGTCCGTTGCACTGGGCTTCCGCGTGCTTGATGATTCTGTGGTGTGGTATGCTGAGTGCCGTACGCCACAATCCAACTCCTTTTTCAACGTCGACCGTTGCGACCCTGAAGAACGCACCACCAAATCCACGGGCCAGCACGTCACAACCTCACTGCAAACTGGCACAAGCCCCTCCATCGTCCTGTCTCTCTCTCATCATTCCTCTCCAATCCACCTTCTTCACACTGACCTCCGCCCCTTTCAGCCCCTCGCAAGAATCTCGCCAAACCTGGCCCCAGATATGCGGAAACATATCCTGATCAAATTCCTCCACCACAACTTTTACCCCCGTCTTCTCCTTCAGCAACTGCTGCAGACATCCAATTACCGCGTCCGCATCTTTGCGTCTCCGCCAGTACAAATATCCAGGCATCCGTGTAAATGCCGTCATAGGATCCAGTCCACCTGCGACCAGTTCGTCCAGAGCGTTGGACCAGGATCGCATTCCGGATTCCACAGAGAGGTATTTGAACGTGATTCGCAGACTTCTCATCGATTCGAGTGCAATTACAGGTAGGGCCTGGAGGAAGGCGTGTGGTGTCTGCAGCGCTGAGTCGAAGACGTGGATGTCGAAGGTGTTGGAGGAGAAGAAAAGCTTCAGGCATTCCTGACGGAGCTGAGAAGAGGCGTGTAAAAGAGAAGGGAAGGCAGAATGGATCTTGAAATTATGGAATCTCTCGCTGTCGCGTGTGTCGGAAACGGCCTTGGTCGGAGAGATGCAGATTTCATCGTCGGTGGAGTTGGAGGCGAGTGCGTACAGATAGATCGCCTCGCGGAGTTCGACTTGAAAGAGAGAGTAAGTTCCAATTCAACTTTGCTCGTCCCGCTCTTTGCTGGATGTGAGGAGTCGAGAACGTACGAGGAAGCCTGTTCAAGAGCAAACATTCTTTCTGCTCGACCGTATTGCGAGTGCTCATTCTGTCGGCCTGCAGAGGATTGATGATGTTGGAACGAGGTCGGGATCAGAGAGTTCTTCTCTCCTGCTTCTCTCTTATCTTACATCGGCTTCACAGCTTGATGGATGACCTGGATGGATGAAGCTGTCATGCTGTTCGTAGTCATCAGCGGTAATGGAGGGAAGCCCCTCGGTTGAGTGTGATTGAAGGACCTTGATGGACCGAATGATCCCACGAAGCATGTTTGTAGCTGCAAACCCACAGGCTCACTTAGTCGGAATTTCGGAATGTTCTGACGTCCCTAAATTTTTGGGGGTTCTGCACACATACGCATCCTTGCTGAGAAGGCATTGAAGAAAGGGAGTGAGGCTAAATACCTATTGTTTGATGCAGAGAGCTGTGGATCTTCCGTTTCCAGATTGATTGAAAGATGACTTGCCATCAGTATAGCTCTAAGTTGGGCTACGTGAAGTGTTTAATTCCAATCTTCGATGCTGAATAGATCGTATGTTGCGGCGATTGAAGTTGCAGCAAATTTCGCGGTCGCAGACTCGATGATTTGGCTCGATCTTCCGCATTTCAAAAGCGTGGCGGAGGCGTCCCACTGCTGTGCGAGGACCATCTCAAAGGAAGTCCCTCTCCATGCCGAATGTATGAATCTATCTCTTGCTGGCTTGTGACGTGAAAGCATCCCGGCTCTGTTAGGTTACTGAGACTATGTCCGCTGATAGAATCGATGAAGACTCCATCAGCCCTCATGCATCGAAACAGCTCTGCCCAGCTAGTTTGCTCGCTGACACAGTAGCTCAAGTGAAATCTCTTCAGTGAGCGCCGATGCTTTTTAAGGAATCGGAATAGCAGCACTGGGTCCATGTCTCCGTTCACAAGCTCCAGAGACTTCAGCTCGGGAAAGTAGCTTTCGGTTCCCAGTGCTTCCATCGCGGGCATTTCTGGTAGTTCAAGGTATACCTCCTCGAGTTGGGTTGCGACCTGCAGCACATGAGTCAAATGGCCTGCTTTGACTGTCTCTCTGGCACTTCTTCCTTCAAGGTCGTCCAGATCGGAGCCAAGGACCAGATGCAACTTGCGCAGAGTCCTGAATATTGATATCATACACTCGAGCTCTGAAGACGGATAGCGAAAGAACCAGTGTAAAATTCCAACTGACGAATTGTCTTTGCCCAGACCGCTCTCATACTGGGGACGAATTACGAAGCTTTCCAGGCGGACTCCAGCACCAGCTAGTGCTCTCAGGAGGATAATCAGACCTCGAAAGGGTCGACGAACGTGAACATCATCTTCCTCAGGATCTTCTGTATCATAGAGAGGATCGTAATGGTAGTTGATTGTCCGGAGCTCGGATACAGATTTTCTCGTTGATGGGGAATAGGCGCCGTACCAATTCACAGTCGGATAGAATTGCTCAGTCTTCCCGCTAATCTGATTCCGAAGCTGCCGTGCAGATGGTGAGTTTGTGCGCTCATTCTCATCAGCAGGAACGGGATTTACGTGATGCCTTCGGGTAAGGACCACGTTCTTGAGGTTCTTAAGCAATGGCAAAGCCTTGCAAAGAAGTCTTTCATCAATTCTCTCTCGCCGAATATAACGGTGCAAGGTAGCATTCTTGCGAAGTATTTGGTATCCGCTCTCCTTTTCTTCCAGCGTGTAGTCTTCCGGGCAGACGTAGCAATAGGAAGTGACTTGATCCACGGTTTCCATGTATCGCTTGCGGCTTATCAGAGAATCGCAGTAGGTCGTGTCATCCCAGATTAGTTCTTGCACACCATCGCAAATCGATGAGTTATGAAGGACGCGCCGAGCCACCTCTAAGTCGAGAGGATGAGATGAGAGCCAAAGCCGGGGGTAGAGTAGATGGGCAGAGCCTTCGCTCAACTGGCGATTCGTAAGTCGTAAATTTACAATATCAGCTTTAGAAAGATTCACGACAATTGAGTCAATCAATTCATTTGGCAATCTTTCCATGGTGAATGTGGTGTCTGAATGTTTTGTCAAATGGAGAAGTGCGTGCCGCTGCTGTGGACTTCGTCTACGCAGATCTTGAGCACAGACCTTGTGCAAGCGCCGAGGTATTAATAGACACGCACGTGAAACAAGAGCCAATGGCGTCCAACCTCGTCAGTCATCATGACAATCTTTCAGTGCCGAATGTCCTCTGTGAGTTGCCTCAGGAGGTCCGCGTGTAGGAGTGACATATTGAAAGCATGATATGCGGGCTTTGCGCTTGGTGTGTTCAGATCCGAACGTTCAATTTGGGCAATCACCATTTACAAAAATTGTTACATGTATAGAGAGGACCGGAACAGTCAAACTAGTATTTTGGAGGCGGTGCTGCAGGCGGCATTTGAGGCGATGGCGGCGGCGGCGGCGGTGGGGAAGGGAAGGTATCTGGGGGATAACTAGGGAAGTCCTGAGGAGGCGCAACGTCTGGCAGGTTACTCAAATCACGGAAGTCGGCCATGTTTGCAGGTGGCCGCCTGCCAAACGGTCCCATGTTTGGAGAGTCTCCAAACTGCGGATACCATCCATGGCCGTCCCAGCGAGTGAGTACTGATGGATGGAGAATGCCTGGAAAGGTGTTAGCCCAGTGTAGTCTGAGGCCTGGAGAGAGCACAAACCTCGCTGGCGCATCACCTCCATGAATGTAATGAGCCGATTGTTGCATCTGCCGCGACCCGGGGCCGGACGATATCCTGGCCAGCCAGGCCTCACAGCGCCGAATTCAAAGTGAGCTCGGCCAGCACCACTGTCCCGACAATTGATGATCGGTGTTCGTCTGTTGCGGGAACGCGAATTATCGAGATCCCTGAAATCGACTCTCCAGTCATTGTTATTTCGCGGGAAATCTTGTGGATGAGTTGCGAGCTCAGGATCCCCGGGTTCCCCCGTTCTAGGGTCTCCGTAACCGCCACCAATTCCGGTATTTTGAAAGACTTGCTGTGGCGATGTCAGTCAGAGTCCATCTTGAATTCGAGGCAACCAGTGTTGGGACATAGATTATGGATGCTTCCATGACAGAGGCGATATGAAGCATCAAAGCTGACGTACCTGGGCGTGGAAGGCGTTTATAGAGGTCACCTCTAGGTACTGAGGAACCACCGGACCTGGTGGGTCGCTAGGATGGCCAAAACGAGAGATCCTTCGCACGTGGAAGTGGACAGATGCAAATCGATCGCCTAGAGGGTTGGGGTCGTGAGGATCATTTAGCACGGTCTGCTGAAGATCGCGATGGGCGCGGATATCGAAAACCGCTAGTTCAATAGTGAGCAAACATGACTACTATTACCGCGTCTGTGGCTCACCTTCTAACTCGATGTCGACAAAGTCGAAGCGGTTGCCGGGGTTTGGCGGAGCATCAGGCCGATAGGACAGCTATTTATCTAGGTCAGAGAAGCCTGCGGCTCAGATCACGCCACAGAAGCGCTCTAGTTGTTGTCTAAATACCTGAGTGATGCACAGCAGAGGTACCTCATTGTTGATGATTCTTTGTAAAAGTAGGCCAGTCCGAGGATTGGCATCCGGTACGATTGGGTCCCCTGGCTCTACAAAGTCGTCAGCGAGAATAACTTCCCATTCGGACACAAGACTGGCATACCTCTTGGCGGATTTGCGTATAGCTTGGATGTATCATCGGTGAATTTACGCTTTTGTGGGCCTTGAAGGCTTGGATCGAGCACACACAGGCTTTGAGCGCTGTCAATGCTGCACTCCAGCTGCTCGGCAGGTTCAGGCTCGCAGAGAAATTGCTCGAAAGCATGAACGGGGTCAAATCTTGCGAATCCAAGCTCCTGCGTGTTTCTCTGAATGTTGACGTACTCCATGACCGCTGTGTCATTGATGCCCATAGCGGGCTGGAAGACGTCGTTGAAGGCATTTGCTAGATTGACCTTGATCATCGTATCTCGTTGGAAAGCCGCATAGGTTGACTTTAACATTGGATATAGTGGGAGATTCGGATTGTCGCGCGGCAAAAGAGTGGCACTGTGAAGCTTGAATCAGCAATCAAGTATTGAGATCAAGTTTTGAGACTCACTTCTGGGGCTCTGAAGGGGCGGCGACGGAGCGCTTCGAGTAAGGTAGAACATCTGGACAAGTGGGGTGGTCGGCAAATTTCTGAAAATCGTCCTTGTGCGATGTAGTGTATGGATCCTTTGGGTTGCTTGGTATATCGCAGCAGAAAGCTCGAGTGCCTCCAAAGTAGCACATGTCATCTGTTGCGATCAGTACTTTGCCATGTGGGCACTTCCCGTTACAGTGTGCGGGTCGTGGGCTGGGCGGAGGATCCTTGTCTCCGTCGGTGTACCAGTCGCATCCCGTGTATGGCGGAGGATCCGTACAACAAAAGTGCTTTAGATTTTTGGTAGCCGAGCACTCTTTCTGATTGTCTCCGGTCGTACTGCTGGCGATATCATGTGGCTTGTCTGCGGGACATTTGTTGTCGCTACACGTAGGCGCTGTGCCCTTCCATACTGATAGGCCCGTCAGACGATATTTCAAGACAGAACATGGTCGCAATACTTACCACATTGAGACAGAGCCTTGTCAGAATCCGTATTTGTGCAACAGAGATTTTTGTGCCCGCTCACGCAACCGCCTGTTGCGAAGGTGACTGGCGATTCGTTTGACTTGCATTTTCCATTGCATGTTGGACCTGAGCCGCGCCACTGACACGTGGGCATGTTGTTTTCCGGACAGCAGTATAATCTGGAAGCATGCTTAGAGCAACCATGATGCTGTATTTCTTCAGCAGCACCAAAGCCGCTGGGACAGGAGCCCTTCGGGAAGTTAGCGTACGAGCGAACAGGATCAATGAAAAATATATCGATGTCACCTACCACGCCACACTCTGTCACGAAGCAAGACTGAATAGGCTGAGATACTCTGGGAGGGGTTTCCAGAGACCGGTCTTTCTGATGCGCGTTGAATGAGAGGGCATTTGCCGCAGTCTCCATGTGACTGTTTCCGTCGTTGCTGGATCGAATTTTTGGACCCTTGTCTGGAGCCGAGATCCCGGTCGAGTCGTCATTGCTCGGAAGGACTTCGCCGACAATGTCCAAACTGACAGCCCATATCATTGTACTAGATTGTGATTGTTAGCTTGTCTGCTGCCAATTCATGTGTGAGGATACGGACCCTCCAAGACAATGGCCATTGGCATATTTGATCTTCATGCCGAATGTCTCTCTGTCATCATAGGAGACCCACTGGTCGCTCCAAGTGACGATCTTTACGGCTGCATCGGAGTCTTTTTCAACCGTTGCGCCTCTCTGGATCTCGGCCTGGATCTCTGAGTAGGATAGCGTGCCGCTGCTATTAGTACAGGCGCCCTTCGTCCCTCCTATAGTGAATGGACAGCCAGGTTTTGAACAGCTCTTGTCTTTGAGGGTAAAGCTCCGACCATAGAAGCCCATGCCCAACACGACCTTTTGAGGGTCTACCTCATTACGCCACAGAAGATCCAAGGTCTGATCGATTTCCGTCAAGTTGGTATGGGCGTTAACGACGGAGCCGATATTTTTGTCATTTTGGTCCCATGTACCGTGCAGGTCGTAAGTCATGATATTGAGCCAGTCCACAATCTTGGCTAGTTTGCCAACATCAAAATTGCGCATGTACCAGTAGCTACTGGGCAAAGTGATGCTCAAGCCGTAGTTATGGCCTATGCTACGCCGCAGATTGTCCAGAAAGACAACAAAGTCTCTATAGTCAGTCGATTTCCCGCCACGCTCAGTAGCCCCGGGATATTCCCAGTCTATATCGACGCCATCGAATCCGTGTGTTTGCATGAAGGACAATAACGACTTTGAGAACTTAGATTGTGCTTCGGTTGAATGCGCTAGATCGGAGAAAGTATGGTATGTGGGCTGATCCGGGTCGTTCATAGACCACCCACCGACAGATATCCAGATCTGCAGGCCGGGTTGATTGGCTTTAAGATCCGTGACGCGCTTGTAGAGATCTTCTGCTTGCAAGGCAGCTTTAGGGTCCGCCGGCATTGGTGCTATCTCGAATGTCCTCGGGTCCACGAATACAAAGGCGAAGTTTAGATGAGTGAAGGAGCCCGTTGGGATGTCTTCCGGGAGCATTGCATCGCATGATCGGCTTTGTGACCAGGCCTCATAGTATCCAATGGTTCGGGCCGAGGAGGTGTTTGTTGATTCGGCGCATGTAGGCGTCTTGAATGTGGTTTGATTGCCGCAAAAGTCGTTGGTTGTTCCGCAGAAACCATACTTGCTGCAACAGACGTTGAGAGGGCACTTGGATGCCGAAGACCAGTCCTTGCCCCATCCGGGATCACACTCTGACTTCGCATCACAACTGGACGTACAATTGCCCTGGCCGCAGAAGGTGGGACCAAGCCCACAAACTCCGCTTTTTGAGCAACACCCAACAGTACATGGTTTCGTAGGGCTGCAGCTGAAATCAGACTGTGCTAGACAGATGGAGACTGCAAGTAGAAGAAGACAAAGACCCCACGACGAAGCTCGGGAGATAATCATTGCAATTGCTTCAATTGGTTTGCTAGAAATGAACGATCAATAGTACTCACCAAGGCTTCTTGTCGAGTGGCCATGCCACGTTCTTTAAGGGTAACGAGTTTGGCGAGAGGATACGCGCTCCGGTCTCGATACAGGCGCCATCTGCGCAGGCGATAGCCGCCGCAAAGGTCTTCCTGCCATTTCAAATATAACTCGCGCTGGAAGGCGCCTACTTCGCAGACTGCAGTCAAGCGCCCGAGGGGGCTGTTTTAAGCCACAAGATGAAAGCTTGACTTTACTTGCGCCCGGGATGGATGATCATCGTATTGGTGCGCTTAAGGCGACAAATGCGTTGCAGACCAGATAGGGCGCGTATAGCAAAGTGATTGCGAATGGCAATCGTGGCGGACAAGTTCTTGAGGTCGAAGCCGGATGAGGTGAGGTTTTGTTTTGCTCTACGCACGGATCAGCTTCGGATCCGTCCCCGGACACCCTTCCCCGACTCTCTTCTTTTCACTCCTGACATTGCACACATCGAGACACGCGACTTTGAAGTGTTGATGCCATCCAAGTCTCACTGTCAGTACGGTAAGTCTGATTGGCCAGAGTCACTATCATATCAACATCAAATGAAGGACCCTGAGCGCTTCAGCACCCGTACGGCGCAGCAGCGCTTCCATGGCGACGCCAAGCCTGTTACAAGCGGCATGCTCACGGCACAGTATGTCGATTCTTGAAGAGCTGCGCTTGAAAGACAAGTCTGGACTCCATGCCAAGAGTACAACAGGTCTCATTGGAAAGGTGGCAGGCGGCTCTGTTCCATCAACCGCCCAGAGGAGTTGACCTCAGTCCTTCAATCTCCTGAGTGCGAAAGACACATGCAATTCTATACTTAGAGCCATGAGACTGTGCCTCTCTCTACACGTCTCCAGATTCGTCGTCATTAAAGAGCTTGCTCTGGCTGACCGTCTCACGGGCGTTGGAGATGGAAAGAAAGCTGTTAAGACAAACAACTTCACGACGCTGGTTCAATTGATCTCTGCAGCCGCGTCGAAAGACATGAAAATGGCTGGACCCATGATATGTAAGTCCCTCCACTCTATGGTCGGTCTCAGCAGCTGACACATACTCTTCGCAGATAATATTTTCTTCGTTTTTTGTGCTGTATCTTGTGTCCATGGCGAGATTCGATTTTTCTCGTCACCTGCTGAAGTTGGAAACTCAACAACGATTTCTCCCGACTGTCTTGATGCCTTGCAATTACCTATCGAGTGCACGTCTGCATTCACGTACTTTCCCAACACCGACCATCCCGGACCATTCGACAAGGCCGATCAAAACGACTTCTGCTCCCCCAAATGCAGCTCTTCCCTGCAAAATGTTTCCGAGACAATCCACAAAACCTGCAAAGACAGTCCAATGCCTTGGCTGGGGCGCCCTGCAGCTTATGGTGTCGATCGCCTTTGGGCTTATCAAAATCGCACTTGCCTCGAGGACCCCGAGACGAAGGACTACTGTACCAACATTAACGCCAAATGGCAAGACAAGCTACCAGATCATGACATCCAGCTTGTTGATCTTCCAAAAGAACATTTATGCTCGCCCTGCTTCATGAACACGCTGCGGCAAATGCAGAGCACCACGTATTCCGATTACGATAAGGAGCTGGCCGAGCAGTTCGAGGCTGCTCAGAAAGGTACTCGGCGAGCTCGTTGTACGAATTCACTGCTGCTAATGGTCTTTAGTTTGTGGAGTCAAGTACCCATGTCAGGTTCAAGAGCCTGAGGTGAAGACCTCATCCTTGGATTCGAAGCCGCCGAATGGAGTAGCTGCTTCGAAACCACGAGCTTGTGCGAGTGCCAATTTTGTCAAGGTCGCCAGGAACGATACGTGCCAGAGTATTGCGAGAGCGAACAAAGTCAACACTGCCGCTTTGCGCATTGCCAACAACATTTTCCCAAGCTGCTCCAATCTGAAGGTTGGAATGTCAATGTGAGTGTCAGGCTGGAAGTTCCTTCTGAGTCTTTCTGACGGCAATAGGTGTCTACCAAACTCGTGTCAAACCTACGAAGTTAAGCATGGTGATACGTGCATCTCCATTGCGCGCAGCTTTCAGCTCACGAGCACTAACGTTTTGAGCTTCAACCCGACCCTCAACTTTCAATGCAGCAACCTCATTATTGGAGAGACTATCTGTCTCTCTCCTCCGGCTGGATGGTATACGCCCGTCCAAATCAGTTACCCAGCTCCAGATGCCTCTAATCAGACTATGCCTTGGCCTAGTGGCACTGGATTGCCGAGCGGACTACTTCCGGGAACTTTGTCGAGGGAGATCAGGCCTACAGCCACAAGTGCACTGCACACAACTTCTTCTTGCTCAAGCGATAGCCCTCTTGGGAGCGCACAGGTACTACCGCCGAAAGGCTTCTAGAGCCTCCCAACTTTATATCTCCCAACGATGCTCTTGCGCCCCTCGCCAGATCCTCATCCCTTATAGCTCCAAACCTTTGAAGTGAGTCAAGGGATGCATACAGCGGAGCCTCTCCCTGCCCGTCCCAGAAGCTCCCCACCTGTTCTTCTGGCCAGGTATACACGCATCGATACCAGGACTCACACACGCCTTCGGGCTCTAGCAATGAAATTGCTCTAATATACTTGAGCCGCAACCTTTCATCCCTGAGGCGAATAAACAACTCTCTCCAACTGGTCGATGTGCTATCGCAGTACGCCAGACTCAGAGTTTGCAAGTTCGAGCTTTTTGAGCGATGCGTTCGCACAAAATGCAGTAGCTGCAAGGGCTCAAGTCTCCCGCCAACAAGTCGTAGAGCCCTCAGATGGGGAAAACAGAAGCTCGGATCTAGGAAGCGCATTACTTCTTGCTCCGGAAGTTCGAGATCCAGGACTTCCAAGTCCCTAGCCGCTTGCAAAGCACGTCGAAAGTTCTGTTGAATCGCAAGCTCAGCTACAGAACCTCGAAAATCTTTCTCAGCGATGCCATCGCAACTCATCACGAAGACAAGCTTTCTTAGGTGAGCGAAGACATCCATGAGACAGTCGAGCTCCGGAGACTCAAACCGGAAGAAGTTCTGCGAGACCCCTCGCATGCTATTTCCATCATTCTCGAAACCACGCCGATACTGTGGCCGAATGACGAACTCTTCGATCTTCGTGTTGGAATTTGCCAGAGCACGCAGAAGGATCACGAAGCCCCTGTACGGACGCAGAACGTGCACCGAATCGTCACTCGTCGACCAGGACTCGTCCCACACATCTTCGTAAAAGTCAACGCTTCTCATCCGTTTGAGCAACCTTTTCGCTTCTGGCTCGGAGCTGGCAAGGAGATGACTTTCTGTCTCAACTGTTTTCCAGTTCACACTCGGTGGGAAAGCGAGATCGTCAAGTGCGGGCTCATTGTTCCAGTTTCTCGCTGTGGGTGAACAAACTTGTTCGTTTTTCGTTTTTGCAATAGCATAGCTCTCATCATGCCAACGGCTCGAAAGGACTACTTTCTTTAAGCCTGTCAATCGCGGCAGCGCCCTGATCAACGCTTTCTCATCTAGCCTTCTCCGTATTACGGTTCCTTCCAACACGGTGTGCTTCCGAAAAAGCCGGTACCCGTTTTCAATTCTTGCCAGCTCTGCATCGGTAGTTTCCTCGCCGCCGAACATGGGAATGTAGCTGCCCGCTTCGCTCACAGCCGCCGTCTTGTAGTTTTCAAAATCAAGCAGGGATGGGCAGAAAGTTGTGTCGTCCCACACAAGTTCGCGAATGCCTTTACTGATCTCATCGTTGGCATTGACGGTGCGAAAGACCCTTAGATCCAGGGAGTGAGAGGAGAGCCAGATCCGGGGAAAGAGAAAGGGGCTGCTGAGTTTGGACCAGTGGTGGCAGACGAGGCGGGCAGTGCCTATGTCTTTGGGTAGGAGGAAGGAGAAGATGGAGACTAGCAGCTCGTTTGGAAGGCGATCCATAGCGTTTCCTAGGTGCGACGATAGCGTGGTGTGTTAGTGGCAATCTTGTTCGAATTGATCTGGGCGGGATGAGAGAATGTGAAGTCGAGACAAAGAGCTCCATCAGGCCCAAGAGCACTATTAATTGTAGAAATCCGGACCTCTGTGCCGCATCAGCTAGTTTAGTGTTGTTCTTGATGAGTCTAAGTTCAAATCAGCCTACGCCGCATGTGACACATTCATCTGCATAGCCAGCGCACGGACCATGCACTTCAGAAGACTGCATATCCAATCGCTCCGCGATCGCGTCTTTCGAGATGCATGGCCAAGCAAATCCATCAAAAACGATATTCCAAGAATTTGTGGAGAACTAATGTCTTTTGAGGTATGCTGGGGTGGCCAAGGATCATTGAATCGTCCTGCGTGCTGGAGTTGTTGCTGCATCACCTAAGTCATTGATTCGTCGATGGGAGTTGCAGTGACTGTCTCGAAGTAGCGATGGTATATGCAACATCAGCCTCCGAGTATGCGTGCCTACAGCACGTACCATTCTCCAAGATCTCGAGTGTTTCGAGCAGCACAGGAATTACATTTCCGATCAAGCCTTCTTACCTTTCTCCTTCTCAAACATCTCCAACCACTTCTTCACGATGCGAATCTCCCTAGAATTCTTATTAGCACCCATCACACCCCCAACCAAAAACCTTCAACAAGAGATTAGAAACACTTACCACAAATGCGCCTCCCTTATAAATTGCGGCTCCGCTTCCACATCCTTAATCCCATAACTATCCCAATGATGCCCACCGCCCGTAATCAAATACTGCGGATGCAAATACGCCTCCTCAGCATTGGGTGTCGTGCGCGGTGGTGCGTCATTCGAGTGATAGCATAAATCCAACCAGACGTCCTGATTGCCATCGATATGCGCCAGTCGTGGTGCGGAAACATTGTACCCGCCATACTTGTTATTGTACCAAATTTCCGGCGTCGGCGGGATGCGGTTGTGCTCGCCGGGAGGGAAAGCCCAGTCGCACCATTGCTGCGTCTGGTTTGCTTGGACGGAACGGGAGAGGAGCGTAGGGCCATGGAGGCGCGCGGCTTGGTAGATGCCGGATTCCGTGCAGGTGCTGTAGAGGTAGGAGCGGGAAGCGGAGTTGGTGGTGTCGGCCCAGTAGCTTTGATTCTGCGTGCCGAAGCAGGAGGTGCTGTCGATGGGGACGCCGTCACAGATCGGGATGAGGTAGTTTTTGATGTAGTTGGCGTAGTTGCCGAGGTTGGGCCATGGCTCGCCGTAGGTGTAGGGGGCGAGTTCGTAGTCGATTTGGGAGATGTTGTGAGGGGCGTTCATGTTGGTGATGTTGTGGCAGAAGTGCCAGAAGTCCGAGGAGCCGTATGCTGGGTTCCAGTTCAGCTCTTGCCAGGTCTCGGTCGGGTAGTTCATGGGACCTCCGAGTGGGAAAGCAATGGTCATTCCGAAGTCTGCATTGTTCTTAAGAGCTTCGAGACCGAAGACGCTCTTCATATGGTTGATCTGCGACTCGTTCCCGTTCGCGAAGACATAGTCGATGTTGTCGATGATGCCATTGATGCTTCCGACGCAGTCTTGGGGTCCAAACTTCTGTATGGGATCGTACCATTCCACGTAAGTAGGCTTGGACTTGGTCGTCCCACTGGCAGCTATACCTCCCCAAAGTAGCGGAGAGTATGTCTTGAGCGAATAGGCCGTTTGCGCTCCAGCTAGACTGCCTCCATACAGGATCCAAGGTGTATCTGGTGCATTCACAGAGCAGTTGATTCCAGGAAATACGGCGTGCTGCGCAAAGTAAGCATTGTCCGCAATTGCTAAACATCTCGTAAGCATTTCAGAACTACTATACTTGGGGTGTACATACTTTGCTCTGTAGTCAAAAATCGCAACTCATCCGTGGAAGACGTGTTGTACGGGTAGCTTTCACCGTAGTACCGATTCTCAAGAATGACACCCAAGCCGTTAGTAGCTTGCATCAGTATTTGGATGACTGATAAGATGATGAGCAAGGATTACTGCAAGAGGCGTGTGATGCAAACTCACTTCCAGTCTCAAGATTGCTAAAGCGACTTGGTCCACTGGTCTCTCCTCCGATATACAGAAACACTGGCCCTCCAGGCCTGTAGTAAGAGCTGTCGAAGAAGTAGCGCTGCTTGAAAGTCTCGTTCGTATGAGGTACATATCTCCAGCTGTTGGGAAAGTGATCGATCTTGTCACGTCAACGTTTGTGAGCTGTGCTGCTTTTCGTCTAAGGACTCACCGGCTGATCAATCGTATGAGCAGGATACTGAGTCTGACTTTGCCTCGCTGTAAGCCCACCGTTCCGCGGCTTCTGCTGACGAGCAGAAACAGTGCAGGCCAATGCGCATGCCAGCGCCAAGAGCTTCATTTTGCTTGTCAAGTCAAGCTTTTCCAGCAGAATACGACAAGTGTGTGTGGAGTTGACCGCCGCTCAGTTTTGTACGAAACAGCATCCGCTGACGAGGTGAAGAGTGACTGCCTGCGATGCGAGGTGAATGCAACCTAATGATACGCAAGGGCCCACCGTTTACACTAGCGCCATAAGAGGAAGCTCTGACTTTCACGTCACATCCGACCACTGCTCCTTCGGGTTGCCGATTCCGAGGTAGACTGACCTTGTAAACTCTCTTTCAGTCGTCTCAATTTGACGATTTGAAAATATAGTAGACCGTGTTTGGGCATTTCATTGCTGCTTACCAAATCTCTATGTGATCAGAAGGAGCGCAGCAACTGGTGTTGAAGATCGACTTTAGGTCCGAGTCGAACTCCTACGGATCCACGTCAGCACTACAAATTGACAGAATGATATAACGGGTCTCGTCATTGAACAGAACCCCTCAGCTTGTTGTACGAATCCCAGACCATGGAACAATGCGCTTCGTTGCTGGCGTGCAGAGCCAATTCACCATGTCCCATTCCGAGCACAGTCTCTCATCGGCTGAGTGCTGTTCATGTTCTGCTCGCTACCAAGATGCGCGATCCCGAGAGGCAGTCGCATCGACTTCACACGGCTAAATCGCGTATCGCCGGCAATTATCTTTCAGTTCGTTGATTGGAGATGCGTGTCATTTGGCCGTTTCTCGTGAGAGACCCGGATCCTGGATATAAGTATACTTGTACAGGAAGTTTCGTGTGCGCCGCGCTATGCACTCGCTTCTATGCCGTACATGTCATCAGCTTTTGAAATTCACAGTTGAATATTTTTGACCTCTTCAGCCCTTCTTGTCGGCAAAATCAGAGGCCTGAAGATTCCGAGTCATGGAAGGCAGCTTGACGACCAGGCCATCCAGTTCCTTGCTCATTACGACTTGGCATCCTAGTCGGGATGTCTCAGTCAAGCCAAATGCAAGATCCAGCATGTCGTTTTCATCGTCCGAAGGTTCCTCCTGTTAATTCTATTGTTAGCACCATGCTCACCCTCGCGGCAGCTTCAACATAGCTGTAAGTTATGTTTGAACTCCCATGGCAGTATCTTACCATCTTGTCAAACATCTCGTCTTCTGTGACGATGACATGACATGTGCTGCAGGCACAACTTCCTCCACATGCACCCTCCATCTCTAGATCGTTGGCCTGAGCAATATCAAGCAGATTGTCGCCATCCGCCACCTCAAACGTATGCTCTTGCAGGTCCTTGTCGATGAATGTTACTTTGCGCTCTTCTCCCGGCTTCGGAGGCGTAAGGTCGCCATGTTGGCGAAACGATGTCGTTGAAAAGGTCTTTCGATGGGATTGTGATATTTGGGCAGCGATTGGTGTCCGTCCACTTTGCTGAGTGGGTCGCGACAACCTCGATGATTGCAGTGGCACTTGGCGAGCGAGTATTTGCTGGGATCGAGTGTCTGTCTGTGGACATCTTTGCTGATACGTAGGTTGCCATCTGCAAGTTGCCTTTTCTCGTGAAACGTTTCGAAGGATGGCGGCGGCCGTTCGTGAACAGGTGCTTCGTACCATTGCGCTCGTGTTCAGTATGCGACGCTGATGATTGTATTGGTCCAGCGCTCTTTTAATGACCGAAGTCTGCGGAGAAGAAGAGGACAGTGCACGTGATGGGGGTGGTAAGCAGAATCAAAAGAAATGAAGTTGGTGAAAGTCGGAACGCCGGTCGAGCTCGTCGAGGCCCAAGCTTTTGATGCCAAGCCGGGAGAGATCGACTTGCCCGCATCATCGCCGTCTCTACATGCGACGACAACAACACCACCGCCGCCGCCATCAAATCATACCAACAATTCCTATACGAGCGCCGACATCGACCGTCCGTCCGCCATGGACAAGGACCGCTTTCCGATGGCGCCCTCACGCGAGCCAAACCCGCTGCGGCCCTACTACATCCCACCCTCGATAGGCTCTGCCGCCCCCTCGGCGTCCGCCTCGCAGACGCCAAATGCAACGCGTCCAAATGCAGCACGCCCGAGCGCGTCGGTATCGAGTTCAGCTAGAGACCTGTTCCCCGAGCTGGACATCGACCTGAAATCAACAACGAGCGAGGCTTGGCAACATACCCGCAGCCTGTTTGATACATTGGCGTGGCGGTATACCTCGGTATTGCTAGCCCAACCATTCGATGTCGCAAAGACGATACTCCAGGTGTCGTACCCGCCTGCGTCGGCAACAACAGCGACGCCTCAAAAGAAAAGGTATGGTCAAGCAAGCGCGCAAGCGGGCAGCAGCAGCAGAGGTCGGGGCAGGGCCGGATATGGCTATGAAACGGACGAGACAGACGAAGGAAACGGCAGTGAGAGCGATGACATTCCAGACTATTTCTCCTCGACGGCACCGCGCAGTCGATCTCCCAGGAAGCGAAGGAGGACGCCGCCTAGCGACGACAACTCTTTGTCTCCTACTCCACGGCCAAGAGACCGCAAAGAGCAGGACGATGGAGAGGAGGTTAAAATTCGCGTGAAGAAGCCGGAAAGTATCATGCACGCCATATCTGCGCTTTACAACACGTCCGGAGCCGTTGGTCTGTGGCGTGCGACCAATACGACGTTCCTCTACTCCATCCTCCTGCGAACCACAGACTCCTTCATACGAAGCCTTCTGCTAGCAATTCTTGGACTGCCGGACTTACCCGGACCGGATCAAGGAGGCCTGGCACCCGGTCTCAGCTCTGGTAGTGGGGCCGGCTTCAGTGGCATCGATCTGAGCGACAGCCCGAACGCGATAGGATCACTGATAGTCGTCGGGCTAGCCAGCTGTATCACCGGCCTTATATTAGCACCTCTGGATATGGTCCGCACACGACTGATTGTCACACCAATGTCCGCCCCGCCGCGAGGTCTTGTACAGAATCTTCGAAGGCTTCCATCGCTTGTTGCCCCGTCTGATCTCTGGACACCGACAGCACTCTTTCACTCGATCCCAAACATGTTTTCGGCCGCTGCGCCCTTGTTTTTGAGGAGGCAAATGCGCATCACGCCTGAACAAACGCCCGGCATGTGGTCGCTCGCAACATTCTTGACAAGTCTTACGGAACTCTTCGTTCGTCTACCATTGGAGACTGTCGTCCGTCGAGCACAACTATCTTCCATCATCAAAACGCAGCCTGAGGCTCCTCTCATCGTGGACCCAGCACCGTATGCGGGCGTATGGGCTACGGTCTACGGAATCATGTACACCGAGGGCGAGACTACAACCAAGGCTGCAAATGGCATGTTGCGCACACGTCGCGGCCAGGGAGCTGCAGGGCTTGTCCGTGGTTGGAGAGTCGGCTTCTGGGGACTTGTGGGTGTGTGGGGAGCTGGTGCTATGGGACCAGGTGAACCAAAGGGCAACAGAGGAGGACAGTTCTAGTTGGACGCGGTGCGTGACTTTTGCTCAGTTTTGCTACAGATGATACCCCGTTCCTCATGACGAAGCAGTGTTATACCGGCATCAGTTATAGCCACCTAATGACATACTCAGCTCTGTTCAGCATCCATGAAGCAATTGGTCTTCTCGCCAATTGATAACGACCCTCCTCTTCGGTCAGAGGTCTTTCTGGTTTCATCACAGCGCGCAATGAAAATGGTACCGGCCTCGATGCAGTTCTAACCTGCTGATTGAGCAGCCTGGGCCATGTCCAGCCCTACCGAGAGCGGAATCGCCTCGGAGACCTCGTTCATCAGCCAATAAATCTGGCCTCTAAGATCTTGATGGTGTGTTGATACCGCGGAAGAAATCATCAGTAGTGGTTCGACAGCGGACGTTTCCACGAAGAAGGCAAGCCTAGTCCGTTAATGCGATCAGAGGCGAGAGTACTGAAGCGATGAAATCAATGCGAATCTCGTCAATCAACTCCGACGGACATACGACTGTGTTTTGACGTTTCATACCTGTGCCTCGTGGCCTCGAGTGCCAATCCGAGGAGACTAAACGTCACGACCCACTCCTGCCGGCATAGGTCATGCGAGATTCATATGGACACGGACGAGATTTCTACGCGTGCAACCTCGCCACAGCAGACACCGAAGTTGTATTGCCCTGAAGGTGACGCGGCTGGTGTTGTACGTCCTCGTCGCGAAAGTTTACTGGTTTGACCCACCAGAGTGGAGCTCGGCCGAGCCCTATAGGACTGCAGGTACTACGTGGACTATATATCAGAATGGCATTGCTGAGGGAATGTGGCTATTCACTGCACCGATCGACAAGGCCCTTCAACCATGCTGTCCTCCATCTCTTCAGCCGCACTGCTGGCAGCATGCCTTGCTGCTCCGGCCCAAGCACAACTCTGGAACAAGACAATCTCGACGACATACGGCCCAGTGCAAGGCTTCAAATACTTTTCGCAAAGTACTCTGCAGAAGTACTTTGGCATCTCAAGCTCCAACGTCACGGCATTCCTCGGCATCCCCTACGGCGCGGATACAGGCTATGAGAACAGATGGAAGCCAGCACAGCCTCCAATGAAGTGGAACAGCACCTTGAAAGCTACTGCTTTTGGACCGGCATGTCCGACTGGAATCAGCCCTTACACTTCAGACGAAGATGTTAGCGAGGACTGTCTGAGCTTAAACATTTGGACCAACGCCGCAACTCCCGATGCCAAGCTCCCAGTTATGCTTTGGAACCAGGGTTCAGAGGAGACGAGCAATGTATCGTGGTGGTATGGAGGCGGAATGGCACTCAAAGATGTCATTCTCGTCTCTTTCAACCGTCGCGATGATGCTTTCGGATTTCTTGCACACCCTGACTTGAACGAGGAAGGCTACGAACGAACGGGTCACTACACTAGCGGCAACTACGGCGTCCTAGACCAGCTTGCCGTTCTGCAATGGATCAAAGACAACATCGCCAACTTTGGCGGTGACCCCGATCGCGTTACGATCGCAGGACAGTCCTTCGGTTCGTCTCAAGTCTACCACGCCGTCAACAGCGAGCTCTTCAAAGGCTACTTCCATGGCGCTATTTCCGAGTCTGGTATCCGCTATCCTAAAGATACTATGCTTGCCGGACTTGCGACATCTTACGTGACTATGCTCGATGCGCTCCGTTTCGGCCAGAACTACACTGAGCAGCATAACGTGACCTCCATCGCCGAGCTTCGCAAGCTGTCCTTGGATGAGCTCCTTGTCGGCTCTGGCGACCGCGTCGGCAACAACTCGATCTGGTGGGTCACCGCTTTGGACGCCATGTACCCGCTCATCTTCAAGCCCGTTCTGGACGGCTACGTCCTCCCAAAGAAGTACATCGAAACCCTCGCCGACGGCCCCGCCAACGACGTCCCCGTCATCACCGGCAACACGCTCGACGAATCCGGCGCCGCCACCAACACCAATTACACCATCGCTCAATTCAAGTACTACAACGAACTCAAATTCGGCTCTCTCTACGACAACTTCACCGACCTCTACGCCATCGACGGCAACGATACTCTCGCAGACAAAATGTGGAACCAAGTCGCCACGGACATTTCCCTCGTCGGCTCGTACCTCTACGCCACGGACTGGTACCAAGCCGCCAACTCGTCTTTCTACACGTACTTCTGGACGCACGCGCCTCCAGGCCAGAGTCAGGGTGCTTTCCACCAGTCGGAGATCATGTACGCTCTCAACGCTCTCTACGCCAACGCCGATGACTACCCGTTCACCGAGGAGGATTACGAGATCCAGGCGAAGATGTCGGCGTATTGGGCGAACTTTGCGAAGACTTTGGATCCTAATGTTGGAGGGAGCTATACTGGGAGAGCTGCGAATGGCACGCTGCCGCAGTGGAAGCCGAATGATGCTGCTGGTACGCCGGTTGTCTTCCAGTTGGGTGATGCGTTCCGCGAGCAGCCTGTTGCGGAGCCGGAGAGGGTGGAGTTTGTTAAGAGTTACTTTGAGAGGCAGGCGGCTTATTAGAGCTTTGAGGAAAGGTGTCTTGGGGGAAGAGTTCAACAAAAGAGATGGTGATGAGCTTAAGCGTGCCTTGCTGCTTGTACATACTTGTCACGTTTACATCACATGTTGAGAACAGCTACTTACAGAGTCTCTTGGTTTTCATCTCACTCCATCGTTCGCAGTTGAGTTCATTGTGACACTAGCGCCCCACTAAAGCCCACACCTGCCCTTCTCGGAAGTCGAACCTAACCTAACATCAACTTCACAACTCTCAAATCTCAATACCAGTCCTTTCCAAAACTAAGTTCAAGTCAAAATTCTCATAGCAGACCCAAAGCCTCTTCCAAGAATATGGATCCTCATACCGTTGATGCCGCCCAGCTCTTCAGCGTCAAAGGCCTAGTCTGCGTCATAACCGGCGGCGGCGTAAGTCCCCTCCTATCCCCTCTCCTTGCCCCCAAACCATCACTAAATCTATCTCGCAGACCGGCATCGGCCTCATGATGACCAAAGCCTTCGCCAACAACGGCGCCTCAAAAGTCTACATCGTCGGCCGGCGCCGCGAGGTTCTCGAAGAAGCCGCGCGCAGCGCTTCTCCACACGGAAATGTCATTCCTATTGTTGGTGATGTGACGAGTAAGGAGAGCTTGAAGGCGATTGCAGAGCAGGTGAGACAGGAAATTGGGTATGTGAATTTGGTGGTTTGTAATAGTGGGACGTATCCGCCTGCGATGGGGATGAGGAGTCGAGATGTGGGGGTCGAGGAGTTTGCGAGGAAGGGGTTGGAGCAGGAGGTGGGGGATTGGGGAGGGTGAGTTTGATTTCTATGGATTGGTGGATTGAGAAGGTTGCTGACATTGGGGCCAGTGAGTTCTGTCTGCTCGATTACTTTGGCCTCTGCTAGGCGGCTTTTCTGACTGATGTTTTGTGTAACTTGAACAGCGGGCTTCGCAACCAACACCACAGCAGTGGCATTCACAGCCTTCGCCTTCCTCACCCTCCTCGACGCCGGCAACAAAGCCCGCAACTTCCCCCAAGCCCGCTCGCAAATCCTCGTCACAACCAGCATCGCCGGCTACCTGCGCAACCCAGACGCATTCGGCTGCTACCCGCTCACCAAAGCCGCGACCACGCACCTCGTGAAAGGTCTCGCTGGCACGCTGGCGCCATACAGCATCCGTGTGAACGGGATTGCGCCAGGTTTGTTCCCGAGTGATCTTGCTGCGCCGATATATGAGAGCTTTGGAGTGCAGGGGGATCCGAGTGTGGAGGGGGCGTTTCCAAGGTCGTTTATTCCGGCTAAGAGGTTGGGGAGTACGAGTGATATGGCGGGGTTTTGTTTGTATGTGGCGAGTCAGGCGGGGGCGTATTTGAATGGGAATATTAGTGTTGTGGATGGAGGGAGGATTAGTCAGATTCCGAGTACCTATTAGATATAGATATACAGATGAGGACGTGGAGGACTGGTGAAGTCTAGAAGGGATTCTTGATCTCCGTGTCTTCTTCATGCGCGTATTTCAGGGAGATAGTTGCTCGGCGCAGGATCAACCGGAGGTAGTCATAGGTCGCTTCTGTTGCCGACGAGTCGTCCGTCTTGGGCTGCCTGACTGCCTGACTGCCTGACTGCCTCACTGCCTCACTGCCTGCCCGCCTCTGTATCTCATGCCCCTCACTCATCCAATCATGCCTTGGCGGCTGGTATCATATCCTCATGTCGTGATGTCCCACACATCATTTGCTCGCTTAAAACCACTCTTGCAACTCCTTCACCCCAACCGCGACGCCTCGCCCTCGTCGTCCCATATCGTCCAGTCCTGCTTCGCTTTCACACGATCGTCCTTAAGCATCCGCGCGTCTTTCCGCACATCCTCGCCCTCGACTTCCAGACGCGGCTTAGGCTCCTTGGCTTCGATCACGTAGTGGTTGTCACAGTGCGGGCAGTATTCGTCGCTGTCTTCGTACTCGTTCATGTCCTTTCGGAAGCATTTCTTGCATTTCTTGCAGGCGAAAGTCATTTCCATCGTTTGCTTAAGGCGGTGATCTTGCGTTTCCGCGTGGCATTCGGCGCAGTCGAACCATTGCCGGCAGCAAGGCGAGCGGATGGAGACTTGGGCGTTGAGAATGTGTTTGCTGGAGTCGCGTTAGCAGCTAGAAATGCGGGTTGGGGATGATTTTGACTTACCACATGGCGAAGGTGTTGGTGTGTTGCTGGTAAGTTAGTGGACGCGACTTTCTGAAACTGACAACGGAGTTTCATGTGAGACCCTTGCGTGGGTGTTCGGTCCGCGCCGAACTAGCGCGCGGGCGATCAACGTGCGTGGCCGTGACGGGCCACAGAGCTTCGTCACGCGCAGCAACGTCGTATTTTTGTCGTGAGGAGGAGCTGCAGAGGGCTGTGCTCTGCCATTCCACTCCCATTTCCATACCTGACCTCTGCACTCGCCTTGCTTGTCATTCAGGCACAATCCAACTAATTTCCCTTCCATTACCGCAACGCATATCGAAGCCTCAAATACTCAGACGTACCCGCAAGCCGACCCGGCATCTACCCCACGAATATCTCGAGAACTGTGTCGGCTTCGCCAGGGATTACGCGGAATGGCCACATCCTAGCACTTGGTCTGTTGTTCGGCATGAGAGTCCAACTGTGGGTGTTGACGAGGCGCGCTGGCCACAACATACCGTGAATTCGCAAGTCCGCATTCTGTGAATGGAAGAGCTAGGCAGCCCATCGTGAGGACACTGGGCGTATGAAATGAGTTTGGGCACGCCAGCAATCATACCGTCGGCTCCCCAGTAATCTTCACCAACGAGCGAGCATGAGCAACATGGCAGAGACCGGTGACGGACCCGACACCTCTTCGATCAAACCGATATCCTCCTTGCGATCCAGATTCGAGAATTTGGGGAAAGATCAGAACAATGCGCAACCGACATCGCCTGTGCCTCGCCAGGCCTCTTTGAGCGCTACTTCGCCGTTAGGAGGAGGACGGCCTAAGTCAACAGGAGTTGTAGAGACCAGAGATGGCGTCGGCCTGGGGCTTGGGGGAATTGGTGGAAGTGCTGCGCAAGCCGCAACGCTGGCAACGACACCCCGAAGGCCGCGTCCAGATCCACCAGCGGCAAGACCAGCGTCCATGGTCTCCATGTCTCCCACACAGCCATCGCCTCCTATGGTCACAGTGGACTCTCCTCGGTCGCCGCAGAAGACCATCTCAGTCGATCTACGACCTATGATGTCTGGCCAAAGCACGCCCATGCAGCCACTGACACCCCACCGTACCAGCGACACACCCAACAAGGTACACTCACGAACGATTAGCCGGACTGCTACACCTGCACTGGAAGCTCGCGCGGCTGCGTTCTTGCAGTCCACAGAATCGACGTCAGCACCAGCGACTAATGGTTTAATGGAAGCGAACAGGGCGGACTTTGCCCCGAAGTCGGAGACCAAGCAACCACCTGTAGTCAACCGGGCCGCGAAGCCAAAGGTACCTGTAAAACCTCAATCACTAGCAACAACAGAAGGCAACCTGGTGGCCGCAGCCCCAGATACGAATGCCGAGCTGAGTGACCGCAGCGTCTCGCCCTTTCATACGCCCCCCAGCAGCGGAGATAGCTCTCCTGCGCCCAAAAAGGAGACTGCGGCGCAAAAGACTCAGCCGACTAAGAAGGCATCTGATGCTTCCATCACCCGAAGACCTCGATTTGACTCTGACGCATCCTGGGTGACAAGACTCCGTGGCGACTCCGATGCCTCTATTGCCAGCCGTGCCCGGACAGAATCCGACGCATCCTTTGTGGAGTCGTCCTCGCTGCCTGATACTTGGATGCCTCCGCCGACACATCATGCGGTAGCTGCGCGACGAGAAATGCACGGCAATGGAATTGCGCGTGCACCCACGATGCCAACTCCTTCGCGGTACAAGCAGGTAGGGACCCGGGAGTCTCATTCGACAGATGATCTTCAAGAAGCTCGACCAAGGTTGCCGGCTAGACCTGAGCTTCAAATGCGGAATGGAAGAACTAGTCCGCCTAAGCCGCGCTCTGGTCGTACCAGCCCGCTGAAGAATCAGGTACTTGCGAATCGGAAGTCCGAAGTCGTGCTTCGCAGAGGCTCTGCGGCTGACATCGACACCACGCGTCGGATACCAGCGATCAAGACAGATGTCAGGTCTGCTCTGAGTCAGGGTTTCGAAAGGGCGTCGCCGGCCACGCCTTCGACTGCTCCTGCAGTCCCGCCACCACGAAAGTCCGTTGATGGAAGACGTCCGCCTCCTCCTCCGCCGCCTTCAGCTGCGCCCGCTTCGGCAATTTCTGCGAAGGCGGGCCACTCCCGTGATGACGAGGAAGACCCTGCGCCGTACGGTCTCAATAGTGAGCAAGTTGCAGGCCCAACCGACTATCCAGACTCCACACAAACCAATCGACGAGCGCCCAGATTCAGATGCAGACCCTATGTCATACCTACGGAATACGACACGAGGCTGTTTGGTGTCTGCGGCGAATACTGCTGTACTTCGGGCTACATCACAAAGGCTTGGAACATCAGGACTGGCGAAGAGCTACTTCACATGGAGCATCGTGAAGGAACTAGAATCACGTCACTTGCCTTCAAACCATCGCCTAATATCGAGGATGAAGGCAAGCGAGTATGGCTGGGTACGAGTAATGGCGAAATCCATGAGATCGACATACCTTCACAAACCCTTGTCAAGACGAAAGCCAACGCGCATAACAAGCGCGAGGTCATTCGCATCTTTCGATATGCCTCCGAGCTCTGGACACTGGACGATGGAGGCGAGCTTTGCGTTTGGAAGCCTGATCAGAAGGGCATGCCGAGTCTAGATTCTCAAAACACGAATTGGCGTGTACCCAAAGGCATCACATTTGCCATTGCGTCTGGCAGGCAGCTATGGATTGCGACTGGGAAAGAAATCCGGGTGTTCTTGCCGGGAGCCAATTCAGATTCGGAGTTCCATGTCCTTCGAGCTCCTTTGTCACAACCAGGAACAGGAGATGTGACATGCGGTGCTGCGCTCAACAGCAAGACTGACCTGATTTACTTTGGCCATTCAGACGGCAAAGTGAGTATATACAGCCGCAAAGACTACTCATGTCGAGCTGTTGTCAACGTGAGCGTGTACCGGATTAGCTCTATGGCAGGTGTCGGCGACTACATCTGGGCAGGCTACAGCACGGGAATGGCATACGTGTACGACACCTCTACGACGCCGTGGACAGTAACAAAGGACTGGAAAGCGCACGAGAAGCAAATCTGTGGGATCATCGCCGACCCGTCAGCAATGTGGAAGATGGGACGGCTGAATGTGGTGACTCTGGGCCTCGACAATTTGCTTCGAATCTGGGACGGGATGCTCGAGAATGACTGGATTGAATCGCGAATGGATGCACGTACATCGGACTATTGCTCGTTCCAGGAGATGACAGCATCTGTCCTCACATGGAATGCAGGTGCTGCCAAGCCAAGTTACCTGAATCAATCCATTGACGACATGAACTTTTTCCGGGACTACATGACGGCTCATGAGCCGCCAGATATCTTCGTGTTCGGCTTTCAGGAGCTAGTGGACCTTGAAGACAAGAAGGTTACTGCGAAATCATTTTTCAAGAGCAAGAAGAAGGATCCGGCCGAGCAAGAGCATATGTCCCATCAGTATCGCGCATGGCGAGACCACCTCACCAAGTGCATCGACGACTTCATGCCAAACAACGAGACGTACACCCATTTGCATACTTCAAGCATGGTGGGACTGTTCACTTGCACGTTTGTGAAATCTCACCTGCGGCAACGGATCCGACACGTGCACACCTCGCAAGTCAAGCGTGGTATGGGAGGCCATCATGGCAATAAAGGTGCTCTCATCTTGCGGCTGGTGTTGCATGATAGTAGCATTTGCCTTGTGAACTGCCATCTCGCAGCTGGACAGACCCAGACTATGCATCGCAACAACGATGTCGCTGAGATACTGGAGGCCAACTCACTCCCACCTAATCCCCTCAATGACGGCGAAGTGGCTCACCATACTGACGTCTTTGCCCATGGCGGAGACGGAAGCATGATCATGGACCATGAAATCTGCATCCTGAATGGTGATCTAAACTATCGCATCGACACAATGGGACGCGACGCCGTTGTCAAGCAAGTGCAGCAAGGCAACCTCACTAAGTTGCTTGAGCGAGATCAGCTGCTTCTCAGTCGGAAGAAGAATCCTGCCTTCCGCCTGCGAGCGTTTCAAGAGTCGAAGATCACCTTCGCGCCGACGTACAAATACAACGTCCACAGCGACGACTACGACACCTCAGAAAAGCGAAGAGCTCCGGCGTGGTGTGATCGAATTCTCTATCGCGGTCTTGGTAAAGTCAAGATGGAAGAGTATCGACGCTGGGATCAGATCAGGGTATCTGACCATCGGCCTGTCAGCGGACGACTGCGTCTACGTGTGAAGACTGTCGATGCCAATAAGAGGGAATTGGTCTGGAGCAAGTGTGCGAAGGAATTCGAGGACGTCAGCCAGCGTATTGCCCGGGCTGCGCAGTAAGTGGATTCCGCTCGATCCTTTGTGTAATATTGAGAAGCTAACAAGACTGACAGACTCGAATACCTCACGAACACTTTGGGTCTGGCACCGAAAGAAGCGGCAGCTGCGCTGCAGGGGAACTAGCAGTCGATGTCGTTAGCGCGGCGTGTCACCGATCTCAAGGTTTGAACTCAATCTTGCAGGTGAAGTTTCATTGAGCTCCACCTCCGCATTTCTTCATCATAAATTGAACGCCATCCGCCAAATATTGATGCCGCTTGAACTATCTGCCGCTATGGCTGCGGGCCGTGCTTTCTGTCAAACCAAAGTGAACGAACATGAACGTCATGACTATTCAATTCGCAAGGGCGCGCACGCGAGCAGCACCTCCAGGAGACAATGACTACAAAACGCGTCAAGACGGCGTTTGCGTCTTCTGCGACTCACATCACTCTCCAGCCAGATTGAAATGAGCTTCCGTTTGCTTCGTCCGGCGGCAACAATCGCAACCACCTTCACACGTACCGTTCCACGAGCAGTCGCTGCCCAGCCACTATTCATCCTCTCGAAACAACCTATCGTCACGCGAGGCTTCTCAAGCACCGCCAAGATGGCCAAGATGGACGTCGAGGACCCGCACGTCATTGACAACGAGAACGTCGAGGAGTGGAAGAAGAGAGCCCCATACCGCATCCACGAGAGCAACGACGGCTTCGACGCCCGCTACGAGGCTTCCTGCCATTGCGGCAAGGTCCAGTACGAGTTGGCGAGAGAGGAGCCGCTGGATAGCAAGCTGTGCCATTGTACGACTTGCCAGACTCAACACGCTGCGCCGTTCCAGTGGGCTGCTATCTTCAAGAAGGAGGATATCAACTTCCGTGACGGACACCATCACTTGGAGTGGTACGACCCTTCGACTAAGTCGGTCGAGCATAAGCTGCCTTGCAAGGTTCGCTGCAAGTACTGCCACAGCCCGATCATGGATGAGGGACGCAACATGATTTTGCTGTTCCCCAGCTTGATTAAGTTCAAGAGTGAGCAGGACAAGCAGAACTTCAAGCCCAGGTAGGATTCTTCACTTGCGAGGCTATTTTGAGAAGAGAGACTAATGCAATTGACCAGACTCCACATGTTCTACACCGAGCGCGTCATGGACATCCCAGACGGCCTTCCCAAGTGGACCAAGCTCAACGACGGCGAGGGCTCCGAGCTCATTGAGGATTCACCCCCGGACATGGTTCGTGACTTCGAGCGGAAGCGGACTGAGGAGCAGAAGAACCGGTCGAGCTTCGAGACTGAGTTTGGAAGTGGTGTCAACAAGAAGTAGTCGATGTCTGAAGACGAACTACTTAGGCACTGCTGCATTGCATGGAATGAGATGATGAGAAGCGAGGAGTTGGGGTGTTCTGTACCAGACCAGATCAGACCAGACAGTAGAATTGGCAAGACGAGGTCTTCATGCCTGAGCGTCGCAAGTAAACTGTCCAACAAGATGAATTATCACATGATTGTATTTCACTCTTCACTTTCGTCCCGACCATCCGAAGGTTCTTTCCGAAGTTGAAGTTATGGATCGAAATGACAAGAAGTCCCCGGTGCTGCCATCTTTTCGTATCATTCGATTGTTCTTGCCTTTTATTGTCCGAGCGCGTTTCTTGTTGTGGAGCTAAGGTACCTAACCAGCTCACATTCACTTTCACCTGCAGCTTTCTCTCCGTCTGCACGACACAAGATCCGGCTTCGTCTTCGAACCATTCCCTCCTTCGCCATCAACAACTTATCCACACCATCTCACCTTCATCTCAAGTTCAGCAAACTCACCGCAGAAGATCACCACATCACTCGCCATCGAGGCGACTTTTCTCTGCGCAGACCACAAGCAGCGCGCGGCGCGTCCCGCCGTTTCCCGAAGCCGAACCCGTGAGCCACATCCATCCCTCCATCTATCTCCCCTTCACATCCATCTACACATGCCACGAAACCGCATTGATTGCCCTGCCACTCGTCTCGCCTCGCGAGAATTTGATGTCAGCACGAGCGATTACTAAAATTTTAATCATGGCAGGTTTTCGTTTGTTGCAAGGCTCCGGCGTCACCGCATGATGGCGGCGAAGCGCAAGCGAGGCAACGCGACTACGACGACGGACGACGACGAAGGGACCACGGATACTTCCTTGACCTCTCTTTCTGCTTCTGATACAAACGCCCAGCCGAAGCAGGGCGAGTCTACAGGTACGTGATAGTTGGGTTGGATCAGGCGCGCGCGTGTCGCGATTGACGTGGCATCAGCAGCAGACGCCGAATTCGACGATCGGGAGTACAAGGTCAAGCAGATTCTGCAGGAGAACCGCAGAAAGTATCTCATTGCGTGGGAAGACGACGAGGTTACGGGGGAGAAGTTCGAGCCGAGTTGGGAGCCGAAGGAGTACGCGAACGAGCTTGCGGTGAGGGATTGGAAGGAGAGGAAGAAGGGTCGTAGTGGTGAGTTATGTTCCTAATGTGTTCCTTTTGCGTTGTCTTATTTCGGGGGAATGATTTGCTGATTCTGTGCTTCTAGGTGCAACGAAGCGAGTTGCAAAGCGAAAGGCTTCTTCGAAAGACGGAGACGCGGATTTCCAGAGTCCTGCTCGCACTCCTGCTCGCAAGAAAGTGAAGAGAGTCATCGAGAGCTCGCCGCTCTCCACTCCTGCGAACGGAACTACCAACGGCCATAGCCATAGCCAGGACGACAACGAGCCCGAACCAGAAATCGGCGAGACGCAACCTGCTCCTACAGAGGAAGAAGCTGCTGATAGCCCTCTGTTTGTCTCAGAGGCCACCAGCCCCACGCCATCGGCTACCGCAGCAGAGGGTCTAGTTCAACTCTCGCAACCGCCTTCGAGTTATCAGCGCGGCGCTTATCAGCGATTTGATAACTCACAGGTGCAATCTGTGGGAGAGCAGACTTCTTCGGCTGTTGAGTCTTCTGCGTCTGGTTCGGCGCAGACGAGTTTTGGGAGTGGGTTTTCGCAGCTGCGGTCTACGGCTGAGCAAGTCGATTCTTCCGCTTCAGGTCCGGGCAATTCGGGTTTTGAAAGTGGTGCGTCGCAGCCACAGTCCGCGGCTGAGCAAGCGATCTCTTCCACTTCGCGTCCTACGAATTCGATTTCTGGAAGAGTCATTCCTGATTCGGATCCTAGCTCGGGGTCTCTTGCTCGAAGTCTGTTTCAATCGGCACCAAGCACTGCTCAGGTCGTTCCGGAGTCGCAGAGTCAATCTGAGCACGAATATTCCAGTTTTCGGGGCTTCTCTCCTGATCGGAGCGCTGAAGACGTCTCTTCATCAATTGGACAGACGGCAAGACCGCAGCGAGTCTCGGAGCCGCCGCCGTCAGCAAACGGAGCAGAAGAAGAGTCAGCAAAGGATCGAGCACAAGAAGTACAGGCAACGCAAGATTCGCTGCCTTGGACGAACGGGGAGCGGGGCGTTGTTGTAGAGCAGTCGCAATCTCAATCGCTGCAAGAGGGCCAGAGCGCTGATCCTGTTGCGACAGCAACCACTGAGAGGGAGCGTTCAAGTCAACACACAGAGACTGCGGCGGCCGAGAACCACGGAGACGCGCAGCGTACAACTGCCATCGTAGCTGCTGGAAACGGTGTTGCCAACGTAGAAGAGACAGAGTCCCGCACTGCGCAAAACCAAGAGAGTACGGGCTCGAGTCCAGCTGCCGACTCTGATCGTGAATCAGCCAACCAACCACAAGGCCCAGCAGAAGAATCGTCTGGACAGGAGCCCTCGCATGATACATCTGACGCTGCGAACGACGCATTACGGGCGTCTCTAACACGACACCTTCAACAAGCTAGCCCTGCTTTCATCACCCAAGAACGCCCGTTGAGCGATCTGCCTAGAGAGATTGAAGACGAGATCCGAGTCGACCCGCCTTCACAACCTGCAGATCACCGTCCGCAAACAGATCAAGAGCCATCGCGCAACCGACAGACCCCCAGCCCTGTCAATCGCAGAGAGAGCAGCGACGAGGAAATCCAAGTTGAACCGCCGGGATCCATAGAGAGACGACGACAACAAGTTCACGAACTTTCTCAGGGTCAAGAAAGCTCGACTTCTGCTGCTGCCAACAGAGACCGCGGCATTCTGATTGACAGTTCTGAAGTGCTTGCATCCTCCAGACAATTCCTATCACAGCCGGACTACGAGCCACCACCACCGGGTCAGCGGCCATTACCTTCCTCTGCCCCCAACGGAATTTCTGTCTCTCACGCTCTAGGACCAGATCCGACTTCACCGTTGGCTGCATCGCCCTCGCAGAGTGACTCTGAGCAAAGCCCGCCTTCTAATTTTCCAACCAGCTTGCCGCGAGGCACCCATCGCACGCCTGTTCTACAAACGCAGACATCCCCTAGATTTCAAACACAGCCGTTGAATCACTTGACATCAAGCTCCGAAGAGCGCAGAGAGGCGAATTATATCTTCAGCCCTTCGCGGAGCTCTGGAGGGAGAAGACCGATCAACTTCCAGCGCAGAGCGGCCCCGAACTCTGTCAGAAGACGCGCAACGGCAAGGTCCCCAGATTCTAGTCCATTTCCTTCTGTGCCATCTCAGTCGATAGGCACCGTGGGTGAGAGTGCTCCTGGACCAATTCCATCGCCCTCGCAGATGGCTTCTCAAACTCCTGTGGGATCACGGAGCAACGCAAGAGAGACGCCAGCGAGGACGAGAGCCATGCAAACTCCTGCCGGTCAGCGTCAAGGCACTCCAAGTCGAATGCCGGAGCAACCCGCAACATCTTTGCCCCCTAACGTGTTGGCTGAGGTTGAGGCGGCTCGCCAGGGCTCACCCATGCTGGATGGTGGACGGTCGCCTTCTGCCGTGCCAGCGGTTGAGGCTGTGCCTGAAGTGACGCAAGAAGAGATGAACACGTCCGAACGATACGATACGCTCTTGCCACAAGCCCATGAGGGAAGCAATGGTTCGGGAGCGCCACGTGGACATGGAGCTTCAACCAACTCTGAACGCCAGCCTCATCCTCAAGAGCCAAATGAGGAACCTGAAGCGGCGAACGCATACACAGTACCCATTGTCCTGGCAGGCCACCAGCGTGATCAGTACTTCCAAAATATCTACTACCAGCATCGGGCCATCGATTGGTTTCTAGGAGAGCGCCGCCCCAACGCCGAACAGATTGAAATTGCAGAAGGCGTCATCGAACGCTTGCGCTCCATATCGATGCATCCTGATATGGTTAACCAAGATACCTTGTCGCAGGTGTCTACACCGGAACGTCAAGCTCAATGGGATGTCGATGCAAGTGCGAAGTTTCACTTCCTGAATCGGCTTTTCGAGCAGCTCCAAGGACGAAACATGCACGTGGCGTTGGTAGCTGCAGGTGATAGAGGCCTCGACATGCTCGAGACGTTCTTGCAGGGTACACACATTCCCTACAACAGAGATCCTGCCGGGCGGGCAGATTTCCATTCTGCTAATCTGGGGTTGCGAGTCTCCATAATCAGTCTTGAACAAGATCCTGCATCTGTCGATGGTGCTCATCTTGTCATTGCTATGGATGGCTCGGGTGACTATCGTCATCCCGTCATTCAAGCTGCTCGGCAGCACAGGAGAGTCGGGCAAGACATGACGGATACCAATGCTTGGGCTCTGCTTCTGACGTTGGTTGTGCCTTGTACGATCGAGCACATTGAACGATGCTTGGCGCCTGGTATGTCACAGAAAGCGCGCATCACAGCGATCTTGGGCGCCACACGACGGATTAAGGAGAATGCCGGCAAGGCTGAGGCTGGCCAGGCTTTCCCCAAAGAGGCCGCCCTCGCTGTCGCTGAGTTCTTGACAGATGGAGATGCGACAGATTGGCCGCTTGCGGGATTGAGCATGATTGAAGATTTGGATAGTCAGACGGAGACTGAGATGGATTCTTCAGCTCGGCGTACTCGATCTAGGAGTCCTGAAAGGAGACCTTTGGCGGACGTTGACCCGGCTTCGCCAGAGAACCCGAATAAGCGGCCGCGTCTTGGTGAGCCTGGGCCGTCCGGTACTATCGACCCTCGAGATATGGATACGTCTCATGTGAGCGACTCCATGGGCAGAGACACGCAATCGAATTTGGGGAGGACGGGCGTTGTTCATGAGGAACCTCTTTGGCCTGGGCAAGAGGAAGCTCAAGCTCTGCTTGCACAGTATGAGAAAGACCTTGGTGAGGTACAACTCCGAGCTGAAGACCAGCGGAACGAGATCTTCACGATCAAGAAGGAGAGAGATGATGCAATTGCGAGGGCAGAGAATGCTCTGTCGCGGCTTTCCGTGACCGACACCAACAACCAGGGCCTTCGCGAACAGCGCACTGCTTTGAAAGAGCAGCTCGAAGAAGCCAACCAACGTCTCCGCGAGCACACCGTCCCTGAGCGCCAAGAACTCGAGCTCGTCCGCCAGGAAGCTGCACAGCTCCGCGCGGAGAAAGAGAAGATTGCCAAAAAGCTGGAAACCACGGAAGCCGAAATCATCTACGTGCGCGAAATGTACCAAGAATCCTCCAACCGCGCCCGCGACCTCTACGACGACAACGAAGAACTCAAAGCGCGCGTCGCGAGCGCCGAAGAAGCCGCGAGCGGAGAACAAGCCCGCGCTCAGCAGATGAGCAATGATGCGCGCTTCAAAGCTTTGGAGCGAGAGAATAAGAGATTGAAGACTTTGCTGAAAGATCGGGAGGCTAATCTGAGGGCGAGAGATGAGGAGCTTGTGAGGTTGAAGGAGGCTGGGAGGGGGCGCATGGGGACTAGAAATTCTTCTGTTCCGAGGAGTCCGAGGTTGGGGAGTCCGGTTGCTCCGGCGAGGGGGCAGCGCTCTAGGCAGGCGAGTCCTAGTGCTGGGGAACTGAGGCCGAGAGGGGGAATGCATCCGCTTAGGAATGGATGATAGTCATGAACGGGGGAGAGGGGAAGTGGTTTGAGGGGATACGCGTAGTGGTAAATGGGGAGCTTTTTCTGGGTCTTTCTTCTATGAAGCGTTTGGTTTTCGAGGGAGAGTGAGCAGTGAGATTCATAGACTCTGTGCGGCCATGCGTGTGGAGGAGCATGTTTGCAATGATATACCTTACAACTGGAACTCCAAACTAATATCTGACTGTCTGTATGTGCTGTGCTCTGCGTCTCTGTCGATTTCCTTATCCTCCCCCTTAGTCCTTCAAAAAGATCACAGCCCTAACCACCCCAATCCCCATCATCCCCTCCTCCTCTCCCGCCCCTCCCCCTCGAAAACCGTACTTGGCGGCGTCAAAATCTCCCCTCTCCCACCCTCAAAACTCGAATCCGTCCCCCAAGACCGCACGCTTTCGACTTCGCTGAGTTCCTGTTCTTCCTGTTCTCCCGTCCGTTCAACCCCAACCCTGCTTCCATTTCCATCACGTTCCGCATCAGCCGCAGTCCCGCCAGCGCGCTTGGAATCCCCGAGACTCGATGCAGGCAGCTCGTTCCTCGTCCTCTCCATCTCACCATCTCTCATCCCCGTGGAGCTTCCAGTCTTCATGACCGCCTCATAACTCGGCGGCACGTCGCCTCTCTCCTCCTCCCTCTCCCTTCCCCTCTCTGACCCCTCTTGATGACTCGGCCGCGGTTCTTCCTCCCGACTCGGCCGATTCGAAGGGTACTGCAGAGCGGTATTGATAGCGATTTGCGCGAGGGAGGGATGTTCTTGTTCATAACCTGCTTCGAGGTCTTTGGGCTCCGGTTCGTCTTTGGTGCAGCAGCCGCAGCAGAAGTAGCGGGGTGGTTGGAGGGGTTGTTTCATTGTTACTTTGGACGGAGTTCCTTGGAGGACGGTTTTGGTGAGGAGGGAGAGAGGTGGCGAGCGTTGGTTTCGCTGACGGTCTTCTCTGGCGTTCAAGGAGGGCGCCTTGGTGGAAATAATAGTAGGGGACAGATACGTGAATTCTCGCTGCCTCAGTAAACAGATGTCCCTCACTTCTCAGCCCTCAAGTATCTAGCGATCCGGGCGTTAAAGAGGCTTATCTTAAGCTGATGCCTACAGCGAGGTACATCGCGATGTGAAGTTCCCCAGCTGCTCCTCCACCAGCCACATGAACCGCTCAAACCCTAAATCCTTCTGTCCCGCCGAAGCGAGTTATCAGAGCTTGGTTTGGTCGGAAACCCCGCCAAGAAGGATTCGAGAAATGCCTCTTTCAATCCTTTCCGTCTGCTACGTGATTTCATGCTTCCAGGCGCCTGCTTTCTCAGCTCTGCTATTGCCTTTCAATCATCCGATATTCCGTGGCGCAGAGATCCTCATTGGCGACCGCTGAACGCCTTCGCTATGCCCAAACTTCAAATATGCGTCTCCGAGTGCTGTCGTACAACCTCTCATCTCTTTCCGCCGCCCATCATTTCCATCATCTTGCCAATGTCCATGCCGCCGAGATTGGGCATGCCGCCTCCACCTCCGCCTCCGCCCATGGCTTTCATGAGGCTGTTGATATCGGGCATGCCTCCGCCGCCCATGCCGCCAGCGCCTCCCATGCTTTGAAGACGCTTCTGCAGGTTGGCCATTTGCTGCTGCTTGTTGCCTCCGCCCATCGCGGCCTGCGCCTTTTGCATGTTGCCCATATTCTTGCCGAATTTCTTCGCCATGCCTGCCATCATCTTTTGTTGCGAGAGGAGCTCTTCCACTTCGCGGACGGATGTTCCAGAGCCTCTTGCGACTCGGGTTATGCGTGTTGGCTGGTCGACGAACATTTTGCCGTCGGAATCGAGCTCCTTTGTCGTCATGCTGTCGCAGATGTAGATCATTCGTTTGAGTTTCATGCTGCCTTCTTCGTCGTCCATGCCGCCCATCATGCCGCTGAGACCGGGGATCATGCCTGCCATTTTCGACAGCGGACCCATCTTCATGATGTTTTGTAGCTGATCTCGCATGTCCCGAACAGAGAATTTGCCTTCTGTGATGTTCTTCATCGTCTCCTTGTTGTCGAGCTTGAGGGACTGCACATGCTCCATCAGGCCTTGCATGTCTCCAAATCCAAGCATCTTCGAGACGAAGGACTCCGGATTAAACTTCTCCAGGTCCAGCAAATGCTCTCCCGTTCCGATGAACACAATCGGTGTATGTGTCGCAGCAACAGCAGATATCGCACCACCTCCTGCCGCCGCACCATCAGTCTTTGTGATAATAATCGCTCCAAAATCCGCAGTCTCCTTGAACGCTCTACTCTGAGCTTCAGCCGCCTGACCTATCGACGCATCCAAAACCATAACAGTCTGATGCGGCTGCACCGCGCCCTGAATCTCCAGCATCTCCGCAAACAGCGCATCCTCCTGATGATGTCGTCCGGACGTATCCACAATAATAATCTCGAAGCGCTCCTTCTTGAACTTCTCCACACCATCTCTCGCGACCACCACCGGATCCGTCTGTGTGAGGGAACCGTAGTACGGAATCTTCGCCTTGGTAGCATTCTGCTTCAACTGGTCAAAAGCACCAGCTCGGAACGTATCCGCGCACACAAGGCAAGTCTTGAACCCTCTGGCCTGATACCACCTCGCCAGCTTCGTACACGTCGTCGTCTTTCCCGCTCCCTGCAGACCCACGAACATAATCACATTGCTCTTTCCCTTCTTCGGATTATACGGTGTTTGGTGGGGATTTACGATGTCGACCAGCGCATCGAAGACGGCTTTTTGGATTATGCGCTTCTTGTTCGCGTGGGGCGGGAGGTCTTGAAATTTTACGGAGGATTTGATGGATTTGCGCAGGCTGGAGACGAGTTTGATGTTGACGTCTGCTTCGATAAGGGCGTTGGAGATTTCTTTGATCATGCCATCGAAGGCTTTCTCGTCGAGGGTTTGCGCGCGGGTGATGTCTGTGACGGCGGCGTTGATGCGCCGGCCGAGGTCTTGGAGAACCATGATGAAGAGTGTGCCTCCCGAGTATTATAGATTCGTAGGAGGTGTGGGGGATGTTGAGAGAGGTGAGTGAGGTGGGTAAGTGAGGATAGGTTGTAAGTGTGAATATGGACTTGAACCCCGCTAGGCGGTTCCAGAAGCTAAGACATGGTAGCCTGAGGCATCAACCCTCCACTCCATCTGCGATTCACAAGGCATTCCTATTCGCAACATCTTTCTAAAGTATACTTCGTTTCCTTGTAGCAGTTGAATAAGTACACAGTCATTGCCGCACCCTCGGAGTCATCTTCCTCCATGCTGCTCAAAATCGCATCTCTCCCGCTCTCCTACCGCCATATCGCCCCCTTCTCAACCCATCCCCATCAAACGATTCCCTCCTCTCTTTCCCATCCGCCAACTCCCTCAGCCCCTCAACCTTCTCTCTCAAATTTCCAACAATCTCCCAAAAACCCACCAAATCCCTCTCCAAAAATGCCAACCTTTTCCTCCACGTCCTCCAAATCCCTCAAGCCCTCGTGCAAGATATTCCAGATACATTCCATCACTTCCGCCTGCGCAGCAACAACTCGATGAAAGTCAACTTCCGATTGTAGTAGATGGTGAGATTGCACTTCTGTTCGTCGACGATGGGAAATATTGTGCATCACGAGAACAAAGAGGAGGATAGCGGTGATAGATTGAAGGATGAAGGTAAGAGCTTCTGACGGGTTGGGTAACGTCATGCTCAGACAGTGGGAAGAATTGAAAGAGGCCATGCGATGACGAAGGGGGAGGAGAGAGTGCGGTGGGTGAGCGTAAAGTATTTCCAGGCCGTAAAGCAGTTGCAAGTAGATCTTGGAGACAAACTAGATCTTCTTATTCTCCGTTCTCTCGACTCGGATTCTTGTTCTTGCCCATCATGCCCGTCCGTCCAGATCGCAACCTTGCTGTTTCAATATTTGCCGTTTGATCTTTTTCAGTTCGTTGTCTTGTAGGACGAGCTTTGACAGGGCGACGTCGAGGTGGTCTTGAGTTTGCGTTTGTCGCTCCGCAAAGATTGCGAGGAGGATGAAGTTTGATAGAAAAACCAGTAGGAGAAACATCGTTGTTGCTTTGGTGTCGAACCGGCGATCGGGCATGTATTTGTTCGCTGTGGCATCCGATGGTGTGAGTATGATTGCTCGACATCGTGCGATGACAAGCTCATCTCGTCGAGATCTGTATGTCCTGTCGGGCTGTCAATCTCAGAAGCGTTTGCCAAATATCCCAAACCAAAATCTAGATCCGAACCAACCAGAAGTCGAGAAAATGTCAGCAGATAAGGAAAACTGTACAAGGTATGCTGAGTGATGAGGCTATAGTAGCACAAAAGCAGAGCAGTGATACACGCCCACTACCATGCATGCAACGCTCTGCGATATACTTCCCCTCATAGCTGTTCTCCAAAAGCCCAGCCTCCTCTCTGTGCCGGCTCAACTTCGACTCCGTTGCTTCGTTCGCTCTATCAAACACATGATCGCATGGCCGTATTTTATTGAAGATGCTCGCCTTACGAGCTCTCGGGATACATGCTCTCCTTGAGGTTTACGCCCAGCTCTTCCCGGATTCCCTGCAGCTCTTGCAAGTACTCGTCGTACTGGCCCTTGTTCTCCACCTTGGCCTTGATTCCTACGCAGCATTAGTATCCTGATGTATATTGGCGATTGGTTATTCCGTACCCTCAAATATTCTCACGGCGGTTGGGAAGTCGTTCACTCTGCGGGCGGCCTTGAGAGCTGCGATAATGACGGATGGTGAAGGAACGAGATCGTAGGCAAAGGCGTTGTTGAGGTTACGCTGGAGCTCGAAGACGTCCTGAACCTGCTCAAACTCCTTCTCGTATCTGCATAGAACGACCCGTTAGTGATGTCTGGTTGCGCATGTGATCGCTCGGAGGGTGATCGGCAGGTCTGAGGCAGTTTGCGCTGGTTGTTGTGCAGGCCGGGGAGGACCATGTCTCTGTCTTTCTCTTGGCATACCTGGCTGTGAACTCCTCAAAGCTCTCCTCGTGGTGAGGATCGTGTGCGTCTACGTCGGCGAGCTTCCTGCCAGCGGTCGAGAAGGCGGATACGGCGGGTCTGAAGTGGACGGCTGGGAGAGCGCGCACCGGGCGGACGCGGCAGGCCTGGGCGCCGGCGAGGCTCGCGCGGGCGACGCGAGATAGGACGGCGGACGACATTGAGAGGGCGGAGCGGAGATGGGGGTGGTGGTGTGGGTTGCGACGGATTACGCGCTGGTAAGAGCCTTTCCAATGCGTTCAAGGAGACGTCCAGCTCGACTTCGCCGATGAGACGTCGGCTCTTGGCGTCCGTGCGCCTCGACTTCACCTCGCCGTTCCGTCCCGAGGCTCCCGGCACCACACATCACTAAGACGAGATTTTACACGAGACATTAATCAATTACTGTACTGCCTTCACATATCAATTGCATACGAATGTAGATTGCATGCTGCGGTCGTGTGAGCAGAAAAAGTCCATAACGGTGATGACATTGGAGCTCTTCCCAGCTGTCAAAGCTTGCAGCCAATCAGAAAGCAAATGTAGACAGCCTCTTCGCCGTTCCACAGCATGTAGTGTGCCATATCTTAGTACCTATTGCATCTTGAAAAGTTGCTTCGACTTGATGTGTTTGATGTATCGTTTTGATGTGTTGTTATTTAGCTCTGGAATGGCCCCAGTCATGTGACAAAAAGGGGTGTTGACAGCATTCTTCGGTTACTATTGTCCAGTGACGATTCGGGCCGGCCTTGTGAGTCACTCGTCAAAGCTTTGAACATCCATAAGTCATTTTGTTTTCAACACCTCCATCAACAACCAATTAAAACGTTGGAGCACCGTGGCGCAGGTTTGTAGCACTTCAACTAAAATTGAAGATTAATTGCTAATGCCTTTGCAGCGGAAGCGCGCCGGGCTCATAACCCGGAGGTCGACTGATCGAAACGGCGAGTCACACTCCCTCAAAGCCGTTCCAGAGCCTCTACTAACATCCATCCAGGTCCGGTGCTATTCAAATGATCTTACGATCCATTCTTTTTGCTTTTTGTCGATGCCGGCTGTTCCAGATTGTTTTTTTCCGCCTCCTTGGTGTAGGTTTCAAAGTCTGAGTGAGCTATGGTCTACATGTTTCTTCGTGGCTGCTCATTCCTCTTTTAGGCCTTGGGATGTTGGTGGGTCCTGGTGTGCTCGGCAGCCATGCTGAATTTTTTTCGCGGCATATCGGGTAACCTGAAGACTCCAGAGCGAGCGTCGAGATCAACAGGAACCTATGGATACAGAAGACCACTGGTCTCACAAGGCTTCGAGGAATTTTGGGCTGTCGGCGTCCTATGTTTTCAAAAGTACTGCACCAGACCGCCAACTACATGGCCATTGACCTGTAACAGACCTTTGAACGCCAGCAGACTCAGAGCCGGTCCTCGCTGCTAGTATACCCCATGGCCTTCCGCCACCAAGCAAGAATACCACGTTTGTCCATGTTCGAGGCGAAGTCCTTGACCGAGTCCGTCTCGTGCAGTCCAGTATCCTCAGCATCACGGCCAGCGTTATCCTTTTCGACATGGATTTCCTCCGGACGGCCTGCGAGCTGAAAGTCCTTGTACCGGAGTCTCTGCTCATAAGGTCAGCTTCCCAAGAGATACGGCGGCTTCGGACTACAGCTTCATACCTGAACGGTGGCAACCCAATTCTCGACGTTCACCTTCGGCCCTTCGACATACATTATTCCAGGACTGCTGCCACTCCGGAGCAGAGCGTACACATTCTCATGGGATGCTGCCTGCCTGAGCTTGGCGACTTTCTTGCGGCTGGTGATATGGTGTGTGCGTATGAGAGCGTGCCATGCTTGCCGAGACGTAGCAGCTGGCATCAAGCTGCAATCTGAGAAGAATCGCAATGGGCTATGAAGGGAGAGATGATGATGGCGAGCGGTATTGACGTAGGATAGCTTGTGCGGAGCTGAGGTGTGTCTCGGCGGTGAGGGGGGACCTGTTAGGACACTGTGGCTACCATATCGGGATTAGTCGAACTTTATTGGCTTGTTTATTTCCCGAACGCGACCCTTCCACGCCGAGTTCCTTCCTCTCTCTACACTACATCCTACACTACATCTATCCTCCATCGCCGGTGGCTAATTCTCATCCATTTAGGTCACGGAGATATTGAGGACTGTCATCTACAGTACAAAGACCGCGATCCCACGACATCTAATTCGGCCTGAGTTTCAGCCGCACATCCCCCTTCAACCACGGACTTCCCACCTTCGAGAAGTCCAGACGAGTAGTATTCTGCTCGCGACCTCCTCTACCCCAGTCAATCTTCGCATTCTGCATTATGGTAGCAACAGCAACACTCGTCACACGAATGGCCATCTTCTCTCCCGGACACCGATGAGTTCCGGCCCCAAATGGCATGTAACACAGCTCGCCACCGCTGTTGACCTTTTTGTCAAGGTCAGGCTCCTGTTGCCAGCGCTCAGGATACCAGGTGTCGGCCAAGAGCCATGTGCCTGGATCGTGATGCGTCAAGTACGGCGAGATCGAGACGACAGACCCCTTTGGAAGTACGGGAATGTCTGGCCGCTGCTTGATGGGTTCGGGTCTGCGAACGAGCCTCAGGTCATTGATCGAGACGTAGAAGCGGGTCGTCTCTTTGATCAAGCTGTCCATGATTGGTGAAGAGACCGCATCATGGGTCTCAAGGTCTTTCATCAAAGACTCTAAGCGGCTGGGTGACCGGAAGAGCTGCAAAAATGTGAGCAAGCTGATACGACTTAGGTGTATTGACATACCTCGAACACCATCCATGAGATCAGCGCAACAGTACTGGTGTGCGCAGCAAACATCAGAAGCGTGTGATGAGCACTATAGTGGTGCTTGAGATGAGCCGTCTTCGGGTCACGCAGGGTGTACGAGACATAATCCTGCGCATTCGCCCACTTCTCTGGCTCTCGTTGACGAGCTTCCAGTCTCTCATTGAAAATCTCCGCAACCCGATCTCTCGCCTTCCACAATCGACGAGCGGCTGGATGAGGCACCCAGCCAGGCATGCACATATTCCACAAACTGCCCACATTCGCCTCCATCTCGTGGAGAAGGTCGAACAGCTCGTCTACATGGTGCTCAAAGAAGTCCTGGCCCATTAACGATGCCACGATGATGCGATGCACCAAGTATGACACCGATTCGAAGAGCTCAAGATCATCTTTCTCGCACCAATCGTTCAGAGAACGCAACGTCTCCCGTTCCGTGATCCGACTGACGGATTCCAGCATCGGAGCCTTCGTGATGCCTGACGACATCGACGACACGAAAGTGCGGAAGTGGTCGAAATACCCCGGTTGGACGAGTTTCTCCAAAAAGATCCCCTGCCTAAAGTCATTCATGCATTGGAAGACCAATTACCCCATGGAGGAATCCCACTCACCATTCCATCGCTGAAACTCCACACATCTTCTTTCATCTCCAGGTAGGCTTTATTCAATTGCTTGTCCAAGAGCCAGTAGGTGCTGTTGATGACCATGTTCACTTTGAACACTGGGCCCAACTTTTTGGAGCATTGGCGGAGGAAAGTGATAGGATAGTTGGCCATCGCTTTGGCATTGCTGGCTCCGAGTAGCGGGCCCGCATGCGCGGATGGGATAGATGCGGTTAGCCATGAGATTGAGTACCATGCGAGCGTTGCAAATATGGAAAATAGAAGGAAGAGTTGATAAGGTGGTATGCCCACATCGAGGAGGTCGGTAAGCATTTTGGTGGTGTGAAGACGATTTCGAGATCAATGCGACGGGCGCGAAACTCGACGATCCTACAAGCAGTTGCTTTTAAGCAAATCGCTCACGGCGAAGAAGTCCTTCCAAGGTAAGAAGTGAGATCCCACGTGTCCGACACTCCAACAACGAAAGCCTCCGTTCAGAGACTGACAAGAGAAGGACCCATCTCGCACGTGTTGTTCATGCGGGCTAAAAACGAAACCGCCATGCGTGGACGGAGGTTTTCGATTTTAGCTCAAATCCTTCGACAATCCTCCATGTGGCAGCTGAAAGTCGGAACGTGCAAGCTGACGTCGATCTGGATTCAGGATTGTGTTGGAGTTTCTTGCGGCGTACAGCTGAACAAGATGAAAATGAGGAACGCCAATCTTGAGAGACATTGCTTGTATTCTTGTTCCGAAATGGTTTGAAAGAGTCGTCGCTGACCTCAAATTCTGAGATTCAGTGGGTATCTGGGATTTGCTTTCGAAATCCGGTGTCCGACAACTGCTCTGCTCGGAATATACTCGACACCACGACTATCTCGAAATCCGAGACCAAATCAAACCTATTTCGCATTGCAATTATGCCTACGACAACACATCAAAGACAACCCAAACTACGGGACAGTTGCGATCACTGCTCAAACTCCAAAGTTCGCTGCGACAGTAAGTCTTGACAAGTCTCTTTGACGGCCAGGCCCATTAGTGACCTCTCACCAGAAACAAAGCCTTCTTGTACCCGCTGTCGAGAAAAGGGCTTTCAATGCGAATACTCTCCGGCTCGAAGAATCGGAAGAGTTCGCAGCAAGACTTTGAAAAGCATTGGCGATGATGTGAAGTTCCGACTACCTAAAGGAGACGTCCATTCAGCTTCCTCTTCACCACCTGACTTGACCGAAGAAATGGAGAGCCCGCCGCTATATAGCTCGAGTCCCGAAGAATGGAATGATCAATGGGCGACATCCCCGCCAATGCAATTTTGGCAGAAGCAAGATCCATTCGCGATGCCTCAACACCAGCAGCCACAACATGGACTACCATTCGAAGCTTTTTCTCCAACGAGCCTGGACCAGACTCTCGTACCACAGTCCTGCATACTGCCGCAATTGATCAGAGAAGGAGCATACATCCCTCTCGCTCCGCCAACAACAACCGACAACCCCTTCGGCTCCAACACCAACTTTTCAGCGCCACCACCGCAACCCCAAGACCTCCCAATGCCAACAATGGAAGCATCCTGCTCTCCACCTCAACCGCAGCCGCAACCTCCACGCCAAAATTCTTTTCCGTCCAACATCAGCACACCCGACGACCTGCCCAATCTGTCAAGAACTTCCTCAGGCGGCAAACAAATCGACGACGACTTCAACAACCTCATCACTTTTGCTGATTCTATAGAGAGCAAGTTTGATGTTTTCGTGAGAAGACGCTTGTCGGAGCAGGAAGGCGAGGGAGAGCCGGACCCGGGTGAGACGAGCTTTTATAATTCGCTTGCGGAGTTGAAGAGGAGGTTGAAGTGGTTGAGGGAGGATGTGAGATGTTCGTGAATTTGTGGATTTTAGGCTTGGTGATCGAATGGGAAGGCGTTGGCAGTGTTGAAGATATCCAGCGGAGATCACTCTTTGTGGCTCGATGATCTGTGTGCTAAGCAAGCATAATTATTGCAATCACATTTGAATCCCATCCCCATGTCAGCAGTTGGTTCAACGAGTATCATGTCATCTGGATTTTCGAAGGCGAAATGTGTCTTCAAACCTAAGCTCACGAACTTTGAAGTCGACGAGTGAAGACGACTGCTCCGCGTTAATGTATCTGCTTGTCAGCGTGCCCACAATACGAATTGCCAATGACGAGAAATCAGTGTATGACGCCGCAAGTGTTTCCCAGAATGTATTGGACCTTGACAAGTTGGAGCTTTGGCTGTGTAATGCACTCGCCATTATTTGGGTATATTATCCGCTATCTAAATCTTTCTCCATCAATCTACAGACCTCAAACCCCAACCTTCTCAATCGCCCCCCTCAAAACCTCCGTCAAATCATTAACATGCCCCGGGTCAAAACACTGATCATGCGACGTCGCCTCCAAAACGTCCAAACTTATCAACCCCTCATCCTCCTTCATCTCCCAACCCAAGAACGTCTCCTGCTGCATCTTCTGAATCCACCTGCGTCTGCCATCTCTGATGACCTGCGCCGGTGGGACCCGAACTTTACATCGGATCAACGTACAGCCACTTTTGGGGACTTCAATGCCTTCGGAGAGAGACATGAGTTGCAGGCCGTAGCCGATGTGTGATCGGATGTCTTTCAGCATGGAGAAGGTGTCGAATAAATCGTCGTCGTCGTCTTCTTCCTCGGAGGAGCTGAGGGCGCTAGACCCAGAACTGCGACTGCCTGCTCCGCTACCAATGTCGTCGCGGAGATGTCGGTCGGAGGAAGTATAGCTGGTCGATTCGCTGGAGACAGAGGATCGAGGATCGATACTTTCTTCCCAAATGGGGACTTCTGTTCCGCCGACTCGCTCGGCCATGGCGTTGTAGGTCAAAGCGGTGATTGTTTTGTGTTCGATGCTGTCGCTGAAAGTTGGATAGTGGCCCGGGTTGGTGGAGTCGATCATGAAGACGTGGAGGACTTCTTCGCCTTCTGCGAGGAGGATGTTGGCCATCTCTGCGGCCAAGACGCCACCGAAGGACCATCCTCCGAGTAGATAGGGGCCTTTTGGTTGAATTTCGGCTTTGATGAGCTTAATGTAGAGAGCTGCCAGTTGAGTGATGGACTTTGGTATGAACTTCTCGACTTTGCCGCCTGTGGTGTTGAGCAACGGAGATGAGATAGCGTAAACGGCTCGATCATCGTCGAATAGCTTTCCAAGAGCACAGTAAGGCAATGCGAGACCAGAAATCGCGTGAATTAGAACAAGTGGTGTCAATGGGGAGTCGACGTCTCCCTGAGTGTGAATGATTGAGTCCATTATGCAAATTGATCGGTGATAGCCACGTGCAGTGATCGGCGCCGGCGAGCTGGTACTTTGAAGGGTACGGCGACTTTCTTATGGCAAGCATATTCCACGTGCACCGCCCTGTTGCTTGACGGTATGTTGGTCTGCAGGATGAATCCTTCAGCCACGTGCGCACGTGGTGGTGCAAAGCATCCGAGACAAGCGGAGACTTTTGAGGTGCTCAGCTGCGAACGTAAATCTTGTGGAGCTTGTACGTTGGTATTGACGCAACATAGCTGAAGATAGTCCATTGGTGAAGGTACTATTTCGAGAATGCTTCGAATGTCAGGATGGACGTATAAGGTCACTGCAGTCATATCCCACGTGTGCTCCTGGTGATTGCTTAGCACGCTTCGTTGTACCAAACTCACATCTTCAAGCCATGCCGTCTTCTCTGTCGATCACTACGCTCCTCGCTGGAATCAGCACCCTACCTGCTGTTCTTCGCGCCGCCCCAGTAACAGACTCCAAGAATGCCTCAACAGCGGCCATTGACATGCCACTGACATGGACATCAAGTGGCTTCACCACGGACATCGTCACCATTGGTACTCCTCCTCAGAAAGTGACCTGCTTTACCGACTGGACATGGGTCGGCCAGTATGTCATTTCGCCACTTTGTCATGGAGTCCAAGATCCAAGCAAGTGCTTGCCTCAAGGCCAGGGAATGTGGAACTTCTCAAAATCCACGAGCTTCGCCAATGAGAGCCAAGTGTTTGGATGGAAGAATGCCAGTGGCGTGAACGAGATCAATTGGAACCCAAACCACTTCTTCTTCTACGACGATCTGAGTCTTCAGATGGGTTCAGACGTTGAGCGTATCGGCGATTCTCACGAAGCGCGCATTTATATCCAAGTGGCGGACATGCATTTCCAGCTTCCAGAAGCCTTCCCATTTACTGGTGTTTTCGGTCTGAGTCCTGCGTTCCCAACGGACAACGGTAGGCAAGGAGTCTGCAGCTTTTGTCTTTCCCTGCTAACAACAATTAGTCACAACTCAGAGCGCATTTTACCAAATGTGGAGGTCAAATGCAATTCCATCTCCTCTAACATCGTTCATCTACTGCTACAACGGCACCGGAGCCCCGCCTCGAAGTGTGTGTGATGGCCATGACGGTGTGCAGACCTTGGGTGGCGTCAAGCAGGAGAACGTCAAGGGCGCAATTGAATGGCACGACATCATTCGTTTTGCACCCATCAACTCCGTGGACTTCGTCTATTCCCCATCGCTGCTTGAGTACTGGGCCATCCCACTCACGAGCATGAAGATCGGCGACGAAGAACAGTCCCTCAACACCAGCTACCATGGTCAAGCAGCGGCAACATTCGATCACGCTTCCTATGGAGTTGGTGCTCCGATGGGCGTGGATGGATACAACAAGCTGGTCAAGATGCTGAACGGCACTCGCATCTCGCTGCCGAAAGCTGCCAGGCCGAACAACGGAAACCAGACGGACTACGCTGTGGACTGCTCCAAGACATCTTCATTCCCGGAGCTGAAGTATTCTTTCGGCGGCAGCAAGCGTGAATGGGTCATTCGACCAGAGAACTATGTCGAGAAGGTCAATGGAAGCTGTGTCTTGAACATTCGCACGCTTGGAGAAGGTCCAATGCAGATTGGCAACTTTGGCAAAGATTTCGCCCGAGACAAGGTCGTAACCTTCGATTTCGAGCACTACAAGGTGGGAATTTCGGATCTGAAGTGGTGAGGCGCAGGATCGATGGATTGGGATGGTGTAGTTTGAGTGTGTACATGAAATGAGATAGACGGAAAGAACTGAGATCGGTAGTTTCAATAACAAGCGTATTTTCCATTATGTAATCAAATGTTTCTATTTTGAGCGGCTGTTGACTTCACGCGTATCTTCTCACGCGTCTCCATCATTGGAACAACAACATACAGCCTCTTTACCATCGCTGAAATTGCCACGAATCAAGCGCTTTTCGATCCCTAGTTTATGAAGTTACACTCTCAATAGACGGGAAGCATGAACAGGCGGCAAACGCATACGATGTCACGACACGCCTCTGATCAAAGCACACACACCAATGCATATTTCCAGTATCTACTGTGGCTTTTGCTGTTCAACACGGCATGATAAAGAAAGAACACAAGGAAACTCTCGAATCAAAAGGCTATACTACTAATTTGTCGTAGACCAATGGCTCGGGTTGTGGATTCAGCTGAGATGAATGCCCCCTTCTGCCGACGGAGACATAATCATGTGTCCGCCACGTGCCATTCCACGTGCGACAGCATGCTCTATCAATATCTCTGTCGACTACCGAAGTCGGCTATTCTTGGTACGTCTTCATGATTTCCCATACTAACCTCTCCCGACGATACTCGGAGCCACATCTCAGAATGGATGCACGGAGGCATTCAAGCTTGTTGGCAGCGAGGCTGAACAGAGTCTCCGAGGGCAGCGGACAGCGAGCACCTCCCTGGACATCCATTTCGTGATCTCATCTGTGCTAGGAGAGGTCTTGCCAGTGACTTTTAGTTACCAGATTCTGTCGCAACTGGACTGCAACCAATTTTCCCTGAACCACCGCTGTACTGGCAACCTCGACCTACAACTCTTCGAAGGCAAGCCGATCTCTTTATCGACCACGTTTACCACCAAACATTCCACGAAGCTTCTCCAACCAAAACCCAATTTCACCTATACCTACTGCCAAAATGTCGATGCATTCAGTTGCCGCCTCTCTCCCAATGAGCGAAGCCTCATCAGATGGAGAGAGCATTTTCGACAACGGGACCTCTGGCCAGGCCTCTTCGGCTTCATCCGCATCTTCTCGCTCTGGCGATGGCCGCCGCCGGGACGACGCCTGTATCGTTGGCATGGCCTGTCGTGTTCCTGGCGCCTCTCGGCCATCTGAGCTCTGGGAAAACATTCTTTCCCAGAAGGACATGCAGCGGAAGATGCCAGAAGATCGATTCAACGTGGATGCCTTCTACCATCCAAATTCGTCCAATAAAGGCACAACAAATGCCAAGCACGGATATTTCTTAGACCAAGACATCAGCATGTTCGATGCGAGCTTCTTCAACATCTCTGGAAAGGAAGCTGAGGCTATGGATCCTCAGCATCGCCTTCTTCTGGAGGTTGTTTACGAAGCCCTCGAGGATTCTGGAATCGATATGTACGATATCGCAGGAACCACGACGAGCGTGTACTGTGGGTCTTTTACGAACGACTACAACGCTATGACTACGAAGGACCTGGAAGGTACGTGCCACAGTAGGAAAGGAACCATGGAAGGTGGAGGGGGTATCTCCCGCTCCACCCCCTGCTCTACTTCCTTTTGCCCATTCTTTTCGAAGTTCAGAATGCTAATATCTTGCAGCATACCCCAAGTACACCGTGACCGGAACGGGCAATTCTATACTATCTAATAGGATTTCGTATTTCTATCACTTGAGGGGGGCATCTCTCACCATGGACACGGCGTGCTCAAGCTCCTTGACCGCCTTCCATCTAGGCGCAGAGTCGCTTGCAACAGGAGAGTCCGACATCTCAATCGTTGTCGGATCGGCCCTTCACTTCAACCCAAACATCTTCACAACCATGACCGATCTTGGCATGCTCTCCAGTGATGGCCGTTGCCGACATGGAGACGCCGATGGATCCGGGTACGTTAGAGGAGAGGGTATTTGTGCTGTGATTCTGAAGCATCAGCGTGCAGCTGAGATGGACGGCAGTCGCATCCGCGCAGTTGTCCGAGGAACTGGAATCAACCATGATGGTAAGAAAAATGGCATTACCATGCCGAGCTCTGAGGCACAAGAGCAACTCCTGCGAACGGTCTACAAGAAGGCACAGCTTGATCCTGCGGAGACCGAGTACATCGAGTGTCATGGCACAGGGACGAAGGCGGGAGACCCTCGTGAGACTGCCGCATTGGCCAACGTTTTCACCAAAGGCAAGAAGCGCGACCAGAAGCTGCATATCGGCAGTGTGAAGACCAACATCGGACACTTGGAAGGCGCTTCTGGTCTCGCTGGAATCATCAAAGCGACATGGGCACTGGAGAGCAAGCTCATCCCGCCGAACATGCATTTCAACAAGCCCAACCCAGAGATTGAATGGGAAGCCTGGCAGCTCCAGATTCCCACCAAGCCGGTTGAATGGTGGACTCAGTATGATGCTCGACGTGCGAGCGTTAATTCCTTTGGCTACGGAGGTTCTAACGCACATGTTATTCTGGAAGAGTACCGTCCTGACACAGCCAATTCACTCGTCTCTCCGAGCCAGTCCTCTGCGCTGGCACCCGTCTCTGAGCGACCATACCTTCTCCCTATCACGTCGCACTCGGACCAGGCTGGGGCTCTTATGGCGGAGAAGATCAAACAATACCTCCAATCAAAGGGCAAATCCATCCAAGTAGCAGACCTCGCAACCACAATGTCGACTCGGCGAGCGATGCACGACACCCGAAGCTACGCAATCGGAGCAAACCCAAGAGCCATCGCAGAGAACCTGGATGAGATTCCAACCTTCACCACGGCATCATCGCAATCGCCACGGCTTGGATTTGTATTCACTGGCCAAGGTGCTCAATGGGCTGGTATGGGCAAGCAGCTCATTAACCTATCACCCCTCTTCCGTCAAACGTTAGAGCGGTGCGATACTGTGCTGCAGTCATTGCCTGACAAGCCTGACTGGTCTGTTGTTGCCGAGATCTCAAACGAAGATGACAAGACCAGCCGCTTGAAAGAGACCACTTTATCGCAGCCTCTCTGCACTGCACTTCAGCTTGCTATTGTGAGTGTGCTCAACGCCTGGGGCATCAAGCCCTCTGCTGTGGTTGGTCATTCATCCGGTGAAATGGGCGCAGCGTACGCCGCAGGTCTGATCTCCTTTGAGAACGCTATCGTTGCTGCTTACTACCGTGGCTTGTATATGGGATCGGGTGTTTCGATTCCCGATGCTGTGCCTGGCGCGATGATGGCGGTCGGCATGAGTCCTGGCGAAGTCGAAGAAGCTTTGAAGCCTTACGACGGCAAGATCTGCATTGCCGCAGTGAACTCGCCATCCAGCGTCACTTGCTCTGGTGATGCCGAGCCCATCGAGGAGCTTCGTAAGGAATTGACAGAGAAGAAGGTCTTCGCACGCAAGCTCCAGGTTGCCCAAGCGTTCCACTCTCACCACATGAGACCTTTGGCACCTGGATACCAGGAAGCTCTCGACAAGCACCCTGGATTTACTGCGAACCAGCCGACCGCGCACATGGTCAGCTCCGTAACAGCAAGAACATCCTCTGTCGACTACATGTCTTCAGGAAGCTACTGGGCGACGAACATGGTCTCTCCAGTCCTGTTCTCCGATGCTTTGACCGGCATTCTCCTCAACGAAGACGACGACAGTTTGCGTATTGACGCACTTGTCGAGATTGGGCCTCATGCTGCGCTGAAAGGACCCAGTCGACAGGTGCTTCAAGGTCTGGGACTGGACAAGATGCCTTACGTTGGCACTCTGGCTCGTGGGAAGCATGACTTCGAGTCTTTGCTATCATGTGCTGGCCAGCTGTTCACCCTTGGTCACACTGACATGAGCCTTCAATCCGTCAATGCCGACCACACCCTCTCTCCACAAGGCACCGCCATCCAACACAATAGGGGTCAGCGACTGACCGACTTCCCTCTCTACGCTTGGGATCACCGCAGCTTCTGGGCAGAGAACCGCGTGATCAGGACTCATCGCCTCCGCAAGCATCGCCACACTCTGCTAGGCGCCCGAGTTCCTGGCGATGTTGAGCAGAGACCTCGCTGGCGTAACCACCTCCGCATCGCTGAGATCCCATGGCTACAGGATCATGTAGTTGAGGGCAATATCGTGTTTCCTGCCGCTGGATACATCTCCGTCGCCATTGAGGCTGCTGCTCGCCTTCACTCTGTGGAAGGCAAGACTGTCCGCGAGTACTGCCTCAAGAATGTCTCGGTCAAGAGCCCTCTGGTCATCTCCAATGGCGAGCAGGGCACGGAGATGTTGGTCGATCTGGCACCATCGGTCGAAAGCGCCAAGTCTCGATACTCCAACCGATTCGACTTTGTCGTCTCATCAGTTGACGCTGAGGACCGCTACTACGAGCACTGCACAGGCACGCTCAGTATGTCGTTCGACGTGCCAGCATCTCAACCTCTCGCTGCTTCCAACTTGCACTCGGACGACATCGCTCGGACTTCCACTCGCTCGCTCGAGGCAGAAAAGTACTACAAGCACATGGATAGCCTTGGGCTTCAGTACGGTCCAACCTTCCAGCTGATGAAAGACCGCATTGAAGCTTCGCCGGGCACTGCAGCTGTGAACATGAGCTTCAACCCACTAGATGCGACGAAACACCCTGGGTATCCAAACGACCGCTCCGTCATTCATCCAAGCTTGCTGGATGCCGCTATCCACCCTGTCTTTGCGGCGATCGAATCGGAGCACCTTGCCAATGGCTCAGGCACGCTCAAGGGTGCTTTTGTGCCGACCTTCATCAAAGAGATGCGTGTCTCCGACACCCTCGCTGCAATGCACCAAGAGAATGATCCGATCGACGTCACTGTCGCTGTCAGGAGTGAACAGAAGGAAGAGCGAACGGCAATTGCAAACATGCATATTCAGTCTGCCTCAGACGGAGAATCTCTGGTGGCTATTGACGGTCTTCAGCTCACGGCACTTGGTGGCGCTGATGATGAGGGACAAGGTCGATCACTCTTCTTCCGCACCGAGTGGAAGCCTTCCTTCGACCTTCTCACCAATGAGAGTGCAAACGAGCATGCCGATTCGATGAGCAATGCCGTCTCTCTCTACATGCATCAGTACCCGGACAAGAAGGTTTTGCATCTCTCAAACGCCTTCGTACCTGAGGCGCTCTTTGCAAACCTCTCTCATTTGTACTGGAGCAACAACGGTGGCCGACGCCCCTTCCAGAGCTGGCTGACTTTCTCAAAGGCAAACCACGATGAGCAGCCTGATCTGCCCGAAGAATGGAAGAGCCGCATCTCAGTGGGCGACACGATTGAGGAAGAGGCGCAATTTGACCTCATCGTCGTTGATTCCAACGTCGATGTGCCTGCTGAGCTTCAGGCTCACCTTGCTGAAGCCGGCACTGTTATTGCGGAAGGCGACAATCTGCCCAGCGGCCTGGAGGGTGATCGTCTGTGGACGAATGGTAAAGTCTCTGCACACCGCTCAAATGCTTCATCCGAGACTTCTGGCAGGGAAGACGGCTTGACCATCATCATGCCTTCTCGCTCGTCTGAGAAGGCGGAGCGCATCGCCAACACTCTGGAGCAGTTGAGTACGGGGCTCGTCTCACGCCGCGATCTTCTCTCTCTGACTACGGGCGAGCCACTTAATGGTCGTGTGGTTATTCTTGAGTCTATTCCTCACGACCCGCTGGCCAATGCTGCGAACACGCCAGAATCCAATGAGGCTCAGTTCACGGCAATCCAAAAGCTGTTGACAACAAAGGATCTCAACGTGGTCTGGCCGACTGCTGGTGCTCTGTATGAAGTTCAGGATCCTGCTCAGGCTGTCGTGCTTGGCCTCGTCCGCAGCGCTCGCTCCGAGAATGATCGACTTCGTCTGGTCGTTCTCGATACTGAGCTTGACGCCAGCGTCGACTCTATCGCCAACGACTCGATTCAAATGCTCGACCCGGCGATCGAAGAGGACGAAATTGCAGCGCGAGATGGCGCTATGTTCATCCCGAAGGTTGTCGCTGATGACAAGCTGAACGCCAGGATTCCAGGCGGAGCAGGACACAAGACAAAGATGGAGCCTTTGTACCAAAAGGACAAGCCTTTGAGCTTGCGCATCCAACGTCCTGGTATGCTGGATACTCTTTACTGGTCCGTGGACAAAGAGATCGCCGAAGAGCGACTTCGTGATCACGACTTGGAGATCGACGTCAAGGCCAGCGCCATCAACTTCCGCGACGTCGCGGCCTCTATGGGTATTATCGAGGACTGGCGTCTCGGAGATGAGTGCGCTGGTGTCGTTGTTGCCAAAGGTCGCAAGGTCTCCAATAATGACTTCAACATCGGTGATCGTGTTGTGGCATGGCGGCCTGGCCAGGGTGCTCACCGCACTATTTGTCGCAACCCGGCGTCGCTCTGCTACAAGCTTCAGGGCGACATGAGCTTTGCGGCTGCCACTGCACTTCCTCTTATCTTGACCACGGCCTACTTCGCTCTCCTCGATACTGCCCGACTACGTGCTGGCGAGACAGTTCTGATTCACGCTGCCGCTGGTGGTGTCGGTCAGATGGCTATTCAGATCGCTCGCATGGTCGGAGCTAGGGTCCTCGCTACTTGCGGATCGCCGGAGAAGAAGAAGATGTTGATGGACACATTCGGCATCCCCGAACAGTACATCTTCTCCAGCCGTGACGACACCTTCGTGAAGGGCGTTCTGGACGCAACAGAGGGGAAGGGAGTTGACGTCGTGCTCAACAGTCTGGCGGGCGAACTTCTCCAAGCCACATGGGACTGCACTGCCGCTTTCGGAAGATTCGTCGAGATTGGCAAGCGAGATATTCACCAGAATACCCAACTGCCGATGGATCCATTCCGACGCAATGTCTCATTTGCCTCGGTCGACATGATCACGGTATTCGAGCGACAGCCAGATCTTGGCTCCCGAGTCTTCCGAGAGTGCTGCGAGCTTGTTCACGAGGGCCAAATCCAACCTCCCGAGCCTATTACTGAAGTCCCGTATGCCGACGCCACGAGAGGTTTCCGTTTGCTACAGGCCGGAAAGACTACTGGCAAAATCATCCTCGTTCCATCCAAAGAGACGCAAGACATTGTGCCTGTGGCGCCTCGTGGCTTCGACAACAAGGGCTACATTTTCTCGGAAGAGAAGACTTATCTGCTTGTCGGTGGTCTCGGCGGTCTTGGTCGAGCTTTGTCGCAGTGGCTCGTTCGCCGCGGCGCTCGTTCGCTTGCTTTCGTCTCTCGATCCGGTGCAAAGGGATCAGATGCGCAAGAGACCGTCGAGTGGCTCAAAACGCGAGGTGTCCGCGTCTCGGTTACCAAAGCAGACGTCACGAAACTTGAGGAAATCAAGTCCTGCGTGGACAGCATCGAAGATCTCGGCGGTGTCTTCATGGCCGCCATGCTGCTCCGTGATGCTCCTCTGTACAAGATGACATACAAGGAGTGGCAGGGTGCACTGGAACCCAAGGTACTCGGCACTCACAACTTGCACTTGGCTACCAAGGATAGAGACCTCGACTTCTTCGTCGGTTTCTCTTCTGTCAGTGGAATCCTTGGCAGCAAGGGACAGGCCAACTATTCCGCTGCCAACAATTACATAGACGCACTGTGCCAGCATCGCCGTCGCATGGGTCTTCCAGCATCGACAATGTCCGTTGGAATGATTGTCGGCATTGGAGCTGTCTCGGAGAACGCCAAGCTGGAAGAGACCATGAAGCGAATTGGCTACGATGGAGTTGTCGAGAACGAGCTTTTGGCACAGATCGAGGTTGCTGCAACCGACGGAGGGACCAAGATTCATGGCTCGACTGGTGCCTCTCAGCACCAGACCATTACCGGAGTCAATCTCAGAAAGCCGGACTACTTCTGGTCTCACAAGCCTTTGTTCCGTAACCTCTATGCCAATCACGATTTCGAAGAGGACGGAGCGGCTGCTGGCAAGACGGATCTTGCTGTTCAGCTGAAAGAGGCTAACGGCCTGGAAGAACGTATCCCACTGATCACTCAGGCCTTCGTCGAAAAGATGGCCCAAGTGCTTTCCGTGGAGGCGTCCACTATTAGCCCCGCTAAGAGCCTTGCATCATACGGTCTGGATTCGATCGTTGCTGTCGAGTTCCGGCAATGGTTCTTCAAGACTCTTGCTGTCGACGTAGCCATCTTCGAAATCATGGGTGCCTCCTCAATCCAAGGCCTTGTTGAGAAGGCCGCAAGCATGATGAACACCCAAACTTCCAGTGGCAAGGACAAGGGATCCGACAACAAGACAGAAGACACCGATGGTTCGGATGACGCGGCAAATGACGCCGAGGATGCTTCCGTCTCTTCCAAGACGATCCCAGCAGTCACCAAGGAAGGCGAAGCTATTCCGATGTCTTCATTCCAACGTCGCATGTGGTACATGCACAACACAGTAGCCGATCCGGCCAGGCTCAACCTACCCACGACCGCATTCATGGAAGGCCAGGTTGACACCGTCGCCCTGCGTGACGCTCTCTCGGAGTTGAAGCGCAGAAACCCAACGCTTCGGACCTTGTACGAGGCTGGCGATGAGTTCGACGAGCAGATAGTCTCTGAAGATTGCTCGGTCGATCTGCCAACCGAGGATATCTCCAAATCATCAGACCCCGAGCGATCGCTGAGAAAGGCCATCGACACTCTTCGCCAGAAGATGCTTGACATCGAGAACGGCGAGAATATGAGATGCAAGTTGCTGCAGCTCTCTGAGACCAAGTGGGCTCTTGCCTTCGTCTTCCACCATATCGCTGTCGATCGGGCATCCTCGGAGTCTTTCCTGACGCAGCTGACGAGCCTCTATGATACCATCAAATCTGCTGGAAACCTGTCTGCCGTCGAACAACCAGCAGTGACCTACGGCGACTTCAGCGTCTGGCATAACAAGCGTCTCGAGGGCCCGGAGCTCGAGCAAGATATGAAGTTCTGGCAAGAAACCTTCACAACACCCCCGGCGCCTAGCAAGCTGCTGCCGTTCGCTCAGGCTGACCGGCCGGCAAACAATGATTTCTGCCGCAAGATCATGCGCACCAACATTGATTCTGGGGCACTCGGACGCATGAAGCGCATTGCGGCTGGAATGGGGGCCAGTCCTTTCCACTTCCTCCTCGCAGCATTCCGTTCATATCTCTACCGCTGGACCGAGGAGGCCGACACTACCATCCTGATGATCGATGGTAACCGTCCACACCCCTCCGTCAACGATGTTGTCGGCTTCTTCGTCAACTCGATTCCTATTCGGTCGACCGTTTCCGTTGACGAAGATACTTCGTTCTCCACAATGGTCAAGCAGGCCAGCAGGTCAGCGCTCGATGCGTTGGCACATGCGACGGTGCCTTTTGACGAGATTGTGCACCGTGTCTCGGCAGAGAAGAGCTCTGCATTCATGCCACTTGGTCAGGTTGCGGTGAATTACCAGATGCATGGAACCATCCCGGTCTACCACGCGATGGACTTCGACATTGAGCGTGTTGAAGGAGATGACATTCCTAGCGCCTGCGAGTTGGCTCTGGAAGCTATGGAGGATCCAGCACTCGGACTCAAGCTTCGTCTTGAATACTCCAGCACTTTGTACGCTGAGGCCGACATGGACCGTTTCTTCGACGGCTTCAAGACATTCCTTACCTTTGCGATCAAGGACCACCGACAGCCATTGGTCGAGATCAACATGACTGGACCCAAGGAGCTTGAGAATCTCAAGAAGAACTTCTTCAACACTGCGACTACTGCCGATCGCTGGGATGGGCAATCAGTAGTGAGCCGCATTGTTGCCCAGGCCCATTACAATCCAGAAGCGATCGCCATCGAGACCTCCGCCAACTACCGGATCAACTATGCAACCTTCATTCAACAAGCCACTGGTGTTGCGACAGCTCTGAGAGACGCTGGTGTTGAGCCTGGCTCGAAGGTAGCCCTCCTCACCTCTCCCGGAATTCAAGCCGTCGTGGCGATGATGGGAGCGCTCATGCGGAGGTGCGGCTACGTCTCTCTTGATCCGGAGTTTGCCGGCGAACGTCTTGCCTTCATGGCTTCCGACTCTGGTGCACCGATCGTCCTGGTTGGGGATGGACTTGCAAAGGTGTCTACGCAAGTTCAAGAGCTCGTTGGCAACAATGTGGCTTTCGCTCTGATCTCGGATGCCATGAAATCCGATCCGGCCTTTGATGCTGTCCTCTCTGATAGTCATCAGAAAGATGATCCATTCTTCACGGTCTACACTTCTGGCTCCACGGGCAAGCCCAAGGGCGTCGTGTTGTCCCAGGGTAACACACAGCAGATGTTGTCCACCTTGGAGCACGACTACAAATTTGGATCGAAAGACCGCTTTCTGCAACAGTCATCCATCTCGTTCGATCTATCCACTGTCCAAATTTGGAGCGCTCTGTGCGCAGGAGCTTGCGTCTGCGTCGCAGGATCAATGATTCGCCGTGATCCTATGGCGCTGGCAGAGTTCATGCAAGACGAGGACATCACAGTGTCCTACTTCACTCCGACACAGTTCGCTTTGATGATGGAGTTCGCTCCAGAAGCATTGCGGGCTATGAAGAACTATCGTGTCGCCTTCTTCGCAGGCGAGCGTTTGCCAGTCCGCGTGGCCAAGGCTTTCTACGACCTGGGCACTCCGGCAACTCTGTACAACACCTGGTCTCCTTCCGAGCTTGTTGTACAGACTGCGATTCAGAAGGTGGAATACCCTCAAGACGATGCTACGGACATTCCAATAGGTTTCCCCATGGCCAACTGCCGACACTATTTGCTCGATCCAGCAGGCAATGCCGTGCCAGCCGGAATCGTCGGCGAGTTGACCGTTGGCGGTGCCCAAGTTGGTCAAGGCTACCTCAACCGCCCTGGTGCCAATCAGAAGTCTTTCCTACACGACCCGTTCTGCTCTGAGCAAGACAAGCAAAATGGCTGGACGCGCATGTTCCGAAGTGGCGACCGTGGCCGCTTCCGCCCAGATGGCTCCTTGGAATTCAAAGGACGCATTGCTGGCGATAAACAGATCAAGCTGCGAGGCTACCGCATTGATCTTGGTGAGGTTGAGCAGCGCCTCTTCGTCGAAGCAAACGCAAAGGGAGCCGCCCATAGCACCGGCGTCCAGGACATCGCTGTTATGGCCCGCAAGACTGGCGAATCCGGCGGCAGTAGCCTAGCTGCTGATAACGAACAGGAGATCATTGCATTTGTTGCTCCTCGCAAGGAGCTCTCTGATACAAAGGCGAAGACAGACTTTGCGTTCTTTCTGCACGAGTCGGGTCTGGCGAAGCTGAACTCTTACATGCTTCCTATCGGCTACCACTTCCTGGAAAAGCTCCCTGTAACGGTCGGTGGCAAGGTTGATCGTCAAGCACTTCTCAACATGCCGCTTGATCTCAGCTACCCTGTCAGGAGCGAGGCCGATACAGACGAGAAGCCGAAGGGCAAAGCCGACCCCAAGGAGAAAGCAACAGGGCAAGACACAGGCTCCTTTTCTGGTGAAGAAAAGACTCACGTCGACATTGTTCAGGAACACATGGCTACTGTGCTCAAGCTCAAGGGAGATCAAGCCAAGATCATTGGACCTGACACAGAGTTCTTTAAGGTCGGAGGCAACAGTATCTTGCTGGTACGCCTTGCTGCTAAGCTCAAGAAGACTTTCAAGAAGCCGGTGCCGGTACAAGACCTCTTCCAGGCTGCGACACCGAGCCGGATGGCCTCTCTCTGGGCATCTGAGACGGTCGCTATCAAGCAGGCTCCAGCTTCGCAAGAGCAAGCCGGTCAAGAAGGGTTGAGTTTCTGGGAGAAAGAGGCCATCTTGCCCTCAGAGGACAGACTCTTGCCTGCAGCCGATGCAATCCCGATCCCAAGATCAGACGTTGACACGGCGCTACTGACTGGTGTGGACTCTTTCATTGGCATCCACATGCTTGCTTCAATTTTGGCCTCTTCCGACCACATCGACACTGTCTATGTGGTTGGCAGCGTCGACCGAGTCAAGCGTGAGGAGCTCGAGCACTTCATGAAATCCTACAACCTGCTGGACAATGTCGTCTCATCTGACAAACTGGACCGTGTGCGGTACCTCGATGGCACGCTTAGCGAGGGCTCCTACTTTGGCTTGCACAGCGGTGACTGGAAGGATCTAGCTAAGAACGTCAAGGCCATCTTCCATTGCGGCAGCGAAGTCTCCCTGTTCTCGAGCTACTCCGAGCTGAAGAACACGAACGTCGGACGCACACTCGATGTCTTGGAGTTGGCTGCCACCACAAGCAAGATTACGGAGAAGATCCCAGAGATCCACTATCTCTCTACATGGTCGGTGCCACACTTGCAGTCCTGGACCTCTACTCTTCGATCCTCGGCGAAGGCGCAGAACAACAATGAGACTGTGATCGATGAGTCTTCGTCTGGTGCCTACATTCTGAGTGACGATATCAGGGAAGACAGCTCCGGCGGCTATTTTGTCTCCCGTTGGATCGCCGAGCGTCTGTTGCTCTCAGCCGCCACGAAACATAACTTTCCCATCACGGTGTTCAGAGCCTCAGCTGTTACTGCTGCGACGGCAACTGGAATCTCGGAGCCGAAGAGCGACTTGGTCCGATCCATCATCCAACTCATGTTCGATGCCCAGGCAGTTCCAGAGCGGTTGGCGACTACTTGCGAAAAGGAATGGGTCGTCGACTTCGTACCCGTGGACTGGTTGACAGACTCACTGGTCAAGCTCGCCACAAGCGAGAAGTACGACAACCGAAGAAAGCAAGCTGGAATCTTCCACTTGACGAACCCTTCGCCAATGCCGCTATCCGAACTCGCGACCGCGATGCCTGACATCCTGGTTTCCAAGGGACTTTCTTCGATGCCTTCCTCGGCGGCTATGCCAGCTCAGAAGTGGAAAGAATACATGGAGACGGCGCTCGAGAACAATGGAGAGAGCCAGAGCAGTGTCGTTTGGGAGGTACTGAAGATGTACCTGGAGCGCAAGCATGTTATGTTTGCACTCGATGATGAAATGACGATGGAGGCTTTGAGGCAGGTCGATGGAAGGGAATGCCCTCCAGTGGACCAGACGATGCTGGAGAACATGTTTGTCGATTCTTCTGCATAAGACATGTGCATGGGACAGGACTCAGGGATAGATGGCATGGGTTTGGGAATCATTCACAGGCGCTGTGGTGTCTAAGACTGTAATCTGGTCTCCTATGTTGGTGGAATGGCGCTTTCGGTATACATAAGGGATGATAGAACATGACTACATTAGCTGTATAACATTTGCTCCGCATCATTAAGCCTTCCAAACTTCCCACAATCACGCTGATCATCTCTCAGAAAATTCGACTACCGTCTCCGCCATGGTCTTACTGTCGCGGAACATCCCCTTGACTGAATTCGTGGCGATAGACATTTTACAGAGAGCTTTCTTTGCAGAATGATCTCACTTGACCATATCATCGCTATACCCTTTGAATCGTTGCAATCGTTTCCTATTTCACGCTTCAGCAGAAGACTCTCTGAAGTACAAGTATAATGTGGTCATCGATTCCAATTCTCGATATAATGCTGTAGCCATGCAGGCCAGGGAAGCGGTGCGATCCGCCACTAGCGCCTTTTCAATACTCGTGGCAAGATTCACCAGCTGTCTCCAACTTCTGGACATCTTGCACGACAATATCTTCCCCCGACCTGCCATCACGAAGAGGTGAGATGCTATTGCCGAGATGGCGACGTATGCCGTGGAGCAGCACGAGGCCGACGCGTGTTGGGCACGTGACGTGCGAAAGCTCCGTCCAGAGCGGAGGATTCGTTCAGCTGGTGTTGGCATTCGAACCTGCATAAGCTCATCCTTTGGAAATGTTTCCAAAAGTACGACCTGACGCGCTTGGCTTTCAGCTCCGTCCGCGGACGCGATGATGGGCAGGTCAACGTGGAACACAGCGGTCATACGCTGGTCCTTCAGCAGCACAATGTTCATGGAAAGGATTATAAGATGCCATGTTCAATATTCAAGGTAGTACGAGACGGCAGAACCTCTTTTCCTTACCTTCGCCACAATGTGGACATCACTTATTGCCGCTGGGGCTCTACCACTGCTTGCTTCGGCAGCGACTATCCCAAAGCAAGAGTTCAGAACTTGCGTTACAGATGCTCTCGGACAAGATGCAGCAAAGCGGATAGTGGTACCGTCTGACTCGTACTATCTAGATGCTCGCCTGGGCGAGAAGATTCAGTAAGTCACAGAACATCCATGGTCACAGGAGATACATACTGACTTGCGTGATCTCAGAGACGATGAACTCCCACAGATGCTCGCATATGCCACCGACATTTCACAAATTGCCGCATTGGTGAAATGTGGTACTAGCCATGGAGTTCAACCCGTACCACGCAATGGTGGCCATCATTTCGAGGCATTTTCTGCTCTGAACAACTCCCTGGTCATCGACCTCTCACACGTCAACTATGTCAATGTTGCGTCTGACCGAAAATCTGCCGCTGTTGGAGGAGGCATTCGACTCGGTGCTTTGTACAAAGCCCTTGATGCCTACAACACAACGTTCCCTTCTGGTATCTGCCCGACTGTCGGCCTGACAGGACTTTTGACGGCTGGTGGCTTCAATCTTCAGCAAAGAGCCCTCGGACTGTCAGTGGACTGGATCAAGGCAGCCAAGGTGGTCAACGCCGACGGAGAAATCATTCAAGCTTCACCAACCGAGAACCCTGATCTGTTCTGGGCCTTGCGTGGTGGCGGTGGAGGCAGCTATGGCATCATGGCAGAAGTCACTGTCCAGACGATCCAATTTCCAAGGTCTGCCATGGTGGCGCTCCGCTGGAACAACACCGACTTGCGTTACCCCGTCGCCCAGAGATTCCTCGAATGGGCACCAGGGACCGATAAAAACTTCATGTCCCAAGTCAATGTCTACAAAGACTACGCCCAAGTCCTTGGATGGTACTATGGCAAGACTGCTCAAGAAGCCACAGACCTCATGAAGAGCTCCGGTCTTCTCGACATCGGAGCACCGCTTGTCCAGATCTCCGGCGACTGCGGGACAGATAACTCTCGGCTTTTCGGCTACACAACATATACCTGCATGCCCGACAACAAGGTCAACTCGTCTCTGTTGAACGTCGTGCCTCAGGCGTTCGCTCCGACTTCCAGCAACATGAGCCTGTTCCGCTTCGACGAGCAGGTCAAGGCTCCTTCTGTCCCACAAGCACCTGGGTGGGAGCGGTTTCGACGAATTAGCAAATCCTTCTTCGTCCAAAAGGACAGGCCAATCCAGAACGACACGCTCAAGTCTGTCGTTGACATGATCGGTCAGCTCCCGGCCGAAAGCCAAATTTGGGGCGAGTGGCATGCTTGGAACATCTCGAATGGCCCCTACCCTAACAATTCTTTCGCATGGCGCGACCAGGCTCTCGCTCACTTGGAATTCCAGACTCATGGCTCGAAAGACCCGCAGAAGAACAACGTGTACATTCAATGGTACCAGAAGCTTGAGCAGCTTTTGCGTCCAGCACTTGGGTAAGGAGACCTTCCGACCCTTACCAAACGTCGTGCTAACGGGTACAGACCTGCTTCCTACCCTGGCTACGCAGACACTACCATTTCTGTCAACCCATTGACTGCTTACTACGGCGACAACGTCTGCAAGCTTATCGATATCAAGAAGAAGTACGACCCCAACGATGTCTTCACCAACCCGCTGGCTATTCCTACGTCAGTACCGGATGGGTTCACATGTTAATGGGAGCGGTGTCCACTACTGTTCATGCATCTCAAGCATCTGAGTCATTAGCATAGACAGTAACAAACAATGTTGATTCTGAACATCGAAGCCCTCGTACTTGATACAAATGTTGTGATCCTTGCACAGATCGGACACGGAATTCCCTATTACGGACTAGCGTGCTGCTAGCGCCGATGCGAGAATCTCGTGCCAGCTCGCGTTTACGCGTCTCATGATGACAACAACACCAACCGGCCGCGCCTTTCATCTCTTCCATCAAACCACATCTGACATCTGTCCTTTCAGACGCTGTACCACGACTTCGACAATGTTGTTTGTCTCATGCGCCTCTGGAAAAAGCGTCTGTTTCGTGATATCTCAGCAGCATCTTCGCACGTCGGAAGTGCATCCCCAGTATCTCAGCAACAACGAGGGCACCAGCTAGTCACACATCCCAATGAGAGCGGCCTCGTTCGTCCAGATGCTCTTTCGATGTACGAAGATGCTGTATGGCAGCAGAACACTTCAAAGGACACTTTAGCGGACACGCGAGCGGATACGACAGTGAGAAGCTCATCGATTTCGCTGACAATTTGATCTAGTTTACAAAGGAATTCGAGATCCAGCTAATAAGTTATGGTGACGCCCTGGTTCACCCATTCTGCCTTCACGCCCTGCTTGACCAGGCGCTCAAACATCCACCGCCCAACGTCCTGTCGACGGATCGTGTAGCCGACTGCTGGTTTCTTGTCTACGCCCTCACGGAGACTTTGCACGCCCTTGGCCTCGCCGTCCATGAGTAAACTGGGCCTCACGTTGACGTAGCCCTGGATTGCGCGTTCGTCCTTTGGTATCTTCATGTGGGAAGCCAGGTTGTCTTCGAGGACCTTCTTGTCCGCATGCGGGACTGCGAGCAGCCAGTGGTAGAGCGGAACGAAGAAGAGCGGGACGTCTCTTGGGCAGCCATTGGATGGAATTCCAGTCGTGCTGACATTGATGAAGAAAGGCTTCTTGTCGCTTTTGAGTCCTTCGAGAGCCTGCAGAATCGTCTTGCCTGCGTCTTGGCAAATGGTAGGATCGTTTAAAGTCACAGGCTTCGTGAGCGACCACTGCGTTTGTGGCGTTCCCCCAATTCCGCTGACTATCTGATCGACAATTCGTTCACCATTCGGGCGCAATGTGCGCTTCACGGCCTCCTCATCCTTCACGTTGCCCGACACAATGTGGAGCTGCGCGTCGATGGCTTGGCGATCGACACCTTTTTCGGAGAGCGAGTTGATCAGCTTCTCTGGGCTGCGCGCCAGCGCGCTGCACTTGAAGCCGCCGTGGAGTGCTGCTGCTAGACAGTATCCAGCGCAATCGCCTGTCGCACCAAAGAAAGCGACAGATGGGCCTTTGTCGTTCATCTTGATGGTTATGTATGCGTTATTGGTTTTTGCTGCAAGGACAAACTCGAGATGTGCTGACAATTTTGAAAGGGAGGGAAGGAATGACCAGCGACTTTGATATCGAACAAAGAGTCTGGTGTCGGGTCGAGCTGACAGATATGAATATCTGATGTTGGTTGTGGTGGTGAAGGCCGCAGTGAAGCGGAGGATTCAGAAGCTTTTTCCCGAAGAGAGCTGAAATCCTTCCACGCTTCAGCTTCATTTTGCGCCAAAACCTTCCGTTTCTATTCATGGATCAAGCAGAACAACGGCATGCCGTCATTTTGCTGGAAGCATTGAAGTGCATGAGCCACGTGGGTAAGGCGTGACAATCGGCACGAAGTAACTTCCAGATCTGAGTCTGAGCGCTCACATTCTTACATGCCAATGTTTGTTTTACCCCTTCACTAAATTTGATGAGGACTTTGCAACGGACACAATCGTCGCAATGGTGAGAAGCAACTCCACGAAGAAGCCGTCGAACAGGTGGTCCTGGCGAACATCGTGGCGGCTTGGAGACGACATCATCGACCGAGAACCCTTCAATTGGGATATCCTTTTCGATTACTGGAATCAAACTACTCTTGGCAACTACTCGTCGGACACCTTGCGCAGTCTACCAGAAGAGCCAGTATTCAATTCTTCCGAAGAGACATTACGCAGTGAGGTCCCTCTCGATAGTCCAGAAGACCACGAGGAACGCAAGCAAAAGGCGGAAGATTGGCATTTGTCTGAGACTGGTACGTTGATTCGGCATATCTCCAAAGGGTCTGGATCATGCTAATGGCGTTCTACAGTCAGGTCGATTCAAAAGCAGCGAGAGAAGGACGAAGTCAAGGATCGCAAGCTTGGTGTAACATGGCAACATCTCACGATCAAGGGTCGGGGATCCGATTCTGCTATCGCAGAAAACGTTGGATCTCAATTTAACGTTGCAAGAGCAGTCAAGGACGCTTTCAGCTCTAAGCCAGATGATCTCAAGACCATTATCGACGACAGTCATGGGTGCGTGCGGCCAGGCGAAATGCTCCTCGTGCTTGGCCGACCAGGAGCCGGCTGCTCAACCTTATTAAGAGTAAGACATTCAATCATTACCCGTGGCTCCATTGCTGAACTTGTCCTCAGGCTCTCGCAAATCGAAGTTCGGGCTATGCTGAGTTCAACGGCGAACTGCGTTATGGCAACATGTCAGCCAAGGAGGCGCAGAAATACCATGGCCAGATCGTCATCAACACGGAAGATGATGTCTCTTTTCCCACACTCAAAGTTGGCCAAACGATCGATTTTGCAACAAGGCTAAAGAATCCGCGAACAATACCCTCCAGCTACAGCAGTTCAAGGCACTACCACGAAGCCACTCGGGACTTCCTCTTGCAGAGCATGCACATTGAGCACACGCGAGATACTAAAGTCGGCGATGCGTTCACTCGGGGGGTCTCAGGCGGTGAGAGGCGAAGAGCTTCCATCATCGAGACACTGGCCACACGGGCGAGTGTGTATTGTTGGGACAACCCAACCCGTGGGCTTGATGCTTCTACAGCACTGGAATATGCGAAGGTGCGTTGACATCAATTATGCTTGTCAGAGTATAGGCTTGACTAAGGATGCTACAGGCGCTACGAGTCCTTAGCGATGAGCTTGGACATGCTCACATCGTCACACTGTATCAGGCTGGCAACGCAATATTTGATCTCTTCGACCAAGTGCTCGTGCTGGATCATGGTAAACAGATCTACTACGGTCCGGCAAAACAAGCAAAAGCTTTTATGGAAGATCTCGGATTCCAGTACACACCTGGAGCTAACGTCGCGGACTTTCTCACGTCGGTGACTGTTCCCACGGAGAGAAAGGTCCGTGACGGTGTCCTCGATTTTCCTCGAAATGGCACTGGCGTCAAAACTCGCTACGATCTTACTGCGATCAAGTCAGCGATGGTGAAGGAATACAATTATCCAAACAGTGACGAAGCTCATCAGCTTACTGCGTCTTTTAAAGACGAAGTGTTGAGAGACAAGCATCGGAGTCTGCCCAAAAGGTCGTCACTTACTGTTGGCTTCCGTCGCCAAGTCCAAGCAGCAGTCATTCGGCAATTTCAATTGTTGAGAGGCGATTGCACTTCCTTCTTCGTCACTCAAGCATCGACGGTCAGACTCCCTCCAGACCCCTGCTTGCAATTCGCTGATACCGGGTTGACAGGTTGTCCAAGGGCTGGTCATTTCGTCCATATTTTACAATGCACCGTCGGACTCCTCGGGCCTTTTTCTGAAAGGAGGCGCTCTGTTCTTTTGCATGCTCTACCAATCGCTTGTGGCCATGAGCGAGGTAACGGCATCATTTGGTGAGTGGATCAATGTGGTCTCTCGAACTAATTCTCCATGGCTAACGTTCGTTAGGTGCTCGGCCAGTACTCGCAAAGCATCGCGGATACGCCTTCTACCATCCTGCCGCTTTCTGCATTGCTCAGATAATCGTCGACATTCCCTCTCATATTCTCGGCGTAACATTATTCGTCCTTCCACTTTGGGGTCTTGTCGGGCTAAAAGAGTCAGCTGCGGCGTTCTTCACCCTGTGGGCTGTCACGTTTGCTACGGCTATGTGTATGACTGCCATGTTCAGAAGCATCGGGGCATCGATGCCAACGTTCGATGCTGCTTCGAAACTTTCCGGTATGGATCCTTTTTGCGACCAAGCGGGAGATCTTTGCTGACTCTCTATCGTTTCTAGGATTTGCGATTTCTGCATTGACGATGTATATGGGTGAGTCAATGTCCACGAAGCTCGATCCAGCGTATGGGAGTCTTGTTCCCGAGACTTCTGGAGAAGCTTCAGCTGCGTCGAGGCATCATCGTCGCTACCTCAGGCGCTTGTGCTAATGATTGAACTTCCTCATTTCAGGCTATGTCATAACGAAGCCGCAGATGCACCCCTGGTTCGTTTGGATCTTCTGGATCAATCCTCTGGCGTACGGATTCGAATCTTTGATGGGCAACGAGTTCAGAGGGGATGTCATTCCATGCGTCTCCAATAACCTCGTCCCATCAGGGCCAGGATACGAAGATTCAGCGTTCGTGTCTCAATGGATTCAAAGCAGCAGCATGAAACTGACTTCAATGCCAGATTTCAAGCGTGCACCGGCGTGAAAGGTGCGCCTACTGGAGCAACGAGCGTCACTGGTGAGCAATACCTCCACAGCCTGTCGTACTCCTCGAGCCACGTATGGCGAAACTTCGGCATTCTCTGGGCATGGTGGGCCCTTTTCGTCTTCCTAAGCATCTTTTTCACATGCCGCTGGAACCAGCAAACAGGGAATAGTGGAGTACTTCTGACGCCCCGCGGCCTATCAAAGACCAAACGAAAAGCTGTTGCCGACGACGTTGAATCTCAGCTGGACTCTCAGCGCTCGTCTGAAATCACGCTTGAGAAGCGGAACTCTGGCAGCTCAACTGTGAGGAACGAAGACCTTGTGCGCAACACTTCCGTCTTCACTTGGAGAGACCTCACGTACACAATCAAGATGGCTGCTGGAGAGCGGACGCTTCTGGATCATGTACATGGCTGGGTCAAACCGGGCATGTTAGGTGCTTTGATGGGTAGTTCTGGTGCCGGCAAGACGTAAGTCCGATACGAATGAAGACAAGGAATACGTACTCACGTGTGGTAGGACGCTCTTGGATGTGCTTGCGCAAAGAAAGACAGAAGGGACCATTCGTGGACAAGTCTTGGTCGATGGCCGTGCGCTTCCTCTGTCATTTCAGAGATCAGCCGGGTACTGTGAGCAATTGGATGTGCATGAGCCGCTGACTACGGTTCGAGAGGTGAGTGCAGGTTCTGCAGCTGTCTTTGCGTACTCACTGATAAATATGACCAGGCACTGATCTTCAGCGCCATGCTGCGACAACCTCAGTCAGTTTCTCAAGACGAAAAGATCCGATATGTCGACACCATTATCGACTTGCTTGAGATGAGAGACATCGAACACGCCATTGTCGGCACTCCAGCAGCCGGACTCTCCGTGGAGCAAAGGAAACGACTTACGATTGGTGTCGAGCTTGTAGCCAAGCCATCGACTTTGATTTTCTTGGACGAGCCAACTTCTGGTCTTGTAAGTACAGTGTAGTATCGCGGTTTCTCGAATTTTGCTGACCATCATTAGGACGGACAAGCGGCGTACAACATCGTCCGGTTCTTGAGAAAGCTCGCAGACGCCGGACAAGCGGTGTTGGTGACAATTCATCAACCGTCTGCGTCCTTGTTCGCCCAATTTGACCATTTGGTCCTCCTATCTCGAGGAGGTAAAACAGTTTACAACGGTATCTCACACCTTCATTGCGCAGAAACTACCGAAACAGTTGCTGATTCATACGTCCTAGGTGACATTGGAGAGAACGCGCAAGTTCTGAAAGATTACTTTGCAAGAAACGGCTGCCCATGTCCCGAAGACGCCAATCCCGCAGAGCACATGATAGATGTGGTCAGTGGCTCGCTGTCGAAGGGGCGCGATTGGAACAAGGTGAGCGGAACTGGACACTTGTCATTAGACATTGCTGACCATATCACCAGATCTGGCTGCAAAGCGTTGAGTACGCCTCCATGCTTTCGACTTTAGACCATCTCGTCACAGATGCTTCCAGTCGAGAAGTACAAAAATCAAACGACGATGGGCGAGAATTCGCCACCACGCTCTGGGAACAGACGAAGATCGTTACTCAGCGAATGGGTACCACCCTCTGGCGGAATACCGACTACATCAACAACAAGTTCAACCTCCACATCACTTCGGCTCTGTTCAATGGGTTCACATTCTGGATGATCGGCGACGGTTTCGGCGAAGTTAACACCGTCAGCCAGCTGCAACTGCGGCTCTTCACCATCTTCCAATTCATCTTCGTGGCACCAGGCGTTATTGCGCAGTTACAGCCGCTGTTCCTCGAACGGAGAGATATTTACGAGACTCGGGAAAAGAAGGCCAAGATGTATCACTGGGCAGCTTTCACGACGGCACTGATTGTCACTGAGGTATGTCTGAATGGCACTTTGACGGATCGACTCTGACTGGTTTGACAGATCCCATATCTCATGATCTGCAGCGTTCTCTACTTCTTCTGCTGGTACTACACCGTTGGCTTTCCGCTGTCTGCAAGCGCTGCAGGCTCTGCATACTTCGTTGTGTTGATGCAAGTCCGTCCGTCCAACGAGACTATCCAATCGCTAACGGCTCGCAGGTACGAGTTCATTTACACCGGGGTCGGTCAATTTGTCGCAGCATATGCGCCCAATGCCATATCGGCGTCGATGATCAATCCCCTGGTCATCAATGTTCTGTCAGCTTTCTGCGGAGTTCTCGTGCCTTGGATTCAGATGCCAAGCTTTTGGCGATACTGGCTCTACTACCTCAACCCGGTGAGTTGAACTGCAGTTGACAATTCAGAGCAGCATGAACTGACATCCCCTTCTCTAGTTCACCTACCTCCTCGGGAGTCTGCTCGTCTTCACGTCCTACGACGTCACAGTCCACTGCGGCGAAAACGAATTCGCAGTGTTCGATCCTCCTGCCAACCAGACATGCGGCGACTACCTGAGCAACTACTTGGAAAGCGCAAACGGCTTCGGCAGAAACCTCACCAACCCTGCGGCGACTTCAGATTGTCGCGTTTGCGAATACACGACAGGTGCAGACTACCTCGCGACTCTGAATCTGGACAGCTATAGCGATGGATGGAGAGACGCAGGCATCTGTGCTCTCTTTGCCATCTCGTCGTATGCTTGCGTGTACCTCTTGATGTACGTAAGCAACGCGGCAGAGAAAGAGCTTTTGCTGACTGAGATACAGGAAACTACGAACGAAAGCTACGAAGACGGCGGAGTGAGGAAATGAGATGGATTCGTATGAACAGTAGATATAGACGCTTGGTATCATGGCTTCTAATGAGGAATTGGCATCGCTGCCTGATGGGGCATTGCCGAAAGGCATTTTGACTATACAGCGTCTTTGCATGTCGGAGACGCATCCCGAGCATCCCAGCAAAAGCTAGGGCATCAGCTAGTCACACATCGCAATAAGAGCGGCCTCGTCCGTCGAGATAACCCTTTGACTTGCGGAGACGCTGTAGCTCGTCTTCTTTTGCTTGATAGGGATCATTCCAAATCTCAATGGGTCATTCTCCGAATACAGGACTTCCGGCAATAACACACCCAAGCCTTGAAGTAGGCATGTGACAAGATGGTCTGTGCGCGCTTGGCGGCGCTTCTCACAGCGCTCAAGTCAGCTTCCTCAAATGACAATCTATAGCGCATCATTGACGATCAAAATTGATAGCTCAGAGCTGGCACGCGTGCCGAAACCAAAATAGCAAGCACTCAGCGCTCGGACACAGATACATCAGTTCCGTCGAAAGACGGAACATTTGTCTCGCCCACCGAAGATTCGAGACGGAGCATTGCTGACAATCAGGCCTCACAATCTAAGCCAAACCATGAGAGTAGCGTCATAGACACATGCTACAGCCGGTATATACCAAATTCAAGACAGCGGACCTCTCGTCACCACAATCAATTCTTCCAAAACTCCGTCCTCACACCATGTCTTCCTCATCTGAATCCCCAATCATAATCATCGGCGCCGGAATAGGCGGCCTCACACTCGGAGCCATCCTCCGCAAGCTCTCCATCCCCTTCACAATCCTCGAACGCACCGCAGAACTCACACCCGTAGGCGCCGGCCTCTCCCTCGCTCCCAACTGTCTAGCAGCCCTACACCAACTCGGTCTCAAAGACATCATCAACGAAAACAGCCAAGAATTGCGGAAAGTCCGTATCCACCGCGTAAGAGGGGATGAAGCGGAGGAGTGGAAAGAACTGAATTTTGGGCTCGCGGAGAAGTGGTTCGGGTTCAATGTGAGGAGTATTGAAAGGCATTCGTTTCATCGGGTGCTGTACGAGGCTGCGGGGGGAGAGGAGACGGTGAGGTTGGGGTGTAAGGTTGAGGATGTTGTTGATCAGGCTGGGGAGGAGGTTGTTGTGAAGTTGGAAGGGGGGAAGGAGGTTAGGGGGAGGATGGTTGCTGCTGCGGATGGGATTCGGTCGGTTACAAGGAGAGTTGTGAGTAGTTGCCGTCCTGAACTGACACAAATTGTGATGTTTGCTAACGATATCAGCTCGCCCGCAACGCCGGCAACAAAGACGCAAACTCCATCCGCTTCACCGGCCGCGTGCACATGTCCGGCTACACAGCTCCTCTCCAGCACCTCAGCTCATCCGACCTAGGCGTGGGAAACTGGATCCTCTACGACGACCGTCTCCTCACCACTTGGCCGTGTGTCGACAACCGTCAATGGTTCATCGGCGTCAAGCAAGCCGAGAAGAGCGATGATCCTGACCGCTCGGTCTGGCGCGGAGCAACCAAAGACACCGTGAACGATGTCTACGGCGACAGATACCACCCGTTTGGAGAACACTTGAAAGTCCGGGATATTGTTAATAATGCGGAAAGGGTGATTGCAAGCAACGTGTTTGAGGAAGTTTCGTTCTCTGGCATGTCTGCTGGCAGAGTCGCTTTGCTGGGAGACGCGGCGCATTCTATGACTTCTTTCTTCGGGCAGGGAGCTTGTCAAGCAATCGAAGATGCTGTTGAGCTGGCCAATGCCATCACGTCTTCCAACAGCAACCACGAGGACATCCCGTCGCAACTAGCCGCCTACGGTGCCACGCGGATGAAGCGCGGCAAAGATGTCTCTTCTTTCTCGAAAAACTATGCTCGCTTGCATACAGGCCAGTATCCCAGTCGTGGTTGGGCAGGAGAGACGGTGAGGTATCTGATGTACCAGTGGTGCCCGAGCTCGGCTTGGATGTGGTATTTGCAGTGGTTGTATGGGTATCAACCGACCGTGAAAGCGCTGGAGGGGTCGGAAATGAGGATAAAGTAAGATAAGGGAAGTGGACAGCCTTTAATGTCGTGAGAAGTAGATTTAGCAGTGCAAGTACATAGACGTGTATCAAGCTGGCGATGTCTTCGAAGTAAACTATGAGTGAGAATTGCCCTCGGCTAGCCATAAAGCAGTCGGGACTCTGTCGCAGACCAATCTGTACTCGCCTATCTGTTAACAAATTATCATTGTTCTCGCTCAACCTCACTTCCCTGTAATGGGATTCCCCGCCCCCTCATCAATCTTAAACATAACCGTCTTCGTCTCCAAATGTTCCTCCACCCCATGCAACATGCCCTCTCTTCCCTGCCCGCTCCCCTTATACCCCCCAAATGGCATATCCATCGCCATAGTCGGACTTGTACAATTCACACCCACCATCCCACTCTCAAACCCCTTCGCAACCCTCATCGCCCGACTCAGATCCTTCGTATAAACCGACGCATAAAGACCATACTCCGTATCATTCGCTTTCGCCATGACTTCTTCTTCGGTTTCAAAAGTGTTGATGTTGCAGAAGATGCCGAAGACTTCTTCTTTTTGTGTTTGGTCTGATTCGGACACGTTGGAGTACATGGTGGGTTCCATGAAGTAGCCTTTGCCGTCGACGTGTGTCATTTTGCCGCCTGCTTCGAGTTTTCCGGTGCCTTTGGAAGCGGCTTGGAGGTAGTTTTGAATTCGTTCGTATTGCAAATTATCGGCCTGGGGGCCTTGCACGGTTTCCGGCAAGAGCGGATCGCCCATCTTCGCTGCTTTGAAGATGGCGAGGAAAGCTTCTTTGAATTTGTCTGCAATGGAGGCATGCACATAAATTCTGCTGTTGGCGATGCAAGCTTGGCCCTGGTTGAGGGTCATGCTGAGAGATGTCTCTGCTGCGGCTTTGGGGATGTCCGCGTCTTCGAAGATGATGGCTGGGGACTTGCCGCCGAGTTCGAGGACGACTTTCTTCAGGTTGCTTTGGGCTGCGAGAGCTTGGATTTTGCGGCCTGTGGAGGTGGACCCGGTGAATGAGACCATTCGAATGTCCATGTGTGAGGCAAGAGTGGATCCTGAGGGAGTTCCGTGGCCCGAGAGGACGTTGATGACGCCTGGAGGGAAGCCGGACTCGTGTACGAGGTGAGCGATGCGGGCTGGAGTCAAGGGAGCTTTCTCGCTGGTTTTCAGGACAATGGTGCATCCTGCGGCCATTGCTGGAGCGACCTTCATTGCGAAGGAGAGAGTGGGGATGTTCCACTGAGAATTTTTGTAAGCAAGAGCCTGCGGTGAGGGCTTGTGTGAGAGAGCTTACTGGGATGATAGCCGCGACTGGGCCTATTGGCTGTTTGAAGGTCATGTTCACATAACCCGGGGTGTTCAAACTCGTCTCGCCTTTCGAGTGGAAGCCTTCCCCTGCTAGTTGATCGAAGTAGCCGGCCGACATGTCCGCATCGAAATAACTGGAGACCTTCCACAAGTCAGTTCGTGCGTCGTAGCTTGTGGCAGAGACAAAGTCTTACTGGTCTCCCATAATCCATCGCATTCAACTGAGCCAACTCATTGCCAGTCTCACGAATCTTGGCCGCCAGCGTCCGCATGTAGACGCCTCGCTCCGCTGGACTTTTCGCTGCCCAAGCAGGGAAAGCTGCCTTCGCAGCCGCCACAGCACGATTGGTGTCTTCTACAGTCGCCTCGCACATATCGACAATCTTCTCGTGCGAATAAGGCGACTGGAGCTCAAAGGTGCCCTTGTCGGAAGATTCTGCGAACTCGCCATTGATGTAGTGGCGGCGCTCGATCTTGTCTGTGGGGAAGGGGAACGGCATTGTGATCGGTGATCTCTAGCGGTCTTGAGGGAGTGAGAGTGAGAGTGACAGGAGGAAAGAAGACGATGAGATCTCGAGCTTACAAGTATGATGTTTGCTGGCTGGATTATAGTTGCGAGCAGCGCAGCTTGTGTGGCAAGGCGTCCCATTGACACATTCTCATCTCAGCACATGAGCGTAATTTGCCAGAAGTGGCTACGTCGTTCATTCGCATCGCTGTCTGATAGGCTCGCTGAGTGCGAAATGTTGAGTGAGAGTGAGCATAGTCCGTGTTTGGGGGGAGAACCAGACCCCGCGTATCCCGAAAGAGTAAACGCTCAAAGACAAGAAGTCGGTGACGCAAGTCGAGCTGGCAGATTTCTGGGAGCTTTTCTCAGCCAGATTGAGAGCGTACATACTGTATACAATTCATGATCGAGAGGTTCATGTTGAACAGCGAGAAGATAGTGTGTTGTGCGTCCCATGTGAGAGCCAAGCGACTCTATGGAACGGTAGAGGAAGGATGCAGGATGCAAGATTGGGCAGCTGCTACCCTCAGGTACTCGCCATCTGATTAGATGGTGGGCATTGAAGGTTGGCATGCTCGAGAGGTCGAGAAATGCAGAAGTTGCTCAGAGAATCGGAAAGTCGGTCGAGCAGCTTGGAAACTTGTGGTGTTGGTGTGATTACTCCGTTTTGGCAACTGTTCAAAGAATGAAGGGCTTGCCTCCAGCTCCTCAGCTTCCTCTTCCCACTTAGTATGAGCGCGCCGTCTTGCTCCTCCAACATGGCCTTAGAACGATCGAAGTATTAACGCGCAAGCCCATGTATTTCGAGCTACAAGATTCTCATCGAGTCTGACGAAAGACGCATTCGCATTCGGGCAAGTTCCCGCTCACCGAAGATGTCTCAAGGGCGTGCGCGGTCTCGTAAGGAAGGAAGCGATTGGCATGCTCGTCTGTCTTTATAGCATCGCTCGCCGGTCGACAATCCGCGTAACCGTTTCGTGCTCTCGGATAAGCTCGTACAACAAGCATTCAGCTCGCTTTTTCTTTCCAGTGCAGCGCAAATCACCGCAGCTGAGCCCGCATCCTTCCCGTACACCGAGCGAATGCTTCCATGATCAGCGTTCTCCACGCGGAGCTGACGACGACACGCGACGAGCTCAGCTGCCGACTGCGTAGCACCGACAGAAAGGGACTGGGATGCATTCTGCCCTAGATACATGTTGCGCAGAGGACAAAGAGGAGGATGAAGCGAGTGAAGGAGCGAAAGAAGTGCCAAGTCCCCGAAGCACGAAAAGCTTGGCTTACGAGATGTCTGCCTGAATTGATGCCTGGAGATCCTTGCTTTTCGACTTCAGCTCCTCCACTCCGACGCGTCTCTCTTCCTTATGTCTCACAACACGTACCACAAACTCCATCAATGGCGTGAACATACACAGTAGACAAAGAGCGGCATTCAAGGATCAACATGAACAGGACCGTGTCCACTCACAACATGGAATGGCCGCCGTCAACACGCATACGCTGGCATATCACTCGGATACGCACCAGGTAGCAGCTGGACTGATCGGCATTGAAGGAACGCTAATGCAAGAGTGGAGGAAATCACCACGTGTATTCTAAAGAAAGAAGTACCACTCAATCGGCCTCAACTAGGTCTACCCTGGAGAAGCGTCCAGCAGATCTTCAGTGTTGGCTGCAAGACGCACGCGTCGACCAGCGAAGCCTCCGCAGCGTGCGGTGCCAAGCTAAACATGCGGCTAAAGCACGCAATTCCTTCTCGCGCCAGCCATATGCACCCGACACAGGACGGAGCCTTTTCATCCGCTACCAGACTATGTTGGCTCACCCCACTAGCACCAGGGCTCCACGTGGATTTCAATTATCTGGGTCAGGAACGGCTTCAAACCATCTTGATCCCACGTGTTGGACCCAGTCAGCCGCGCTTTCCCACGTCCTATATGGACAAGATCTTCCGGTGGCATGCTGACTCCGTCGGGCATTGCCAAATCGATTGCTAGCTCTCTCAAGCTACACCGGATCTGCTGAAGAGCGTCAGTTTCAGAAAGATGGCCAGCACAGTAGCGCCTGCACGGTTCTGTTGTTGCCATGTGGGCTCCACATGTTGGCATGCCTTTTTTTGTTTCAACACCGGCTGAGATAGCAGCGCTCGCCGGTCTTGCTGTGCATATCCCAACTGTGCTGGGCTCTGATTTGGCGAGAGCAACGGGGACAACTAAAAGGATTGCAGCATCTCTACAGCAGATCTCGATCTCCGTCATCTCTGCTCGAGTATTCTCGCATCAGAGGGAAGAGTTCATACGGCACCGAACGAGCTGTGTCGATCACTGCAGTGGCACAAAGTTGTGTCTGGCAGCGTTGGTCAGATTAAAGAGTTGCCTTGGCTGCTCCTCTTATCTTCGTCGCAAGCTGTGAGATCATTTGCAATCTCTCTTCGCCACGTGCTTTCCCTTGTATTGCCCTGCGTCTACCGGCGGATCCCGCTTGTACCTCGATACCTCCGAGGACTTACTTGCCTCTCCGTGTCTCTCACAGACTGTATTCTTTGCGAAGCTGTTTTTTGCCAAGATGTCTTCAAGCAAGTCGTCTATCGGTATGCTGCTTCTGAACCATCTCTGTGCTTTCAAATATTGACAGCTCTCAGACCGACGGTCCAGGCTTCCAAACAACGCAGCTCTTCGCAAAAGCTGTCATTTCTGCAGAAGTCGAAAAATTCGCTGCTCTGGAGACAACAATGGCATGTGCAATGCCTGCAGGCAGCGTGGAATCGATTGCATCTTCAATCCCGAATCAGCTAAAGGCAGACCAAAGCGGTCGTCTCGCTCTGGTTCGACTGTCAATGCAGCACCGGTGGAGCCTTCGCCTGAACCACCTCAGCAACAGATGGAGTCATCCTCAGCCGGCTGCAGTTCCTCCCGTGGCACCATAGGAGATGACATATCTACCATGTGTGGCGAGTCTATGGAGATCTCAACCGAAATGAAGTTGGATCCGTGGAAACGCACCATGACTGGACTTAGAGAGCGATTGGAAACCGATCAACAAATGGAATACGATTCTACAATGGACATTGACCAAGATGCCCCATCACCATTGCCTTATGATGGATTGCTAGGTCTTGTTGCGCAAGAGCTTGTCACACTTCTTGCCACTCGACTAGGTCGGCTAGGATGCGAAGACAAGGAGTCGAGAACAACATTCTTCAGCTCTTTTCAGATCGACGACTACCAGACTTCAATCTCTGGCATGCCGTCTATGGACTCTAATCCGGTTGACGAGATCCACGAGCAGTTCCGCTTTCAGCTCATCGACATGTTCTTTAACACTCACCCACTCTGCATGATCATCTCGAAAACACTCTTCTTGAGAAGTTACAAAGACGGCAACTATGACACCGCACTTTTGGCTGTCATCATGGCCGGTGCTCTGCACTCGTACAAAGTCACAGAGTCCAGCGAAAAGGAGGCTCGGCTCTTCGAATATGCTGAGATGCTTCTCAACGAAAGATCATCTCAGTCATGGGACCTACCGACGGCGCAGGTCATGATTCTTATTGGCTGGCACGAGCTTTGCACACGGAGATCACAGCGAGCAATTTATTTCATTGCCTACGCTGGTCGCATCGCAACCGCATATCTGCAGCAGACAACCATGGACTGCCAGATGCCGAAAGGACGTGCCAATGGTGTCGATATCGACAGCGTCGAGGCTGAGATGATCCGGAATTTGTACTGGACTTGCTTTTCCCTTACCCTTTGGGCCTTTCTTGAGGTCGGCGAGCCCTTCGCCGCTCTGCTGCCGAAACGGCTTCCGCCCGAATTCCCGGCTGTCGACGAGACTTCCAGTGCCATCATTGAGCTGGATCTTGCAAGCGATAATGTGTCGACATTTCAGTCACAAGCCAGAGCAATTCGAGGACTCTGGCCGCTTGCACATATTGCCTCGACTGTGGGCCATATCTACGCACTCTCGCCAAGCGATCATGACCACCGCAGCCCCTTCCAGGACGTCTCTTGGCAGCTCAAGCCTCTCCATCAGCTTCGATGCTTGCTGCGACTTAACAATGACGTTGAATCGCTTTGTCAAAGTGTTCAAAAGGTATTGCAAGATGCGATACAGGGCGTGCAGAGGGAAGTGCGAAACGAAGTATCCAAGACTCTGGTCACGGCTGCATACCTCACGCTAATGATCCATCTGGACTTCCCGAAGACGCAAATGTCAAACGAATCCGCCGTGAAGATCACGCCACTACTTCTGGACCACTTAATACGATCAGCTGGGGTGTTGTCAAATATCATAAAGCGGGTAGTCTCTTCGCAAACATCTCGGTGGCTGCTGTCGACTGGACCGACTACACCATCTGGCGCCATACCATTGGCGGAGATCTTTTCATCTGGCCTCGACGTTGTCGGTCGTGCGATCACACATATCCTGTCCCGGCTACAGACCGGTAGCGGCTCCGAGCAGCAATGCATCCTTGCGCACCTTTCGCGATTAGGTGATTTGACGCATGGTCTATATTGTGCGGCGCGAGAGGATCCCATGCGCTCCAGCAAGAGAGCTCGGTCCGCAAAGAAGACACTCAAGAACTGCCATGCCCACATCTCGTCAATCGAGCAGCGACATGGCCTCGGGAAAGAAGCATGGTCTGCCAGACACAGCTCTACATCATCAATTTCCGGCCTCTCAGATCTTGACACTACTTCCCGATCGGCGCGAAACAGTGTCAGCGACCCGGCGGACACCTGGAACAACGCAAAGAAGCCTCAACACGGAGACAAACCGCAGACCAAGAAGAGACCAGCACCATCGCGACCCGTTTCCGAGGCCCTCGAGCGCAAATCCAGCCTCGCTTCTCGCAAATCCTCAATCGCCTCGTCGGCGCTCGCCATGGAACCCTCCAAACCAACGATCCCATCCGAGCAGACCATGCAATCCTGGCCACCCGAACTCGACGATACCACCTCCATCCTCGGCACCGACCTCAACCTCTCCGCGATGAGCGACATGAAGCCACCTCCCGACCCTCAGATGAACCTCGCCCCGTCGACCACCGAGCCCTGGAACGATCCCGCTCTCCTCCTCCTCCTAAACGACCCAGCGATGAAGATGGACGGCGACGTCACTTCACTGCCACCGGCTGACTTGTCGTCGGCGGCCATTGCTCCGATTGCGGAGCTTGATGACAATGATTTGATGTTGACGGATAATGCTTTTTGGGATTCTTTTGGCGTGGATTGGGAGCAGGTGCCTACTGCATAGAAAAACAGATTTTGATATCGACAGAATTGTAAAGCGAAAATGCGAAAAGCGTTAGACTAGATGTGGGAGTCAATAGACTTGGGCATGAATCCGATAAATGCATTCGAGATCCAAGGCTTGCCATGTTCTCATCCCCAGAACCACGACCCCACAGCTTCTGACCATACCCTACGAACTCATGCTCTCCCTCAACAACGGCCCAACTTGCTTCCGACTCGCTTCCAAATTCTTCTGATCCCAGAACTGCTGATACGGAACTTTTTCTCCCTCCGCAATCGGCGAATCCTTCCCCTCCACCAATTTCAACTGCCCCGTCGCTTTCTCCGCAAACCTCTCCGCTGCTTCTTTACCCTTATCGTCCAAAGCCAGGAGTAGAAGTTGTCTTTCGAAAGTGCCGTTATCATTAAAAGCAGTCATCACCGCGAAAAGATTCAATCCCCTACTCTCCGCGAACCTCACCAGCGGACACTGGAAAGCTTTCTCCTCGGAGGCTTTGTGCTGGTGTAAATACTGACACGGCTTGACGACGCTGCTGATTCCCAATTTCAAATCGCCTTCCGTCCACTGCTTATAATCCTTCCTCAGAATATCCTCCAGCGAAAGAGCGCTGACGTCAGATTTTGCGTCGTTAATTTCGTTGAAAAACCGATCCCGGTCATAATCCTTCCCATACTTCCGCGAAATATAAATCTTCGCTTCCAAGAATCGGACAGCTTTGCGATCGGCGTCGGTGATTTTGTGCTCGGCGCGCATGTTGATGGAGTCGATGAGGATTGCTCCGAGGGCGAGTTTGGCGACTTGCGCGTCCCAGGTGGAGGTGTAGGCGAAGTCGTCGACGAGGCGCTCGTTGTCTTGCGGGTGTGCGGCGCCGACTGTCATGGCGGAGTCGGAGAGAGTTTGCCAGTCGGAGCGTAGGTGGTTTGTTACCAGGGAGGCGCAGCTGGCGGACTTGGAGATTAGGCGGGGGGTGGCGGTTTGGGGGACGGTGGATTCGTCGGTGTGGTGGTCGATGCAGCCGGTTATGCGGGTGCGGAAGAGCTGACCCAGGGGCCCTTGGAGGGCGTTGTGGTCTACGAGGGTCCAGTTGGCTTTTTCGGCTGGCAATTGCTCTTGTCCTAAATCGTCCAATGTGATGAGCTCCGAGGGCTTGATGTCGGCGTGCTTCAGAAGTGCCGTGAGTTCAGGTCGCAGGTGCAGGTCCGCTGAGGGGATGTTCGTGATCGGTATGACATAGTCTCCTTTACTTCTCGCTTCCGGCTTGCTGGACAGGATGTATCCGTAGACGAGAGCGCATGTGATTGAGTCGAGGTCGGCGGATTCGTTTCCAATCACAAATGACGCATGGCTTTTTTCTTTCAAGGTCTTGTGTAGATGTCTCTTGGCTGCTGCCAGGTATGCTCTGATGGCGAATCTGGACATGTTTGCTCGTCAAATTTGAGACGAGCAGCAATAGTTTTGTTTATTGGGAGTGAAGTGAGAAGTCGAGGATGATGGCCTGAAGTGCATACACACGTGATGGCATGTGGGTCGGAATAAGGTTTAGCGTGGCAGGGAAGGCGCGGGACTTCACGTGGTGCATTGGTGCCTTCCTCAGGCGGCAGCAGCTAAATGCTTCTGTCGCCTTCCATACACCACCACCAACTTAGCAAACACAACCACAAAACTTGTGACAACATCAACAACACTTCAGCTCGCAGAAGAGCAACGAAAGTCCCGGCAATAAAGAGCTGCTCCATTTGAATTTCACGCCACTTCAAGTCATCGACAAGCGCACCACCAACCGGCACTACCATGGCTGCCGCCAGTGTTGCTGCACGAGGCAAAGCCGCTCTTGAGAGCAGCAACTTCGAGCTGGCAATCAAGGAGTACACCGCCGCCATCAAGGAATCGCCAACATCCCCAGACTACTACAACCAGCGCTCCACGGCCAACCTACGAGCCGGCCATTTCAAGGAGGCGCTCTCAGACGCGGAGAATGCAGTCCTCAATGCACAGAAGAGAGCAAAGCGGGAGCTCATCATCGACTCACAATTCCGCCGTGCACTCGCGCTGTATAAGCTAGAGCGGTATGCCGACGCGGATTTTTTGCTCAAGCATGTGAAGAAGATGAAGAGCGACCACAAGCAGTGCGACATGTGGATCTCAAAGGCTGCGATGGCGATGAAGAATTTACCAGAGTCCGACGAGCGGCGGCAAGTGAGCGTCACGGAGACTCCAAGTATCTCATCCGACAGACCTGCGAAGGAAGCCACCAGCACCTCGAATGGAGCCTCTGCCACCATCAAGCCGTCCGACTCCGCCCCACCTACCACAGCCTCTCAAACTCCCGCCGACAAGATCCGCTGGGAATGGTACCAATCCAGCGAAAACATCTACTTCACCCTGCTCGCCAAGGGCGCACCAAAGGACAAGACTCAAGTCGAAATCACGGAGCGGTCACTCAGCATCTCATTCCCGCTCACCAGCGGCTCCTCATACGACCTCACTCTGGAACCACTCTTCGCGCCCGTCAACCCGGAGAAATGCACAACCCGAGTCATGCCCTCGAAGATCGAGATCATCCTCTCCAAAACTACCCCAGGCCAAAAGTGGTCCGCCTTCGAGAGCTCCGAAGCCCTCCCCGCAGACTCCAACTCTAGCACCACCATCCCCAGCGCTCTCCTGAAACCAGCCCAACCTACAGCACCAGCATATCCGACCTCCTCGAAGTCCGGTCCGAAAGACTGGGACAAAATCAGCAAAGACCTACGGCGCAGCGAGCGAAGCGAGCGAGCCGATCCTGCAAGTGGAGGCGAAGCCGCCGACCACGCCAAATCCACCCCTCACTCCCACAAGGATTCCGCCAGCTACGACTCCGACTCAGACGATGGCGGCGACGAAAGTAACAAATTCTTCAAATTCCTATACAAGCAGAGCGATCCGGATACGCGGCGGGCGATGATGAAATCGTACCAGGAGAGCAACGGGACGGCGTTGTCGACGAATTGGGAGGAGGTGAGTAAGAAGACGTACGAGACGTTGCCGCCGGATGGGATGGAGGCGAAGAAGTGGGAGAAGTAACGGAGACTTAGGTGGAGAGAGAGGGAGAGGGAGAGAAGGAGAAAGAAGAGCAAATTGAGAAGGTGAGAACAATGGGAATGGTAGTGCTGAAGGACTGTGGACTAGCGAGTAGCTTTTAAAAAAAGATGTTTTGGTCCGGTTCGGTTTGATGCGACATTGATATCCCAACTTCTCGACTCCTGTCAAGTTCGCCATCTACACTTTCTTTGATTCCCGCTCTCTGTCCTACAGAGTGCGGCGATCTGTTTTCGACGAGCTCTAATCAAAATTTGAGCAGAGCGGATCTAATCGTACAATCACAAAATCATACCAACACCTTCACCTACAGCTCGAAAACCGAGAAACTGCTCAATCCGCCTCTTGCCAAATAACGCCACATGATGCAAAGCCTTCATTCGCTCTCAAATGCAACATCTCATCTATTCAAAGAAATCGCTAATAGCATCCATCCACCCTCCACCTCCTTCTCCACCACCTCCGCCTGCACCTCCTCCAGCACTCGGTGGCCCATCACCAGGCCATCCTCCTCCTCCTCCCCCACTTCCGCCCCAAGGGTCTTGACTCTCGCCCCAGACATCATCGCTACCAGGCCGATTCTCACTCTGCTGCGGACTCCCATCCATAAAAGGCTCATTACTCGTCGGACTCGCATCATCCGCTCCGCCTCGTGACCCAATAGCCCCCCTCTGCATCGCTTCATACCCGGCCATCGTGCCCGCGCCCGCCATGGCGCCTTCACCGCCCGCAACGCCGCCGAGACCTCGTCCTGCGGCACCTGCTGCTCCTTCCATTGCGCCAGCACCTTCAGCTGCTCCGACAGCAGTTCCCGCTTCGCCAGCAGCAGCACCTCCTGCAGCTCCAGCCCCAGCCGCACCGCCTTCAGCCGCTCCACCGCCACCCATAGGCCAGAAAATCGGCATGAAGCCCCCACCGCCCACGTGCCCCGAATGCCGCGAGAAATAGTCAAAATCGATCGAGACAGCAGTCGCGAGCATCACAGCTCTCTGATCGAGTGTCATCGCCGTAGCAGCTCGTTCGTAGCGAGCGAGTTCTTGCCCCGACGCGCTTTCGAGCGCGGAGGATTGTGCGGCGCTGTCCATTCGAAGAGCGTAGACGCCCGTATCGGTGAAAATTTCTCGCGCGAAACCGGCGAAGTTGCGGTTCACGCTGCCGATTGTGGTTTGCGATTCGGAGCGAAGGGTGAAGTCCCAGGACAGGAAAGGCTCGTTGACGTGCGCAAATTGTACCATGCCGGCTTCGATAGCGGTATCGGGTGTCTTGGCTTCCGTGAGAGCCTTGGTGTCCGATGTGGGCTGATCTCCAGACTCGATGCGTGGTGTGCTATCCTCCCGCGGAGGCTCGATGGGTCGGTAGCTGAAGAGATTGTACTTCCTCCGCAAAGGCGCCCACTGCTGCTGCGCCTCGCCCACAATCCGCATCTCCTCCAACTTCAACGGCGACACCTGAGCAACCGAGCCCGGATTCGCCGCCGAAGCAGCAGAGGTCCCCTGTAGAGCCGTCGAAGTCTCCGTCTCCGCATACCCGCCCTCCGGCACAGGATCATAAATCCTTATCCTACTATTGATATACGCAAACGGGCGATGGATCCTGAGCACCTCCCTCTCTTGCGCATCGAAGATATGCGTTGTGAACGATCTGTGAGTTTTGAACATCTGTCTCGCGAATGCGCTGCCGAGTCCGTGGTCTTGTTCGGCGATGTAGCCGAGCGTCTGGCCTTGTCCGTCCATTATTACGTATTTGTTCGCTTGCTCGAAGCCGGCAATTATGTTCATGAATTCGATTTGGCGCTGGATGATGAGGCTACTGTTGCCGAGGATGGAGAGGGCGGGGTGCGAGGGAGGGAGGACGCCGTTTGGGTCGTCTGGTATTCGCACTTCGGTGATGAGGTCGGAGGAGTCTGATTCGGCGAGGGTTGCGGCGAGCTGGGCGTTTCGTCCGGGTTGTTGCTCTTGTGTCTGTTCATGTTGAGGGTTGTTCTCGCTCGTGAGGTTGCTGCTGGCAGACTGGCCGTCGCCGTCTTTCTTGGGCATGCTCGCCCAAGGCCTCGTTCGTGGTGGCGGCTTCTGAATCCATCGTCGTTGATGCACTCTCGCAACTCGTGGTTGAAGAATGGACCTCGCAGGAGTGACTGCTCTGGGTAGCCGTAATGACCAGCGTGCGGTCGACATGGCTCTTCAATATCTCAAGCAGTGGAATGTAAAGAGTAAAGTGTTTCTACAAAAGTACGCCATAAAGCTACGAGGTCCTTACGCTATCCTGGCCAAAGCTCCACCCACTCTTCAACCTCAGGCACCCTTACCTCCCACCTGCCAAACCCACTCACACCCGACCTCACCCCCGTCACTCCACCTCAGCACCTGCCCTCCCTCACAAATGGAAATCCTCCACCACCTCGCCTCCCTCTACCACTCCGCCTCTCACATCCGGCACACCCTCTTCGAAGCTCAAGACGAAATGTCCGGCACATCAGCCTTCGAGCGCGCAACGGAAACAATCGACTTCCTGCGCTCCAAACTGTCGCCTCACTTATCAAAACCCCGCGTCGCGATTGTGTGTGGTTCCGGGCTCGGCGGGCTGGCGCAGACGGTGAACCAGGGAAGTGAAGTGGAGAGTTGGGAGTATAAGGATTTGCCGAATTGGCCGTTGTCGACAGGTGAGTTCATTGCCGTCATTGGTAACGAGAAGGTAAGGGGTTGCTAATCAAGGTTTCTACATAGTGGCCGGACATGAAGGCAAACTCATCTTTGGCACGATGGGGCAGACGAAAGTTCCGGTGATGCTGCTGGTGGGACGCGCACAGTCAGTAGATAGCCCTCCAATCCACAACGAGATTGAACACGCAGAAGCTTATTTTCTTTTCTATTGCAGTTTCTACGAAGGTCATACCATGGACACGGTCACGTTCGCCACTCGCGTCTGCAAGCTTCTGGGCGTCGAGACGATGATCATGACGAATGCCGCCGGAGGTCTGAATCAAGACTACAACGTAGGTGACATCGTCTGCCTGAACGATCACCTCAATCTCTCCGGCCTCGTGGGCTTCCATCCCCTCAGAGGCCAGAACGAAGAAGAGTTCGGCGTCCGTTTCCCACCACTCAGCGACGCGTACGACATTTCTCTCCGACAACTCGCACATCGCTCCTGGAACGAGCTACGGCAGCAATCGCCCAGTAACCGCAAGATGCACGAAGGCGTCTACGCGTATGTGGCGGGACCCAGCTACGAGACGAGGGCCGAATGCAGAATGTTGCGGGGCCTCGGCGCGGATGTGGTGGGCATGTCGACCGTTCCAGAGATCATTGTGGCGAGACATTCCAACATGCGAGTTCTGGCGTTCAGCTTGGTGACCAACAAGTCGGTTCTCGATCCGACTGTCCGCGCTGACAATCCGGAGCTCCAAGGCATGACTCGACAGCAGCTCGATGAGTACATGAGTCAAGGCAAAGCCGAGCATGGCGAGGTCCTTGAGGCTGGTAAAGCAGCGGCGATGGACATGCAGAGTCTAGTGCTCAGCATCGTGTCCGCATTGTGACATCCTAGCACTGACAGTGCAAATAGCATAGCGAGGTAGGGTATGCATAGGGAGGCGCAGGGTAGATAGGTTTGTTTCAACCAGCACCACCCTTCTTGACGCCGCCTTTCCTCTTGTCCTTGAGTGCTTTGTAGAAGGCCTTCTTTCCGCTGGTCTTCTTGGCCTGGACATCGCCGTACTTGTTCTTGAAGCGGCCCGTATCCCGCTCGCCTTCCAGCACCTCCTCCACAAACGTCCTCTTGCGCTTCTTGTTCTCGATACGTCCGCTGAAGAACTCGGTCGGGCCCTCGACGATGGTGCCGACCTGGCTGTACTCCGGGGCTTTCATCTTGCCGCCCTCTTTCTTGTAGTGTCGGTGCGGGTCAAGCACATTACGCATCTTCAGCAGCTGGAGGTCGCGCTTGAGCTCGGGCGTGAGGTTTGTCTGTGGCAGGTTGTACCACTGTTCGCCGGCTGTCGCCTTTTTCTTCTGTACAACTTGTCAGCTTATACTCCACAACAACGTGTTGTATGACAAGTATGGAAGGATGCAACAGTCTCAGAGTAACTATGAATAAGATAAAACTTTCAGTATGCAGAAAGGCAAACCAAAACGGCGCCCGAACTCTGCTCAAGAAAATTTGGGATAATTTTCCTCATTGAAGTGCAGGAAGGAAAGATAAGCCAACGTACCTCTGCGGCAGCCTTCTTCGCGGCGACAGGATCCTCCACCTTCCTGATGATGTCCGCCTTCTTTCGATGCTTCTCCTCCAGCAGACGATTGTCGTTGAGCTTGGCGATGTTGCCACTCGTGTCGACATATGGCTTCTCCAAATCGCCAGCATCCAGCTTGGGAAATGTGAGACGTTGCTCCTCCGACTGCGTGGTTAGCTGCTTGTCTTGAGTCTGCTCTTTCAGACGCTGCGAGGCGCGAGCGAGGAGAGCGTCAATCTCGCTGTCGCTCAGTTCTTCGTCGTCGGCCATGCTGTGTGCAGTGTGGAACGAGTCCACGGAGGAGGGTGTCATTTTCTACATCGGGAGATGCAGGTTGCTGAGATGCAAGGAAGAAAAGAGCTCGAGGTGGGCCCGAAAATCTTACAGCTGCTTGCCAACCCGAGACCGAAAGCTTGGCGGACGGAGCCGAGTCCGGACGGTTCCTGTCGAACATCAACGTTTACAACAGCTGCTTGATCAACACCACACCTTACCCTCGACTTCGCCCTGAACGCCCCGTACATATACCATAGTTTCGAACGATTGACCTGACGGAGGCGTCCACCAGCAGCCATGCCGATGATGCTGAATTCCGAGGTCTCCTACGCCAAACATACCCTTCCCTATCCGGTCTTCGCAGCAGAGTTCGATCCCTACAATCGCGGATATCTCTTGGTGGCAGGAGGTGGAGGTGAAGGTCGCAGTGGAGTGCCAAACAAAATCTCGGTCCTGGACGTGAACAATCGCGCGAGCATTGAGCCAGCATTGGACATTGATCTGTCCCGGGATGAGGATTCGGTCTCTTCGCTTGCAAATCTTGCGACTAAGGATGGCTTGATTACATTTGCGGGTATCAATTCGTCACAGAAAGATCAGGATGCTGGAAACAATGAGCACTTTCGATCGTTCAGCGTTCGATATCCGCCTAGGAAGAGGCAGAAGACGGAGGAAGCTGGTGGTGATGAGAAGGGCGAGATCAAGCCATTGGGAAAGCGGTCTATGTTCAAAACCTCAACAGCGCCCAAGAAAGAGACATACCAGCGATTGATTCGACTATCGCCGGTGCAAAGGAGAGATGCACCTGGAAAGCGAATAGGCGCAGTCGCAAGCAGCTTGGCGAAAGACAACGAGGTGGTCGTCTTCAATGCGACAACAGCACTTCCTGAAGCTGGTGATGTGATTACAAAGATCAGTCTACCGGAAAAGCAGGAAGCTGCCGATTTGGACATCGCTCAGGCAGACGAGAACGAGTTCAGCATCGTTTACTGCGACGATCACAACCTTTACGAGCAGACGATCAAGTTCGACTTCGATAAGAAGAAGGCCGAAAAGCGACCCAACAACCCACGAAGATTCTACCAGATGCCAATACCGGAGTCGTTCGACGATGCTAAGGGCCGCCCTCGATTCAGATGTCTGCGATTCCTGAATGCCGAAAACGTTGTGGCATTGGTGAATAAGCCAAAGAAGGCAGGCGCGGAACTCCGTGTCTACCATCTGTATCCTACTGGTCCGGCATTGGCAATGGTGCATAAGGTGTTGTCAAGCCGCATCAAGCAGGTCGCAGCAAATGGTCTCGACGTCTGTCCCCTGGACGCGGACGAGAACGGCAACCAGCAATTTGTGGTCGCCGTAGCTGGACAAGACGCCTCGATCGAAGTCATGACTATCAACTACCAAAGCGCAACCGACACCTTCTCCTCATTCGGAAGCTACCTCACCTTACGAGACGTCCACCCAGCCGGCATCACCAAACTCGCCTGGTCTCCCTTCCACTCTCCCCCTCGAGCCCCATCTTCTGAAGAAGCCAGCGCAAATGCCGAACCTACCGGCCCTCCCAAGCATCCCGGCCCCCAATACATCCGCCTTGCATCTACAAGCTTCGGCAACACCGTCGTAGTCGACACCTTCCCACTTTCCCCTTTGGAACCCAAAAACCGCACCTCCCGCTACGTCCTCGTCTCCCCCGGCGACGAGCGCCTCTGGACCTGGGCCTACATCCTCGTCATCTCCTTCGTCGTCCTCGTCACCGCTTTCCTCTTCCAATCTTTCACCCAAGCAGGGTTCGCCTCCGAGGTTGGGGTTTTCAGTTACCTGCCGGAAAACGTCCGCGCCTTTCTCGACGCTCCCGCCGCAGCGGCGTACAAGCGTGGACGCGATCGTGTGACAAAAATCTCTCCCGCTGCTTCCTCCTCAACTTCCACTACCTCCCTGGCGGCTCCGAGCACAACCGACTCCCTCATCTCCGCCATCTCCGAACACCAGCCCTCCTCTGACTCCGACACCGCCATCATCGTCCGCGACGTCCCCTCAAACTCCAACCCGGGCTCGGACTCCGAAGATGACTCCTCCCTCGAAGTCCACATCCACCCCTCGAAGTCGTCCTACCTGGAAAAAGACCTCCACGCCAAACACTGGCACGAACTCTCCGAGCACCAAAAATCTTTCTGGAAAGAGAAACTTGTGAAGGCGGGGCAGTGGGCCGAGGAGGAAGGGGAGAGTGTTCTTAAGGGGGTGCTGTGGAGTACGTACGCGGGACTCGTCGGGCAGGTTGGAGGGGAGATTTTGAGGGAGTTGTAGGTCTGAAGGTGAAGGGTGGAGTGGGATGTGTACACGAATGGGAATGGGACGGGATGAAGGCTGTATATATATACCTATGAAAGAGCGATGCGTATTCTTATGAAATCAGCACAAGTGACCTTGAAATTCCTATCTTTTACGCCTCGAGCGTTGCGTATTCTTATGAAATCAGAAACTCACATTTGCCCTTGAATTCTACACCTCTGAGTATTGAAAGTTGATGGTTATTCAGAACCAGTGCACCCTCCTGATTCTTGCCCTGCGATCCATGCACCCACAGCATTTATTACAATGGTACTGTTATTTTCCCAAACTAGCATCTCGACATAAATCGCTGCGATTGTGGACGACAAAAGCTCTCAAGGCATGATTGTCTCGTCGAAGTCGAGAGATCAGGAATTGTGTAGAGTGAAGTGAAGTGAAGTCAAAAAGTCATTTTCATACTCGAGTTTCAAGACCAGTAGGAGCAACGAAAAGAGTCTGAAGGCTTACTTGTTATCAGGTGTGAAGATCAAACCCAATTTCTTGGTGGTCGAAATTAAGTTCTTGTTACTTCTGTCTTTGCAGAGTTTTGGGGACTTTGAGTCTCTTTCGGAATCTGTGGTTCTCTGGTCAGGATCTTGAAGTTTTGATTGTAGACAGATACTCAGACGAGTGTAATGAATGCGCCGCATTCGGATGAAAGCGGGCAGGCAAGCAGGCCAGCGGGATGAAGGTTTCATTTTACTAGACTTTCCACAAAGCCTGAAAGCCTGGAAAAGCAGGACTTGTGATCTGAGCTGTTGGTCAGCACGGTTAGTCAGAAACACAATGCGGTGCTGTCGCGTTGTTGTTGTTTCGGTACATGCACGCGTCGAAACGCGTTCCGTCGGCGACTGTTGTGATTGCAACGACAACAACGCTTCCATCACAATGCGGTGCTGCTATAGGCAGGCAAGGTTCTGCTTTCTTGAACTCTGTTGGCACTTTGCTTGGCAAACAACCAGAGCTCGACAGAGGGATTCCTTGACTTGCGGGAAGTTTGTTGCCAGCTCGAGCGAGGATGGCAGCTCTTGTGCCGTCCTCGGCGTGCCGACCATGCCGAGTAGACATTCCTCAGGCTGGATGCAGACGCCCACGGATTGAGTAATTGAATGGCAGCAGTCCAGGTTTTGGGGCGATGGGGGTTTTCATTTGATTCTTGGTGTGCATCTAAGCCAGATTTGCCATGCACATGAAGTCGCGTGATGCGATCGACTGTCATCAAAACCTGGTTTTCAGCGTACGGAAGAGAGGCCGTGGGGACCCTCAAGCCTCGATGTTGGGATGCGTATGCGTGCTGGTACCCAGGATGAGATGCAGTCAGGTCCAGACAATGGCCAGCCTCTCAACGACCCAACTTTCTCCTTGAAGTCCCTTGTATGCTGACAGGTATTCTCTGTGTCAAATTTCTTCGAAGACCCATGTGTTGGGGATTGTATGCGCATAGCAAGGTCGAGATCGCAGGGAGTAAAGTGCTGCACTCCACTGAGTCCCGCTGGCAGCTGCAGGGCCATGTCAATCGACACGTAAACAATCGTCAGTCTCGGAGCTACACCGCTGCAGCACATTCAAGACTTTGGCATAAGATCGCATGTGAACGAGAACAGCTCACGAGGACAACCGGTGGCACGTAGGTAACGTGCCATGCGGTACACAGGAGCAACGTTTCCAGCTGCAGGTACCATCGGCCAAAAGCGGCAGTCTAGAGTGAACGTTCTCAGCGCCGAGAGAATGCAACGTAACGACCGGGATCATTCCGTCAACACGAGAGCAACGCCAGGGACATGCGGGAAACAGATGAAGCGCAGAGAGAATAGCAACACCCTGGGGAACCCCAGTCCATTGCGATTGTCGAACGCCAGGCAGTCCTTCCGACGGGACGGCATGATGGACAGCATGAAGTCGAGAGAAGCCTCACGTCTCAACCGCATACGTGCCCACGAGACATGTGACAGTTTGAAGACGGCGATCAAACTGGCGGACATCCGGCAAATGGCACATGGCAGACAGATGGCGGCGCCAAATCAATCTTGCATGCGGCAGGCGTCAGCTAGGCGCTGGCTCCAGCGTCTCGTGGGCGTTAGGGCGTACAACCGCACCCGGTGCAACGTTGACCGCAACCGGTTCGGCGTGCGTGGCTGCATTGCACCACGTCAGGGTCTTGGTCGGTGAATGTCAAGAAATGGTTGGCCGCGAGAAGTCAGAAAGAGCGATAGGGCTCGGTGTGTGCCAATATTGGCATGCTGTGACATTGTCGTCGCCCCGATTGGGTAGTCTGAGCATAGAACTTCGGGTGTAGGCGACTGGAAGGGGAAGGCCGGCAAGAGAAGCTGGAGAGGATTTGGAAGACGACGGGAAACAGAGGTGCAGAGGCAGCGGAGAGAGGAAAGATGGTTGTCCGCCCGCAGACCGAAGCGCCGCTGTCTCGGTCCAAGCTCTCTCTGGCTCAAAGACGCCGGCGCCGCCTCATTCTGGAGACGTCGGCGCTCAGACGTGTGTTTTGGGCTAGCAGGCGCGCTTGCGGCGGTGGAGAGATGGCGATATGGCCGTGTGTATGAGACCTCATCTCCTTAAACATTGAACAATGCAGGAGGCAGCAGGACGGAGAGGATGTGCCGACAGCGCTGTGTATTAATCATGTTCATCGTCAGCGCTCTCTACGAGCAGGATTGTTGTTGGACGATGAGTGACCGGTGTAGTGGAGCGAGTGGGCATTCGACGGGTGCCATGTGGGTGAGAGGCTTGGGTGTTGAGGATCAGCTCGGTCGCGACCCATCATCCATGCCGGCCAATGCCAATGCCAAATGATGCCTTCCTTGCGCGCTCCGCTCCGTCTTCGCTCGTTGGAGTCATCGTGCTGAACTGTCGAATGGCGAACAATGGGTGTTGTCAGCGCTGAAGCTGCCGCGTAACGTTGCTTTTTCGCAGAACACAAGTTGGGAAGCAGCAGAAAGCGTTGCCCGACTCCCGAGTTGCTGGTCCCTTCTGCCAAGACTCTTCACGTGTCGCCGGAATTCTACACCACGTGCCGGCTTCCAACTTCAATGTTACCAACAACACCTCGTCCCGTATCTCACAACATTCTTCTTCGCAATGACCTGCCCATTTTACCTCGCCGTCGTCGGCAGTGGATATTGCGATGCGGCGCAGACACCAAACACGCATCGACCCGCCTCCCAGTTTCGCGCGCTGCCTCCATCCCGGGGCTAAAGCGTCGCTTACGCATGGCCGATGCAGCCCGAAGAGGCTCGTGTTTCACCAGAGCGACAGGGGAGCGAACCGCCCATCCATGTCCATCCATGCTCGACACGCCGCCCACCCTGCTGTTCCGCCGTCCCCCTCCCGCACCGACCAGCTGCCGCGCCGACGCCCTGCCGTCGTCTGGCCCGCGCGCTCCTCTCCTCTCCACCAAACCCTCCAGTTGCCGCGTGCCCGGCGCCCAGACACGAGGTTGAGATGAGATGCGCGCGTCCGAGGGAGGGTGGCAGTGGCAGTGAAAGCGGCAGGCAGAAGGGTATTTGATATCTTCGATGCTGACATTGTTGCACAGCACGAGAATGCGCGCGGGTGCATCTCGTCATCATCAACGCTATCAACGTTCCAACAATGTCCATGCACGCACGGCGAACGGCAACGACTGCAACGGCCATCTTTACCAAGCGGTTTGGAGAGATGGCTCCTGACTGATGAGCAGCCGCAGAGATGACACTGGTGGCGCTTCCGCCCGCGACTCCTGACACTCCTGACGCTTCTGACACCCGCCCAATGATGACACAGAATGGGAACAATCGCGCCGTTTGCTTCAGCACCAGACAGCCTGAGACTCGAGTGTACTGCAGTCCTCTGCGCTGCGCTGCGCTCGCCCAAACTGCCCTAACACTAGAAGACCGCAATCACCACACTAACACGCTTGACATGCCCACCAAGCGTGATGTTCGCCCCGGGCCCTGTCACCCATGCCCACCCACTCCACGCCCAATGCTCTCTCGTCTCCGCAGCCGTTCCTGCGCAAGTCGCTGGGATCATCGCTGCTGTGCCTGGAATCCGCCGAATAATTCCTCCCTCCCCGGTCGCACCGCACCACCCAAGCAGTCGTACAGTTTTATCTGCACGACGTCGCAAACTCGAATTAGGCTCGTCATCTTCCCATTCCCTCCCACTTCTCTCACACTCTGCTCGCTCTTTCCGATGTCACTGCTCTCTTCGTATTAACGCCCGCCCGTTCTCGTTATACCTCGTCGCCTCGCTCCCTTCTGCTGCTGCTCTGGACGTTCTCTTCTCAGCTTCCTCTGCCTCGCATTGCAACAATCCACTGCATTAATCGCGACCTGCACGCTGCAACTTTCACATGTATAGCGCACTCCCCAACTGAAGCCCATTGGGCTGATTACCGCCGCACTATGACGATGGCTTGGGTTCCTCACGAAATCCGCAACCTCATGTCATACGACGATCCCTCCAGCTTGACCTCACCTCAAGCTGCCGACGACCTCGACGACCAGGGAACATCTCCGGCCCGGTCTCACGCTCACGACATCGCCGAAGATACGTCCATTGACATTCCACATACTCCCGAGCAGACGCGGCGCAAGCGACTGTCCCTCTTCAGCCGCTCCAATTCTGATGCATCCAGACGCCCTGCTCCTGCCGACATTTCTGATATTCTGCATGCCACGATGATCCACGGGAAGGGTCACGATGCCGATCCTTTGAACCCTTCAATCCACAACCACCACTCTCGCCCGAGCACTGCGCAATCGACGGACAGTCGCAAGAGACCAAATGACGCGCTTGAATCATTGCGCAATTCCATCTTTCGAGGTCGCAAGCGCTCTGCCGGTGACGGAAAATCCACCAAGCCTCGATCGTCTTCACGTTTGTCGCAATCGTCCAAGGCCTCGCATTCGATCGGGAGCTCACAAGCAGACATCGGACGAGCAAACACGGATCTCATTCCATTTGCCGAAAGCACTGCCAAAGGCGAGGAGCCGAAACAGAAGGATGGCCCAGTCTTCAAGTCTGAGGAAGAATGTATGCCAGCCTTAGAATTGATCACTTATTATTTGTCTGCTGACCGTGTCTAGATTATCAACATCGCAAGAAATCGAGCATTTCGCCTCCTTTCAATTTTCAACATGTGACTCACACAGCGAAGAAGCATCTACCCAAACTGGAGACTGTCGACGAGAAGGATCTCAAGACCAAGTTCTGGGCCGTCAACGCTTACCAAAAGCCAAAGGAGCAGTTGCATGGCATTAAAGTTGAAGATTTGGAGAAGCGGCGCGACAGAAGCTTATCCCCTGGTGCTCGAGCTGAACTTCCGAAGCGTGCCTCACAGTCGGGACCGTCCATCACGCCGAACCACACAGTAACCCGCAGTCTGGACGAGACCCTCTTCGACGAGACACAAGAAACAAAATTCGACCCAGACGCCGCTTTACAGTCGTTGCACGAGGTCAATCAGCCTGATGCTGGTCTAGCGCGACGACACCCGAAGCATTACTCCTCGATGAGCTCGCTTGCATCGATATCTAGCTCGTCTACTCCGAAACCGCAACATCTACGAGTCCACGCTTCATTTGACAGTGGAAGTCCCAGTCGTAGCGCACCAGATAGCACCGCTCATCACAAAGTGCGATCCAGTCTGCCTACCAACCCCGCCCCAACCTCCGGATCTGCACCAGGAAAGGCTCCCATCAATCTGCAACGCAAGCCTGTTGGCCAAAGCTTCAAAGCGAATCAGTCACTGCCGCCCATTCCCGCTTCGAAGGAGCAGTTGCAGCAAGCGGCTCAAGAGTCTCAAGCACCTGTCAAGACGTACAGCTTGTTCCCCACGCCTCCAGGAAAGAAGATTGACACGCCACCATCGGCTACGTCGAAACGTTCATCGAAGTCAGCAGGGAGAACGAGCAGGTCCAGCTTGTCCAGCTCGACAAAGAGGACCGAGGTTCTCAGCGAAGCTAGTTGGGAGGATGACATTGACTTTGCTTATGAGCACGGCGCCGAAGCCATGTTGGAGGATTGGGAAAATGGATCGCCTTTGCAAGAGATTGACGAAAATGAGCCCCTGCCACCACCACGAAGCCACCCATCGCCTGATGGCAGCATTGAAAGTGGTGTTGGAGGTGGTGTTCGCCTCTCTGCTGGGATCGATGCACCTGCAGCGATTACCTCGGATTCGTCTTCAGCAGTCTACGTCGCCCGATCGAATGCTGACACACCAGATCAGCAGCACAAGCGTGGCTCGTCTGTTGGTCACAAGGGCTTTGCTGCAGCGCGAACAGCATCGCAAGAAGCAGTGACGCCCGTGTCGAAGAGCCCCTCTGCCGCGCTGGAGACATCCTCAACTCGGCTTCAGAACACGCCACCTCCTAAATTCAGCGTTACTGACTCCGACTTGAACTTGCAATCGCCTCATTCGAGCACGATGCAGCTGGCGACGGTTGACCATGATCTCTCAGGATACCTCAGCGACCCCGAAAGCACGCGCACTGGTGGCTCTCGTCATCGCAAATCCAGCTCTTATGGATCCTACGAAAGCAGTGGCCGCTCGCTGCACATCGGCAACGACACGGCGCGCTGGTCGTCCTGCTCGACGTCGTCAATGCCAGATCTTTTGCACAGCAAGCGCAAAAGCCGCTCTTCAGTCTGTAAGAAGCGAATGTCCCGCACTCTCGAGTCCGTGCCGCACAGTCCTGACTTTGAGCGCGGGGAGAAGCAGGACGAAAGCAGCCTCACCGTCCCTTCCAACAGATTGAGCCATGGACACGTGGAACGCGCTGTCACTGATTCGGTTATCATGAGGAGGCCGCCGACGGGTGATCGGCAGGCTTTGTATTCCGCTGGACGGATTGTACAGAGAGGGAGGAGCTCGACTCCGACGAGTCGGGTGATGAGGGTGAGCAGTGGCACGCCGCCGGCGGAGGAGATTGAAGGCGGCTGGATATGAAACGGAATGATGATGGATATGTGTGATGAAAGGAGAAGAGGAAAATAGCGTGGCGCGGACTTGGAGCGGAAAAGGATCTCTGTTTGATTGTACTTTGTCAGAGTCGATTTCATTGGGCGCGGCAGTTTCTGTTCTTGTTTTGCAGGGCAAGATACCCAGCCGTGAGTCTTCCTGTGGAAGACCGGCGACTGTTTGGGAGAGCGATGTCAGCGTATATCGGAATTTGTTTTTGGTTCGCCATGTACAATGCCGAAAGAAAAGTTGCTGTCCGTGTTAGGTTTCCATGGGTAGGGAGAGCGTTTCATCGGCTCTTGTGCAGTTCCAATGGGAGTGAATGTTAGATGTTGTTTTGATGTCGGGTCGTGGCGGTCGCGTGGGAGCACGGGCGTCGGCCAGGAACAGCCGAAGTTACCGAGCGGCTGCGACGTGCAGGGTGTCGAGCTTAGCAGCGTTGCCAGGCCCACTGATTGGCTCCAAACAAACTAGCTGCACCTCCCTCTGCACCTCCCTCTCCAAGAGGCCGAGACCTCACGGCCACCCTGCACTTCCAACTTCACACTCACCATCTCCTTCTTCACCTTCCACTCTTCTTCAACCATATTCACAGTCGAGCCTGCATTGCTTCGCTCTGCTTCGCTGCTTCACCGCTGCTTACGCTTACCATTGCATACCGCTTACCTGCTTGTCGAAGAGCATAAAGCATCTGTTGGGACTTCGCAGAATTATGAGAAGGATTGAGTGAGCAGCAGCACAACAATGGCCGTACTCGAGCAGTCTTGGTAAGGAGGATCAGCAGAACAAATCACAAGGGAAAGGAGATGCTGATCATCGCGTAGGGTCAAGGTGCAAGAAAAGACCTTTGGAAAATGGTACGCATGGATCCCAAACAATACAATTTCACTTTGCTGATGATTGTACAGGCTCAACAACAAACTCAAAGCGCGCAACGTCGAAGTGCAGAACCTCGTCTCCGACCTCGCCGACGGCATCATCCTCATCCACCTGCTCGAGATCCTGTCCCAGGAATCCCTCGGCCGCTACGCCGCGCGCCCCAAACTCCGCGTCCAGCGATTTGAGAACGTGAATATCGCGCTGGACTTTATCAAGAGTCGGAAGATCCAACTGACCAACATTGGAGCCGAAGATGTGGTGGATGGGAACCGGAAGATCATTCTTGGATTGATATGGACTCTGATTCTGAGGTTCACCATCAGCGATATCAATGATCAGGGATTGAGTGCGAGAGAGGGGCTGTTGCTGTGGTGTCAGCGGAAGACGGCGTGTTATGATGAGGTGGAAGTGAGAGACTTCTCGGGCAGTTGGAACGATGGGTTGGCGTTCTGTGCACTGTTGGATATTCATCGGCCGGACTTGATTGATTATGATAAGTTGGACAAGGACGACCATCGAGGGAACATGCAACTCGCGTTCGACATTGCAAGCAAGGAGATTGGGATTCCGGATTTGCTGGATGTTGAGGATGTCTGCGATGTTGCGAAGCCCGACGAGAGGTCGTTGATGACTTACATTGCTTACTGGTTCCATGCTTTCTCGCAGATGGAGCGTGTGGAGAACGCAGGACGACGAGTGGAGAAGTTTGTCTCGAACATGCAGGGGGCGTGGGAGATGCAGAATAACTATGAGAGGAGGATGCGGGCGTTGCTGGCTTCCGTTGCCAAGCAGAAGGAGGATTGGGAGCAGGCCAAATTTGATGGGACATACGGAAACGCGAAAGATCAGAGTCGGCAGTTCACTGCATATAAAGCTCGGGAGAAGCGCAATTGGGTGGCGGAGAAGAGTGATCTGGCTGGACTGCTCGGCAACATCAAGACAAAGCTCAACACATACCGATTACGACCGTATGAGCCGCCGCGAGAGCTGAGCTTAGAAGCACTAGATGATGCGTGGAGCGGCTTGATGGAGGCAGAGCGCACCCGGAGCCAAGTCATCAACAACACAATCCGCGACATCAAGAACAACCTCCGAAGAACATTTGCCGACAAAGCTAATGACTTTGCGCTGGCGCTCAAGACGATCAGCGTGAGCATCTCCGGCCTCGAAGGCGACGTCGAAGACCAGCTCGAGCACACTTCCCGAATCTCCCGCAACCTGCCCCCTCTCGACCAATACCTCGAAATCATTGAGAAGCTCGACCAGCAATGCCAAGAAGCCAACATCGAAGAAAACGACTACACAACCTACACCTACGACGAACTCGCCTACGAAATCAGCCTCGTGCGCAGCAGCGTGCAGAAGAAACTCGCTTTCCTCGACAACCAAATGGTCGCGCGTAACATGACGAACCTCACACCCATCCAACTCGAAGAGTTCGAATCCGTCTTCCGCCATTTCGACCGCGACCTCTCCAACTCCCTCCAAGAACTCGAATTCTCCGCCGCCCTCGCTTCCCTCGGCCTCGTCTACGACGAGCAAGAAATGCACGACCGCTTCCTCGACGTCGCGGGCCGCGGCGGCTCCGTAACTTTCGAGCAATTCATCCGCTTCATGGTCGACGTGACCGAGGACCAGAACACCGCGGAGCAAGTCTTTGAATCTTTCCGTGAAGTCGCGGACGGGAAGCCGTATGTTACGGAACTGGATCTCACGCATAGTCTGATTCCGGATGAGGTGGTGCAGCAACTTGTTGATTCGATGCCAAAGCATAAGGGGCCGGATTTGCAGGCTGATCGCGATTTGCCCAAGTATGATTATGTTAGTTTTATGGATCGGTATCTTGGGAAGAATGGGGAGGATCAGGGGCAGGCGAGGCCGGGGAGTCAGAGGAGTCAGAGGAGTGGTGAGCAGGTCAATGGACGGCATTGAGCGATCGAGTACAGAGTGAGGGATTGGATTGAGAATTGATTGGCTGAATGGCGCTGGTGTTGGGTGGGAGGAAAGCGATTCTTGGATTTTGAGTTGTGTTGCTGGAGAGTGGGCATTGTGATACCATCCAAGGGGGCTTTTACCCCTTTTTTACTAGCGTTAATTGTGCAGAGAATTGGAGAACCCCGAGATTTCAAATCGATGATTGTACACAAGACTGAAAGGCCCAAGGTTGGTTCTGTGAGGCTGTATAATGCGCATGCTTTGGTGATCGAAGCCGCTTGCCAGTGCATTAGGTCGGAAGGCCGTAGTCAATTAGGAAAACTGTCGTATAATAATATAGCGAAGTGAGTAGATGGTGCACGCAATACACGAGAAGAAATCGCTTCAAACGCTCCCAAGCAGTGAGTAAAGAAAGCCACACGCAGGACGAACATCTGCCAATGGTAATAGCATCAGCTGAACACCACCGCCTTGCGATCCAACGGCCTCCCATCGGCACCAATGCCCTGCCTTCTGAATCGCTCTTCGATCCAGATTCTCCTGGCGTCATCGAACTGCACGCCGCGTCTCCGCATAATGGCGTAAATCTGCCTCTTCGCATCCGCGTCCAAGCCTGACCGTGAGTCTTCTCCTTCGATGTTCTCTGCCAAGTTGAAATTTGTGCTGTGCAGCCCGGCCTCAGCGTCTTCTTGGAAATTTGTGGGCAGGCGCGAGTAGCGCCAGGAGTCGATGTAGTCCTGCGTTCCGGTGTAGAAGCGGTAGAGGGGTTCGGGGATCGTTCCTGGCGCGGTGAGGTAGGGGATTGGTGGGGCGTAGGGGACCCAGATGTTGCGAGTGAAGTAGAGGACTGTAATATTCATCTTAGTCGCGTTGTGGAAGAGGGGCTGAGGGGATATTCACTGGTTGCGATTATAAGGAAGGCGAAGGAGAGGGTGTAGAATAGGAAGGCCATGGTGAGTGTATGTGCGCTGACTCGCAGCGCGTGTTCAAATGTCGTTGGTTGTGAGAATTGAAGGCAAGGAGAAGTGTCGGGATCGTTGGTGACGGGCGGGTTGCCCTCGTCGTCGCAGGACTACATGCGCATGAGGACAGGAAGAAGGAAGAAGGAAGAGAGGTCAACGTGGTTGCTGATGAGCACGTAAGCTACCCGCGCCGCCCCGGAACGCGGCAGAGCGGACCCAGCTCCGCCGCAAGCTGCCCTTTGCCTTTCCACGGCCAAAACTTCAACTTCTTGACTTCACTCGAACCACCTCGACGCCGTTCTTGCGACCGACCACGCCGCCGCGAAGATGTCGGGCGCGCGCCACTGGGAACAGGACAAAGATAGCACATTATACGTCGGCAACCTCGACGAACGCTGCAGCGATGCTCTGGTCTGGGAATTGATGCTGCAAGCCGGTCCGGTCGTGAACGTGCACCTTCCGAAAGACCGCGTCACGCAGACGCACCAAGGATACGGCTTCGTCGAATTCGCCAGCGAAACAGACGCCGAATATGCCGCGAAGATCATGAACCAGGTGCGGGTCTGGGGAAAACCGATTCGAGTGAACAAGGCGAGCGCAGACAAGCGAGGAGCAGAAAATGCAGGACTGGGAGGCGGCGCGGGCGTGGGCGCGGAGCTTTTCGTTGGAAACTTGGACTCTTTGGTGGATGAGAAGACGCTATACGATACGTTTTCGCGGTTTGGACAGCTTGTGGCTGCGCCGAAGGTTGCGAGGGACGATGCGAATCTCAGCAAAGGGTATGGGTTCGTCAGCTATGCGGACTTTGAGAGCTCGGATCAGGCGATTGAGCATATGCATGGGCAGTATCTCATGAATAAAGAGATTACGGTGCAGTATGCGTATAAGAAGGATGGCAAGGGTGAGAGGCATGGAGATGCGGCGGAGAGAGCGCTGGCTGCGCAGGCGAAGAAGCATGGTGTTGCGGTGGAGATTCAGGCTTTGCCGACGGCTCTGGTCATGCCGAGTGGCACTCCTTCGGGCCCTGCTGCTGCTATGAATCCGCATATGAACGGCATGAATGGTATGAACGGAATGAATGGGTATCCGACCCCGCCTCCGAACGGTTTCGGAGCCCGACCACCTCAGGCCCCTCCTGCGTATGCTGGATACGGCGGTCCAGCTCAACCTCCCCCACCAGCTTGGGGCGGCGTTCCTCCTACTCCAGTTGGATACGGCCACCTCCCAACTCCGACTGCCACAGGGACTATCTCCAACGGCAGCGGTCCCCCACCTCCCAGCAGACAATTTAACCAATCACCCTTGCACGCACCTTCGAACGCAGGCCTCCCCGCACGGCCACCGCCCAGCATCGGAGGCTACGGGGGTCCGCCAAATGCACCAGGCATGCAGAGCAACTTTCAAGGCCAAGCGCCACCTCCGGGCGGGTATCCCGGGATGCCGCCACACCAGCCGCCTGGATACTACGCGCCGCCGGGCACGTATCAACAAGGCCAGAGATAGGACCTCGGGCAGAGTTGGAACGGTTACGGCTATTCGCAGGCAAGTGCGAACCCTTACTATTACGGCGGGTATACCTATGATTCCTCCGCCGGGCAGTGGTTGAAGCAGGCAGAGAAAGAGGGAAAGAAGTCTTGAGGGTTTCCCAGGACCGAGGCCATGCCCGAAGAATGTTGGAAGAGGACAGTCCGAAAAGCAGCTTCGACAAGGCGAGCACTGGAAGGGAGCATCAAAGTGAGTTCATTCGCAGCGAGAATCAGCTTTGCCAAACATAGCCTAACATGCCCACTAGCGTCTCTGCCACATGACACTAGCAAGCGCGGCGTTTTGGAGTAGACAGCGTCGAGCAAGGCGGAAAATGATACCCTTGTCAAGTAAGCCACGCAGAATGAGAGAAACGAAACACGAAGATGGATTCTTCAACTTCGGAGAAGTCAACGACTTTCCGCAGACATATCATTTCAATGAGGTCTCAATGGCACAGCCAATACCTGCCGCAGCCTCCCCCCTCAGGATGATTAGACCGTCATCTCATCTCACACTCCCTCTACGAGCTCGCCTCCTTCAACTCCGCATTCTTCCTCGCCTTCGCACCACGGAGCTTCGTCTCATAGCTCTTCTTGTTGTCCCGCTGGCTCTGCTTCACAGCGGAAGCGCGCGCAACAGCCTCGGCGCGGAGGTCGGATCGGTAGCCCTTCTTAGCGGTGCTGTTGACGACGGACTTGTAGAGCTTGCGGGACGGGGTGGAAGCGTTGAACGAAGCCGAGTGGGTTCCCTTGGCTGGCTGGTGGGCGCGCTTGGGGAGCTTGGTCTTGAGCGAGACGGTGTTGTCTTCGGGTTGGATGGCGATGGCCTGTGGGATGTGTAAGTGGGTTGGGGAAGAGGGTTGGTTTTGGGGAGGGGATGGTGGTACCTGGTCGTTGCAGTAGCCCTCGTACTTGCGGGCGTGCTTGTTGACGAGGTTGTATGGGTCGCGGGAGAACTGGACACCACCGGCCTGCTTGCGCTTGCAGAGGAAAGCGTTGCTGCCGCCTGTATAAAACAACAAATCATATCAGCCATTCATCCTCCCAATGCCCTCGGAATTTCCATCTTCAAACATCTCTTTCTTGCTCTTTCATTTTTCGCATTGCGGGGCAGACGTACGGGTGATCTCCCAGATCAGGTCGTTGCTGAGGTTCTCGTATTGGGTCGACATCTTGAATTGCGTGTTCCGGTCGTTTGGCTGCGGAGATGTTGTTGTCGTCTTGGGGTGAAGTGGAATTGAAGTCGGTCGGCGTGCGGTCTTGGCGCGGAGGTGTTCCGCTCGGGAGCTGCCGTGCGGACTTTCCTTGATGAGAGCTTTTGGAAGTTTGAGACTCTAACTTCATCATCAACTGATTGAACAACGACAGACGAAATGGCGTGGTTGCAATTGTCTGAAGAGAGCAAGGTACATTGCGAAAGGGTGTTAGGATGTATGGAAGAGGCTGACATCACGACAGGAGCGCATCGCTCGGGTCATCGACATCTCGCGCGTGGCCATCCATTAGTACGACTTCAGACGAAACGAAACACATCGATCGCATACTGATACATTGCAGCGGCTACCTTCCTCTGATCATCTACCTCGGATACACGAAGAGCAACCCGAGACCCTCTCTCATCCGGTGCGTCGAAGAGGAAACAGCAACGAGGAGGAACAAAAGGATACTGATACAGTGCAGGTTGTTCTCTCCATTGGCGCAATAAGCTCGATTTCGAATCGAGGAAAGAGATCATGTGTACGGGTGTATGATATGGGTATAAGGAGATGATACCGGCTCGCGAGGGAAGATAGTAAGATGCATGGCCAGGCGTACGTGGAGTTCGCCGTGTACAGTAGGGCTACCAGGATCGCCGCTATGAAAGAATGAGCTTCGACAGCTGCGTCTGTCAAAAGATGTTTCAATGCACCTGAAGCGATGCTGGAATCTCATGGTCTCAGCATAGCATGCGTGAGGAGCGCTCACGGTCGTTGGACGTATCGCGGGAGGTGTTGCCGGACCTCTGCCATGTCTGACGTCGAGTGTGGGTGCTGGCATACGATGAGATCGATGAAAGGAAACATGTGGATGTGATGGAAGACTTACTGAACCTCCAACAGGTCCCAGACCTCCGATGGCTGTGAGGCTCCCTGGTCTTGGCTAGGTCTCTTGTATTTGCGAAACTGGAGATACCCTACAACGAGGGCCGCCAGTGCCAGAACAGAGGCGATGATGCCGAAGATGATGGTAAGGTTGACTTGTGCGTGGTTAGAAGCGTCGTCGGCGTTGACTGGTGAGGCAGAGGTGGGTTCTGACACAAGGTTCTGAGATGAGGAAGTGCTGACGCGGGCGATGAGGTGCGACATACTGCCTGAGCTGGGAGTGACCGTTAGAGTCCGTGATGTGCGACTACGAGCGCGCTGTTCGACTATTTGTATTTCTACATGTTGGCGACATGGCCGGAGCAGAGGGCTTTGCATTCATTGCACCTCCAAATTCCTACTGATTTGCTCCTCGGCGCAGTAAAAAATTCCACCTATTTGGCGATGCACCTCCTACTTCCTTCTTTACCTGGCTGGCACCTCCTAAATATCGACTTCGAGCTTACAGCTGGCCGGCACTCTGCATCCGCGCGGCAGACATTAAAGATAATGCCTCTTGCTCCTGCGTCACGTATGGTGCAGTAGTGCCGAAAGCCGCAAGAATTGGGAGGTGCTTCGCAGCGGGTCACGCCCCCGGGCTCTTTGGGAGCTGAATCGAGTGGAAGGTGGGAGGTGCATCCTCCCAAGTCCACTCAAGCTGTGCCTAAGAGAGCTAGACAGGCCTCCTCGCGCGTTGGCGTGGGCGGTACTTTCAAGCTGCATGCAGCCACTCAGCCCACTCGTCGCCTTCGCTCACATCAAGGCAAATGTTGGAGGCGCGCACTGCCGCGTTCTCTGGGCGGCTCAAGGAGTGAAGCATTAGGAGGTGCACCTTGCGGCCTGCATATTGCGTTGTTCTCCAGTCGCAATAGCGCGACGTGCAAGATACAAAGGGCCGGCAGCAGCCTGACTGTCAATCCCTCTACATGGTCAGCATTTTTACTTCGATTACTGCCAATCACTATTGCAATTGGATACCGCGTCGCTACCGGCAGCTGCTTAGTTGAGCGTCAATGTCGACAGCATGATTGGCGGCACGTTGCACAAACTACAGGACTAGCAACTAAGCACCCATCGGACAGACAACAGCGATGCCGACCTCTGAGCATCGTTGCTCCGACTGTGAGAAATCTTTCAATCGCAACAGCACGTTAAAACGACACATCCAAAGCAAGCACCAATCTCAAAGCACCACGCACGCATGTCCCGACTGCCGAAAAGAATTCGCCAGGAAAGACTTCCTCGCCAGGCATCGCAATATCCACACCGGTGCTGGAACAACGCCTTGCCAAAGATGTGGTCGATCATATCGCACAGACTACCTTCCGAGACACATGCTTGCTTGTCAGAGACGTATTCGTCCTGGCTCTTCGCCAACGTTGACGAAGGAGGTGCATTTTCCAGCACTGTTGACGCAAGTCCTGTGGGAGAAAATCGACACTGTCGGCCCGGCATTCTGTCAAGTCAAGGCGAAGCGTCTACGGCCTATCTCGTTCATGGGCAACGAGTTGAAACACGTGGCGCCTCGAATCGAGGATCTTGACTTGTCACAAGCAAAAGTTCTGTTCTCGGCCATCAAGGACGCAATTGCTCTTGGTGATCTCCAACGTCTGGAACGCCTAGTCTCTGTGTCCCCTCCGCCTCACGAGACAATATTCCGTCTGGCTGCAGGGTATCGTAAGTTCGTCATTGGAGACTGCGACTTGCCTTCAGACTACATGACAGATCTAAGGACGTGCGCGGCACGGTATGGACAACTGGACATCATCAAGTTCTTTGTGGGACTCGGACTTAAGCTAGGCGACCAGTATCGATATGGTCTTACGCCACTTCATTGCGCAGCTTCACATGGCCATGATACTATGGTCAAATATCTTCTCGAGCAAGGCATGGATATTGATTTCCGGAACAGCTCCAACGAAACGGCACTTGATATTGCAATGGCCTGCGGTCTGGAGAGCACCGTCAAACTTCTATTTCAGAGTCGCTTGAAGAATTTTGCCTGGTCTGAAACCCATCCTCTATACGACTCGATCATATCTGGGAGACTGGAAATGGTTCGATTGTTCTTCGAGCTGGGCATGAGAGTACAGCACAGTTACGAAGAAACAGAGTCGCCGCTTCATGTTGCTGCACGTCTCGGCCACACTGAAATCGTCAGATTCCTGCTCGATGCAGGAGCAAACGTGGATGAAAGCTTTGGCCCGACTCATAAGACCCCACTGTGTTCTGCCCTCGCAGAGTCCCAAAGAAGCGTGGCTCGAGTGTTGATCGAACGCGGTGCTTCGCTGGACGGCATCGAGGGCAAATTTGGCACGACTCCTCTGTTGTCTGCCTCGGCGCCCTCCGCCGATGATCGCAATAACCATGATGATATGATATATCTCCTGATCAGCAATGGCGCAAACGTCAATCTCTGTCGCCCGCGATATCGACCAGATGAGGAGACACGCACGGCGCTGACGGAAGTCTGTTCCAGGTCTTATGCCAGCACTCAGGTTATTGGAAGACTTCTGCAGCATGGCGCCGACATCAATCTTGGCTGTCCCACACCTCTGGAGCAAGCTTTGCAAGGCGAGCAAGGCGTAGAAACAGCGAGGCTTCTTCTGAGGGCGGGAGCGAACGTGGACCTTTTGTCTCGAGACTGCACCGAAATGTTGCGCGGGCTAGCTGATGGCGTGTTCGACAAGAAATATTTGGGATGGCCTTGGAAATTCTGTAGAGAGGCTTCGGAGAAAGTGCAGCTTCTCGGAGATTTCACTGCGGTCGATTCCATTGAAGTAATTGAGATTTCTTCGGGCGAAGAATCATCCTCTGATGCACTGTCTTCTGATGAGGAGGCATGACTCGACGAAGACCTGTGCTCTTCGTTGTAGCGCCTGGTATATACAGTGGTTATTGGGAAGTGGGCCTTTGCATGTTGATTTTGCCTACCGCGATCCCAAAACGAATCAATCTATTACTGCTAGGATTAAATACGTCGTGCCTCCAATTTCGGTGGAGGATGGTGGCTGTGTAAGCTCAGCTTGAGCACCCACTTCGAGGTCTCGTACCGCTTCTGCCACCCGGACCTTCACATCTCTTTACAACAAAATGCGTCTCATCAACGTGCACACTCTCCAACTCAATGACTTCGAAGACTCCAAAGTCCCACCATACTGCGTTGCCTCCCACCGCTGGGCCGACGAGGAAATCACATTCGAGCAGTTCAGCTCCCCGCAGGCACCATCATCACCCGCCTTCACCAAAATAAAACACTTCTGTGACTTCATCGCCAATCTCAACAATCAAGATACATCATTTCCAAGACATCTCTGGATTGATACATGCTGCATCGACAAAAGGAGCAGCGCCGAGCTTGCGAAATGCATCAATTCGATGTTCAGGTACTACAGGAACGCACATCTGTGTCTTGCTTACCTCTCGGATGTAACGTCCCCGAATGATTTCGAAAGAAGCAATTGGTTCAAGCGAGCCTGGACTCTCCAAGAGCTTCTCGCCCCTAAGGCCGTGCTATTTCTGAACGCTGCTTGGGAGCCAATTGGACTTAAAACAAGTCAAGATTCGCCGATGCAGGTTCACAAGAATCCAATATTCAACCTGATGCCACTTTCGATGATCGACCGACTTCACAGGATCACTGGTATTCCATGCGATGTCCTGAGAGATTTTTCATGTAGCCGCAATCTGTCTGTCGAGGAGAAGTGGAGTTGGCTAGAAGGACGAGAGACCAAGCTGCCGGAAGACATGGCGTATTGCATGCTTGGAATCTTTGGAGTTTTCATGCCTCTCATATATGGAGAAGGGAGCGAAAATGCGAGAATGAGGCTTGATGAAGAAATTCAGAGGCAAACTCGACGGTACTTGAGGAGGACGATGGAAGGGGCATGGGAGGGCGCAACGAGCTCAAGGATGAAGAAGCCAAACTCACGACGAGGGAACGACAGCTGGCGGCCTATGGCTATGTTAGGACAAGATCCAGATATGCCAATGGATCTTGGGATTCGAGGCAGTGGACGACCTGAACTACCACTTCGTGACATGGTCCCTGAAACAACCATCTATGGATTCGACGAATCACCTGCAATGCAAGAACCCATGCTTCCTCACTCACGACAACTAGAGAACATGCGTTAAGACGACCTAAAGTGATTCATATCTCTATCCCACTCAATCACATGTTTCAACACTAAATCCGTAAGTGAATGAAAACACCAAACCTTAATTTGTCCTCATATCCAGACCACAGACACCACCCATGAGGACACTTCACAAGTCGCTACAAAAGCGCCTTACACCTCCTGTAGCCCTTCACGTCAGTAATTCAACCTCACCACCAACTCCCAAAACCAACCACCACCACAAACCCATCTCCAAAACCACAGCACCCACCGTGCCAACCAACCCAACACCCCTTACCACGACCCTCTTACCACTTTTCGAGATGCCCCTAACACCAACCCAACGCTACCACCTCCTCACCGCCACCCAAACCTCACCCCCCGGCTGTCCAATCTGCTTCACCCCCTGGACTCCCCTCCCCCATAGCGAAAACTTCCCAACCCTCTGCTCCGAACGCTACACGCAAAACAAAAAGTGCGCATACTACACCTGCCGCGACTGCATGGAATTTTGGATCAAGCACGACGGGAGGTGCATGCATTGTCGAGTGCCGCACGTGCCCAGGGGCGGGTTAGAAGAGAGGTTAGCGGAGAGGCTGTTTAGCTGGACGCAGAGGAGGAGGGAGATGCAGCAGCAGCGGAGGAGGAATGGGATGGATGTGCATAGGGGGAGGGATGGCGGCTATGCGATGAGGTTGCGGTCTCAGGGTCCATTGACAGGGGAGGAAGGACGCGATGCTATGGATTTGGACGAGCGGGAAGCGGAGTACTGTCGACAGTTCCAGGCTCGGGAGCAGGCGCTCCTACAAGAAGTGAGGCTGACTTGGCCGCATTCCTCCGATGAGGGCGATGATACGGATGAGGATGATGAGGAGTATGTTCCGCCAAGACACGCTTCGTCTCGATGAAAGGGGCAGCGGTTGGAAAGCCGTGGAACTGGTCGTTGACATGGAGGTTTACGCTTGAGTCGAGGATGGGGTAGGAATTTGAGACAACGGCCGGCGGACAAGGCAAGCTTTTACAACTCGACCTTCTACTCAAGTCAGCCGGAAAGCCTAATACACCCATACGAAGGAAGACCCACACGAAGGGGGATGTTAGGAGGGGCAGCAGGGAGCGCTTGAATCGGGAATCTTGCAGACCTTGCAAGGCGTTTTATGAGCTTCTGATTTCGAATCTGAATTGGTCAATTGAGCGGTTTTCATAATGAGCATCTGAAGGCGCAGCGCAGATGCAGGTATTCAAGAGCACGACTCCACACACTGCTTCCATTTCTCCTTTTCTTTGCCTCTTCGGCCTGCATTACCAAATTACTCCATGTACACCGAGAGACTCCCAGAGGTATGTATGCTGCAGCTACATGCCAAGTCGCTCGATCTCAGCCTTCTCATTCGGAGGCGCATCTCGTTCTGTTTGGTCATCTGCAAAGTTGCAATCGCCGGCGTGCCTCATCTCCAATCGTGAGAGCTGTCGTCGGTGTCGCTGCGGGCGTGTAGACGCCGCAGTGTTTGGGTTCCGGGTATCTAGCTCGCTCTACTTGCGCTTCGAGCCGGAGGACCTGCAAGACCGTCAGAACCGTTGGCACTATCACAGAATGACCTTTACTTACATGCTTATCCGACGTGCAACACCAGCAAGCTGCGTGTCATTCTCGGCTTCTCTCGATGCACGCTTGAGAGCTTCGTCGCGCGCAACCTCGCTGCTCTTGCGGACTTCCTCCTGACTGGGTGGTAGGCGCTCATTCTGCAGATCGACTTTTCGGGCGTCTTCAAACGATGTGATGGCTTGCTTAATACCTTCGGCGCCAAGCATGAGAGTGCCTGCAGGAAGCCTGCCTCCTGAGGCTGTCTTGAGCTCGGTAACGCGCTCAGACTCCTCGCGCAAGACTTGGAACACACGCGACAACCTGCCAATAGCAAGAATCTTGTTCTTGATGGCCCTGCGCTTGAACTCGGTGCTTTCTGGGTCCATTCCGGCCAGAGATCCGTGTCCAGCGATAGGTGGCGACGACGGGCCTGATGACAGGGGCGTGTCCTCTTCCAGCTCCTCTTTACTGCATGTGTTGAGAATCGCGATGAGCATGTCTGTGATCTTCTCTCCGACGAAAGGCAGCGACCAGGTAAAGACATCCATGAAGTTTGGAAGCCAGTATGGGTGCGGCGTGCAGTTGAACTGCCGAATGTTCATAACATTGTTCTCGTACTTCAACACGGCAGCTTTGTTGTTGTAGACATCGAGGTAGTTGGGTGCGGAGAAGATGGTCATGACTGATGGGAATCCTGTCGTCCGAGTCTTTCTGTACATTCGGTAACCAGCGTCCTGTGCTTCGTGTGCTCTGATGATGGAGAGGAGGTTGTTCTTCTCGAGGAAGGCGCAAGCTGCAGGGTAACTGAAGAAGTATGAGCAGCCTCGCACGTGATTGTGAACAAAGTACTCTTGTGTCTTCTCTTGACCAAATTCCTCGAGTGGGTCGGCCCAGAGGATGTCACACATGAGTCCGTGCGTAGGTGGCTCCCTGAAGCGATCCAGTGCCTTCAAGTCCTCCAAGGTATGTAATTCGGGGCTCAGACCACCGTGAATGCAAAGGAACTGCTTGTTCATGACTGCTGCCAGAGGCAAGGAGCAGAATGATTCCATGCATGCCTCGTAGACCTTCTCGCTGTATTTGTGCTTGCACTCCAGCTTGAATGTGAAGTAATCTGTCAAGTGCCGGCACTCATGATTACCTCGCAGAAGCCACAGAGTGTTGGGATACCACATCTTCAGCGCCCACAAGTAGAGCACGCACTCGATCGAGAAGTAGCCACGGTCGACGTAGTCTCCGAGGAAGAGGTATCTGGTCTCCGCGGGGTCGCCTCCAACCTCGAAGAGCTTCATCAGGTCGTAGTATTGTCCATGGATATCACCACACACTGTAATCGGCGCATCCATCTCGAGCAAGTTAGGCTCCGAGCGCAACAGCGCTGTACCGGAGTTGAGGATCCATAATGCCTGATCTTCTGTGAGACGTCCTTCTCTATACAAGTGCTGCTTCAAGAACTGCAGATTCGGCTTCGAGGGATCGGTGGGCGAGACCAGCTGTTCTTCCGTGGGGACGTTAAACGCTGGTGCTTGTACATCTACAATTGACTCGGTCAGCCTCCAGCCCGAAAGGCAGCGCATGGTGGGTTGCGGCAAAGCGCCTTATCACTTGGCGCTGATATTTATCCCAGACGTACCTTTGCAGACGCGCTCTTGAGTTGAGACCTGTGTGCCATCTTCCATAGTATGGAGGGTGAAGTCGATCTCGGGCACCTGCTTCTTGTTCTGCACGGCTCGCAGAGCATTGTCGATATACTGGTCCTGGGCGGTCTGGCCGTCCATGGCGGGCAGGTGTTGCGGGGTGTGTGCGCTGCGGCGTGTCTCGGCTTTCTCGTCGACGGAGGGCAGTGCGGTGGTAGTTCAGGAGTCGAGTCGAAGGAGTGAATGTTACGAGGAGCGGCGGCGAGGGTGAAGAGTTACCAAATCGATTCGGTTCTGCGCCAACTCGGGACCCTGAAGTGTGGCTTGTGAGTTGGGCCTTTGCACGCGACTCCTCCGGGGGTGTGGCGGCTGCTGCACGCTGACGGTGAACCGGTGAAAGCAGTTGGCTGCCAAGAATTTGGCGGGCGGCGATCTGGAGTCGGATTGTCGAGTCTGGTCAGTATGATGGCGATCGTCGAGAGTTGCCGGCAGTCTTCGGCAGTGGCAAGTGACGTGGTATGGCAAAAGGAGGGTGTTTGGAGGAGGTGTTGTTCGTGAGAAAGCTGGACGGCGAGGAAAGAGCGCCACAGGCTCTGGGCACGGAGTTCAGTGCTGCCTGAGGCCGCAGTCGAATTGCTGACACCAACGCGGGGTCGAGTTTCGCCGAAGCAGCGAATTTCTGACCGCGACCGCGACAACAACATGATCAGTGGTTTCTTTCCTGGCATTTAGCAGCGGAAATTAATGCATGTGAGAAGCGCGTGCAATTTTCGCAGCTACTTGCTCAAAGTGCGCATCGCTGATGCGAAATGACAGCAAATTCTCCATCTGCACTCATGCAACTGACAGCCTGGAAAGGATAAACAAATTGCATTCATACTACGGTCAGAGCCCTCGATGGAGAAGCTATGTATATGTACGCATGTCTGAGCATGAGCACTGCTCTCACCCAAACTCATGGCGACAAGACGGATGGCGCAAAACGAATCCCGCCCGGATGAATGGCCACCATGGCCAGCACTTGGCGACAACCTTTTCAACTAGAGACGACGGAGCATCGCTAGTCTTACGAGGAGAGGGTCGCAAGGCCGCTCAATCGACTCGCCAAATTCGCGTAGACGAGAAGAAGGCGCAGCGACAGTCTGGCGGCTCGCTTGCAAGTGTGCTGCGGCGGCTACTGATACACTGTGCCGCACACTATTCAAGCGTGAGAACAAAAGTCCAGACAACTCCGGACCGCTCTCAGAATCCTTTTTCTCCACTCGAGCATGCAGTCTGCAGCCTCAACTTCATGCACGCTGTGCTGGCAACTTACAATTCGTGAGGGAAACAACGACTGATTGACAAGCGTTGAAAAAGCGAGGTCCAATGGCAAGATGGATCCGATATGACAAGCCGAAAGGGATCCGTACACCTCAAGCAAAGGTTTCAGGACGGCTCTCATCACAAATCCAGGCACATCGCTGTGACAGAGCATAACGGCGTTGTAAGTCCTACGAATCTTTGACTAGTGTCGCTGACCACATTCCCCGAGCAACTTCCGCAGAATTCAGCGCCATCGAAGAGCCTCCTAGCCTCATGACATCCTTCCACAGCGGAGTGGAGGTGAGGTCTTATCCTCTCAAACAGCTCGAAGGTCTGCTACACCCCGCGAGTCAAGATGTCGGACAACACAACGAGAAGCAGGCTCTCCTCAAGATCATCGGTCACACATGCTCCAGTTCGGCGCTTCCAACACCAGTCGCGGGAGTTCGTGGCCTTTGTAGGCGGCTGCATTGTGCTTCGAATGGCTCCGGATGCATCGAAAGAGTGGTGATGGAGAGGAAGAGATGTCGTGAAACGCGCCTCAGCGCGTACTCGCGTAGTGCCGCTTAGAGTTCACGCCTAGCCTCTTTTGTCCATTGGCGCGACGCAGCCGGCCCCCTGTCTCGCACTTAATTGGACTGCACTTTCCAGACGCACCAGTCGACGGAAACCAATCGAGACGAGCATTCTCCCTTTTCTCCTTGCGAGATCATACATCTACGTCCGGACCGGATCTGTACATGCGAGTGCCGACTGTCGAAACAGGACGCCTCCTGCGCCGGCGCACTGCTACCAGCCTACGGAGCTTCACCGACTCTTCCGCTATGGTACTTGGCGGCCGCACTTCAGCTCTCCTGCTTCAGACGACTTTCACGCGATTCGGCTGCCCCGAGTCTACTGGATGCACGCGACCCGTTGCTGTAACAGAGGACCGACTCCTGACAAGAGTTTCCAAGCCCACCGCGTGGTTTCCGTCGACGAATACCGTCCCGCGCGCAAGATCTGCCGCTGTGTCACCCAAGGAGCGTTGCAATCCATGGATTCTCGTGCTCTCGCAGCTCTGCATGGCGCCTATCTCAAATCCGCATGAGCATACATCCATGACAATCCTCAAGGGATGGTCGCGATGCAGGTCACGCCAAGTGTAAGTCTTAAGAGCGCCCAGGGCCGCGTCCGGTAAGTCTTGTCCCCTCTTCACTCACTACGAAGTCTTGCAATTCCTTGCGCGCAGTCTGCATCCTACTCGCCGTGCCCGGTGCATCGTGCCCTGTTCGATCATTCACTCTTTGACCAACGTCTCTGCGAGACGCTTGACCTGAGCCACCACTCTCCTTTGCCAATTCGTTAGCTGGTCTAGCGATTGTACAGCATCCAACGAACGCTCACGACACTCATTCTTACGAACGAACGATCACGATGTTCTTCAAAGAAACTTTCATTGCGGCAGCTGTTTCCAGCTTGCTTGCTTCTACTGTCAATGCCCACATGGTCATCACCTCTCCTGTGCCGTACGGAGAGGACACCCTCACCAACAGCCCTCTCGAAGATGATGGATCCGATTTCCCCTGCAAGCAAAGATCTGGTGTCTACGATATTTCCACCATGAACAATATACCAGTTGGAGTTCCTCAGAAGCTTTCATTCAAGGGAGGTGCCACCCACGGAGGTGGCTCTTGCCAGCTTTCTGTTACTCTCGACAAAGAGCCCACGAAGGATAGCGAATGGAAGGTCATACATTCAATCCTTGGGGGTTGTCCCAACGACGCTTCTGGAAATGCAGATGGATCTCCCAGCTATGCCAAGAACCCAAGCTTTGAGTACACCATGCCCAAGGGCATGCCGAACGGACAATACACACTCGCTTGGACCTGGTTCAATAAAATTGGCAACAGGGAGATGTACATGAACTGTGCTCCCATTACTGTCACTGGAGGCGCCGACAACAACGATGTGTACAACAGCCTGCCTGATATGTTCGTGATCAACATCCCAGCGGAACAATGTGCGACCACGGAAGGAGAGGACTTCGTCTTTCCAAGCCCTGGCTTGTATGTCGAAACTGCACAGAAGACTGCTCTGGGCAGCAAGACCACTGGCAGTGGATGCGCATCTGTCACTGCCAAGGGCGCTGGAGCAGGCAAAGCAGGCCAGGCAGCGGAGGCTACTGGCAGCTCCGGTGGCAGTGCAGGCGGAAGCTCTGATGGCAGTTCTGGTGGTAGCTCTGGTGCAGGCTCTGCACCTCCCAGCTATTCCAGCGCTCAAGCTCCTGCTCCAACCTCTGCAGCGCAAAGTGCACTCGCAATCCCTTCCAAAAACGCTGGTGCGGGAGTGGCTCTAGTTGGAACCGGAAACGTCGCTACCGTTACCACAATGGCGACCGTTACAAGCGGCAGCTCCGCTGCACAAGCAACCGGGTCGGAACCTACCGCACCAGAATCTACCGATTCAGATAGCTCCAGCGACAGCACATCTTCTGGCAGCTGCAGCAATGGCAGCGTCTCCTGCAGTAGTGACGGTAGCATTGTGTGCATTGGTAGCAACCAATGGGGCACATGCGACCGCGGCTGCGCTTTTCCAATGGCGCTCGCTGCTGGAACTACTTGTTCTGGTGGCACTATTTCTGCCATGTCAAAACGCGACGACGTTGACGCGCGCGATACTGCGGGGCACAACTGCACAGAGACTTCCACTGAGAAGCGTTCCAATGTTGGTGTACACCTAGCTCGTCACGCTCATGGCCGCAGAAGCTTTTAAGTCTCTGTCGCGCGGCCGACGTAGTGGAGGTGGCGTTAACGATACCCGGAGATGGCGTATTTCCACTTGATTTTCCAGAGGGGGTTTGTCTTCTTTCAACGGCATTCATGACCATTTTGATGACAGGGAAGCGGTACAGTAACAGCAGCGAGCAATTGATGGCAAAGTCCGCCGACTTGTAGATAACCTCCACAGCAAGCTCTATCATTATAACAGCAGTTTTTCAAATACCCAAACCTGTCATTACCTTCTGTACTCCTACCTCCTCTTCTTCAACCTCGTAACAAACGGCTCCCTCTCAATCCCAATATGCATCCTCCCATCCGTCCCCTTGAATTTTCCATACCCCCACTTCCAAGACTTCCTCCCAATCTGCTCATTCTTCGCCATGTCGTTCTCCGCAATCTCCGCCAATGCACGACTAGCGGCGAAGAAAGATACATTCGACGCCAGCGTCGACGGCAAGCGTGGAAGAATTCTCCAGGGTCGGCGAGCGTAGTAGAAGGCCGTCGTAAACAGGTACAGGACCAGGATCGCGATTGTTACTGCGAACGCAGGCGTAGAGAACAGGATTCTGGTTTTGGATTTGAGAATGTAGCCTGGTGCTCGTGAGTGGTTGGCGGGAGGGTCGAAGAAGAGGAGGTTCTGGTTTGTGCTGAGGAGGATGGCGAAGAGCTTGGTGTAGAGAGGTTGGATGCGTTTCGTTGCGTGTGCGGGTGTTGGGACAGGCTGCGAAGGATCGAGAAGCGAGCTATCGTTGGTGCTTTGCTTGATAAGATAATTGATCCAATCCGATGGGTAAGAGTCGGTGTGCCAAGTTGGTTTCATATCCGTGAGAAACTGATTTGCCTGAGCGACGAGATCCTGTGGACTAGATTCGAAGTGCTGAGCGATCGCTTTTGAGCTGGTATTGGCAGACAGCTGTCGCAACACTCTGCCATCACTGTCGACGACGACCTCTGCCGGGCCAATCGAGACGACAGGTTTGCAGAGAAGCATGGTCTCGTCCTGAGATGTGATGTTCATATGACGGGAATCGTAGTAGACAAGATCTCCTCCACCAGGGTTCACCTGTCCAGAGTGGACTTTCCAGTCCATACGAAGCCAGCCAAACACAGCATGCTGCCTGCAGAACATGTCGTGTCCTTTCGACTTATTGTTGGTGAGCATGAAGTTGATTTCAAGCGCCACATGGCCAGGCTGAGGATCTCGCAAGTCTCGAAGATTGTCGTCGGTCCACTCCATGAAGTTGGTGCAGTCGATGAGAGATCCATCATCGTCGCTCAGGTAAGCTTCGAAGTAGGAGTTGACTGCTGTATCAGTGAAGTTCATGCTGTAATTCTGCGGAGCAAGAGTCTGACAGTCGAGCTCTACTCCAGTTGCAGTGGTTGTGATGCGAAATTCATCGCTTTTATTTTGAGCTGCCAGATCGACAGGGAAGTATGCGTATTTTGAGTCTGTCCAAGGAGGGAGCGGAGTGCCAGCAGTGAGATTGGACATCTCATAGTAGAAAGGGCCTGAGGTTGTGCCTCCGTCGGAATCTGCAGCCTGATCGGTGTTGAATGGTAAAGCTGTACCATTCAGTTTCCGAAAGGGAAGCGTCTTGAAGAAGGGCAGCTCCGTAGCGGTGGCAATCTGCCTTGAGCCTTCAAACATGAGGCCGCTGAGTGCCACTGCCAATATGTTCGCTAGTAGTACCATCGAGCATACCAAGGCTAAGACATTGTGCCGTGCTTTCAACGCTCTCATGAAGAGTATCTGCGGTGGCAAAGATGAGTAGTCCAGGTCGACAGTGCGACTTGCTGCTCCGTCGCCTTTTCTTAATTCTTCAAAAGGCTGCAGCAGGCCAAGAAAGCGATTAAGGACGAGCCAAAACGGCTCTATCAGCGTTGCGAACACGATCGGAATATAGTTTTCAACGAGTTGGCGCGTGAAGTCGGATTGCGATGGCAGCGGCAGTCCTACACAATTAGTTCTCACACTAAAGACTGCGTACTTTGAGTTGAGCATTACCTTGCTTTTGTGCAGCGAAGCAGTAGATCGACAGAAACGAGACCAAGGCCACTGCTTGCAAAGCGAAGAAAGCAGATCCAATCTTGAGCTTCATTTCTCCTGGTCGTACGCCTTTGTTTGTCTCCACATCTTCATCTTGCGGAATGTCGCCGTCTGTCAAGGGCCACTCCTCGGGCGTGACTGAATGTGATGACCGCAGGTCGTCGGACTTGTCGCTGAGTAGTAAACATCGGCCATCAAGGTCTTTCTTGCGCACCAACAAGAATTTGCGGTTCTGTAAGGTTTCATGGATTTCGCTCTCTCCTTTATGACTGAGCGGCGCAAAGTGCTTAGCCGTAGCCGGATCTCCGGCTACAATGTTCATCAACGCGCTCAAAGTCGCAGGATCCTGATCCAGTTCATTGGGGCGCCTTGATATGGTGATCGCAAGAGCCGAAGCAATGAAAAGAATCGCCACCAGTAGGCCCGTTGCAGTATACGCAAAAACTGGCACCACTACCACCGCTTGAGTTGTGAAATCGTTTCGGCCAGCATTCTGAGTCTTGGCGTCCAGGTCTCTACCTAAGATATCTACCACTTGACGCGCAAAGAGAAGACGATATGCAGATTGGTATGCCTTTCGAAGAACTTCGGGATCCAGATAGTCCTGCATCGGCCTCTTGTAAGTTGCAATGGCAAAGGGTGCCATCTGTGGAAGGTAAGCCAAATTGAGGGGCAAGTCTGCGAGCTCCTGCTTTTGATCGGGAAATCCGCTTGTAGGAAAATCGCCTCTTTCAGGAAAGGCTTCCTCACCAGAGCTCATAGCCCATTCAAACGTGGTGACATTGAAGAAATCAGTAGCCAATGGCACTTTTGGTCCGATCGGCTTGACCTCCAAGACGGCATTTGATGGCAGACTCACGGTTGCGTTCACCTTTTGTTGATAGTATGATGGTTGACAGAAGAGCGAGGTCTCGTTTCCTTGAGCAGGATCCAGATTGCCCGGCTCGTCAGCAGTTTTGATGGCAGCCGTTGAGCTGTTGGACCAGCGGACGAAGAACAGATGGAAGAAGGTTTCGTTGCAATAGGATGAGAGATCATACAGCGCGTTGCCATTTGGATTCTGGTAACCGACATACATGGTGTCGTATGTCTTCGATGTGTCGTTTCCACCTTCTGGCCGGTACCGCGGGCCGGTGAAGCTGCATCCGCCAGTGCTGTTATAGTACATGATGCCAGAATCGTTCCAAAGTCTTGCGGACTCACAGGCGATGTCTATGCTGTAGAGGTTGGTGATACCGGTATAGTTTTGCGCAATGACTTCGACAGATAGACTATGAGCTGGACCAAATGCGCTCAATGCATACTCTCTTGTCATGAATGGAGGCAGAGATTCGTTCAACCAGGCGATATTGTATACGGATTGCGCGTAGTCGGCAGTCAAGTTTCCTTGATGAGCGATTGGCGTGTAGGTGTTCGAGTATAGACCTTCCGCCGCGGCTGACACAGTAACCATTCGGGTTGCGAATATACCAGCCTGTGTTGGTGTGAGACCCCAGAACACAAGTATCGTGATCAGAGAAGCCATCAACACAGACCAATGCCTCCTCTTGAAAGCATTCAACGGTATCGTGACCAAGAATTCCAGCGGATAGTTCAACAAGATTGAATCCTTTCCAGTAGCCCCACCGGGTCTCGAAAGCTGAAAATACGGCTCCAGCCGTTTGACATCCAGATCCACCCACGTCCAAAGGAAGCTGTAAATCACGGATATGATCGTCGGCAGGTAAAGGTAGCAGAAAGATCGGCGCAGAGGCAAGTCGTTGATTTCTGCGGCGAAGATGATGCCTTGCTCACGCTGGCTCGTCGCGAGGAGCCATTGGATGACAAAGATGAGTCCCGCAGTCACCAGAATGAGAGACACCAGATACGGCGCACGAAGGGTCACTGATCGCCATGGTTTGCTCTTTTTGGATTGACCTGCCGGTGATGTCTTGAGCTCTTCGACGGTAGCTGAGGCATTCTTGGACGTTTGAAATAAAGAGTTGTGGGACATAGCAGAACAAGAATACGGAAAGAAAAAATTGTCTGCTGCCAGAGCGGAATTGAACAAGCAAGCAAGCAAAAGAGATGGACTGAAGGATCGTATTCAGCTGGCAGAGCTCACCAGAAGTTTTGTCGATGTCTGCATGCAGCTATAAGGCACAGCAAGCTGAAGCTACGGCGTCTTTGCATGTTTCACTGTCGTTCGGACCCGCCACTTCAGAGAAGTCAACCAATTGAAAAGACCAGGTAGTACAAGAGCAGCCGCGGCTCCGCAGGAGATCTGTCCATATTTGGGCGTGGGAAGGCGCTGCAGTGGCTAAGCGCCGGCACGCTTTGGCGACTAGAGAAAGATCCCTTGGCATCGTCTTTGCTTGGTGAGGTTTTCGATGGCATTTCGAAGCGCATGAAGTCGAGAATATGGACGAATCCTCTCCGCGACCAGAAATTTCAGAACATCGCGATAATGTTGCTATTCGAGTGATGAAGATGCTTAGATGGGATCGAAATCGGTAGCAGAATTGAGAGGTGAGGTTGTTTCACTTAGCGCCCTCGGATTCGGGTCGGCGCTTTGACCACCTGCCCAGGGGGGAAGAACATTCACATGCACTTTCCAAAATTATACAAATATCAATATTGTACTTTCACGTGCTATAGTCTGCTACAAATACGCACTTGTATACTAATGTGCGAAGCTAAGTCTTAAACTCTCGAAATGCGCGTACTATCGGCTACCACTAGTACAGGCCTCGAGCTCTCGCTTCGGTGGACGAAGGCAGATGCTAGCCTGGACGCGAATCATATGAAAGTCTCGGCGAAATGAACGCCGCCAGAAGACCGGCAGCTTTCAGCATGTGACCCCTCGGCTTGGAACGTCAGATCTCGCTGTCATATGAATGGCATGTCTTTAGATTCACCCTGATCGAAGGCATGGCCTTGGATATAAACTCCAGCACTTCTTCGATCGAACTAGATTTGCCATCAGCTTCGAAGCCTGCAAAAGCGCAGATCTAATATCATCAACAACATCCAATCAGCTCGCAAACTTTCGAGCAACAACACACCGAGCAGCATCATGCCGTCGAAAGCAGCTTACCTGCGCTATCAGCGGCAGTAAGTTCAATGCATTGGGGATCTTTTGATTCTCGCTAATCTTTGATAGGCGCACGCCACCAAATTCGGCCATCAAAACTTCAGCAGCAAAACAAGTCCTCGCTCAGCCCAAGCTCCTCGAGAACATCCTACTGCACCTTTGCAAGTGCGAAACCGTCCGTGGCATTCCCCTCAAGGCACCAGTCACCAAGCTCTTCGTCCTCCAGCGCGTCAACACCCTGTTCCAAGCCACGATCCGAGGATCTCTCGCCCTCGCTCGCCTCATGTGGCTGTACCCACCGGAAAAGAGAACCTTCGAGCAGATTTGCGCTTCCTTGGACCTGCAAGACCTGTACGTGGGGCCACTGGAATGGCTTTTCAACATCATCGGAAATCCAATCAGACCCCCATCCTGGGATGGGCTAGAGAGATTCGAGTCTCGTCAGGCTTTGGATGGAGCCTCTGAGATCTGCCACCGATTGATGTTCATGATCAATGCTGGCGAAGGCTTGGCAAGTTGCCAAGAGCGCAGTTATCAGCATCCGAGAGCCTCCTGGAGAGACATGGTTGCATTTAATGCAGTTTCAGAGCAGACAACAAAGGTCAGAACTGAGGTGAGCGAGTGCATCGAGATCAAAATCGGGAGCGATCCGGCGGCACATAGCGAATATCATGAGCTGCTGTTTGAGGATGAAGACATCCAGATCGGCGCAGACGACACGCTTGGGGAGATCTTTGAGAAGTGGGCGAACAAGACCTGCGAGAGCCCCAAGCGGCTGGCAAAGGTGATTAGAGATTATGTTTCGAGCGAGATGGGGATGAAGTTGTAGCATACTAAATCTCAAGTCGTATAAGGTGCTTGCCATATGTGACTGTCACCAATGCGTTGTGGCTGACTCACCCACGTGGTCGAGAGGCACTTCTTCAAGTCCAAAATTTTCAGATGTTTTCTCCCCTCAAGCGCGACTTTTTCGACCTCTTCGCCTCCCGTGTTCGCCTCCCACCTCTCCGTCGCATCACCGCACCGTCGCGCTCCGCATCACCGCATCCCCATCCTCGACATCGCCGCCATCTCTCTCCGCGTCTCGTAAGCTCCCCATCCATCGCCTTGCGTCGCAGAGAAACGTCGCTAACGCAAGAGCAGCCTCCACAGCCATGGCCAACCCTAACAACACCGCCGTCTCCGCCTCCGTCTCCGCCCTTCCCTCAGCCGTAGAGGCCGTCTTCAACCTGCCGGAGCTCTGCGAGAAGATCCTCTGGCACCTCGCCGACGACGTGGAGATCCTACGCGGGGCTCCACTCCAGGAGCCTGTCCTGGACCTGTACCGGGTCCGGGCGGTGAACGGATTCTTCGCCGGCGTGGTGTCAGGCTCGCCGAAGCTGCAGCGCCTGATGTGGCTGCGCGCCATCGAAGCGCGGAACGAGGAGCTTGTGAGCGACGATGACCTCCGCCGGCAACGTATTGCGGCGTTGAGTAAGCCCTTTTCCATAGACGAAACCGCACAGTATTCTATACAGGCCGCATTGCTAACAGTCTTCATAGCCTGGCTCCTCGCCAAAATCGGCGACGACCTTAGCGAGACCGGGCCGGTGGGCCAAACAAACCCGGAGGTAGATCCCTCCCTGCCCGCCGACGAGATCAACAACGACTCCGTGACCCTGCCGAAGGACAGTCGGCTCGTCTGTCCCGGGCAAGCGTTCCTCGCCGCCGATGCATCGTGGAAACACATGCAGGCGTTGAACGTGAGCACGGGCCGGCGAGCCACCTTCACCATCTGGATCGCGGACAGCAGGAAGGAGCTGGAGGAGGAGGGAGACCAGGAGGACTTCGAGCTCCGTGAAGGAGACACGCTGGAGAAAGTTTTCGATAGGATCCAGCAGATAGACCAGGAGAGGCCGTTTCCTCAGTAAAGGCCTAAATCAGAATCCATCCACTCACTAAGTCCATTCCTCTTGCTACAATCCATAGACTCTTTTGGTATTCCTTTCTTGACAGAGATTCGGCCCCTATTTCCCAAACATCGCATACGGATCCCTCCCATACTCCACAGCCTCCCTCGCCTTTCGCAGTCGATAATCTCTTCCTTTCAACCAATGTACCAAAAATTTAGGCATTCTCGTTCCCAGAAAAGTACCGGTGCCTCCAAACCTGCTGATCGGACAAAGCAAAGAATCCTTCTCCCGTTGAAGATACTCCAGATCCACAAGCTCCGCCACATTCTCCCTTCCATCCTCCAATTCAGAGCACTGCAACTCAAAGCGGAGTAGGTCACTCAGCAAGTTATGCATCACAACCGGCACAGCAGCATACACATCATGCAGATAATTCTGCGAATACGAAGCCACGTCGCCGAGGGAGTAGACTCGTTCTCCAGCGGCGACGCAGCAGCGGAGAGTGGAAGCATGCGTGAGGATGTATCCTTCTTCGTCCTTGATATGTGAGGGGGCGAAGTCGCTGTTGGGTGTAACGCCCGTGCAGGGGATGTACAGATCCGCGATGAGCTGCGTGTCGTCGTCAAGAAAGATCTTCGTGGCGCCGGTTTGGTCGAACCATTCTTTTGTGGCGCTGACGCGAGCGTTGTGTTTGATGTTGACACCGAGTTTGCGCAGGAGATTTTCGGCTTGGGCGCTGTGTTTCGGAGGGAGGTCTCGGAGGAGACAAGAGGTTCCGGAGATGAGGGTGATGCGTTTTGGGGTTCGGGACTTTTGGCGGAAGGGGAAGTGGTGGGTGTAGTTGAGGTAGGTCGCCAGCTGGCCTGCGACTTCAACGCCGGAGCAGCCGCCGCCGCAGATGACGATTGATTTGGCTTGAGCGGCTTGCGTGTGGAATTGGTTTAGGGCGTTGACTGTATCTGTGTGCGGACCATGGAGGGAGAGGAGATCGCTGTCTGCTGAAGTTCCAGTGCAGATGACGAGAGCATGGTAAGGAATGTTTGAAACTCGCGGCAGCTGTGAAGCTGGAGTCCGATGATCAAGGCTCTCTTTGCTCAACCGTTTCGGCAGAAGCATGGAGGCACGCTTCTGAGATTCGAAGCTAGAGCATTCGATATTCAGAGCCCGGTTCTCGACATCGAGATGCTCACAGCGACCTTGAACGAAAGTAAATGGAAGGCCACGATGTCGCTGAAAGGCAGGCTCAATGGCGATGAACGCTTCTTCATGCTTGATTAAGCCACCCTTGACGAGCGCACGGGGAGCAGCAATGTTCCAATACAGATGTGTAGATGGACTGATGATGACAAGGCGATAATTGAGACCGGTGTTGATGACGCCTAGCTGCGCGATGGTATGGTCCAGGAAGTGATGAGCACATGCGATGCCAGCGAAGGAGGCTCCGAGAATGACAATGTTGAGAGGCTCTTCTCTTGAGCCGATGGGAGGTGAGAGGGGTCCATTCAGGACGCCGCCTGGACCTGTAGAGTCTCGCTGTTTGGGACCATTTGGGATTGGGTTGGTCGTGATGATCTCGTCGATGCTGTTGCCGGTGGGCTGGCGCCGTTGCAGCAGTGGCAAGAACTGCTTTTTGGGATCTGGAGGCTTCTCTTCTGGAATGTGGTGCGCTTCTTCCCTAATAGGCGACGTGGTTGGTGATGACAGGATCCCTAGTCTCATTGGTTCACTTGTGAAGTAGTTGCTCATCGTTCACTAGTCGTAGCTGAGGCGAGGGCAAACACTACTCTGGTATGATAGCGTTGTTCCGTGACTGAAGCATACGTCTGTATCTGTATGCGGAAAGGCAGAACTCACAAAGAAGCGCACTCAGCTGGGCGTGGAATGCGGGAGTCGGCACATGCCATTCCACGATTTTTGGATCAGATTTTGCTTTGTGTTCCTTAAGACTGTTGCTCATTACACCACCGCTGTTGATGGTTGCCCTATCACATTGTAAAACGCCGATTGCCTTGCCGTTGCCCAGAACATCCTTTGCAGAAAGTAGAATGGTATCAATACAACCCAAAGAGATCGCTGTGTTGTTCCCAATCCCAGGAACCCCGACCCTGTCGACCCAATGCTGTGTGCGCCAATAGCTCCGCGCTGGAACGCTATCAATCATCGCTCGTATAATCGTAGCGTTTCCCGCCTTCCGACTGGAGAAAGCTCGCTGGTGCTAAAATAGATTCGTAACTGACATCGTCGCCTCACCAAGCTCTGAAGCTGACGATGTCGGCATCCTTTTGCCTCTCCATCATCTTCTCGAGCTCTGCCTGTGTTGTGACCTTGGCTGGAGGCGTGTGAGCAGGAGTGCTTGTGCCACTCGCATGACCGCAATCCTTACCGGGAGCCGGAGGTGGACTTTGTGATGCTGCCTTGACAAAGCCTTGGAAGATGTTGCCCAGTACGCTGCTAGACACAGGTCGAGACATCTGTGGGCGCTGCAGGCATGTCGCTGAAGGTCGCTGTGTGGTCTGGCCGTTCTGCGCCGACGCTGCTGCTTGTGCTTGTGCCTTCGCGTGCTGCTCTTGGATGTGCGCAAGACGCTTTGCTGAGTCTGCTGCTTCGCGCTCCTCGTAGTAAGACGCCGGAAGTGAGTCGACGGGAAACATTGTTAAATCGACGCGGGTCGAGAGTGGTATGTAGATGTTGCTGTGTCGTGCTGTAGAGACACTCGAGGAGTTCAGTGGTGTCGCGTGCTCAGGTGAGTGCGGTCGCAGGAAGGTGGAGGAGGGTGGTCGCAAAGAAAAGCGATTTCCAATCCGGTCACACCGAATTGTTCCGCAGGTACGGTGGAGGGTGACGTCGCAGGTCCGTTCCTCGAATAGGAAGGATGTAGTGCCGGTTTTGCGGAAGGCTGATCTCGTGTGCGTGTACTTGGGTGCTTGTAACCCCGGCCGTCCGTCGACTGCCGATTGCGCCCTGCGAAGGTGGAAGGACAAGGAAACGAACGGATTCTTTCAGCGCGTGATGTCTGACGCAAGCGGACGAGTGGATTTCTCGAGATGTCGACGCCGTTCGAGGTTTTTCCGTGCAACGAGAGAGGATGAGGTGAGGAAGGAGGTGAAGATATCGGTGAAGAGCGTGGTGGTCGGTGGTCGTCTCCAGGGTTTTCGTCCGAAATTCCAGAAGTGTTCTGTCACACAAGCGTCGGGCGGAGAAAGTCCCGATTGGTTGCTTGCTGTTGTGGGGTGGCGTGGGTGAAAGGTTCGCGTTGCTCTGGGGCTCTCTATTTCAGATCTAGGCCTGGCACGACAGCACAAGGCGCGGTGAAGAGATAACAACAGTCGCACGGCAGACGCAGAAGATGGCGGTGTTGATGTGATGGGCAAAGCAGGTTCTTCAACGCTCCGCCGAGACGCCTACGAGACGCCTGACCCGTTTGAGGCCAACAAATCGCAGTCTTACGCTCTCGGCGTTTGGGCGACGGGCTGTTGTCTTGCGGCATCTGATGGCCCGGATGCCGATACAGCATAGAAACACAGGATCATCCTACATCTGCAACAGATCAAGACATGCTTCGCCTTGTATGGCGCTCATGCCGGCAACACATCCGTCGACTGGACGACAAAGACGACGTGTGCTTAGAATGGAGATACTTCCACGACATTGGATTCTCAGGAGAGGATCTGGACTCTGAACAGATTCGGTATTTCCAAAGCGTGGCCAACAGCTTCACTGCGCTGTGTCACCAGCATGACGAGTCCGACACCTTGGCAGCGGCGACCTCGCGCTCTCGGCCATGAGGAGAGCACCGGGAAGCCGAGAGTTGGTTCCTGGTCATCCGAGTGAGCGGTACTGCGATAAGCCTGGCTTTCCGAACATCGCACAAGCTGAGGCTGGAGTTGTTTACACCGTTGTCATCAAACTTGATTTAACAACTTCAAACATGACGACTGCCGAGACCTCTGTGACTGCGTTCCTCGAAACTGGGCTGAACAGGTCTGCGATCAAGGTCGAGTTGGCGGGAGCTGTTCCCGATTGACACCCAGAGCTGAGAGCAAATTGCAGCGACCACTCATATTCTGTCAATCAGCTGTCTAGTATTGCTCGCTTCTGCTCAAGGCCTGCGAACATGAGGCTGACCAAGCCAATCTATCTCTCAGTGATGCTCTTGGAGAGGAGTAACCGTGACAAGGAATTGTGCGTGCTTCGCGTCGAGTTCTGTAAGATGACGTGCCGTATCATCACTAATCACACTTGTTATACCTCATGGTACGGGCGTACTTGATGTTTTGGGGCAAAACTCCTTGCTATAGAATAGTGAGCATTTCTTCTTACGAAGTTTATCCTCGTCGGCATCCTCCACGATTGGGAGTGTTATGGCGGCAGCTAGTGGGTGACTGCCCTTCCGGCGCTGAATTCCTATACCAGTAGTCTTCTCGAATATATCAGGAAGAAGGCTGTCGGATTTGCGTTGTCAATACGGCATGCGCTCCTTCATGACGACTCATCCACTGCGTCGAGGGCACACCGTTCCGGAAGCTAGAGGTCGCGTTGGCACGGCGTGATTGGAATCGTCGCGCCGGCAGCTAATGGAAGACAGCTACCACGGGGATGGGTGCCTATACCAGTAAGTTTCTCGAAATACGTGTTGCAGGAGGATGTCGGAGGAGTGCTGCTTTTGGTGACGACCCTCCGACTTCATGGCGGCCTGAGGCTGCCCTTCAGCTGTCTCTGCTATTTGGCCGGATGTACCCGCTGCTGCCGCGGGTCTCCAAGTCTTCAAGAACAGCACGACGCGTCGTTGGGCATAGAAAACTGAGCTCATGATAGTGCGTGTTTGTATTGCAGCTCCAAATAGCAATGTTAAGTGATTTCCTACAAATGTCGTGCCTGAGGCTAGCCTTCAAACACGTGACGTTAGCTTTGCCAAGCGAAACTGACAGCGCTAGGGGAGGGTGTGGAGAGCTGGGTTACCGCCGGAGAAGTTCAAGATCAGAGCACGAGCTCCACCACGACGCGACTTCATCGCTTCCATTCACTTCGCAACACGTCGCTGCTTTGGGAATTCTTGTTTTGCAATTCATACCACCCGCGAATGTCCTCGATTTGTTCCAATCCGGCGTCCGCATAGGCCGCGCGAGGTTGCAGCTCGGAGCAACACCCTCGAGAAACATCTGGTCAAACATCGAGTCCAGCTCCTGAGGCCGAGTCGCTGCCCCGGCATCTCACCTCTGCTTCGATGCGGCACTCTTGGGCAGCGCAAACCTGGTACTCTAGCGCTTGAGTTGTTGGTGACGGAGCATGGCGTTCCAGCAGCAGGCTGGCTTGGGGAATGGAGGTGGAACAGGAGTCGAGCATCATGGGCCACAGGGGACGGAATACACACTGCAAGGTGGGAGAAGAGCCACTGCCGCAAAGAGATCAATCTGCGGCGAATCTCAACTTGACTTGAGAGTGAAATGCTAACTTGCAGGAATAGGAGTCATGCGCTTCCTGCAGATCGAATGGCACAACCACGAGCGAGCGCGCAACGCCTGGGACATCGAGCGAGCCGAGATGAAGGCGAAGATAGCGAAGCAAGAGGGAGAATGCCGACACGCAAAGCGGATCAATGAGCAGCTGGATCGCCAGGTGCGGATGCTGGAGATTGCTCTCAAGAATGAACGGGCGAAGAAACATGGAGGCGCAAATGGCACAGCGGCCACCTCGGAGGCCAACACTAGTGGAGCAGAGGCGCAAACTGATTCCAAGAGCGAGAGAAAAGGCTCTGAAGAGAGCAAGAATGGTGAGAAGCCAAAGCGTACGCAAGCCTCTGAGCATGGAGTGTTGGAGAATGACATACTGATTCGAGGTTCAGCTTCGTATGTGCCGCACAACTCTTTCTTGGACACTACCGATACGCAAGAAACCAGCGAGAAGGAGCGCGAGCAGTACCTGGACAACACGACAAAATACCTGAAGAACTGCATGAAGGAGATCCAGTACCTGCTCACTCCACCGCAGCATCCTCCACCGCCGCAACTCCTACCGAACGGCCATCTCACAGGACTTCCGGAGGCTCCCTTACCTGTGGAAGACGTCTACGCAAGGCACTCACATCGGAGTCGACAGTCGGGTCAAGTCTTGCCCCAGCAACAAGCAGTTCCAAACCATCAAACGCCACCCGTACCAGCTCCGCTTGCGCCTCTATCTCAGCGACAGGAGGACTCGCGAGGCCTGGGGTACTCTGAATACCTCCCAAACTCCACGGCTTCTTCTTCGGAGCTACTCCAACCAACAGCTCAGCATGTCCAAGCTCCGTATGAGGAGCAGGTGGAGAATGTCACGCACACTTACGATAACAGGGGTAGACCGATGCAGGAACCTGAGAGCCAACAGCGCGGAATTCGAAACCAAGCTGATACTGACGGGTGGACTTTCGAGGAGGAATCGCCACAGCCACTGCAGCCGCCTGAAAATCCACCGCCTGATGTTCCTCCGCCTAGGCGACCTGATACTGATCTTTTCCCAGCTGCCGCTAGTGGCTCTCAGCTACCAGCAAAATCTCCGCCTCGTGCTGGGGGAATGTCTCACGGGCGTCGGAGAAGCTCTGGAGCACAACCCATGGGTCGCCGGAAAAGCTCTCAAGGCAAAAATGAGATTCAAGACGCCGCCGCAGCTGCCAACCTTGATGATCCATCCCAATTCAAAGTAAAATTCGCATTGCGAGGGCATTTGGATGTGGTCAGAAGTGTCATCTTCAGCGGCGGAGGGAGCCCGAGCGAGCCGGAAATCTGCACCGCTGGAGATGACGGCACGATCAAGCGGTGGATAGTTCCCGCGACATATCAGAGCTACAATCCCGGAAACAACAACTCAGATCTCGACATCCAGGCTTCTTTCACTCATCGAGGGCACGACGGAATCGTCACCTCTCTGGCTGCACCTCCTCCAAGCACCGGCTTCAGCACTGGCGGCCGAGCGACTGGGGATGGCTGGATCTTCTCTGGTGGTCAGGATGCTACTGTGAGAGTTTGGGAACGCGGCCGAGTCGACCCGAAAGCAACTTTGGAGGGGCACACTGATGCTGTGTGGGCAGTTTGTGTGCTACCTGCATCTGTCGGAGTCGTATTTGGGCCGCAGAGCAGCAACTTTGGAGGACCTGACCGGCTGCTCCTGGTCTCTGGATCTGCGGATCGAAGCGTGAAGGTCTGGGCTGTCAGCGCTCCTCCGCAGAATGCGTCGCCCTCTACAGGCAGCAGACGCGGTGTTGGAGGAAGTCGGAGGCACAGCGTTACGAGCGGCAGCAACCATCCGACGAGCCCACAGCCGAGTGTTGCCAGCGCCACACCTTTCAGCTACACCCTTGTCCACACCATTCAGCGATCGGAAGACAGCGATGCAAGACCGACGAGCATTTGTCCGCTATCGCAATCTGGCGAGACCTTTGTTGTTAGTTATACTGATTCATCTGTTCTCATTTTCGACACACGAACAGGAGAGGAAATCATTGGAATGGCAAGCAACGAGACGTACGACGGAACGATGAATACAAGTATCAACACTGTTGTAGCGACCACCTCTGGACTTGAAGGGTCAGCAGGCGCTGGTGACGCGTCAAGAGGACTGGATCCAGATGATGTCGGCGGTGGAGCGACTGGAAGCCGGGAAGGTATTGAAGGCGTGGTGATCTCTGGGCATGAAGACCGCTTTGTCCGGTTTTTCGATGCCAACAGTGGTAAGCTTTCATCCTCACTCTATCAGTGGCCCTCAATACTAACATCACTTGCAGGTCAATGCACCTACACCATGCTTGCACACCCTTCCGCAATCTCGGCCCTTTCCCTCTCGAAAGACGGTCGAGAAGCTGTCTCCGCGGGCCACGATGCTAGCATCCGCTTCTGGTCTTTGGAGAAGCGCAGTTGCACTCAAGACATCGTCTCGCATCGCGCCATGCGCGGCGAAGGCGTCTGTGACGTGTGCTGGAGCCAAGACGGCCGCCTTGTCGTCTCAGCCGGCGGCGACGGCGTCGTCAAAGTCTTCGCGAGATGACCATCACAGCTTTCGCTAGCTGTCACTCTCAACCTTTTGATGCGAAGCGGAGGAGATTCATGAAAGGAGAAGATCTTTGTTGCGAGGTTCGAACGGCACAGCAACAGCAACAAAACAACAAGGATTGTAGAACAAAGTGGTGGAGGTGATGGGGCGGATTTGTTTCTTCAAGCTTCGGGGCGTGCGACCTGAGTACGTGCCTTTGTATGTGTAAATATGGGACTTTTTCCTCTTCTCGTCTCTGGCTCTGAATGCTGGGGATTGGAAGCCGGGGGAATGTGCAGAGCGAGCGGACAGGATGACTTTAGAAGTGGGCATTCGGTCGGTGCATAGCATATGGAGTTCTTTGATGATGCTCTTTGATCTCTCTACTTCATCACTAAAGCGCGCGAAAAAGTATCCCTCCACGTCGTCTCGGTGAGTCGACATGATGAATGGAAAAGCATAGAAGTTGAGATTGAGGTGCTCTTGCATGTGACAACGAAGCACGACATGTGATCTGATCATTCTCACTGACTACAGGCTTTCTAGAGAATGATTGTATCCTGAGTCTTTCTCCCAATAGTGTTTAGTTGAGCGCAACCTTCGCGGTTTCTCCTTTTTCGTCTCCCATCTCTCCTCTGTCGCGGCCGTAATCCCATCCCCAAATCCAGAGCAATCCAAACAGATAGCCTTCCTAAATCCGTCCCTTCCCTTCCCATAAGTATGCTACCGTGGTATAACAATACAGCCGAAAAAATCTATAATCAAAACCCGAAAACTCTTAAGAACGAAGCTGAGAGTGTATACGTCACCACCTCCCCTTTCATACCCTTCAAGACATCTGCGCATCATGCTGCGGCAGACCTCCAAGATCCTGCGGTCCGCCCGTCAACATCTGCCCATGCATGCCATCATTGTAGAACAGGTCGAAGAAGGACATGTCGCTCGCCGAGAACGGGCCTAAATCGATGCCGCTGTCATATGTCGATGCGCCGCTGGAGGCAGCAGACGCGGCGTCGTCGCGAGGGTTGAACACCTCGTTGGCGGCACGTTTCAATTGCGAAGAGACAAATTGTCCCAGACCCCAGTTGCGGCTGAGAGATTTAAGGACGCCGATGATGAGGGCGACACGGTCGCGGTTTGGTTGGGTTGCGTCGCGCGGGTAGGCCGTGCAGGCTGAGAGCTGCACAACGCAGGCGAAGACGAGCGTGCAGATGAAGAAGGGGGAGTGCCGCTCGACAGGCAAGGAGGCAAGGTTGGCGAGGTCTTTGGAGGCGGCCATAGCCTTGACGGCGTGTTGAGTCGAAGTGGGTGAGACTTGTTCCATATGTTGCTGAGCGCAGTCGATCTCGGCCGCCGGAGGCATCGTGATGGGGAGCTCGGAGCGGGGAAAATGTAGGAAGATGCTGGATATGTGAATGAACATGTTGGCTTGGAACATGATCTCATCCGTGTCGCCAGAATGTGTGAGGATGCCTGCTTTTTCGTTCGGGAGGTGGAATCTCCAGCTCGCTATAGCGTTATCGATGGCTTGAATTGCATCTGCGCCTTCATTGGTGCTTGAAACCGCTATGACTCTGGCCAGTATCCTTATGGCGTCGATCCGATAGCAATATGAAGAGAATTGCAGGTCGTCGTCCTCGAATAATCTGCCGTCATACTGCTGTATGTTGAGTGGGCTGGACGGTATGGCTCCATCCTCGTATGCTGACGCCTCGCACGGAAGATGTGTGTTGGTAATGACACTGTTCGCTTTGAAGCTTGTGTGTCGGTGGAGAGCAGCCAGGTATCCATCTGTGATGTACAGTTCCCACCAGGTCCTACGAAGGCTTTCCTCGTATACGGCATCACCATTGCCATGGGCCACCGCGAACTCGGCAGTGTTCATGCCAAGCTGAATCCCGATGTCCACAGCCCTCGTGATGGCTGGCATGGCTTCTACAGGCTCGTAACGAGCGTGGAGAACCATCGCATATAGCAACAGGGCCAGGACCATCTCAGGCGACTTGTCATTGGCTTGTGCTATGGCGGCAGACACAGCGGGCCGCAAGCAGTCACTAGAGATACCAGGAGCATAGTGACTACCTATGAATTGCACAACCAACTTCAAATAAGTTGGATAGTTCTGAGCTGCGTAGCGATATCGTGGAATGAGGACCGGATGGCTTGCGTGGAAGTTCGAAAAGTACAGGTTGGTGAGGTGTTCATCTTCAGATCGTAATGAAGACTTGGAAGTCGATGTCGATGTCGTGGAGGCGGGCTGTGAGGGGCTTCGAGCGAGTTCGGGCCTCGCCACCTCGCTTGACTCTGACCAAGCGTTCCTGGGAGACGTCGGTCGCAGGGCAGATGCGGCACGAGGTATTGATTGCACGTCCGGCGCATGATGATGATGTGTATAGGACTGCTGCTGCGCTGCGTAGTCGTGGACAGGCGCAGATGGTATAGCGTTGGTAGTCCGTGGCGATTGCAGTCTCTTCCGGCCTCCTATGCCCCGGCGAGAGGGTGTGTAACTGCAGTGAAGACCTCTTGTGATACATCGCGAGCACACAGGAGTTGTCGCATCGCATTTGAGGTGCTTCTTCCTGCACTCGATGCACGCGAGCGGTGACGGCTTGCCGGTACGATCCCTGTCGTTCAGTAGTGCCATTGTGGGAGGGCGACGGCTCGAAGATGGATTGTTTGCAGATAGGCGAAGCAGGCGTGTCTCAAGCAACTAATATTCGCGTAGGAGACTGAGTGTATCCACATGATCGGTCTTAACGAACATCGACCTGCGCTGCTTCGATAAAGCTGGGCGAGGTGATGTCTCTCTCTCCCCAGTCGGCGACCCGGGGACTATAAAGTGGTGGGACTGCAGGGAATGTGAACGGAAATCCCGCCGTCGACCGCCGTGTAACCAGACAGCTGCAGCGTGAGACTCAGCGCTTCGATGCGCATGCCTTCAGGCCCACTCGACTTCCGCGAACAATCTGCTGCGCTTCTCACCTGCCTTTCAGAACCCAGACTGGCGAGACATGCTTCCATCACGCCTTCACAATGCCATCCCTCGGGCAGTCAATGCTGACCAGGCATTCCAAGGGCGTCAGCAGAGCCCTCGTGAGCCTCTCGATAGGCTCCTAATCCTGGGTAACATTGTCGGGGAGAAGCGAAGTGCCTAAGAGATAGTGGTCTCGAACCACAGATCGTCCAGAGTCCAACACCAAACTGCATTGACTGTACACAGGCATCGTGATCTCATCTCGCACCTCGCCGTAGACATCCAGTGAGTCGGCTCGGTAAGCCGTGAGATGGTATCACGGAACAGAGCACGCATCATCATCCACGGCGAACTGAACGATCGACACCCAGTCCATTTCTCTCTCTTCTTTCTCTTTGATATGGTCTGCACATTGTTAGTGTACCGTCGACCCGTGGGAATCTCCAGATTCTGCAGGTCTGCGTGGCAGCTGCGGCGCTAAGGCCAATTTTCTCGTCATGTGGGAGTCGTCTGTAAGAGGATGCTGTCATGTGAAAGTCGTGTTTAAGAGACGTGTGTGGTTGTTGGTGCAATCAACAAAGGGAGTCGGGGTTCAAGGCAAGAGCGAGGGCTCGCGTAAAGTTGCGGCTGCAGTTCAAGCTAAAATTTAAACTTCCCGGGAGAACTTCAAGCGTCATCGCCTGGGCAAAACTGTACAGCTTCAATCGACATTCAAGATGACATTCACCTCGCCACTCCTCGTGCTGGCGGTGTCCCAAAATGTTCAGTCGCCGAGCTTTCGGTCTTGCGCGTAACGTCAGAAGCGTTCGCAGCTTCTCCTCCACCTCACAGGCGATGTCCGAAAAGCTGCGAATCGGTTTCGTGCCAGGTGGGCAACTTTCACATGCTGGCGCCACGGGATCCTGCGCTAACGCTGCGTCTTTCTGGTAGAGCATTTCAGCACTCCTCTCGCGTTCGCACAGCGCCACTTTGACCTCAATGCCGATTTGATACCCTTCCCGACTGGTACTGGAGCTCTGGCGAATGCTTTGAAGCAGCCTTCTCGTGATGATGGGAGCATTGACGTTGCCATTGGGTTGACCGAAGGGTTCGTTGCCGACCTGGGCAAGGGAAAGTCGGCTGACAAAGCAGCTTCGTACGGTTTGGTCGGCACGTACGTCGAGAGCCCGCTCTGCTGGGCCATTTCCACAGGCGCGAAACGCAACGACATCACCTCCGTCTCCGACCTCAAGGGCTCCAAAGTCGGAGTCAGCAGGATTGGAAGTGGTAGCTATGTCATGAGCTTCGTGCTCGCGGACCAGCAGGGCTGGCTCGCATCCAAGGAGCCCTTTGAGGTGGTGCCAATCGGCGACTTCGCGGCACTGCGAAAGAGTGTGAACGAGAAGAGCAGCGACTTCTTCATGTGGGAGCACTTCACGACGAAGCACTTCTGGGACAATGGAGAGATCAAGAGGATTGGGGAGATCTATACACCTTGGCCATCGTGGGTGGTAACGGCGAGAGAGGCGAAGGATGAGAGAGTTAAGAGCATGCTGGGTAAGATCAACCAGGGCATGAAGCACTATCGAGACAACAAAGAAGAGGCTGTGGAGTACATCACAACTACCATGCATTACTCGAGAGAGGATGCGTTGGAGTGGATGAAGACGGTGCGGTTTGCAGAGGATGTGGAGGGCGTGAAACCTGCCATGGTGGATGACACCGTGAGCATACTACGAAAAGCTGGCGTGCTTGATGAGAGCGCGGGAGGAAGCGAGCACATGATCCATACCAAGAGGTCATGAGCTGTCGTTACGAAATATAACATTACGCGGTCGCTTTCCCTCCACTACTGATGAGATCCAAGAAGCCCTGCTTGCTCATCTCATTGACCTTCTCTTCCCTCTTCTGCATTCCCACAACGCCCTCCGTTCTAGCTTCTCTTCTCGCCTCCTCGGCTTTCACCTGCGCAGCTCTGACCGCATTGAACAGCCGTACCACACCTCTCTGCGCAGTTTTCTTCAACCTCTTCTCCTCCTCCATCACCGATCCAGTATCCACGTCCGGCGTCTGCAAGCCCAGCACATCCTTCACCCGGCCCTTCTCCAATGCCTGCTTCTTCTCCGCTCTGATTTGCGCCCGTGCCTTCTGTTCCAGCTTCTGATCTGCAAGTGTCTTGTTCGCTTCCGTTGCTGACTTGCTTCGAGAAAGTACGGGATCGGCTCGTTTCAAGGTCGTGAGTTTGGTATCGAGGAGTTTCTGAAAGGATGTCGCGAATGCGCTAGGGTCGTTGCGCTTTTTCTTCGCGTTCGCCGATGTTGATGAGGGCTGACTCGAGGTCATGGACGTTTCTGAGTCGGAAGCCATGTCTTCATCGCCATCCTCGTCTGAAGGATTTGAAGTTGAATCTAGATCAGGCTCGTCGTCTTCGGCGTCTATGTGTTCGTCTTCGGAGTCGTCGTTCTGTAGGGCGTTCAAAGCGGTATTCCTCTCCAGCTCATCCACATCTGCATCCCCTTCTTCCTCCTCATCGCTGTCATCCGCCGAGCTCTCTTCAGCTTCCGCGACTGGCGGCGCTTGCTTCAGAATCGACTTCGGCGTTGGCTTCGCTTTTCCTCCTGGCATGCTCGCCTTCATGGAGAACTTAGGCTGGACTCGTGGCGCATCTCTGGAAGGTCGCGGCAGATCGGATGCTCGTTGTACCTTGCCCGCGGGCTCATCGTCCTCGTCCTCTGAAGAACTGTGGTACTTCTTTTGCTTCTTGAAGTGCTTTTTCACCTTTTTCTTGGGTCGCACTTCGTCTTCCACTCGCCGCCTCTTGTTTCCCATCACATTTGGCGCCATCTTTAAAGTGGCTTCGGTCAACGGTAATGTTCGCGCAAGGCTCTAGTGTTGTGATGTTGTCGCAAGAAATTCTCCGTCGGTTGCGGGAACTTTTTGCCTCGGATTCGGATTCGAGAGCTTTGGAGGCCGATGACGCCCGCGGCTCTTTCACCTCACATCAACTCAATTGCATCTTCCGTTTCCTCATACTCTGTACGCTTGTCGCACAATTGGAGACGCAATTGCACATCATGCCTCCACTCAATCGCTGTCTACCGGTCGCCAGACGACTCCGCCTCCAAAACAACACATTCCAGCAGACCTCACACCTTCGCCTCCAAGCAGCTCGATCGGCATACCAACCATTGCAACGAAGATGGCAGCACGCCGAGCCCACGACATCCGCATCGAACGCCGATGAAGGTCCACCTCCTTCACGATCAGGCCTCAGCCAGGAGATGATCAAGTACACCGCCGAGTCTTACCCCAACATCAAGCGAGACCCGCGCTTCAAAGAGATCACGAAGGATGATGTGAAGTTCTTCAAAGAGGTGCTTGGATCTGAGAATGCGATTATCGACGGCTTGAGTCAGGATGCGAAGAGCGACTTGGAGGCTTACAATGCGGATTGGATGCGGAAGTACAGAGGCCAGACGAGGCTTGTATTGAAGCCCAACTCTACGGAGCAGGTCAGCAAGATCTTGAAGTATTGCAATGACAACTTGATTGCGGTGAATCCGCAGGGTGGCAACACAGGTCTAGTGGGAGGCTCGGTCCCGGTGTTTGACGAGATTATCATCAATCTGGCCCGCATGAACAAGATCCGTTCGTTCGACGATGTTTCCGGAATTCTGGTTGTTGACGGAGGTGTGATTCTGGAAGAGGCAGACAATCATCTGGGAGAGCATGGCCATATCTTCCCTCTGGACTTGGCTGCGAAAGGTACATGTCAAATTGGCGGAAATGTCGCAACGAACGCTGGAGGTCTGCGATTACTACGATACGGCAGTCTACACGGGAACGTGCTCGGAATCGAAGCTGTGCTGCCCGACGGAACGATTGTCGACGATCTTGGAAAGCTGCGAAAGAACAACACTGGATACGACATCAAGCAGCTTTTCATTGGAGGCGAAGGGACTATCGGAATGGTCACCGGTGTTTCGATTCTGTGCCCACAGCGCAGTCCGGCCGTGAACGTAGCCCTCTTCGGACTGGAATCGTACGAGAAAGTGCAGGAGGCTTTCAAGGTGTCGAAGAAGTATCTCCAGGAAATCTTGTCAGCATTTGAACTGATGGATGGCAACTCACAAAAGATCTACCAGCGTGCCTCGGGACGTACAAAGCTACCGCTGGAAAATGAACACCCATTCTACTGCCTGGTTGAGACTTCTGGATCAAACGGTGACCACGATGGCGAGAAGCTCCAGTCCTTCCTCGAACACGTGATGGAAGAGGAGATCGTTCAAGATGGTGTACTCGCCGAAAACGAGACCCAAGTCCAAGATCTCTGGTCCTGCAGAGAAGGCATCTCAGAAGCAAGCCAGCACTTTGGTGGTGTCTACAAATACGATCTCTCAATACCTCTGCCAGAACTGTACGCCATCGTCGCCGAATGCCGACAGCGATTCTTGGACAACGGCATGATGAGCGAAGACGACGAGTCGAAGCCCGTGCTCGACGTGATCGGGTACGGCCACATGGGTGATCAGAACCTGCATTTGAACGTTTGCGTCCGAAGATATGACAAGGAAGTTGAAAAGGCCATCGAGCCATGGGTATACGAGTGGGTTTCCAAGCGAAACGGCAGTATCTCCGCCGAGCACGGCTTGGGACTGGCGAAGAAGGAATTTATCGGCTACAGTCGAAGTGATAATATGATCAAGCTAATGGGGCAGATCAAGAAGCTCTATGACCCGGTAAGTTCTGTTCCTGAAGTGCTGTCGCCGCTGAATTCGTGCTAACCTAGACCCGCAGAATGGTATCATGAACCCGTACAAGTATGTATAGAATAGACATCTCGAGCCAGCAGCTTGAGTGAGAAATATCAGAGCATTCAACATTTCAGCCAGCAGCACGACGAGCAACCCTCCCGATTCAGCCGTTACCTAATCTTTTCAAACGAGCCCTGCACCAAGCGGCGAAAGAGCTGAACAGCCTATCATCCTTGAACTTGTCACAAAAAGCCGCCAGCTGTCTATACCTCTCACAAATATCCGCACCAGTCGCATGCAGCACTTTCGCCAGATCCACAGGACACAGATACGGAGGTTGGCGTGCATCTTCACTCAATCCAGCCGTTCCTTGCATAATGCAGGCGCGGTACACGCAGTGGTCCATACCGAAACAATGGCCAAGCTCGTGGGATGCAGTCTTGCAAATCCTGCCCAGCCAAAGGTTTGACAGAGCTTGTGGTGTTGAAGGCGCTGGGAGGCTCTTGAACGAGTCGACTGCAGAGCGAAGGACGGAAGTCCCAGTGACGGTGCCGATGCGCCTCTTTACCTTCGAAATCTTGGCTCTCTTCGCCAAAGGCTCTGCTCCCTCATAACAGCAGTCATCAATATACGTCTGACAATGCGACGCCGGCCAAGCATGCTCTCTCTCCACTTCCTGCACCTCGTCGAGCGCGGGATTATACCTCGCAGTGGAGACGACCGCGACTCGACTCCCGCCGTACGCACGACCGCAGCAGAAATCATCGTCCTCTCCCTCATACAAATCATGATCGACGAGCATCAACAAAGCATAAGCATCTTTGGGCAACATCGTGATTGCGGCATCGAGGAGATCGTCGAGATTCAGCTGCCCGGAGAAGATGCCGTCTTGAGAAGGCCTGCTGCGGATTCCAATGATCTCAGATCCGATATTTAGGCCGATGCGAGGGCACTTCGGATCGCTATCCGGCCAAGGAACGAATCGTAGTCTGGGCTTCGAGAGCATTTTGATTGGGAGGCCGTGGTAGAAAGCCTCGAGGTAGGCCAGGACGTCTTCGGTTTTGGCTGAGGGGACCGACCGATCTGGAGACGCGATGTTCTTCCGCTTGGAACCTTTATTGACACAGAGTATGTTCGGGATGGCCCATTCGCGCACATAGCTGACTTCTTTAGCGATGCTAGGTGTCGGAACAAAGTGAACAGTCCGCCTGGCTGGCGTGACAGGATTCCGCTCAGGCTCTTCCTTCCAGTCTTTGAAGGGCTGCGGTTCATACTCAGGATCCCAAGAGAGCTCGTCGCCCGGCAAAACCAACGGACAAGGAAAGGTCGACAGATCAGTTGCTGTGGAGTCATCTTTGAGTCCTGGACCTTCACCAGTTGCCGCCCACAATTGCTGTTGTGTAGGTGCCTCATACCCCACTTCCCGCGCATGTTTCGATGGCTCTATTCGGAGCTGCTCGTGTTTGCAGGCCGACATGGTTGATGATGAATGAGGAATCGAAGGTGGGCTCTCCAAGATGTTTATATTCACTAGCGTTTCTGAAGGATGCGCTAGTGTGGCTAGGCAGAAGCATTGCTGGTCCGTGCGCGCCACGGCCCAGAACGCGTCCAAGCATAGGTCTTGGGTGTTTGTTGTTCGTGTATGTCTAAGAATATCAATGCGTACTGGCACTTCTGGGACCATGCTGGCGACACAAGCTGTAAATTGTTGACATCAATTCAGCTTGGCAATATCACTACTTCGACTTCCCCAGCTTGACAACTTATTCAGCAAAGACCTCGCCCTCCAGCACAATCCGTAAACCCTCGAAACAACCTCATCAATCATCGTGAACGCACCGAGCTCTTTCAGAGCCGCAGTATCCTTCCTCACAGAAAATCTCTTGGCGATAATATTCAAGTAGTCAGGAACTTCGTTGCCAATATAACCGGCGGTCTCGAAATCAATCAGCACCGGATCCTTTCCACGACGCATCAGATTTGGTTGACGCAAGTCATTATGGCAGACACCTTGCTGATGCAATGCTCTGGTCGCAGCATGCATGGATCTGGATAAATTAACGCTGTCGTCCCATTCCTGGAGCTTCTCGAGCCGAAAGGCGAAGACGCCTCGACTGTCTTCCAGCGCTATCTCATGGACTCTTACAACTGGTAGTGGCGACGACAGTCGTTGGATCTCCACGAGCATGCGATATTCCCACGCAACGCGAGCGCGACACTGAGGAAACGGATACGCGACCTTGATGACATAGTCCGGATCGTTATCTGAGATCCGTATCACAGCACTCGACCTAACCTGCACAGTCAGCCCATCTCGCACCCACATCCTGGCCAAAATAGACTTACCCAGAAGACATCAGCCTCGTATACCTCAACACTTCGTCCATCTCATCCGAAAGCTCCAATCCTTCAACCCGACAGCCATCAGGAACGCTATCTGGGAACTTCGGCATCCATGGAAGCTCGAGATCCTCTTTCAGGATGACTCTGAACAATCGATTTTGGAACTCTAGGAGGATGAAGAATAGGTCATTCTCACCATCATATTCCGGGAAGCCGATGTATTGGACTTCCATTGCTGCGATTGAAGGGCTTAACAGAAGATGTTTGGGGAGGAAGATGTGAAATGCAAGGCGAAGTTCGTAGATCTCAAAGGCTCCGCAGGTCCAGATTACACGACGTAGTACACGGACTACGGGCTGTTGCAGGTGCTTCGATCCGGTGATGCATAGAAAATACTTCAATTTGAACAAAAGAAAAAGGGCAGCGGTCGTGAGCGTGCTGTTGAGGATCTGAAGTTGTGATTTCAAGAGGGTATCTTTCTTTCGCTCATGACATGACGCGTTGTCTACAAAAGAGTAACACCAACGCCATCGCTAATTCATACTGCTGTTGGAGTCATGTTCATATTCCCTCGTATCCCATCCATTCCGTTCCATTCCATTCAATGTCCATGACGCCGAGAGAACCTCACCCATGAGCCGAGAACCTCGATGAAAGGTAAAACGCCGAATGATGATCTTGATGATCGCCGGAACTTGGGCGATTGATGATGTCGTATTCTTCGTGTTGGTATGGTCCTTGTTCGTCGACTTCGTGCACGCAAACCAGCAAAACTAGCACTGCGAAATGCGAACGCCCCAGAGCTGAAGGCGCGCCACGACGCGGCGGCGACAGACAGGGCAAGTGTCGACTTTCTCAGCGCACTCGCGACAAGCGACGACATGGCCGCAGTCGTAGAAAGCCGTCGACATGGGCTGATAGAGACAGATACTACACTGTCCCTTCTCGTCCTCAGTGAACGTGCCGGAGTAGTTGAATTCGCCGTGCCGAATGTCCTCTTTCCAACCGCCATTATAGACGTTATTGGAGCTGTGCTCGACGTACTTGCCTTGGCCATCGCGCTGGTTGTCTTTCCACTCGCCTTCGTAGACGTCGCCGGTGGCGGCGTAGATCATCTTGCCGTAGCCGGACTTCTGGCCCTTCTCGAATTGGCCGATGTACTCGTCTCCGTTCAGATCGATGAGGTGGCCTCCGCCGTGGTACACCTTGTCTTTCCAGTGGCCTTCGTAGTATGCACGCCCCAGCCAATCGAGAGTGCCGACTTCGAGATTATCTTCCATGTGCGGAGTAGGCTCCTGGCCGTCAGGAGAGAAAGCAGAGTCGTCATCGGCGTCCTTCATGACCACGTCTTCGCCGTCCATAAGAATTGGATCTGGGGTTGCTGCTGTAGCTGCTTCTTCGAGACGCTCTCTCAGAGTGCACTGTCGGATGTACTCCTCTTCCGAGAGGACCTGCTGACCCGTCTGCCCGATCACTGGCAATGTTGAGCCCTGAAATTCTTCATGCACTGATGTATTGAGCGGCGCATTGTGCTGGGCAACCTGAGGCGGGATCCAACTGCCGACATCGGGCGCATCGAATGCATCTTGAGCAACATCGTCGCGCACATACATGACAGCACACGTCACCTCATGAATTTCGTTGTGAAATGTAGTCAGCGGCGAGTCATACCCATACTCTGGCGTTCTCGGTCTCTTGTCACTGTCCTCGACTCCTGAGTGGATATCGCGAGCTTGCCTCTCAGTGAGTCGTTGAACGACGGAGTCACGGTAGCCATACCAGCCATTGCCGACGCCCTTCGGTCGCACATATGAGTTGTACTGCATTGACAGCAGGTGTCCCTTGTGGGTGATGAAGGCATAAAGCGTGTATGATGCGCCGCCGACTGTGATCTTCTCGTCGACTTTGACTTTGTGAGTTAACTTCTTCCACTTGCGGTCCGTCTTGTCGTGCTCTTGGCGTTGCAGCTCAAGAGTGAGAAGCTGAGGCCGAGCGATGACCTTGTGGTGCTTATCAATGGCAGCCTGAATGCTTTTATGGTCTTTCGTGTTCAGTCGACTCGTGCCACAGGCGCCGCCCTTCTCAGCATGGAAGGTTCCGATCAGGTCTTTGACAAGATGGGGAGTCTCAGGGTATTCTTTTTCGAAGCAGAGATTCATTCTCCACAACATTTCCATGACGTCGCCATCTTCACCACCACCAGGAGCACCATAACTCGGAGAGCGTTTCCGAGTGTACATCTTCAACAGTATGGTGTGGAGCCATTTGGACAGATTTGAGTCCGAGCGCGGTCGGAGATCCTGGACTAGCGACCGAAATGGCGCAAAGTGCAAAAGCGGTACTGCAACGGCGATGTATTGCAGCGACTTGGTGAATGGGCGAAGTCCAGTGATGGATGTCATCTGGTCGGCCGTTGGCAAGTCATGCACCCACAAGCAGCCGGTCGGGTCGTTGACAACGCGTATGAACGCCTTGAATGCAAGCTTGTCATTGCGGAGCAATGATGCACGGCGGTGTGTATGGCGGTGGCTTATGTCGTAGCGAGACTTGTTGGAGAAGTGTCGCCAGCCATGATTAAAAGCTTGTTTGCAGAATTGATGTTGCTCTTGTTCAAACTCCCACACGCGTGGCTCCTCAGGATTGTAGATGATGATTGAGAACTGCACAGCGACGCTGCGGCGCTTCGAGACCTTTTCGACGCCCGCCAGGAAGGGGAAAGGCGGATCCTTGAAGTCTTCAAACTCTTGGAAATCTTGCGACGCCATGTTGACACACTCCAGGTAGACAGACAGGTACTCGCTGCGGTCGCCTTTGGGGAAGAACTTGATTTGCCAGTCGTATCCACCAATTCTCACGGTTGGAGAGCGCATGATCTTCTCAGTGTTGGGCTTCTCCTTGGTGCCATTGTAGTGCTCCACGAGCCAATCAATACGACCGCTGTCGACTTGGATGAACTCAGGATCATCCATCTCGATGGTCTCAAAAGTCTTCTGCTCCCAGTGTGCATGGTCTAGAGCGCTGTACTCTTGCTTCGACTCGATGAAGGCGAGCTCATCTCCCACTGCTTCTGTCTTGTCTTCTGGCAGCTCATACCATGGGTTCTCACGCTCGTCATCGTCCTCGCTGTCCTCGTTGTCGCTGCCCGAGCCTGAGCCGTCGTCTGACTCCGGATTGCGATTTCGGGTGTCAGACGGAATCTGCTCTTGTGAGGGGTTTTGCGTGCCCGGTGGCATCTGCTCTGGAGAGCCTTGGCCTAGATTCAGACCAGGTGGGAAGACAGGCGGTGGAACGTTGGTCGTGAGGAGCTCGTGGAAAGCGGTGCCGCTGGGAATCGTGGGTGGGGGAGGCGGCGGAGGGTCGGTCTGTGCCGGTGGGAGCTGCGACGGAGGCTCTTGGGTGGCCTCCATGGTTGTCGATGGCAGAAAGAGTGAGTGATTCGAAGTCTGAGTCAAATAGGTCTCTGGGATGGCAGGCGGGAAGTTGATTGCTGCGAAGAGAGTTGTTGGTCAGAAGAACGGAGGAAGAAGTAGAAGCGTCTCGATTGTGATCAGGCGGTTCGAGCACGGACGCCAGACGACAATAGTAGTGAGTGATTGTCAATAGTGGAGGTTGTCGCGTATTGTCGAGACAATTGCGACAACAGCGTATTGTCGATCCCGTCACATGCGAGCGGATCCGCAGCTGTTCGGCGCCGCGGCGGAGTGTGTCACCGGCTTGAGGAGCTCGTGGCAGTGGCAGGGACAGTTTGACGGTCTCGGAAGGTGCTCGAAGAGACTCAGCGAGTGTGGTGGTATTTTACAGGATTGTGCGGCGTGTGCAGGTTCACCTAAGGTATTCAGGCTGCGTCTTGCTGTCAAGGCTCCAGCAGCTGGAGGTCTCCAGGTCCCCACAAATGCAGCTGACTGATAGCTTATCGCGTGCCGATCCCGAAACCCTCCCGGTCCATGCCGATCGCTAAATCTACGCTAGGCACTTCTCAGAACGATCCCACGGAACAAGCATCAAGCATGGCAGTGTGAGGCATTCACCGGTGAGAGCAAGCTCACTGTGCACAGCATCCCCAATGAGTCGACTGAGGATAGTGACGTTGCGCCTCACTCCTGCCGCGGCGGGTTCTCGTGGCGGAACGTGACCACGTCAACGTCAAGCGCACGCCGCACGGTACATGCGGTACTTGCATTGGCGGCCTGCACACTTGTCAGAGGTGCCTTGCGTAAGCGTACTAAGCAGCTGCGGTTGGCCGCCTTGGGTGTCGAGTCTGGGTGCTTCACGGCTTCTGCTGGGTCTTCTCCACTTTGGCAAAAGAGGCCGCCACGATGAGCGGGAAGGCAACAGTCGCCTCCGCATACACCTGTGCCGCAAGAGTCAACGAAGTCACATCGAGGTCGTGGTATTAGATACACTCACCTTCACGCTCGCCGCGTCGGCCTTGATCTTGCCCCAGCTCACAGCCTCGTCAGGCCGGGCCCCTGCATCGGAACCGTCGAACTCCTGCGCTGTGTTGACGTACACAGCGCTGTCCGCACCATTACGCATGAGGTTCGCGTTTGCGATATGGTGCTTCACGATACCGCCGCCAAGGATGATCATGCCAGTTCTCTTGGCTCGTACCGCAATGGTGTTGATTCTTCGGATGTCTTCCACAATGTCGACGCGCAGCTTTAGTGGCGAGGCCTTGAAGGAATGGAAGTACAGCATGTCTCCCAGGCTACCATCCGTGAGCGCAGGGCAGAACACAGGAATGTCGTTCTTCCATGCCCAATAGTACACTGATCGCTCGTCGTTGATCTCTTTTCCGAGTCGTGCAATTATCTTGCTGGGCGTCCAATTGATGGGCTCCTCAGGGTCCTTGACGTCCTTGGTGGCCTCCTGCTCTTCTAACATCTTGTCCAGAATCGGCACGACCCAGTCCTCAAATTTGCAGTAATTGTCGTTCGGGACGTAGAGGTTGCCAATGCGGTTCATGCCTTTGGCACGCAGTGCAGCTCCAGCCGCTGTGAAAGATCCCATGTACGTCTCTCCAAGGCATTTGATAAAGTCTTCTTCGACGCCGCCTGCAGTCGTCACGATTGCCGACACATGCTTGTGTTCGACCAACCATCGCAGAGTCTCGCGCAGGCCAGAGGAGATCAGATTGGAAGTATAGCCAAGGAATATCGTCGTCTTTTCTCCAGTTTCCGCATCACGCCAATCTTTCTGGAGTATGGCGAATCAACGATTAGACTCCACATCTTCTTGCAAGGGAAAAGAATAGAATCTGCAGTGTGAAGTTCTTGATGCGTTAGAAGTACCTACCATGCCGTTGACGATGTCAGCCGCCTGCCCTATGGACGAAGCTTGAAACCCCACATTCGTTAGATTTTCCACCAGCTCGGCGACGGTGATATTGCGATCAGCGAAGGCATTGAAATCTAGCCCTCGAACTGGCACGGCACCTTCAGGCACAGGATCCGAAGGCTTGAGAACAGCATCCGTGGCGCCGGCGGGAGCGTCGTGCGACTGCGCGGGAGGTGCGTTGGAAGCCATGGGGAAACCTTGTATTTATTTTGGTGATTTTCTTTTCTGCGTCGGAGGAATGAAAGAATTTTGGGGGAGCTTGGCGGGGAGAAGAGGTGCAGCCGGAAGGGTGAAACACTTTCGGGCCCCACGTTTCGACGCCAGCGGCGACCTGAGCGCTGACGGGTGAAGGCTATTCGGAGAATGAATCAGTTCGGGATTTGGAGGTGCATCTGATGACGCCTGTCAACTTCAAACAGATTGCTGGCTTATAATCTCGAAAATGAAATGGTTGCTCGTGCTCTCCGGATAGATGCAGCACGCTCACAACAGGCTGGTCTGGCTCAGGGATGTGCTGACGACATTGGACAGATTTGCAGCATTTTATGCTTTCCCGGCGCATGACAGCAAGGATAGTGCATGGCGACGCTAGCCGTTGCAGCTCCTGGCTCGTTACCGGAGAGTTGTGTCGGGCGTCGAGCGCGACAGAACCGCTGCGTGCTGTCAAAGTCGAGTCGTGTCTTGAAATAGAATGAAATTGAGTTGTGCTATGGAATATTGATGATGCATTGATCATGGCGACGATTCGGCCATTTGGCACTGTGAAAAGAGAGGAAAGAGGGCGCGTGTCGTTGCAGACGTTTCCCACGAACCGGCGACGGGCCAGTCCCGCCAGTAGTCCCGCCGGGATGGGTGGAGACGATGGATTAAAGAGCAGCGACTGCAGCCGGGCGCGGTGATTGGCCAGAATCGCCTCTCGAATCTTTACTCCCGCCGTTCCATACACGCCTGCTTCTTGGGACGACGTGTGAAGGCTGCCACGCCCTCGACATCGCCCTCACGACCTCTTCTCCCCTCCCAATCCCATCATCAAACGCGCCAAGCCGACATCCATTCGAAAGAGCGCGCTTCCTCGAGCGCGTCGTCGCATTTTCAGCATTTGTCGCCGACCCGCCAGCGAGATTGAGCACTCGTCCGCATTCGCCTGCATCTGCCTCCGAGCCCTGCACTGCACTTGCCTCGTTTCTTCGCGTGTCCACCCTCCACCAGTGCCGCCGACGCCTCAGGCACGCGCGAGACCTGCTCCATCCGCGCATTTTCACGACCATTTGGCAGACGAAGCATCACGACTGAGAGTGCCATCGCCACAGCGTTCTTGTTCGCAGCGCCGTCGAGAGGTCCTCAGCTGGCGGGCCCTTTCTTCTCCACCGCAACACAGTTCGAGAGCCGCAGCACGCTAGTTAGCGTCCCGACTTCCGCTGAGTCGTTTCGCCCGCGCTTCCACCTTGCACCACCTCCCGCGACACCCTGTCCGCCAATCTTCGACAACACGCCCAATTTTCCACCTTCGCGACACCCACGCCACTCATCGACCGACCGCATCACCACTGGAGCAGTCCGGTGCGCTGCTGCCGCCTTTCTTTCATTTCCTGGCCGATGAGGCGGCGCCCGGCCTGACTAAGCTTGGAGGGAGATTCCCCGGTTTTCACTCCGGCGTGGCGCTCCTGAGAGCGCTTGCGCCCATTGTCCATGTCGCAGTATCGCGGATCTGGCTACAGAGGACCGGCCGACCGATCGCGCTCGCCGCCGCGCTTTGCAGACCGCCGCCCTTCGACCGCAAGTATCTTCGATGGCCGTCATTCAGGGCCTTCTTCATCGCGCACCGCCTCCGACACGCCAAGAGGTCCCAGATCGCAATTTGATGGGCCACCCGCGCGCGGCCCGCCCCCGAGTGGCTTAGGCTCAGCTGCCGCGCCACGAAGCCTGAGAGATGCACCGCCGCTGGGTGCAAGTGATCGTGGACGACCATTTCGAGAACGCGATTATCCCGACCGCCGCGAGCGCTCACCACCGCTGCGAGAGAGGTCGCCGCCGAGGAAGTTCAACGAGCCACGTGACTTTCCGCCTCGCGACATAGACACTCGAACAGCAAGAAGATCATCGCGAGACGGACCGCCTTCAGCAGGATCAAACTACTCCGACAACCCTGGTTTTGGATCCGGATCTTCATTCCGCGGTGGATTTGCTGGAAGGGGTCGAGGCCGTGGTGATTCGTTTTTCGACAGGAGCGGCGGTCGTGGTGGTCGACGCGCTTTTGATGACCGCTCCGATCGCCCAGATCTTTTCCGTCAACGGGAGCGTAGTCCGCCCCCCAGATACGGCCGAGATCTCTCCCGCGACGGAAGAGAGCTCGATCGCAGAGATGACCGACGGTACGAGCGTCGCGAAGATGACAGACGATCCGACTGGCTTGATAGAGAGCGAGACCTGGATCGCGACCGTACAGCAAGGAGAGATGCTCCGCCAGGAAGACTGGAATCCAGGCTGTCCACAGATTCTGTAGCGAGTGCGAATGCTGGTCATCCGCCTTCAGCTGCTCCGCCAATCAACCCCGAGCGCTTGGCCATCATCGAGAGCTCAGGCGCCGACACTTCCATCCGACGACCATCATCATCTCAGGCAACACCCTCGGCCGCAAGACGAGATCCCCCATCAGAAACCCCTGCCTACCTTAATGGACGTGCTGAGACGACGGCCAACAAATATGGCTCTCGTGGCTCATCGCCCCCGACGCAGGCGCCACCTGTGCCGGCTTTCAGCTTTTCAGTCGCTCCTACATCGGCGGGCAACCAGTCTTCGCAGGCCGTCCGAAGCGAGAGAGAGACTGGACCTGCTGAAGAGCATGTCGATGCGGAGAGACCTACTCAAGAAGAGAGACCAGCACCACCAGCCAATGCGCCCACCGCACCAAAAGCTGCACCCTCTGCACCCAAAGCCCATCATGCGAGTCCTCCTCCATCAGCTCCTAAAGCGCCCCGTGCCCTTGAGCTCGATACGACGATTCCGCCAAGCAATCGTCTGCAGGGTGTTCGATCTATGGAAAGCTTGGCAGGCCCGAGCGCACCGGCCAGAGCGGATACCTTCCCATCCACAGTGCCTACTTCACCTGGCTCTTCTCGGCATACGCTTTCTCATCTTTCTCAACCTATATCACCCAATCCTCCAACGGCGCCGCGATTCGGGGATTTCTCAGCTCCCACTGGGCCCCGCGCCACACGCGCTTCTCCTGCACAAGCATCTGTGTCGCCAAGACCCACGTTCGCTTCCCCGCGATCTGATGTAGGTGCCTTTCAGCAGCAACCTCCTTTCGCAAGAGGCCAGACACCTCCACCCTCTGCCCCTTCAGGTCCTCGAAGACAATCCTTCAGCGTGTCTCCCAAAGTCCCAAACTCGAACATCCCAACTGCACCAAAAGCTTCTCGCGTCCCACCACTAGCGCCCAGGGCTGGAGAGCGAGGTCTGCCGCCTCAAGCTCGTCCAGGAGAGCGTTCTGCTGGTGGGGCCCCGTTCGCGCCACCATCTGGTCCACGAGGACTGCAATGGAACCAGTGGCGAAGACCAGGTGCCCCAGTCTACGGAGAGAAGCTGGGCCCATCCGTTCCTGCCAAGAGGGACGCCAATGGCGACGAGAAGGAGAGGCAGGGGTTCAGCGGTGCTGCAGCATCGACAGCTGAATCACAGGAAAAAGACGACGATATAGTGTCACGACAGGCCTCAGTGTCAGAGGTCAGCAGATCGACCAAAGATGCACAGGAGGACAAGATGGACGTCGACAGTGCTCCAGCGAGGCGCAAGTCCGGGGCTGCAGAGGGACACTCGGCTAGACAGTCATTCTTCGGAAAGACCATCGAGAAGTCGGAAGACGAAATTGTGTCCAGCAGTGACGAAGACGAACTTGACGAGGAAGAAGATGCGACCCTGCTGGAAGCCAAGCATGCCCGTAAGGAGCGGGAGTTGAAGTCGCAAATGTTCGACCTCAGCTCACGAAACTATCGGGCCACCTCGCCACTGGAGTCAATCGCTCGGCTTGCTCGTCTTTCCTTCCAGGATCTTGAAAAGATCAATGCGCAACGAGACGAAGACATGGACGTAGATCATCACGAGACTGAGCCAAATCGCCTCGCACCACCAGCTGTACAGTCCTCTGAAAGCGACGAAGGCCCAGAGATCATGACGCCACATGGCGATGACAACAAGAATGTCGCCATTCGACCTCTCGAAGCCGCTCCTGACGGCATCCGTCGTCTGCGTAGGCGGAGTCCTGAGCCAATTCGACTGCCATACTTGGTCAAAGACGAAAAGGTGGCACCGCTGCACGAGACCAACGAATTCCAGGACAACATCCAATCGCTTGAAGAAATCGAGACGGAGATGCTCGACGCGGTGAAAGAAGAAATCCAGGATGAGATGGAGCTTGAGGAAGATGCAGAGGCCAGTTTCGAAGAGCTGTATCGCCAATGGCGCGAAGAATGCGAGATCCTCGATCGCGAGAAGGAAGAGCAAGAAAGGCTTGAGCGCCAATTGTCCGCCGAGCCTGGCCCTGACTTTGAGATACCCGCTGCCATTCCTGGGAACTTGGTGGGTGAAGGAAGAAGACACAAGTTTGCCAGTGAGTATGACATCAACATGGTCATTAAGCAGTCCGAAGAGACTGCGCGCATTGAGCAAGAGAAGATGGACCGAGAGGCCAGGAAGAAAGAAGCGGACATGGAGAAAGAGGCTAGGTTGCCCGATCAGCAGACACAGACCGCCATTGCTCGCAGTCTCATCATCGACGAGAACAGACTGCGGGATCCGACTTCCCTCACACTGGTGTTCTCATATGAGCCTCCTCCGAACAACTTCACAGAGGCTGAGCAGCAAATCTTCATCGCCGCATTTAAGGATACGCCGAAGAAATGGGGTGAGATCGCCTCTCTCCTGCCAAACCGTACATACAAGGATTGCATCCACCACTACTATGCGAACAAGTGGGATGGCAGATTTAGGGACAACCGTGCCAAGAAGTTCAAGGGTGGTCGCAGAGGTCGCGGTGGAAAGGCATCTAGACCTTCGAGAGGCTCTGCATTGATGGCTGACCTCAACAGAAGCGAAGACATTGTCCAAGGCACAGGCGACTCTGCAAGCGGCCGGCCCAAGCGCGCAGCTGCACCTACCACATTTGGCGAGCGGGAGATCGAGTCAAAAGGCACTCTGGTCGGGCAGTCCCCTGCCAAGAAACAAGCACAGGGCTCCAAAGAAGATACTGGTGGGGAGAAGCCTGCCAAAAAGCCGCGACGAACAGGCGAGTCCAAGCCTGGCAGAAAGGGCAATAAAAGCCAACTTGCTGCACTGGCTGCTGCACCTGCTATGGCACCGAATAAGCCGCTTGCGCCGGGAATGCCGACCAAAGAAGAAGCCGATAGGGCACAGCATTTGCAGGATGCGAGCTTGTTGGCAAGCCTGCAAGGCGGACATCCGGGCGCCATGCGCCCTGAGCAGCAGATGGTCTTCAACCAGGAAGGTTTTATTCCCCAACCAGCAATGCCGGAAGAAGTTGACCGACCAAAACAAGCTCCACAAGCTGCAAAGCCTGCAGCGTCGAGTTATTGGTCGGTTCCCGAGCAAACTGACTTCTTCAAATACATTTCGTATTTCGGTACTGACTTTGGTGCAATCGCTAGCCATATGGGAACGAAGACGCAGACTATGATTAAGAATCATTATCAGCGGAACATCGACGGTGGCGGTCGCGCCGACTTGGAAGAAGCTGCAAACAAGGCCAACGAGCGTCGCGAGCGTGGCGAGGACATCGGTCCACCTCCTACGCCAACGCCCATCATTCGCAAGAATGGCTCCAAGGTCTACGCCGATTACTCACAGTCCAATCCTCCTCGCGCGATTGCTCCACAGGCTACCGACATGCCCGACGCGGAAGAAGCAACTATCCATTCTGCTGTGCCGAAGCACTCTTCGCCGCCGCAAGCGCAGGCGCAGGCAAAGCCAAGGTTTACCTCATCGGCTCAAGGCACGCCAATTCCTGCGCATCGAGCAGTCCCAAGCCCACTGCCTACTACTGCACCTACTCCGGCCGCTGTGCCTCCGGCCATGCCTACTGCACCGCACCCGCGAGGTCTTGGACACCCACTAGGATCTCGACTTGGGTTCCTGACAGAGCAGCGTTCAGAGCCGCGTCCGGCAATCCCAACTTCAGGCTTCCGCTTCGGCCAAGAGCAGCCGCCTTCGCTGTCACGACCGCAGCCTCAGCCCCAGCAACAACAGGTCATGGCGAGAACACCTTCTGGCAACCCTCTTGATCCTGCCTATCTCGCAGGTCTACAGCAGGAACAAGAACGGGCGTTGAGGTTGGCGGGCGCGGAATCTGAAGCCCGCGGAGAGCATATTCCGGGACGTCCACTCCCGGGACAGAACCCACACGCTCATGGTTCACCGAGCAATCACCCGGTTGCAGCTCCCTTCATGGATCACAAGCCCATCTTGGAAGAACGCCGACCCACTCCGCCGCGCAATGCGTATGCGACTCCAGGCGGGTCCCGTCCTCCATTGTTCGGCACTTCTTCAACACCAGCTGCTGCTCCTTTGGCAGTTACACCGCTGTCTTCAATTCATCGTGGCCCATACCACGCGTCGCCGCCCAAGCAGGACCCTTTGAGGCCTGGCTCGGTATCTGGCTCTACGCCTGCTCCTTCGCACCAAGGTGCAAATCCTTTCACCTCAAACCCTCCTCCTGCTGCTCCAGGTCCTGCGGCCACACCAGCTCCAGAGCGAGAGCCCCCGAAGCGGTCCAATCTCTTGTCCATATTGAACAACGAGGAGCCTTCCGAGCCTAAGCCGGCGCCGAAGAGGGACAGCCTTCCATCGGCTCCGACTCGCGTAGCGTCTCCTGCGCCGTCTGCCTTCCCGTCGTCTTCGACGCCTCAGCCACTCTCTGGCATTCCGCCTTCGCGACGAGAGCAGTTTGGTCAGTCATCTCTTGCAGGGCAAGGACCTTTACAGAGGACTTCCTTCGGACAAGGCTCTTCAACACCCGCGCCAACGCTCAAGCACGAATCCTCAGCCGGCGGTGGCTCGTCAATGCAGCAGCCTCCGAAGCAAGATTTACACTGGCAATCGAGGGTCTTTGGCCACAGCAATCAGCCCAGCCCGCCCACCAACCCATTGTCGATCGAGAGGGATGGCAGAGCTCCATTCTATCCGCATCGCAGTAGCATGCTCGGTGGACTGAACCAGCCTGGGCGTGCTAACCCATCGCCTCCACCACACGCTCTTCATTCTCGCACGCCATCATTGTCTGCGCAACAAGCCAATGCACCACCTCCGCGAGAGTCGCGATCTGTGTTAGGTGGTCCTCCACCATCTGCGCAAAGCCTGCACTCAAACCCGTACGCAGCGCAACAGCAGCAGCACCTGCCACCTTACTCGCAGGCTCCTCAAGCGCAAAATCGGGCGCACCACTCGCACAACACTTCGATCGGTGACCGACCTTCTTACCTTCCCTTCGGCCACACGGGCTCTACGAGTCGTGAAGAGGCCATGCGGCGCGAAGACGAAATTGCGAGAGCTCAACAGCAACAGCGCGAACGCGATCGGGAACGCGAAGAGCAGATGCGCTTTGAGGCCATTCAGCTAGAGCGACAACGAGCACATGAGCAGCACATTTATGCCCACAGACAACAAGAGGCAGAGATGGAGCGGCGTCGAATGGATGAAGCGGCATATGCAGCTGCAAGACCGCCAGCAGGTCATCAACCCCTCCATCACGCTCCACCATATGGCTCACCATTCGGCGCTCCAGGTCCTGGCCGTGGTCCCTCGCTCAGAGAGCAGTCAACAAGGGAAGCTGAGCAAATGATGGCAGACCAGCGCATGTTCCAAGAGAGAGAAGAGCGGCGGCGACGCGATCAGCAGCCAGGGCCGCCTCCGCCTCAGGGCTACAGAGATGGGCCGGGAGACCCGATGATGCGTAGGCCGGATGAGTACCTGTCACGGCGAACGACACCTTATGGCGGGCAGCCTTCCTACCCGCCTCCTCCAAGAAGATGAGCTGATTTGGGCGCTGTAGAACAAGATTGTGGATGTGCCTTCTGTAGGATCGGAATACCCATTGCTTTGTTTTTGCTAGCGTCTCTTGTATTGTAAATACCTCTTGGGTTTGAGAAATTTCCAGTGCGATCCGTTCGCTTGTTCGACTTTGTCAATTTGTCAATCCTCGTAGCCTGAGTTTTTTTTTTTTTTTTTTTTTCACTCTCTGGTTCAACTATTGTCGTTTGCCTATGACGATGCTTGGCAGGTGAGAGTTTCCGTTTCGGGGAATTCGATTCAGGCATGTGATGATGTGGTCAGTGCTTTTTGGCGTTTGCATGTGAGGTGAGCTAAGCTTGTGAGTGAAGCAGATGTCTAGGTGAGCTCGACTCCACTCCATCTCACCTCACTCTCATATGCTTGCCTTCAAAAGCGAATGTTCTTTCTTCTTCGCTTCTTGTTCTTCTTCTCTTCCACCACTCAACACTCGACGACACAACCACACAGCACAACTTTTCCGCGACGACGGCGATCAACACACCAACCGACCTCAAGCAGACAAAACCAACCCAATCAACCTCAATCAACACCCCATCCAACCACAGCCAAGATGCCAATCACCTGGACCCCGGAGAATGAGGCGAAGGTTCGTTGCTTCTTCCGTCCCTCCCTGTCCTTTCACCCTCCACCATCACCTCTTTCCTCAGTTCTTCGATATTTTGAACTCTCCGCGGTGGGCCGATTTGCTGACATTTTGATTTTTGATTGTGATGGCAGATGCTCGCGGCTATCTTTCAGGTTTGTGAGATCAAGCTGTCTGAGGCGCAGAAGAGGGAGGTTGCGGGAATGATGGGGGATGGTGAGTACAACCCCTTCTTTTTGCACTCGGGACTCTGCACGTGAGGTTTGAGGATTGAGGCTCTGGATTGAAGCGGCGGCTTTGCGCGTCATTCCGTTTCCGAAACTCCGAGCGAGTTCAACGGCCATGGACAGGTCTACGGCGCATCGAGAGTACTTCGGTCCTTCGAGAAACTAACCCCATTCTCACAAACAGGCTGCACCCCCAAAGCCATCTCCCACCGCCTCCAAAAGCTCAAAGCAGCCGGCAACTCCGCACTCCAAGCCTCCAACGACGGCGAAGCTGCTCCCAAAGCCAAGCGCGTCAAGACGTCCGCAGGCAAGAAGAAGAAAGCCGCGACCGAGTACGAGGACGATGAGGAGGCGTTTCTGACTCCACCCGCTTCGACGAAGGGGAAGAAGAGAGGTGCGGGTGGGGAGGTGAAGATGGAGGAGGATGAGGATGGAGAGGGAGAGGGGATCGAAGTGGGAGAGGATATTGGGGAGGGACTGAGGGCTGCTTTGTAGGGGAGAGGTTGAGGGGGTGGGTGGGGGGTGAGGGTCGATGATGCGAATTCGGCTCTGAGGGTTGTTGGTGCGAGGGTCTCTGTTTTTGGTGCTGTTTTTGAGTGCAGGAAAGGAGATGCGGTGGCATGGAGGGAGAGTCATGAATGAGAGATCGAGAGCATCGGCATTAATGAAGTTCTTCAATTGTGCTTACTTTCCTGTGTTGCAAATGACCTCTCAAGCTACTTGACAAGAAAACTGGAAGGAAATCGTGATACCTAGCCTGTATCCACGTTTTGGTGGCATTGATGTCGCTCGCATCATCCTCCGTGGCGGCACTTCAGCGGTGAGGCCGAAGCGTATCATTGCGTTCCTTGGCAAGTGCGCGCTGTGCTCCATTGCAATGCTGACGATGTTCGTGCTCTCTGTAGGAAGGTTGCGAGAGCTCGTCAGTTTGGATATGTTGTGCAACCCACGAAGTGGCGGGGTCTCCTGGACGCCCCAGTCGATTTTTCGATGTTGCTGAGTCTTCCGAGGACTCGCCAGATATCCTGCTTTCAACGACTAATTTTTGTCGACAGCAAAGCCAGCAAACATGATGTCAAGAGTCTAGTCGTCTGCCGTGCCTTGGAAATTCGCGTGATGATGCCGTCTTGGGTGGTGTCTTGAGGGTTGCAACTTTTCGGACGCCGTGTATCCAGCAAGTTCGTAAAAGCTCCGCATCGGTAGCCATACATCTTTCTTCCGTATCAGTCGCACCCTCTCGTCTAGCCACTAGTCCCGAGGAATACTACCTCCTGGTGGCTGAGCATTCGGGGAAACAGTTGCAATGCGTCGTTCAGAAGCTGCGCTGTCTAGGTCCCACCAGGGCGAACGAAACGTGCGCTCAACGTGTCGGCTTCTAGTTGCATTGTGCTGCTGTAAATATCGCACACTTGGAGCGTTAGAGCTCGTGTGGTGAGCACTTGCTGTCATTAGTGCTCGCTTTCCTCAGCTGAAAGCCAAGAAAAGTTTAGCACATGGTGTGCGGTTGCCGCTCCGATCTTCGCAACACGTCTCTCAGTGTTCTTCTGTTGCCACATGTCAGTGAAGAAGGTGTGATGGAGCTTGTCATATATTGCCAGCCGCATGTCGGCGGCTTTTGAATCTTTAAAAGAGGTCAGTGTGCCTGCTTTCGTCTGAAATCTTGACTGAACCAAAGACAACAACACCACCTCGACTCTCCGGCATCAACGCCTCTTTCAAATCCACCTACAGCCTACAAGCAACGTCAAAACCCTTCAAGATAAGATGCTCGCCTTCCTTATCAACCTCATCTTCGCCTCGAGCGCAGCTGCTCTCGCCCTTCCACAGACGACTGGCAACTCCGGCGTCCAGCCATACCCACAGTCAACGAATATGACAATCTATACCGGTACTCAGGTCGGCAGCGCAAACCAGGTCGCCAACTGTGGCTACGCCATCGGCGAGGAAGAGATCGAATCGCTCAATTGCATCGTCTTCACGAATCAAGGCATCGGCATCCAGCAAGTCCCGAGCGGCAGCTGCTCATTCACCATCTTCCATGGCAGCAACGCTTGCGAATCGGATCGCGTCAGTCGCTATGGGGTCGACAACGGAGATGGTGTGCAGTGCTTCGAGACTGGGGTCCTGGACGGCGGCAAGTACATGCACGCGAGCGGCATCTGGACTTGCGGTTGAGCGCAGAAGAAGTCTGCGTATTATACAACTGAGGTGAAGCGTCCGAAGAGAGGCATATGACGAAGACAAGATATCCAAACGAGCGGTTTTTGTTGTGCGGCATGGGCGTTCAGAGACCAACAGCACGCATTTGGCATTCCTAGATCAGTGTTGTTAGATTGCATGAAAAAGTGCCGCGTTGATGAGTTTCCTTCTCATGCATGTCCGAGGTTCGTGGTTTCTCCGTGAAGTCGTATTCTTCCACAGTTCCCACTGGAGATCTTGGCATGGCACGTGGAGTGCCGATCCGATCCGATTGTGGGACGGGTGAGGAAGTCGCAGGAGTGAGGATGTCGGCATTCATAAGAAGCATGTCAGACACCGGACACCACTATCCACGGAGTTGGGGATGTTGGTGGTCATGATTCATCCCTCAGTGCCTCACCACATTGCCGTTGAGGCGTCGTGGTGTATGGTCGGGTTGGGATGTTGGTGGTCTGGAGGGTCGAGACGGATCGGTGAGATTTCGCACAGAGTATCGCCGAAGGGCGGCTAACTCAAGATGGGCGGGTGGATTGGCGCCGGCCCTTCAACTCCACGTTGGCGATTGCGGAGAGCATGCGAAGTGGAGACCAATAGCTGCAGACGTCGTGAACTTGTGAGCAGCGCGGTCTCTGTGGTCTCGTGTGCGCGACGAAGCGATGAGAGGCGTGTGTCCAGGGCTTCGGTCTCGCGCCGCATTGGGACGGCAGTGACAGCCGGCCGCTCAACAAACGTGCAGAATGTGTGCTTGCCAGCAATTCCTTTCATCAGCATCTTTCTGCTTCTTCATTGCTGCTGCGTGCCGCCGGAAGTTGGTCTGAAATCATCTTGATCCTCCTCATTACAGGTCAGCAGACGAGCAAAGGTGGATTTTCTTCACTGACAGCTCCATTTGACTTTCGCTAAGATACGTCACACTTTCCGTGCACGTTCGGCCCAGGGATCAGAGCTCCCCATTGCGCCAGCCATCACCGAGCTCCAGACTCCCTCAAATACCACAATTACATCCACCTCCACCTCCGCCGAGCTGCTCGAGAATACTTCCTGCGGAGTGTGCCTCACGCACTGAATTTTGCAGAAATCGCAATCTCCCAAAATCCGCACCAAGACGCCGTGCGACGACAAAGGTACGCAGAGAATCGCCGGCCGAGCTGCTGGATTGGGATGATATTCACCTTCGTCACACTCTCCGCATCTCCAGCATCCACCACAGCGCAAGCCCCACAGGCCGCCCTCTCTTCCTCTTCACACGCTTCCTTCCCTGCGTCTTAAGGTCCGTCCGGTTCCACTGACTTGTCTTTCACAGCTCTCTGTCTCCCGAGACACCCTCACTCAGCCCTCCTACCTCGGTCTCGACTGTCTCCTGCATCTGAGATTCCTCGAACAGCTTCATCATGAGCGAAGCGCCGCGCCGGGACGTGCGCAACCATGTCCTCTTCGAGGTTGCGACTGAAGTCGCCAACCGAGTCGGCGGTATCTACAGCGTGCTCAAGTCGAAGGCTCAGGTTACAACAGCCGAGTACGGTTCTATGTACACCCTGCTCGGTCCGTGGAATCGTGCTTCGGCCGCTGTCGAGGTAGAAGAGCTGGAGCCAAGGGACTCTGCGTTGGCTGCCACCATCAAGAGCATGAACGAGCGCGGCATCCAAACCCTCTACGGACGGTGGTTGATTGATGGAGCTCCGCGGGTCCTGCTGTTCGACACTGGAACAGGATACTACAAGCTCGACGAGTGGAAGGGCGACTTGTGGGCAACTTCCGGCATTCCCAGTCCTCCAGATGACCACGAGACGAACGAGGCAATCGTCTTCGGATACTTGATCGCGTGGTTCTTGGGCGAGGTACGTATGAGCTGCTACGGCTGAGGTTGCGATGCTAATTTTGGCAGTACGCCTACCACAACAAGGAGCAAGCCATCATCGCGCAATTCCACGAGTGGCTTTCAGGTGTGGCCCTTCCTCTTTGCCGAAAGCGAAAGATCGATGTGACAACCATTTTCACCACACATGCAACGCTTCTTGGACGATACCTTTGTGCTGGCTCAGTCGACTTCTACAACAACCTCCAATACTTCGACGTGGATGCGGAAGCTGGAAAGCGCGGCATCTACCACAGATATTGCATCGAGCGCGGCGCAGCTCACAGCGCTGATGTCTTCACCACCGTCAGCCACATCACCGCTTACGAAAGCGAGCACTTGCTGAAGCGAAAGCCTGACGGTGTGCTACCCAACGGTCTCAATGTCAAGAAGTTCTCTGCCACGCACGAATTCCAAAACCTGCACCAGACGAATAAGGAAAAAATCACGGACTTCATCCGAGGGCACTTTTACGGACACAACGATTTCGATCCAGACAAGACCCTCTACTACTTCACTGCTGGGCGATATGAGTACAGAAATAAGGGTGTGGACATGTTCATTGAGTCTTTGGCCCGTCTGAACCACCGGATGAAGAGCGCGAACTCGGACATGACAGTGGTTGCTTTCATCATCATGCCTGCGCAGACCACATCACTCGCGGTTGAAGCTTTGAAAGGCCAAGCGGTCATCAAGTCGCTCAGAGATACACTCGGCCACATTGAGAAGAACGTCAGCAAGAAGCTATTCGAGAAATCTCTGCTATGGCACGAGGGCCAAGATCCACCAGACGAGAAGGATTTGTTGAGCGCACAGGACAAGATCATGCTTCGACGACGACTGTTCGCTATGAAGCGCCACACTCTACCTCCGATCGTCACACACAACCTGGTCAACGACGCCGAAGACCCCGTCCTAAACCAGCTTCGTCGCTGCCAGCTGTTCAACCACCCTTCTGATCGTGTCAAGGTCATCTTCCACCCCGAGTTCTTGAGCTCTGGCAACCCAGTCCTGCCAATTGATTACGACGACTTCGTTCGCGGCACGAACATGGGTATCTTCAGCTCTTACTACGAGCCATGGGGCTACACACCAGCAGAGTGTACTGTCATGGGTGTGCCATCGATCACGACAAATCTCTCTGGTTTTGGCTGTTACATGGAGGAGCTGATTGAGAACGCACAAGACTATGGTATCTACATTGTCGATCGACGGATGAAGGGCGTGGACGACAGTGTGAACCAACTCACAGATTTCATGTACGAGTACACGAGAAAGAGCCGGAGACAACGTATCAACCAGCGCAACCGAACCGAGAGATTGAGCGACCTCCTGGACTGGAAGAGAATGGGCATGGAGTATGTCAAGGCACGACAATTGGCATTGAGGAGGGCATACCCAGAAGGCTTTGGTGAAGGGGATGATGGAGAGGGCTTCTTCGATGGTACGGAGCAGATCAAGATCTCGCGGCCGTTGTCTGCTCCAGGCAGTCCGCGTGAGAAGAGCGGCATGATGACTCCAGGCGATTTCGCATCGCTGCAGGAGGGTCGTGAAGGTCTGAGCACAGAGGACTACATTGCGTGGAAGCTGCCAGAAGAGGTAAGCATTGAATTGCGAGTAGATGGCTACGAGCACCATACTGACAACATCACAGGAAGAGCCAGAAGACTATCCCTTCCCTTTGACACTGAAGATGAAGAACAAGGGCATGGACGGCAGTGGAACAGCAACGCCAACATTGGCTAACGGCAATGGTACGTCGCTGCCACTTCGTCCGGCGGACAACGCCGCTTTCGATGGTGCCTCTGACATTGCCAGACAATGAAGCGAGATGAGATGAGGAGAGAAATTGAGCTTGGATGATTTCCCTGTTGCAAGGTCCATGAAATTCCCCCAAAATAGCACGCCAGCAGCTATGAGCATCGATGGCATTTTAGGAGCTTGCGAAGCGTGTGTGCGACGCACGTGGTTCTTTCGGTTGATGATCACGGATTGTAGTATATGTAGATTGAAGGTACGGGACGCATTTGCATGGCATGGTATGCTGCGGTTCGGTCTTCCAGGTTGTCTCTCGCCTGGTGGATATCTGCTTCTGTCGATTTTCTCGAAGTTCTGGTTTTAGGCCATGGCCGCAGTCCTATCCTGCTAGGGATGATTGGTGTAGGCCCCGTCCTGGTGCACTTCTGCTCAATCCGTCTTATGGCACCTCATATCTTCCGATGTTAAGAGTCCTAGCCAGCCGGACCTCTCGGGCTCTGTAGTTCTGCAGCTTTTTCCTCCAGCTCATAACTTATACCGGATTTCTGATTCTTTGCTCTTCATCACAGAGCTCCTCCTGCCTTCAAAAGTTCAGCTTTTATCCCATTCATCTTTCACCCTCCCCCCTCCCCTCCCGCTCCAACAACCCCATTCTTCCTCGCCGTCTCCCTCGCATGCCGTTTCGCTTTATGTGACAGCTCCGCCCAGCGTTCGGGTGGGATGTAGGAGGGTCGGTTGTCGTCCTGAACAATCCCGACAGTGGGGGTTTGTGCTGTTGGATCTGCATCTTCGGTTTTGTCTTTCGCCTGGGAAGCAGCTGCAGTCCGTTTGGTTGGAGTGGTAGTTTTGGTTGGAGTGGGTTTGGGGCGGGGCGATACGACGATTGTGTCTTCGAATTCTGGTGTGGGATCGGTGATGTTCTCGTTCTGCGTGTCGGGAGTGAGGTGCTGGGTGCTGCTGCGGAGCTTGCGCTTCATGGGGTTGGATTGAGATTGAGATTGGGTTTGCGTGGGATCCTTGCTTTTGGTTTTGGACATGGTGGGTGGTGAGGTTATTTGGGAGCTGCAGTGTGCAGCTGCTGGCATTGATTGTTCAGTAGCAGATTGCGGGATCTGAGGTGAATGGCATTACCAGCTGCCGGGTTCGAGATCTGGTCCGGCGCCGTCGAAAGCGGAATCTGGAATGTGACGATCACCTCCTGCACTTTCTCTCGGACTTCGATTGCTTACTAAGCAGATTTATTTGGCTGCACAAATCGATCAGAAGTCATCAGCTAGCCTGACCAACCCTCATCGACATACTCGACAAGCCTAAGAGCGGAGTGAAGGAGGAACGGAGTACTTGGATCGGTTTGGACATTTTGCGTATATGAACGCTCATCTGGCTCTCGGCTATTCTGGAGCAGCTAGAGGAGATGGTAGAGGTAGAAGGCATTTACGCCGGCTAAGGGCTAGCCCGTAACACGATACTCCTGCAAAACACAATTGCTACAGATCTTCGTTGTGCTGGTGCTTGCTGATAGGTACCATCTCATTGTCGATAGGCACATACTCCTCGAAATCGTCCATATTGGCCGGATTCGGCTCGTACCACCAGATCGTCCACGTTTCAAGACCACGCTCTTTCACGGCGATCCAATGACTTTTGCTAGTTTGCTTGCGCCGAAGGAAGACGCGCCCGCTGTCTTCGAGAAATTGCCAGTCGTGAGAGTGCGTTTCAATGCCGAGGGGGAGGTCAGCTCCTTCGTCGTCATTCGTATTCTCTGCCGCCGATGAGGGGGAGACTTGAATGTAGAATTCCCCTTTGCCGCTCGGTCCTTGCAGTGTACAGAGACTGTGTCGCGCATTCGAGCTTTTGGATTCGGGAGCCAGAGCTAGTGTGCTTCCGTCTTTGTCTGAGGATACAGTACATGGTTCTGCACCATGAGAGATGTGGAGGACGTCGTTGGCATCGAGTGATAGAAAGGCTCGGTTAAGGGGAGACTCGCTTCTGTTTGGTAATGTGTTAGCCTATATGCAATATAGCCGGCGTGCGAAGTGCTTACCCGACAACTTGAAGTCTATACATCTCCCCCTTTGATTGCAGTGAAAATAGAGACAGGGTAGAGAGGAATAAGGGAATTAGCTTTTGGAACATGTTGTAATAAGACAGGACAGACGAAGCACTATCGCAATGCTTGAAGTAGGACGACTCCAGGATATAGGAAAAGAAGCTCTTGCATCTTTGATACTAAAAGCTTGTTGGAGTTCTAGATGGCCTGTCGTATCCGGGGAGGCTGTGTTTCGAAGCCTCACATTGAACCGTCGCCACAGATCCCTAAAAATGAGAAGAGTTGTGCTTGAGGTCAAGCCACTTCGGCCGCTTCGTATGAGCTATGCGTGCTTGTCTGTTCTTGTTTGTCCCCGATGCCTCGTATATCTTACGAAGCAATGCTGTCGCCGCCTGGACGGACACAGCCCGCTTGATGATTCGACTGACGAGAGCTGGCCTGGAGAGACGACACAACATGAACGTTTGCGACAGATTCCGTTCTTTTGATGCGTGACCATTCGTGTGCAGCCATTGCAAACGCCTCGTTGTAGTACGCTGAAGTTCTTGTACTCTCTGGAATTTGGATTGTGACGATCACTTTTCAGAGAAGATAATTCACGTGACAGCGGGACGAGTTGGCGTTGGCGTTGCGTCACACGCCGCACCGAGACGGGAAAGCGCAAATCAGACGACGCCTTTTCGCGGGCTTCGCGCGGGACAGCGTTTCAGCTCGTCCCATCTTTGCCAACTTCTGCTCCCACGGTTTCCCGCTGCAATTTCTTCGCTTCTTCTGGCCTTCTGATGAAGAGTGCGTTGGATACGCCTGCAATACTGCAATTATTGCGTGATCGGGACGCTGCCATCCAGACGAGCAATTCGCCGATCGGCTGGCGAAGCGCGCCGTGAAGTGCATCGGGCGATCGACGCGTTCTGCAAGGAGCATCCTCCAGGCGCGCTCTCGGTGCTCTCACGTCCAATCGACGGCACACTACGTCCAACCTTGCAGCTGCCGTTTCGTGCGCCCTCTTCAATACCACCTCCCCGCGCTCGCCCACGTTTACCACCAAGTACCGCCACGTCTCACGCCCTCCTCCTCACCTCACAGCACCTTCGACCGAAGCACCACTTTCCCGCGTCGACCCATTGCGCAGCTACTGCTCTCACGTCTTATGCGCTCGCAACAGTGCTGATAGCGACTTACTCGTGGAAATCGCGTCGGGCAAGAGGTGAGTGCCGCTTGCCAAATGCCGGTGCAGCTCGTGCACTGTGCGCGCGTCTGAGCCGGGGTGCTTCGACTTCAACTACCAAGTTTTGGGCAGCAGGGAGGTGCTAATGCTCTGTGTTGTCAACAGAAATTTCTTGCATAGCTACTACTGCCACCGCTACTACGAGACGAGAAGATACTACTATCGCCGCCGTCGCCGCCGTCACGCTGCTCCACCGCGTGCGAAGGAAGAGAGAAAGCCGACCGACACAGCCACAGCTCACATCCGGCGAATTCCATACGACTCCGCGCCCAAACGTCCACCCACCCCCGAGAACCACGGAACCATCACCATCACGTTACAAGGCGCCCCGGACGCGTCGAATACCGCCTACAATCGCCCCAAACTCTTGCACAACGCCTGCCATGTCGGCGACGCGTCGACGTCCCGTCGACGTCTTTGAAGATGCAGACACATACCCTCATCACGCGACTTCCTCGGAACACGATATCGAAAAGGCTCTGCTGAGCGCTCTGGGTCCGTTGAATGACGCGTCGAGCAAGGCCAACGTCCAGCTGAACCCGTCCACCACCACCCAGCCGGGTTCATCTCCGTCCAAGAAGGATAGCTCCCCTCTAAGACCCATGAGCGCCCACGCGCTCTCCGACTTCAAGATTCCACCCCCACGACAGCCCAACTTCCAGACCGACTCGCCGCAGAAGGACGGCAACTTCTACTCGATGTATCAGCAGGTCGCGCCCAGACCTGATCGCCCTCTGTACCCACCACAGTATCAGCAATCCTACGATAAGGAAAACGCGTATCAAAGCACATCTTTTGGCGACCTCTCGATCCCGTACTCCGATGCCGACTATGGGTTCAAGGCACCGGGCAAACGCACGCAGACGGACGCGCCTCCGATGAAGCAGGCTGCGAAGAAGCAGAAGTTCGACCAGGGCGAGCCATTCGAACTGCCACATCCTGATGAGATGCCTCCGGTTGTTGATGACGGCCAGAAGCCACCACACAGCTATGCTGAGCTCATCGGCATGGCCATCTTGCGCGCTCCGAATCGAAGATTGACATTGAACCAGATCTACACCTGGATCTCGAGCCACTACGCGTTCTACAACAAGCCTGAGAGCGGCTGGCAAAACAGCATTCGTCACAATCTGAGTCTGAACAAGAACTTCATCAAGCAGGAGAGGCCGAAGGATGACCCTGGCAAGGGCAACTATTGGGCTATCAAGCCTGGCGAGGAGCGTCCATTCCTGCTGGGCAAGAAACAGCCAATGCGCAAGATCATCCAGCCTGACGGATCGCAATATGTCAATGGCCTGCCAATGCCCCCGTCCTCAGATCCAATCGGCTTCCGCTCGCAAAGTACACCGGCTGTGTCGAACTTCGCGCTCGGCCCATCAGTGCGAAAGACAGAGAGCAAAGACATTGACTCGGCGAAGTTCCCAGACGACACTGAGCTCTCATCAGAAGGCACCATTCCGGCTTCAGACCCAGCTCTACAAGAAGACGAGAAGGACGACGATGCAGACGCCGCGGCTATGCCACCACCTCCCGTCTTGATGCGGTCATCGCCACCACCGCAAGACCTGGGCTCGTCGCCGCCGACCATGGACGCACCTCAGCGCAGTGGCACGCCTCCGCCGGCTCCACGATTCCCATCTTCGAGCCGATCACGAGGCGAGCGACGCAAGACCGCCGGTTTGAACGACAGCGGCTACTGGTCCTCAATCGAGTCATCTGCGGCTCGCGGCGCCGTTCATCAGCTCGCATCCGAGAATGAAGTCCGCTCGCATCGTATCAAGAAGGGGCGTGCGGAAGCTGAGATTGCTCGGATTCGGAGCTCATCGTTCGATAGCCCGAGCAAGAACCAAGAACACTACAACGGCCTACCAACAGTCCTTGGCTCGTCACCTGCACACAGAGATGACAACCCACTGACGCCTGCCGTGGTCTTCAAGCGCCCAGCACGGCCGCCGCCATCCATCTCGCCCAATACCAATTTGCGTGACCATCGCAATGCGGTCAGAGCTCTTCTTGGCTCGCCGGCTAAGGGCTACAGCCCAATGCCCAATACATGGAGCCCTGCATTTACGCTCAATGAGGAGGCACCTATTGGCCTGACACCATTCTTGTCACCCTACAAACAGGGCAAGACACCTTGGCGACCGCTCGGTGCCACGCCGGGTAACTTCAACCTCAATCGCTCAGCATTCGACATCTTCATCGATGCTCCAGAGGAAGACATCGCCGCTCGCGGCTCACCTGAGAAGCGTGAGAACCGTCGACCGTCTCTGGCACGAGCCACCACCAGCTCTGGTATCCTCGCTGATATCACGGGCGCTGCTAAGAACAACAACCTCATGCTTTCGGCTAATGATAGCCCATTCTCACTCTCACCGTTCATGGCTAAGACCAACTCTTTGCGCTCGCCCGCGAAGCTAGGGTCACCGCTTAAGCGCTCTCATCAACCACCTACCTCCAACCCACCAGCATCTCAACTCAACTGGCTTGACGTCGGCTTGGGTCCAGAGAATGCACAGCCGCAACATGGCGGCGAACACAACGACGCTGCCGAGCTGTTCGGAGTCGACTTCCACAGCGATGGCAGCGAGGAGGGCATCGACATCTTTCAGGACTTTGGAAAGATCGGGCAGGCATCGCAGATGATGCCAACAGCAGACCGATCCACTGGCAGCCCAGTGAAGAAGACTTCGACCTCAATGGGTCCACCCGCTCGCCCGGGTTTGGGACGCAGCAATACCAGCAGATGGTAGACATTGACTGCACACCTCACAGTTGAGAACGACGAACCACGAATTTTGACGATGTCCTGATGGAATGACGATGAACGCAACTACTTTTTTGTAACGACGACAAGACAAAACAATTGGCGCTCTCAGGCGCTTTTGGGTTTTGCTTTTTGTCTTTGACTCCCTTTGGGGATTTGGGCCGGGAACACAGGATGATACCATTACACAAGAGAAGGCAGCACAGGGTCCTCTTTGGGACAGGACACGGAAGTCTGGGAATGGAAGGAGTATAATGGCTACTACTACTGCTTCTTTGGCTTCTACCTTGCTACTGTTTTGATTCTTGCTGGCTTCTTGACGTCTTTTTCTGACTTATTTTCTGAGATTGTGGGGTTTCTGGCGTTTGTTTGATTTTGAAAGGGCTTTGGTTGTCTGCGCCTTCACCGACCGCTGTGTTACGATCCTCCTGTTTACGAGTGAATAGATATATTGTGACGGCTTTTCCAGATTGTTACATGGACCTTCTCGTTCTTTCGCTTTCTGTCATGACCAATTTCCACTTCGGGTCTGAGATTACGGTGCGACGTGATGGCGATAGTCCTGGTAATGGTGATATATGTTGGCGTTTGTAGGGTTGTTAATTGTGATGGTGGAGAGAAGACAAGAGAGGCATGTCAGGGAAGAGAATAGGGACTAGGATTGATGAAGAGGAAGGCCGTATGGTGTGTATGATTGGCTTGCATGTGATCTGTGATCTTAGGCTGCCTTTGGGATCGAATTCTCTCTTTTGTTCTAGGGTTGGCAGGGAGGGTGGTGAGAGGAGAGATGAGCCGTCGGTACGTTTGTCTGTGTATGATGTGATTTCCTTCTAACTTGCGTTGTATGGGGCTGTTATGTGTGTCGATCATGATTTTCCACGCTCTTTTTGATCGATGTGATGTGCTCCGACAAGAGCGCGCGCAATGATCGTCTTGGAGTCTACTATCTTTACCTAGCCTCTTTGAGACAGTGTGGAATCTTGCTCAATTGCGGTCTTGCATTCGTCTTGTGCTAAGGCATCCTGCCATTTCGCAAGGAAGCAGTTCCGGTTTTTCCATCTGAAAACCGCAACTGTCTAGCGATTTCACTCTCGCGAGCGCCTGCCTCACATGCTGGCGGCTTCGCTGGCGGCCCGTGCGCGGCGAGGCGGAGCTTCCTTTCTTCCCTGTTCCGACTTCTGACTTTCGACTTCACTTCCTCCCGACCACATCATCCATCTGCACGTTTCTACGCCTTCTCTCTGCCATTCGTCTTCTTTTTGCTTTTGGTCGCGGGATGTGTGCAAGGCTGCGGCTGCGCTATGGATGCGTTTGGGCGAATCAGGCTGAGAGGTGGTGGGGTCCAGAACGGGCGGGCTGTGTGACCTGCAGGTGCCTGAGATTTGGGGTGCAGGAGGAGTGAGGCTGAGAGATGGAGGATGCTTTAAAAGAGGTCGCAGCCTTGTTCAGAGAAACGGTTTTTGGATCTTCCTGGACCTTTTCTGGATTGGACTGGGTTGGACTGGATTGGACTGGATGGTTGATTGAATCTACGACCGAGGTGGACTGGGGTGCACCGGACTGGACTAGACTGAATCTCCGGTCCTCGTCTGAAACCAGCGACGGCGGCCACATCTTCCACCAATCGACACTGAAAGATGGCCGCGCCTGCTGCGACGGAAGCTGATGGGCAAACAACGCGCCAGTCGTCGGAAGCACCGACCAGCAAGTCTCACGATGACAAATATTCTGCTGGAAATTCTGCGCCTTCGTCCTCCGAGCCGAGTCGTATGGGCAGATTTCCAGCCCTCAAAAGAATGGTTGAACATTTTCAAGGGCAGCCACACCCTGCCTATCGCGAATTGAATCGTGAGAAGAAAGAGATCCGACTGCTGGTCGTGAAGCCGGGCGCTCCAGATGAGGTTGTGTCAGCCACTTTCAAGCACGTATCTCTATCCCGCTGGCTCAAGCCAAGATACGAGACGATATCGTATGCCTGGGGCGACGCCACCCAGCGCAGTACCATATACCTTCACGGCCAGTGCATGAGTGTTCCGGCTAGCTCGGAAGCAGCTCTTCGTAGAATGCGCTTAAAGAGGCGAAGTTGTGTTCTCTGGATCGACGCGATCTGTATCAATCAAGATGATAAACATGAGCGTGGTCATCAAGTTGGGATGATGGCAGACATCTATGGCAGCACAAGAAGAAACTTAGTCTGGCTGGGCGAAGAAGACGAATACACCGCAGCAGCTCTAAAGTCTATCCTCGACCTCAATAGAGAGTTTCGGGTGGAGACCGACGACATGTCCAACGCCTTCTACACTTTACGCAATCCAGACCTGACACCCAAATCCTCTTCGAGGCCAATCAGGGTAAAGATCGATCCTGAAGCGCTCGAGCACTTTTATTCGCGACCATGGTTCAGCCGCTTGTGGGTTGTTCAAGAAGCTGCCTTAGCTTCCTACAGTCATGTATTCTGTGGCCGGCATGACATTACTCTAGATTATGTACTCCGCGCTGCAAGGTGGTTATCATACAAACTAAAGAGCGGTCATGGGGTATCTGCTTCCTTCTTTCCCCACTGTTCCCTCTTATTCGACTACGCAGACCGTGGCTGCGGACTCTTTGGACCACGCTACAGGCCCAATGCGGGCTATGCGAACTACGGACTCCCTAAGTCACATCCAGGATTTTTCCATCCGGGGATGATAGATCTGTTGGGCAATCTTCGAGATTTTGGTGCTGCAGAGCCCAAAGATCATGTCTTTGCTCTTTTTGGCCTCTGGCAGAGGTCTCATCCGGACAAAGAGCTTCCTGAGATCCTGGCACCTGACTATACCTCTTCACTTTCGAGTACGCTTCGGCGAGCAACTCGGTTCGCTATGCAGGAAACAGACAACCTTGATGCTTTGAAATTTGTGCAACATCGAATAGATGGGATCCAAATTCCTGAACTCCCTACGTGGGTACCCCGATGGCATGAGGCGTCGGATGATGAATTTGATGCATGCCCCATCCATTCTTACTCGGAATGGCCTAGGCGTAACGAAGTCTTGAGAGACGAAGAAAAAGGCTCGCTTTCAATGAATGGGGCTATACTCGATGATGCACAACTACTTTGTCGCTCTGTTACTCGATGGAAATCGTCTGCGGAAGTACTGGGACTCGGGCTTGAGATTGAGTCGATCCTTTCCCGTCATCTTTCCATCGATCCGGCTAATCATGGTAGAATTTTGAGCGCGTTTGCAAGAATGGGGAACCTGGAGCTTAGGAATCTGAAGTTCAAGGACCATGAGACGAGGATATTCCGTGACTGGATGACCGTTTTGTCAGGGAAGGGAGAATTCTACAAGCCTGGAAAAAGCATCAATCCAACAAGCGAGGCGAGGACCCCCTTGCTGTTTCAAATTGGCCTAGAAAGTATCAGTAAGAATCGACGTTTCTTCGTCACATCTCTCAAATACTTTGGCTTCGGACCACAGACACTGCGGAGAGGAGATGTTCTGGCCGTTTTGGATGGTCTACGGGTTCCTGCAATTCTTCGGCCGTCGGCGATACACCCAGGAGACTACGAGTTCGTTGGGGAGGCGGCAGTGTACGGTATCATGAGAGGCGAAGCCATTCGCGAAGCGAAGGCCGACGGGGCCAACTGGGGTCGAATCACGCTTCGCTGAGAACCGCACTTGTCCCGACTCAGCACCAGCAGAAAACCAGAGGCTGATACACATGCACATGCTCTTGACTTTCACGGCAAAGGGCCTATTGCTCAACAATCATTACAATTACCGCAACACCCGAATCTCCCTGTCCATCGAACGGAGCACCAACCAGTTCAGCTCCTCAAACTCCAGCAAATTCACGACTACCAAAAATTGAACGCTTCCTTGAATGACATAAGTACTTGCAAAGGCAAGGTCACCCACCTACAACATAATAGACCTTCTCCCAATCCCGGCGGATCTTCGGGATTTTCACATGTGAACGGCCAGGGGCAAGAATAAGCACCGCCCAGCCCGGAAGGGTCGAGGCTTGGCATCGGAATGAAATGAGAGAAGCAAAGATGTTGAAAGCATAGACGCAAACAAGAATATATCCCAGGAGCGTGCAACTAGTGCTTGCTCTAGCTAAACTGTACGATGGATGATGGCTTGAGATTCGGTTGGGAAAGAAGGATTGATTGTGTCTGTTTCGATATATATTCTTAGATCTCAATAGCTATTTTTTTGGGACATGCTCTCTGTGTCTCAGCTATTGCAAACTCGAAATCTCCGGACACCCATGACATCTATAACATCGCACGAAATCTCATGAAAATGTGAGACTCATAACTTCATAACATGCATCCCACATCTACCTCGCCAAACCCTAACAAGGCCCCATCATCCCCACCAACCCCTCTTCCAACTTCCCCTCATCCTCCTCCAAAATCCTCTCCACAACCCTCTTCTCCCGAATCCCCCAAAACGCCTGCACCCCATCCGCAAACCGGTGACTCACAGGCCCCAGTTCCTCCTCATCAATCGCAGCAAAACAAAGTCGGAAATACCTCCACCCCTCTTCTTCCCTGATCTGATCATTAGGACTGAACATCGTGCCCGGAGCTCCCAAAACGAGGTAAGGTTTCGTAGTCCAGAAAATCCAAAGAGCTTTGGAGAGGCGCGCTAAGCCGGTTTTTCCGGGGTATGAGGTGGCGTAGGTGTGATAGAGCGGGTGGGTTTCGAAGTGGATGCGGATCCAGAGGAACATGCCGCCGACGGGGGTGACGAAGGAGTGCATGGGGACTTTCTCGATTACAGACCATTCGTCCTCGTCTTCTTCAGCGTTGGTGGCGGCGTCGAGGCTGGGACGACGGCCGGATTTGACGTAGAAGCGTTTCGAGTTGAGGATGCGGGACATGTGCTGCATGCGGCGCTCGTAGTTGCCGCGTAGGCCTTCGAGCCAGCGGACCCAGCCGTCGGCTTTCCAGCCTTGACCGCTGGGGAGGCCGCCTTTGCCGTCTTTTGGTTTGCTGGTGCTGGTGTTGAGGCCGTCGTGGTCGGGACCCAGGACGAGCTCGGCGACGAGGGATTGGACGAAGCCGGACGGGGCTTGGGTTGTGGTTTCGGAGATGCGGAGGAGGCGCTCGATGAAGGCGGGTTGTGCGGTGATCCAGCCTAGTCTGCAGCCTGGGGCAACGGTCTTGGAGAAGGTGTCGAGTCTGATGACTCGGCCTTCGGTGTCGATGTTGATGGAGCTGGGGACGAGGCTGTCGAGGAAGGCGTAGCCGCTGCTCTTCCAGCCTTCTGGGTGAGGTTCTCCGTTGGCGAACATGGGGACGTCGGGGTTGAACGATGTGTTGTCGGGGTGTCCTGTCGTCGTGGTGTTTACTGCCGTGGCGCTGGGAAATTGTAGGTACCAGTATGGGTCGTCTTCCACGATGATGATGTCGAACTTGCAGCAGAGGTCGTAGATCTCTCTTCGACGCTGCAAGGACAGTACGCCTGAGGTCGGATTCTGGCCCATACTGCAGAAAGTCAGCATTTCAATCACGATATCCTTCTTCAAATGCACTCACGTCACAGTGTACATCAAATGCGGCAGCTTGCCCTTGTTATAATCCCAATTCTCCAACACATCCTTCAAACCACCAGGTCCCTCGGTCACCATTCCCTCATCATCGATCGCCACAGGAACGACATTCAACCCTCTCGGCTGAGCCTGCTGAATCGCGTTCATATACGCAAAGTGTTCGACCAAGATACCTTCTCTGTCCCGAACCCAATCCTTCTCTTCACTCCACTCATTGGACATAGCCAGCAGCACCTTCGCAAGGCCATCCGTGTTTCCACAACTCAGCATGACCTCCGGCCCTCCCTGGTATGGACAATTGGGGTGTAAGTTGTTTTGTGTGAATTCGCGAATGAAGTAGTACAGCGGAGGAAAGCCCTGCGCTGTTCCATACTGCAGCGCGACTGACAGATCAATCTTCTTCGTCGGATTCATCTGCTTCGAGGTATGTGGGACGACGATCGCATCTTGAGGTTGGTTGAGAGGGCTGTCTTCTTTCCTAGCCTTGCCATCTTTGAGCGATAGGGCGGTCAACGCTTCGTCGTCTGGTGGAGGGTCCACGGGGCGGTTCTTGGTGGGCTGCCATCGGTCTGGACGGGCGACTTTGGCTTCGAGGGTGTCGTATGGGAAGTAGTACTTGTTGGGTAGACCTCCGGCTAATTGGCCGATGCCTGGGATCTGGAAGTACTTGTAGAAGCTCTTGATGGAGCTCTCCTTTCTCGATTTGGTGGAGCGACTGAGGTGATGGCTGAGGTCTTTTGGCGGCGGTCGAGAGTCCATGATGCCTGCTGTCTGTATGGTGTGGGTTCGGAGTGTTGTGTTAGTGAGCAAGTGGCGTCAATGTTTGAATGCCGCACTTTGTTTGCAGCATTGGAGACAGATGTGAAAGGTGGGGGAAGAGGATAGAGGATCGGATGGAGACATGTAGTTAGACACGCCTTATCGCCGTCGTTCGAGTTCCACCTTACAAATCGGGCACCCGACTAATCATGGCAAGATGCGCGCAAGGATGCTATCCGCAGCCGCGTGGTTGCCCGCGCCAATCACCGACCGGCTCCATCTTTTGTGAATGCCGGACGCCGTTCCGTTGCGCGGAGTCGGGAGGATTGTTGATGCCGTCTTTTGTGACATTCTTGTTCGGAGTAGAAGGAACATTGCAACACGAATTGTATGAGTGTGACCGTATTCAGCAGCTTCGCAGTTTGAGTGGGCGCCGCTCCAGGAACGCGATTGATCGTCTCTGAGATCCAATAGGCACACGCGAGGTAAGGTACCTTAACACATGGCAAGCTTAAACTTCCAACTTACGGCGTTCAGCCCCCGTATCTTGGTTCTAATGAATTGAGCACAGACTTCTAGGGCAAACCGACAGGCCATATCAGTTGCAGGTCATGTTACTGCTTCTCAGGTACGTCACCGTTCAAGATGCTCGAATACGAGGGCGTTCATCGGTATAGAAGAACTAGACAAATCAGTGACGTCGACTCGAGCCCCACTGCTCGGCCTCGTCGGATGTCCGCTCTCCACGCACTTGCGCACAACGCTGATCCTCCATAGCAGACAGCTGTGCGCGTATTCTTTCTCAAATCAATCTCACCTTGAACACCTCTTTGACCTGCATTTCATCTTGTGTATCTTTCAGATAATTTACATTGCCAACATGAGGTGAAGTCAAGACCCACGACCGGGTCCAACCCAGCAATCCAGCACACGCCCGGGATTAGACGGCCCTGTCTACGAGCTCCGAGCAACAACCATGGCACCACCGCCGCCGCCGCCGCCGCCAGCACACCAAAAGCCACCGGACGAAGAGTCCGCCGACAGCACCCAGCTCAACGGCGACAACAGCAATACCTTCGAGCGATACCACGATGAGTCCGACGACGACGAGACCATCGGCCCGGATGCGCCGCTCCGGAGACCTTCCGTCGAGTTTGAGGGATTATCCAGACAGGCGACGCCGTCGTGGAAAGAGCGCATATCAGATCGCATACCGGAGGGTTTGAAGAATGCTTGGGCGGCGACGGTGACGTGGGTTAAGGGACCGCAACCGCCGAGGATATACAAGATTACGCCTTTCTTTCCTAAGGTGCAGCATATTCCGATTGCGCTGTTGGATCGCTATGCGCCGAAGAGAGTACAGCGCTTCTGGCTGCTTGTATCGCTATACTTCTGCTGGCTTCTGATCTTTTCACTCATGCTGTGGAGGAGTGCATTCGCGGCACAGGTACCAGGGTATGGGACTCCTGTGCGCTTAAGCTGCGCTGCGAAATACTGGAGTGAGGGCAATGGCTGTGGTCTCAATGGCGACCAATGCCGTCCTTTTGCCAATTCGAGCTTGGCGTTCCGATGTCCTGCAGATTGTCACAAGATCCAAGCATTGAACCCACACGCCGTAGGAGACCAAGAAGTCGTATACAAGCCTGTAGTAGTCGGCGGTCCGACGGATGAGCAGACTGGATTCGAGGACGAGCTCGTCGACAACGCCATCTACCGCGGTGACAGCTTCATCTGCGCATCTGCCGTGCATTCTGGCTTCATTAGAGATATCGATGGAGGTTGTGGAGTGCTCACACTAACAGGCGAGCAGACCGACTTTCCCAGTAGCAAGCGACATGGCATCGAGAGCACAGGATTTGGCAGCTACTTTCCCCATACATTTGGCTTCCTCAAAGGGACGCGAGCGCAGTGTCAAGACCTCCGTTGGCCCACTCTGGTGCCTTCAGTCATCTTCACAGTACTGGTCAGTCTCTTCACGACGGATCCAGGCGTGCACTTCTGGTCCATATTCGTAGGCCTCTTCTTCCATGTAGCCCTGGTCTCGGACCCACCAGCGAACACAACCTACTACGGCCTCCTGAGCATCGCCTTCGGCCGCTTCCTCCCCGCCGCCTTCTGCGCCTGGGTAACCTACAAATACACCGTCAAGCGTTCCCTCACCGGCCTCACAGCCCAAATCGAAAAGACAATCCTCTGGCTCGGACCAGCCTGGGTCGGCTCCCTAAACAACTACACCTTCGACCGCATCCCCATCCAACGCCTCACACCCCACGACATCAAAGCCCAACCCGGCGCCATCCCGGCTCTCATCATGATCGTCCTCTCCATCTTCTTCATCGCCCTCGGCCAAGCCTGGGCTTTCCGCGTCGAAGGCCGCATGCCGCGCTACCTCGTCATCTACGGCCTCATGGCCGGCACGCTCCTCATCATGCTCGCGGTCCCTGGCCTCGATCTACGAATCCACCACTACATCCTCGGCTTGCTCCTCGTTCCTGGAACCAGTTTCCAAAACCGTCCGAGTTTGGTCTATCAAGGCCTTCTCGTCGGCCTCTTCATCAATGGAATCGCGAGGTGGGGGTTTGATAGTATCCTCCAAACTCCTGCGGAGCTGCTGAAAGGCGTGCAGCAGAATTCTCTATTACCTGCGATTTCTGTTCTCGCGATTGGGGCAAGGAATATCACGTTCAATATGGGTCCGCTGCCCGTTTACGATTCTAAAGCTAAGCGTAGTTACGACGGTATCAGCGTTCTTGTCAACGACGTTGAGCGCTTTCGTGGGTATGGAGATGATCGATCCTACTGGGATGACAGCTCATCGTTAAGCGGTGGGAATTTCACGTGGACGTGGACGAGGCATTCTCCGAAACGGGGGCAGTCGGAGGATGAGGAGGAGGAGGGGGTGGAGGGATGGAAGGAGGAGGGAGAGAAGAGCGTGGGAGTAGAGAAGACGCAGCTGCCGGAGTTTTTTCGGTTTGCGTTTATGGATGGTAGTCGGGCGGCGGATTATAGTAAGGCTGGGAAGTGGGATGAGGAGGGGAAGTGGGTTGAGATGAAGCCGGGGCCGAGTTTGTGATGACGATCGCGTGTACAGGATACATGTAGATTAATGATGTGATTGCTACCTATGTACCTTCCAGGTACTCAGGTGAGTGCTGGAGTAAAGCTTTGCCAGGGACTGGCTTGATCCAGCTTCTATCTCCATCGCGTTTGCATCCAATAATCTCAGGATGGTACTCTAATCTAAAGAGACTGTGCCTTGTAAACTAGAAGCAGTCGTCAATCCACTTCTCGTCACCGGCATCCGTTTCAGAAATCTAGCGGCCCCGATCCACAGCCTCCCTCCCGGTCTCCGCAAGCATGATGTTGTAAACCTCGTCGTCGACGGGGATCACAATGTGTAGGATTTCTCCCACTTCTCTCGTGCTCCCTTACCAGTCTGCCGTAAGCCTGAGCCATGCTCTCGCCATTTGGGCGAAGTTCAGCGAACTGCTCCCATGGCGTTCCGTGGATCTGATCGCCGTCGATTTCGTCGTCCTCTAGTCCTGCAGTGACTGCGACGGGCTCGAGGAATGCGTCCAGGGTCGGAGAACTTCTTGTTCGAAGTCTTAAAGATGCGTTTGTCTAGGTCGGGTTTGGGAGGTAGATGTGATTGATTGAAGGGTTCAGGGCGTGAATGGATTGGTGGACAACGTGATTGGTCTCGTTGAGAGGACTGAAGATGGCGGAGGCTCGCTGTTCTTGCCTATTGTTTCCAGCGCGTATCTCCGTCAGAGGCATCCCTGATGTCGCTCTGTATTCCTCTCCATCGCCATGGCGCGAGTATGGAAATCGGAGATGCTTGTCCGCGCCCCCGAATCATCTCCGCCAGGCGCATTGCCGACAGGCTGCTCTCGTTCTTTGCGGAGCCACGGACTAGACACTAGAGACCCGAGACGAGAGAATGAGAGGATGCATGCATGACTGCCGTTCGAGGCCGCCCAGCTTGTGCCATCAAACCTCAGGTGCCGTCTGCCTCCTGAGCCACAGCAACACGATGCCACCTTGCGTTGCAGAGTTGGAGGGGCTCTGGAACGCGGACCCAGGGCGTGATGCATTGGCTGTCCAACTCGAGCATGGAAAGCCATGATCACACGGATCTGACATGGCAAAGCATCATGCGCAGGTGTAGTGGACACCATGCTCCCTCGTAGAGGGACGGCTGAAAGGAGGTCTGTTGTCATTTCAGCGGGTGAGGCGGGGGTGGCACAATTTTCAAGATGAGTGGATATCAAAGGGACATCTCCAAAGAACGTGTTTATGACATAATGCTGTCAGTCCTCTTGGGAGCGCGGCGCATGTTGGGAAGAACGGAGAAGAAATTCGCTTTCGTATTGAAGTGAAGGAAAGAAACAGAGAAGAGACGGGCTCGCTACTTGCCATGGTGAGGCAGCGTGAAGCTGCCTTGCGGCTGCTGTTGCTGCTGTTGCTGCTGCTGCTGCTGCTCTCCATCCTCCTCTAATGCAGCTCGCGCTGCTGCTGCCATGCTCTGCAGGCTTCCGGCTCTGTAGAAATACAGTCAGTGAAACGAGCTCTTCATAGAATGTGTGGACGGGACGACCTACTCGGCCATATCCAGGCCCCACTCAGCCTTGTACTTCAGCACAACCGCCTGCTCTCGGGGCGAGAACCCCTCGAGCAGGGGCGCGCGAGCACGCATCTCCTCCTCTCCTGGATAGACAGGCGCGTTCTGCGCCGCAATGTACTTGACGACAGGCCGCTCGTCAACGGCCATAGAGGCCTCGATAGCCTCGTCGCGGATTTTCTTGAATTTGGCCAGAACGGCCGACGCGGAGCGGGAGACGCTATGGCGCGCGAGAAGGTTGGCGGCCACGGTGCTATAGAAGTCACCGGGCTTGTGGAGGAGGACGGCGCCGGCGCGGACTTGGTCTACGAGGAGGGTGACTTCGCAGCACAGGGCGGTGGTTTCGGCGTCGGTCCAGGAGGTTTGCAGGGAGGCGTCCATCGTTTTCGCTATAAAAGGGGTTTGTTCTGCTATGCGCGCGGTCAGTAATGGGCGATATAAAGGCATAGGGATGTTCTTTAACTTACGGAGAAAGCGATGTGATGGGCTGAAGAGCGAAGTCACCGTGTTGAAGGCCGCTCGCGAAGTTGAGGGCGGCAAAACACGCTAGCGGGGAATCCCGCGTTTGACGAGTTAGGCTTAGCGTGTCAACATGTGAAATCGGATGCTCCTCAGTCGAGCCGCCATTTTCCACATGCTCCAACTCAATCTCCAAAATCTTGCGCCCCGACAGACTCAGGGCCCAGAAGACAGCTCCATCGAAAAAAGACGCGGAAAACAGAGAACAAAAAGGCGCGCGACAGAAGACGTCACATAATGCTTCTCCCTGGACGAGTCTGCAGCGAAAAAGAGAACAGCTGAATATGCGCGCCAAACACGTGAGGATCTTACTGGGGTTTCACTTTGGCAAAAGAATATCCGAAGAAGGAAATTTGAAGAAAAAAAAAAGGTACACCGACTGGTGTGAAGAGCACAAACCGCCCTAGGCAACCCGAGATTCACGCGCGTTCAGGTGATAGTGGTCTGGCCGAAACCATTCCACTAAGCCATTCCGCCCAGCCGATGATGACAGTGCTGGCGTTTTCAAAATAATATAGCTTGAATTATTGCGGCAGCACTCCGGCACAGCGGCTTCGGCCTTGGAGGGTGGGTGACCGCAAGCTTGAAGCAGCGCAGCTTCATCAAAAATTGATGAGACTGAGCGGGCGATGCGAAGCGTCATCGTGACATGGAGCTTACCGTTTGGGTGTACCAGTAGGATTGAGCGACGATCGGCTGTTGGAGGGAGGTGCTGAGAAAGTGCGCTGCAAAGGGCGGCCGTCGAGAGTTGGAGGCGCGCAGGCTCCAAGTAGTGTCCGTATTGCTGCTCGCTACATTCCAGCTGGGCTCGTCCGTTCGTTTGACCTGGTCTCGTGTCTTTGCAGGGCGAGTCCAAGACGTGTGATATATCAACTTGCTCGGCGTATAAAATTTGTGAGCACAGTCCCTCAGGGGAGAGAGCGCCGAGGCGCAGGCCGCAATGTCTCGAATCGCACTGGGAAACGTGGTGTCACAGTGTCATGGGTTCAAGTCAAAGGCCTGTCATTCTCTTCCGCACCATTGCTCGAGTAAATACCGGTCGTCCAATCTCCCACTCGATCTTGCAAGGAGCAAGTTCACGGAAGTTCATTTTGACTTTTCCCTCGGCGATGTGCATTCCCATGTCAGGGCAGCCTCCCGGGAGACTGCGGTCGTTTGGGCCTTTGCATCGTGTCCGGTCCTGATGCACTTGACGAATCCACCTCATTGTTCGTACACGTATGTGGTACGTCCCCACTCTTCTCATAACCGCCTCCTCGCCCCCTCATTCAGTTGTACAATGCAAAGTCTTGTCACATCCCAACCCAAAACGCCATGCTGAAATCACCAATCCCCACCATCCTTCAATGCTCATCCAATGCTCTATCGCTTCTTCTTCTGTCCCTTTCTTGCTTCTATTGTGATATGTCAGCACTGCCCCATGTCGTCTCAATGTCGACTCAAGTACTCACCTGCTGCAGTTCTCTTCTTCTTGGGCGCTCCCTTTCCTCTTGACTTTGCGAACTGGATGTGCTCCAATCGATCCTCCTCGAAGTCATCGTACATTTCCAATCCCTTGAATTGTCTCCTGATATCCTTGAAGGTTGCAACGCGTCGAGGGTAGTAGGCGGCGAGTGAGGGACCGCGGAGGTGCTGGCGGAGGATCTTGTTGCCCAGCCGCTGGTTCGTTGGGTTGAAGGTGGTGCCGAAGATGCGGCACTGGGTCTTCATGAGGTCCAAAACCCGACTGCGAGCGACCGACATGATGTTCGAGGATAATTCGTTGGTAACGGGGACGACGGAGATGTGAGAATGCAGAGGTGAGGTTACTTTCACTGACGGGGATGCGCGGGAGAGATTCGGCGCGCGCAAAGCTTACATGACTCGCGACTTCTCTCTTTACGCCGGCCTTGAGCTGCAGCTCTCTTTCTTCTTTACTCGCAACAAAAGCAGCTCATCTCCCTGCTGTCTGCACTTGCCAACAACCAACAGTGCTGAGGAGAGTTGCTCGGGCTTGCCTGCACCATGAATAAGCGACCATACGAAGAAGCAAATGGCAGCGGCCATCCACACAAGAAGCATAAAGGCCACTCCAGCGACCGTCCCTACAGTCGCGACCGCCCTCATCACGACAATCGACGACAGCACGACTTCCAACGCCGAGACGACCGATCTCACCACGGCAGAAACCGCCACCAGAACGATCATCACCCTCCACGAGACCAGCGTGCTCCGCCAGCGTCGAAAGCTCCCAAGCCATACCTCTCCCACGAAGAAGCACTCGCAAAGCTTCCACCACCCACGAGCGACTCGAACCATGTTCCAGGCTACATCCCTTTCACAGTTCCAGCGGGTCTGCCCGATGTACCAGAAATCACCGACCCAAAATTGAAAGATGCACCTTTCCAACATCGCTCTGCAACCATCAGCAACCGCAGTACCGAGACCGTCGAGCATACCTCATACGAGCGCCTCGAGCTTCTAGGCGACGCATACCTCGAACTGTTCGCCAGTCGTTTGATCTTCACGCGGCTCGCTCATTTGACGGCTGGACGGATGTCCCAAATTCGCGAGCTGCTTGTGAAGAACGAGACGCTTGCAGAGTATGCTCAGGCGTACGGCTTCGAGAAGCGGGTCAGCGCGACCGACATGCAGCACATGCAGAAAGAGTTGAAGCAGAACGTTATCAAGGGTAACAAAGGCTTCAACAAGATCCTTGGAGATGTCTTTGAGGCGTATGTTGCTGCTGTCGTGCTGTCGGATCTCGAGAACGGGTTTTCTACCGCTGAGAAATGGCTCACAGCGCTCTGGGCTCCAAAGCTGCAGTTTGCACTCGAGCATGACAGCGCTTACGACCCCAACAGCCTGCTACATGCGCAAGACGAAGATCCAAAGAAGCGATACGACCCAAATGCAAAGAACGCGTTGCAGATGCGCGTACGGACCAGGAACAATGGAGTGAAGCTGGAATACGAGGAATACGCCAAAATGCAGGAGTTGAAAGGCGATCTTTTGGGACAGAATAGGTGGTTCATCGGTGTCTATCTCACGGGAGAAGGCCATCAAAAGAAGCTTTTTGGCAAGGGAGAGGGCCGCAACAAGGTTGAAGCAGGAAACTGGGCTGCCATCGATGCCATGTATGGCGAGTCGAGGGAGCTTGTCGAAGAAATTGCGGAGAAGGTCGAGAAAGAGAAGGCAGCAAAGCGTGAAGAGGAGCAAGCAGCAAAGCTTGCAGAACAGGAGAAGCGCAATGGCGAGGAGGAGCCTGCGAAGCAGCTGAACACGGCATAGGCAAGCAGCATACGACCAGATGTTGGCCTTCAAGGGCTGTATTATCGGCAACGGCGGCCGTGTCTGGCAGGATAGAAGCTTGAAAGGCGGATGCAATGGTAAATGATAGTACTCTGTACATCCACCACTGTAAGTCCATTTGCACCCAACATCGCTAAGAACGCTCCATATGCCAAAGTCTATCCTCTAATTCCATCATGCTTCTGTATCGTCGCTGAAATCTTGTCGTCTTACTCATGCATCTGAATGCTTGCTCTGCTTCTTGCTCTGTTGTACTCGCTTCTGATGCTGCAAGCGCATAGCCGGGAAGAATGGTCCCGGATGTGCGATAGTCATGAGGATGGACGCGAGCGCAATCATGGCTCCGTCGAGAATGAGAAAGTCCTTCTCGTTCCTCATAACGGGGTTGCCCCAGCCGCCGGACATCTCTGGTAATCTGGAAAGGTCTGTCAGTACACGCCAAGTCGGATTCTCGTGGTCGAGGGAAGACTGACCTGTAAATGCATCGCACATAGATGGCGATGAAAGCAATGAAAGAACAAGTCAGGTAGTAGTAAAACTTGTTCGTCTTCGCCGAGTTGGTCGTCGTCTTCTCCAACTCAGCGCCTTCCGACTCAGATGACTCTGGCGTTGTTCGTCGCAGCACATTGCCTTTCCACAGCGCGACCGCAAAGTCGACAGCCAGAATCAGGCACACCGTCATCGTCGCCACCTGGAACGCAATTCCGGCAATCATAATACTGTTTCCCACATTGACAATGTTTCCGTCTCCCGCGCTCGCCACACCTCCACCAGCCGCTTGCAAGAGAATGCTTCCCGCATCGCAAGAGATGAAAATCCAGGTATACAAATTCGGCTTCAGACGCGAAAATTGTGGTCCAATGGCCATGACGACATGCTTCAGCGTCAGGTAAATTCCCGCCGCGAGGAAGGATGGCGAGAGAATGAGGCAGACGATTTGAATTTTGAAGCCAGCATCGGACCATGGGTTGGAGTGCATCATTATTCGCCCGCCATAGCCGATTGCCTCGCCTGCGCAGGCGATTGTTACCACGGAGCCGAAAGATGGGAGTCGGTAGAAGAGGCCGAGGATTCCTTGCGCGACGGTGACGGCGGCGAAGACGGCGAGGAGGATGGCATTTCCTGGCAGGTTGGGATAGTAGCCGTATGTTGTTGCTTCGACCGGGCATTGCGGCGTCACTTCTGTGCACTCGCGGAAGGACATTGTGGGCAAAGATGCCTCGGCGCCACCGTTAAGTTGCTGGGATGGGTGGTATAGGCCCGGCTGCGGTAAGGTGAAGTGAAGGTTTAAGGTGTGAGGTTATCAACAGATACAATGAGACAAGATGCTGGGATGCGACGACAAAGAAATGTAGAAGAGATCAGCAGCGGTAGCGTAGAGATAAAGCACAGGAGCAAACTCCTAGCGTTGACGATGCAGAGGTCTCTCTCAGGGCTGATGATGTCGTCTGCCGGCGCGGGAGAACCAACGTGGTCGCCACGCGCGTATTAAATACTGCCTCGAACGGAAAAGCTGAAAATGCGCCCTACCTCTACCTCCTGAGAGCGCTGCGATGTACGACTGCCAAACGGGCGTTCTTTGTGAATGTTTTGTGGGTGCCTAGAAACACTGCATTCCTTCGAGAGGCGGAGCAGATTGGTGGAGATATGCAATTGTCGTATCGTCGTCGTCGTCCTCTGCATCCTTCTCGCTTCGAAGAATGCGGATGCGAGAATGCCCGTGCAGCACTGCACATGTTAAGAATAATCCTGCGTTCATGCATCGGAAGCCGTCTGTTGCGAGAAGTGCGAGAAAGGGTGGAGCGTCTAGACATTCTCTACCAAACATGCTGGGAGGCGAAGGGCCCCACCTGTACGCTATACGCAGCCAATCGCATCGCAGCCCGGGGCTTGTGTAAGCAGTCGTCGCCCAAGGCCTCGTTTCGTACGTACAACGCGCCCAGGCCAACAGTCTTTCTCTGTCGGCAACCTCTTTTCTTAATCATCATGTCTCGAGAGCGTCGTATACCGTGTGCAAGACGACTCTTGTCTCGATTTTCCGCTGTACGCTGTCCGATATCGATATGCCCAGCCGAAGATTTCACGGCAAGACCAGGACGGGCTGTACGGCTTGCAAGGCTCGACATGTGAAGGTACGCTACTGTTGCTGCTGCCGCCGTTTCTTACTCAGGCAATAGCCCTCGTGTCCACGCGGCCGTTGTTTCGCTTGCTGATAGGATGGCGTCTAGTGTGGTGAAGAGCGCCCCATATGCCATCACTGCCACCGCAGGAATACGCCGTGCATCTATCCTACGGACTCGCAGGTCAACAGCAACCAGCGACACAGCAACGTTCAGCACCGACAGCATGGATCTCCCACATCGACGTCGCCGAACGATTCGCTGTATCTCGGTCGCCCACCGTCCAATGGATTCTTGCCGGCCGAGGATTCATTCGACTCATTGGACCTCTCCCTAATGCATCGATACGCGACTAGCACGGCCACGCGTCTTTATTTCCACAGCGAAGCTCAGCCTTTCTGGCAATTCGCAGTACCGTCAATGGCAGAGAGCAGCCCGATTCTACGGCGCGGAATCCTTGCTCTGGCCGCTATGGACTTGGCTTGTGAAGCCGCCTGCTCTCCGGACGAGAAGAACGCAGCAAAGATGGCTATGTATCGCTCACGATCGCTGCACCATCAACAGAAAGCCTTGCCGCAGTTCCGAAGTCTCTTGGAGCGGCCCGATCAAAGCTATTCGGACCAGCAGACCATCTTCGTATTCTCAATCTTTCTGCTCTTCCTCGCTTTCGCATCTGCGCATTCTGCTGAGGCCAAGCCGACCATTGATGAGATCCTAGACCTGTTCGCGCTTTTCCGAGGTCCGAAGATGTTGTGGCAGATTGCTCAGGACAATTCCAATCGGGAAATGATCGATGCCATCTTTCCAACTCCCCTAGCTGGCGAGCCCACCATCTCAGAGAGTCCATCCAATCCCGGAGAGGAGCCTTATCCAGAGTTGCGAGCGCTTCCGCTCGATGAAGCTGCAACCATTGCGCTGGACAAGTTGAGCGAATCGTACAAGTTCTCGCAGCTCAAGCCGAACGACGTGAGATGTATGGCTTGGTTTCCAGCATTGGCTCCCGATGCCTACTGCATGCAAGTTCGACAGCGACAGCCGCATGCATTGGCCATTCTTGCACAGTTCGTGGGCATCCTGAGGCATTTCCGGGAGCTCTGGTGGGTTCGTACCTGGGACCTGATTCTGGATGAGGCGATCAATGAGGAGCTGCGGAAGGGGTCAATTTCCTTGCCGGGGCAATCCGGATGAGGTTGCCGTAATGAGCACTTCTGAAACTGTGGGCATCGTTATGTGCACACAACCAACTAGAGATGACCATACGTCTGGCTGAAGGCTACTCCACTGCAAGTAGTCAGCCTTGTGCGCGGTCGCACTGAATCCACACGTGCAAGATCGTGTAATCAGCCCGACTGTGCGATACAACCTGAGAAGGCTGCTCCGCGCCCTACGGACGACGGCTTCATTGGGGAGCTCGCACAAAGGATGCCATTGAATAGCAATGGACATCAGCAGCCACGACGAGCACGACGAGCACGACGAGCAGCCAGATTGAAATCAAGGCGATCTCTATCTATGGACTGTCGCGGTTTCAGCGTTGTGCGAGAGGCTTTTTGTGATGCTCTGAGTAAAGTGATATTGCCACTTCGGCAGTCCGATCAGAGCCAAAGCACTCAAGTAGCATCAATAACCAACCGACAGCTCTGCTCTCGAGCTAGAGGATGATCTGGACCTGTCAGTCTTCAGCAGGAAGTGTCACCAACTCACCATTTTGCCTGACCCTCCCCGTCTTCCACCTTCCCCCAAGTCTTCTCCTCAACACCTTCAATCGGTCAATTTCCACCCCTCCCTCACCTCTGCCCCTCCCTCCTCCCCCCTCCTTCGAACGCAAACAACCCACCGACACTCCAATCCATCTTTCTCCCAATTCGCCCTCCTCACACGGCCGCTAACGGGTTCTCAAACTCTCCCAAAAACTCGCCGTATCCTCCACTCCTCATCGGAGGGTTTAAAACCCCCCGACATGCACACCTGCGCCGTCATTGGATGTAATGAAGGCGGACGCTAGCGGCTGGACGATTACATGCATAAACCCACCGACAGGATTGCGGGTCATGTGATTTTCGGCGTTGTAGTTCGGAGGTTTGTGGGAGGGAAATACGCCGAACGATTGTCAGTCTTTGAGGTTTCGATTTGGCGCGAATGCGTGGCATTTGCAGGACCGCCGAATCACGTGTGTAAAGATGAATGAGGGCAGCGCAGAACGGACACGGAAACGGAAGTTGGATGAGATGCCTGTCGCGTGCGGACGTCGTTTCGTAACCGAGGCGGTACGAAGTCTCCGAGGATGTAATTGGGCGTGCAGAGGCGGGAGCTAGCGGATGTGTGGTTTTCGGGAGTCCGAGGTGAAGATGAAGGTATGGGTCGCCGAGGTGGGCGGAGGGGAGTAATATCGATAAGGATAGAGCAGGAAGTGTGCGAGCGCGTAGAGATTGGGAGGGTTGGAGGAGAAAGGTGCGATTTTGTGGGAACTTTTGGTATCTATCGATGTTGGAAAAGGTCGTTGTTGCGAGATGTTGGTGAATCACATCACATGCAAGCATTGATCAATGTCGCGCTGTGCATTGCCATCTGTCGCTACTACAGCGATTGCTCAGAGGACCGAGACATGATGAGTTCGCAGCGCGGGGTCGCCCATGTTCGCTTCGATCACCGCAACGCACGATGCGCAATGTCTTTTCGGTATTGCATGCCCTCGAACTTGATCGCTTGCACGCCTTGGTAGGCCTTGTCGACTGCATCCTTGAGAGTGCTGCCAGTCGCCGTGGCAGCAATCACACGACCACCGCTCGTCACCAATTTGCCGTCCTTCACAGTGGTTCCTGCATGGAAAACGTACTTGCCTTCCGCCTCGTTTGTTTGGTCCACCTGCATCGGAGTACCCTTGGGATATGAGCCGGGGTATCCACCAGCTGCCACGACGACTGTGCAGGCACTCGAAGAAGCAATCTCCAGCTTTTGCGAAGACAAAGTTCCGTCCGTGCAGGCCAGCATCAACTCCGCCAAATCAGACTTGAGCAGCGGCAAACAGGATTGTGTTTCCGGGTCACCGAAGCGTACGTTGTACTCCAGTACTCTTGGTCCAGCTTTGGTAAGCATGAAGCCTGTGAAGAGGCATCCTACGAAAGGCATGCCCTCCTTCTTCATCCCTTCAATCGTCGGCTGCAAGGTCGATCTTTCGATCTCCGCCAGCACTTCTTTCGAAGCAATTGGTGTAGGCGCATACGTTCCCATGCCACCAGTATTGGGACCAGTGTCGCCATCTCCGATCCGCTTGTGGTCTTGCGCAGGTGGAAGAGACAGAATCGCATTGCCGTCAGACAGCGACAGAATGCTGATCTCGTCACCTTCCAGGAACTCCTCAATCACAACGCTGTTTCCAGCTGCACCGAACTCCTTTGTGAGCATGATATCCTTCAATGCCGCTTGCGCCTCCTCTTTTGTCTGTGGAATGATGACACCCTTGCCCGCTGCCAGACCATCTGCTTTAATTACGACGGTGTAGTCAATGCTATCCAAGTGCTTCTTTGCGGTCTCGTAGTCGTCGAAGTTCTCGTATCGCGCAGTCGGGATGTTGTACTTCTTCATGAAGTCTTTTGAGAATGTCTTGCTGCCTTCCATGCGTGCAGCCGCCTCACTCGGGCCAAACACACGCATATCGGGAGCATTCTGCTTGAAGTAATCGGTAATTCCAGCGACCAGAGGAGCTTCTGGGCCAGGCACAACAAAGTTGAGGTTGTTCTCTTTCGCGTGCTTTACGAGACCGGCGAAGTCGTCGGCAGAGACGGACGTGATATTCTTGCACTTTGGCAAACTGTCGCACAAGTCAATGGTCGCCGCACGTGTAGTGGTGAAGAAAGATGTTGACCTGCAATGGCACTCTACCTACCCAGCGGTCCCGCCATTGCCAGGTACTACGTGGATCTCGTCGATCCGCGGGCTTTGTGCGAGCTTCCAAGCGAGAGTGTGCTCACGGCCACCGTTGCCGACGAGGAGAACGCGGAGAGTGGGCGCCATTGTGCAACTGCGTGCAGCGTTTTGTATCGTTGGAAATCTGGCCTGTGAAATTTTGCCCTGAAGTCGCACTCAGCCACATCGCGGGGCCGACCGTTGGGCGCTAGAGCACGTGAAGACGGAAACGTCACTGGTGTGGCGGTGCTTCCAAGACTCGAAGGATCCGAATGGGCCGTAGCTACCAGCAGCAGACGCGTCAGTACACTGCTCTCTGCCGTCGCCGCTGAGATGGAATTCTGTCGCCTACACCACAGCCACCGGTAGCACCACACTCAACGCTTGTACAAACATCCTTCACGCAGGCGACCACTTTCATGCGACTCCCAAACGCAGCTTCGAGTCCGGCCACTTCTTGAAAGCCAAGACCAGGCAGCGGCGTACTCCATATTCAACCAGGATACCACAGCCTCGTGAGCTTGTCAATAGTTCAAGATGGTCACAAGAAAGCCGGTTGGGCCGCCGCTGTCCACTGCAGAAGCTTCGTCGTCAAGTTCTGCTCCGCCCTATCCTACGACACCCACGAACGAAGAGCCCAAAACTGCGAGCAGCGTGTACTCGGAGGACCTCAAGAATAGCCCAGCTTTCGACTTGATTGATATGAATGAAGCTCGAGAACGACCACAGCGTAGAGACTCCGATGTCAGTTCACATGGAACCTGGGACTCCGACGGCACCGAGCGAGATGACGACACTCCCGAAGACGATGTCGAGGTTCCAAAACCACTGAACTTCCGAGCTTCGCAGCAGAATATGCAGGAGGAAGTGAAGAAAGAGGAGAGATCGAATGAGCTTCCTGCGATCTTGAAACCAGGTCCAGCAAATGGTGTGCATCATGGAGTTGGCACAAAGGCAGCGGAAAGTAAGCAGTATGAGGAGGAGAGTCAGGGCAATCCGTGGCAGCTGGAAAGCAACAATCCATACCTACAAAAGTCTCAGCAACAAAGTGGTCAAAATGGATATATGGAGAACAGTCAGAAGGTCTGGGAGCAGCCAGCACAAAGACAACAGGATCCTCCGGCGCCTAGCCAGGCTCCTCCTGCACCACCTCAAGCTCCGCCGCCGGTCCCACCAGTCGAGCTCTCTGCGGTCAAGACACCTACGGATGAGTTGTCCAGAATGTCGTTAGGAGATCACAGAGAGTCGTCGGCCACGGCGGCTTCGTGGGAAACTGCGGAGATACTGAATGTTCCTCAGAAAGGAAGATCTCCACTTTCGCCTGTGACCAAGGTTCCTTCAGCAGAAGCCCAGGCCTTTCCTTCGTCAAACCCGTGGTCGGAAAGCGCATCAAATTCGGTGCCACCTCCTATGGCTCCGCCGAAAGAATCACTGATGCCGGAGCCAACACCTCCTTATAACCAGAACGAAACGCAATATGCTCCTCCACCTGGACCTCCCCCTGGGCAAGCTAGCCAGCTCATAGATCATGAAGAGCCGCCCAGACCTCCTCCAATATCAACGCAAGCACACGCCCCGTCACCAATCCGATCTCCGGAGCCAGGACTAGAAACTCCCGGTACGCGAGATAAGAGAAAGCGTAACGAGATATATCAGATTAAGCACGTCAATTGGTATGACTCGGCTTCTGGGAAGGCTGGCATGCGACGGTCTCCGGTTCTGACGCAAAACGAAAATGGACCTTGTCCGCTTCTCGCGCTGGTCAATGCACTGGTGCTCAGCACGCCTGCCGGGTTGGATACACCCTTGACGGAGGCGCTCAGGACGCGCGAAACAATCAGCTTGGGCTTTCTGCTAGATGGCGTTTTCGACGAGTTGATGTCTGGCAGAAGGGGTGATACCGCACATCAGCTGCCTGATGTTGGCGATCTCTACGCATTCTTATTGGCTTTGCATACTGGCATGAATGTCAACCCACGATTTATAACGCCTGCTACTACGCCAAGAGGGTCACTAGATGGTCATCCGCCAGAGCTGCACGGTATACACCCCTCGGAGCGATCACAATACAAGCCTGGATGCTTTGAGGAGACCAGAGAAATGCGGCTTTACAGTACCTTCAACATTCCGTTGAACCACGGCTGGACCGCACCTAAGGATACCCCTGTATATCAGGCATTTTCACGAGCTGCGCAAACTTTCGAAGATGCACAGAATATACAATTTGCGGAGCCTGAGCTGGAAGACAAGTTGCGAAGTGAGGGCTTGGACTTCAAAGAGCAACAGTTGCTCGAGGACATACAGACTATCAAAAGCTTCCTTCAGACATGGCCAACCCAGCTTACAGACTATGGACTGGAAACGATCTCGAAGAGTTTACAGCCTGGCCAGATAGCGATTCTGTTCCGGAACGACCATTTCAGCACTCTGTACAAAGAGCCACGGCATGGTGCTCTGATGACACTCGTAACGGATGCCGGCTATAGCTCACATGATGAGATTGTCTGGGAGAGTCTTGTGGACGTCAACGGTGCCGCTTCGGAAATGTTCAGTGGCGACTTCCGAGTCGTTAGCCATGGCCAGGATGCGAGGCTGAACCAGAGCAGCTCTGCTGGTGGTGACGAAGGATGGCAAACCGCACAAAGTAGAAGTCGCTATCACAAGCAGCGTCCGTCACATGCTGCTAACAACGGCAGGGCACAGGAAGAGGCAGCACCGCCATTACCTTGTCCACGCCCTACAACTCAACATACGGAAGAGGATCTTGGCTTACCCCGAGGCACTCAGCGCAAGACCAGTGAACAGGAAGATCACGACTTGGCCCTGGCGCTGCAAATGCAAGAAGAGGAGGAAGAGCAGCATCGGCAAGCTGAAGCCCGCCGTCGCCGCGAGCAAGAGCTCAGTGAGCAGTTCCTGTCGAACGAGGAGCGGCCTCCAGCCATTCCTCCAAGAAGGAACCAAAATCAAGGCGGCCGTAACAGCACTACCAATGTTCCGGTCACTGGTGGTCCAGGCCGAAACAATGGTCCTTCGGCTCGACCTGCCGTGAGCCGACCAGGAGCGACAGATGACCCGGATGCTCCTCCGACCTATGAACAATCTGCGAGTGATCGGCCATATCGACCTGCTGGCGCCACCGCACCTCCCACACAGGGCAACCCGCTGACTACCCTCGACGCTCTTCGTAGACAGCAGAGCGCCTACGCACAGCAGAGTAGCACGTCTGTCAACAGCGCCGGCATGAACCCGCAGCACGGACGACGGACAAGCCAAGGAGCGAATAGAATTCAGCGACGAAGCAGTCAGCTGCAAGGTGGTCAGGTCCCTCCGTACTCTCCTGGAAGACCACAACAGCAGCAAGTCGCTGGCGCTCCTACCATCAGAGATGCGGATGATAGGTGCATCATCATGTGAGGATGGTGAATGGTAAAATCGATCTGGAAATGAGCATTGTAATGTGTGATGAGATCATGAGATTGGCATATCTGCACCGGGCTGGCATTCTTTGTTTCTGCTTTCGTTGAGCGAGCGTTTGTTGACTACTCCTAGATACCCAGCGCATTCTTTTGGATTGGAAGCGAGGAGGATGAGATACCTAGGATAGGATATGGTATGGGAAGACTTTTATGGGTTCCGAGGGCCTTCTCGCAGGCGGCGGGCATGTTTTGGCCCTTCTTTTGTCGCACCCACGAAGCTACCTTCAAAGACAGGCCACCAGCACCCGAGCTTCTTGTGGCCTGCGTAGCTCGAAGCTCGCTTGCGAGGGGCTTATGCAGCCAGGCAATAAAGCATCATGGTAACCTCTCGAATCTGCGGCTAGTTGGCGCCCGCATCTTTATGCCCCCAACATGGTGTGAGGCCCAAAAGCACGGCAGGCGGATCTCCAACAACCATCGCTCTCAGCATAAAAGGCCTCTTCGCTCTTCTCGACCTGCTTGGCTTAGATGAAACTGTCGCTACCGATTCTGGATTGAAGTTTGATTGAGGTTTTAGTAACATACTGTCGCGGAACCCATTCAGAAAAAACAAATTGGAAAGTCGGGTCCTGTCGAAGAATACTCGAGAGACAACGCCGCATGAGCGCAGCCAGCGCGTAAAAGATATTTACGGAATACTTCCTATGCGAGCATACCTCACAGCCTTGCGTGCCGTGCCTGCAGACGCACCGGGCGGCTATCAAAAGCTGATCTTGCGCAAATAGGTTTAGTGGATACCTCAGTTGGAGAGCAGCTACCAGGATTGGTCAATCCTACCCTTGCCGGACAACAGTTTAAATGCAGCTGGACGTGACAGGACTTTCGTTGACGGTCTCCGACCTTTCTATTCATTTTACTCGCGTCTCCTCCACGTTGGCATCATGGATACTGGAATGGATGCTGGACCATCTGGCCAAAGTGAATCGACCGCGGGACAAACGGTGGTCGATGCCGCTGAGGGATATGACCTCCAGAATGTTCGCGGGACTCAGGTGCAAAGCGCAGGATCGCGCGCTCCAAATGAATCTGTCACTGGTGATACAGCAATCAACAGCGCTGGGCCTGCTCAGCCCGATGACGGTCCAAGACCGGACGCTGCAGATGAGGGAACAAATCGGCCGTATACACAATCTTTGACTGGGAGCTCTGAGAGCTCTTCGCAAAACGTTGCTGGAGCTCACGCCAATGATGGAGAATCCATGGACCAGACTGCGAGGCCAGGAGAGTCGAATACTGCACACTATGATGATGCTGCCGCACAAGATAATGAAGCCGGAGCTGGGTCTCTCCGGGGACCTACCAGGGACTTTGTGATTGATATCAATGCCCCTCAAAATGCTCAGTCTGCATCAGCGAACGATCATGGACAATCAATGGCAGCATCTTCAAGATTTAATAATTCAACCATTGAAGGACTGCGAGCATATTTGCATCGACTCAAGAGAGCAGTCGGAGACGTTGATTGGGACAAGTATTTTAATCCTTCGAAGGCTCCTCTTGGTGATGCCCATGAGTGTGTGCTCGAATTTGACGACAGATCAGCAGGCGGGTGGGCGCCTTGGGGTTCCGCGAGATTTCACGAACCTTCGGCTTATTTGGGTTTCAACCTTGGCCCTGTGTCAATTCTACGTCTTGGAGCCCAGCTCGACATTGACCCAGGATTTTTCCGCGACGACATAATGAACAGAGTCCGCAAAGGACCTATGGTTTCGAGTTCAGAATCCGGTGTCTGGTGCCATTTGGCTTTTGGAGGTCTGGCGCCCTTCCTATCCTGCACAAACACCCGGGGTTACCTGACTGAAGCCACCACATTCGTATCGCTTTATTGGTCCAAAGGGGTGGCGCACCCACGCCCGTTGCTTGCTCTGGTCAGGCACTCCAATGTCGACGACTTTGAAGATTTGACACCGAAATTTGCCCAAAAAATGGCATGGAAGTCACATAAGAAAGACATGAGCACTGATTTCGAGTCATGAGAAGTAGCGACCACGTTCTCGAATCTTGCCATAGAAGCCGAATCCTGCGGTCGTTCAAGATCTGTGCCGAAAGACGGCGGGGCGAGCGGCCTACTTGGTACACTATCTCCTTCGGAACTCCTCCCACGGAAAGGAAAGCCACTGCGACTCGCAAGATTTCTAATGGAATGGCTTTCTGGAACAATTCAAGACGATGTACTGCCTTGCCTTTCGCAGGGCGACGCCCGGCTTTTGCAGCGCTCTCCGACTCGAGCGAGCCTCGATATGCTGTGTTGCTCGATGAATCTAGACGTTTGGCAGTATGCTACAGCTCTACTAGAAAAGGAAGCAGCCTTTCTGGCTGAAAAGGCCCTGCTCAATCCGACATATAGTACTTTCCAATCACTGAACCATTGCCGTCAGCGGATCAACAGATGGATCTCGTTTGAAAACAGACCTGCAAGTCGGTTTTCTTTGAAGCGCCTGTCTGGTGAAAGGAAAACACTCGTGGAACTATGTGGCTACTTGGTCGATCCGCAAAATCACGAGTGGCTATCAGCAGAAGACTTCGAGGACGAAGCTCGAATCATACAAGAGAAGCTTGCGGCCCTCGAGAGTCAAGTCAAGGAGACTTTCACTCTCCTTGTCCAAGCTGTCACTGTTATCGACTCCGACGCGAACCGAAAAGCCGCAACGCAAGCATCCCTTCTCACGCTACTCGCAGCGCTCTACCTTCCCGCAACGCTCGCAACGGGTATCTTTGGCATGAACGTAAAGCTTTTCACAGACGATTCCAACGCTGCAGATTGGAGGCCGGTGATTTACACCTTTTTGGTGGTGTTGGCGCCTTCGCTCGCTTTCATCACATTTGTCTTCTTACCGAAGCGGTATAAGCAATTGATACGCGGAGGCGTTGTGAGCGGGATGGAGTGGTGCCTCGTGGGGCTAAGGGACCTAATTCGTCCGTCTCCGAAAGAAGATACTAATAGCCTGCTTAAACCACTAATTGTGAATCTCTAGAATATCACTTCTGCACTAGACTTCGCGCAAATGTCCTTAAAAGCCTAACACAACTTCGCCGAAACCGCAAAATCGCTCCGGTGGAACTTCTGCTATCGCTATATACAGTAAAATAAGAAATTGAAGTGGAAGATAACAAAGATTTACATTCTTTGAAAGGCCGTTACAAAGGGTTCGATTTTGCGGCGATAGCAAAGCCGGATGCTAATCTCGAAAGATAAAACTAGGGGCAACCTTTTACCTAGACCTACTAGCTATACGAGCTCTGTCTTCCCGGCGAGCTCTATCATCTCTCGGTAATGTGATGAAATATAACGTAGCCGTTTTCGAGATCTGGTCGTCGGGGTGAAACCTTAAGCTAAAATAGCCGTCTGCCCTAACTCTTCCTCGGACCCTCACAAGCGAGGATTGGGCCGCAGCCGTGCAGACGGTCTGTTTGGAGATAGATATACCGACTACAAACGGGCCCGGTGGAGTGATCATGCGGGACTGAGTCTGTCTGCCAGCGGGACTCAATCGGCCCATAGTGCAGCTCACAGAAGGCGTTGCGCGATGAAATAGACCTATTCGCCTTGGAGGCATCATGAGCTTTCAGCACACATTCACGAAAACGTCCAGAGAGACATCGCAGAAGCTTTGATCGTGACTCACCGTTTCACAGTAATTGAGTGGTTCGAAATTGTATTTATCTGTTGGACTTCCTGGGCGGCAAGGATGCTGTGCAACACTTGGACCCACACAATGCCCGCTGTAGCAGTGAGACAAAAGTCCCAATAACCCATCGAGACCAACGACCAGCCAAGAAGCTCGTGCTGTGCCGCCCTGGCAGTCGTTTTCACGCTGGAGGTAGATAGTAGCCTTCACCTCTGGTTGCTAAATACCCGCCACCAGCTCCACCGCCACCACCTCTCGGTGGTCCTCGCCAGCCGCCTCGGCCTCTGGTCTTACCGCGAGAGCCTCCGCGACCGTCGTAACCTCCGTAGCCTCCATACCCACCATGACCTCCTCCTGCAAGTGCTCTCGCGCGCGCAACGGCAGAGTCGACGTCGTCCATTCGTTCCTGTCTCAAGGGCACGATGTCGTCGTATCCCCTGGCGTTTTCCCTGAACTTCTTGCTGTTTTCTCTTGCTTTCTCAATGCCGTCGTAGGTGAAGCCCCAATAGTTCCGAGTCGGCCGCTCTGGGTCTTTCCATACCTTGTTGCCGAGCGGGTCGATATCCTTAACTTCCTTGTGATTCGTATGACCTTCGAAACAACGAAGCATCTCTTTGTGCAGCCATGTCACGTCCTTTCTTAGGTCTCGATCCGCGTCTTGGTCTGTATGTAGTCAATATACACTTCTTTGGCTGCCGCTGCTGCTGTCCAAAATGCTGCTGCTACTGCTGCTGCTGCTGCTGTCTTTGTGTCTGCTGCTTACGCTGTTGCTTTGCTGATTGCTGAGGCCGCCTCAAGAAACCGAGTTGCCTCTCGTCGAAACGCTGCTCGCGAAGAAACATTGTAGGACTTACCTCCATTCTTGACTTGATAGCCAGCTCTTGGAAAGGCAGCGGCTCGAAGCGGATACCCTCGAATGCTCTTCATGTAGAGGCCGTTAGCAGCTGGCAGCTCGTGCCATGGTGCATCAAAGTCGTCCTTCACGCAATGCCGGTACGGAATGGTCCATTTGGCTACTTCCTCCAGGTGCCGCTTGCGCTCTTCAGCTCGTTTAGAGTCTTCGAGTGAATGCTCCGTGAGTACCTGGTGAAGGTTAGTACCGTAACGGGAATATGCAGACTTAAGGTAATTCTCGTACCGTGTCCCATGATCTCTCTCGAATGGACTTTACCACGTTCTCCAAATCCTCGATTTCTTTCGCAGTGAATACGCCCCCTTTCCAATGTCCCAGGAGTCGAAGGAGCTTTGCGCCAACCTCATCTCCCTGTGCCTCTCCTCGGCAAGCAGCCATTCTGAACAGGCACATGACCTCTGACTTGACCATATGGATCAAATAATCCAAGTCTACCGTTTTCAGATGATCGGGAATCCGCCTGGTCCTATCCATTTGAAGCAGAGTTTCCAAAACATCCTGAACCGCGTAGACAAGGTGAAGACGTTGGTATGCTGGGAGAGGCTCCTCCTCGGGCTGCGGTGCTTTTCTATAGTGCCGACTTAGCGCGTTGGAGATGTCAAGCTCCGATGGTCTGGGCTCAAATCTTGCGCTCAGTCCTCTCAGGAATTCGAACGTTGCGATTGCGCTGGCTCTGTATGGTAAGATTTGATTGAGGAAGACATTCTTGCACCACTAATTCGCACACAGAACAGTAAGCAGCTCATTTCTTTCGGGAGGATCATGTTGACTCTGGCAATATTTGTGACCGACCTTGACGTTCTGCCTGGTGCAAGTATTTGCTGTCGCTTTGAGTGACCTCGCCAATCTGCAGTGTCGTGCGCGCGATGGAATGTCCCAAGACGCATCGAGGTATCGCTCAAGCAGTGGATCAAACGGTGATGTGTCCACCCAGAACAGCTCATTCATGTTGTGCAGAGGCGCCCAACGCGCGAGAGCTGAAGCGCATTAAGGGATGCTTGGGAGAGTTGGGCAAAGTCGAGAGGTAGGAGTTGAAGTTGAAGTCCAGATCGACCAGATCCGAATCCGAGACCCTTGCGGATCTTCCCGCGGCCGGCTTCCGCGAAGCTCGTGAAAGTTCCAAAATTTCCATCCCGAGAAACTGCAACATCTAAACACATACTTGCACCATATTTCGCCGCCAAGATGGGAGTCGGACGTCGCATGAAGAAGCAAGGCCCTCCACCTCCACTGGATGAGTCACTCGTCACTAGGAAGCGAAAGCTGGCTGCATCCACAAATGGCGCGATCAAGAAGCAGAAGTTCGATGCGAAAAAGCCAACACCGAATGGCAAGAAAGCTGCTGCTCCGAAGCCCAAGAAAAGTCAGCCTGAGCCAGAACCGGAGGACGTCTCAGACGCCAGTAGTGATGCCATCGACGATCCAGACGTGATGGAAGACGAGCTCGACGGAATCGAAGAAGGCGGCCTGGACGACTTTGACGACGACGAGCTTGTCGAGGACGACGACGCAGACGATTTCGCGAATGCACTATCGGGCTCGGACGACGATGTGATGGACTCAGATGAGGATGTACGACAAGAGAAGATGTGGTCAGAAGATGAAGATTCGGATGCTGAAGAGAAGCTTACCGCAGCGAACATTGCTGGGCTGTCAAGAAGACTAGACGAGCAAAGAGCACAGGAAGCGGAGGATGCAGAAGCAGAGCTTGCCGATGATGCGTTGCAAACAAACATTGCAGCCGCAGATATACCAGACGATGGAGAGGGCAAGGCGAATATGCTTGCGCCGGATCTTCAACTACTGCGGACCAGGATTACGGAGACAGTGCGAGTCTTGTCGAACTTCAAGGAGTTGGCGGAGCCGGGAAAGAGTCGAGCGGAGTATACATCAGCCTTGCTCAACGATATCTGCACATACTATGGCTACTCGCCGTTTTTGGCAGAGAAGCTCTTCTCGCTGTTCCCACCGCAGGAGGCACTGGCGTTCTTTGACGCCAACGAGACTCCAAGGCCGATGGTAATTCGTACAAACACGCTTCGAACACACCGCAGAGATTTGGCGCATGCACTTATCAATCGCGGAGTTACATTGGAGCCAGTCGGAAAATGGTCGAAGGTTGGCCTGCAAGTCTTCGAATCTCAAGTTCCTTTAGGAGCTACTCCCGAGTATCTCGCGGGCCACTACATCTTGCAAGCAGCATCCTCGTTTTTGCCTGTGATGGCTCTAGCTCCTCAGGAGCATGAGCGTGTTCTGGACATGGCTGCTGCTCCTGGTGGAAAGACAACGCATCTCGCGGCGTTGATGCGCAATACTGGATGCATATTCTCGAACGACGCTAGCAAGGATCGTGCGAAGGGTCTGATTGGTAACATCCACCGTCTAGGTGTGAAGAACACCATCGTCTGCAACTACTCCGCGCTGGAATTTCCAAAGGTTATGGGCGGCTTCGACCGAGTTCTTCTGGACGCGCCTTGCACAGGAACTGGTGTCATCGCCAAAGATGCCAGTGTGAAGACCAACAAGACAGAGGCTGACTTCCTTCGTGTTCCACATCTACAGAAGCAGCTCTTGCTGGCTGCCATCGACTCTGTGGACCACGCAAGCAAGACAGGCGGCTACATTGTCTACAGTACATGTTCGGTGACTGTCGAGGAGAATGAGCAGGTTGTGCAATACGCTCTCAACAAGCGCCCGAATGTGAAGCTTGTTCCTACTGGCCTGGTATTTGGCAAGGAAGGGTTCACAAAATATCAGTCGAAGCGATTCCACCCGAACATGAAGGAGACACGACGATATTACCCACACGCATACAACGTGGACGGCTTTTTCGTTGCCAAGTTCAAGAAGACGGGACCAACACCTGCGAACGCTGTTCGCGCTCAAGGAAGTGCAGAGGACAAAAAGTCAAACGGCGTCAAAGA